>CM072769.1:110972348-112176515 GCA_036936925.1 Cenchrus fungigraminus | reverse complement strand
GTCATCTGCCTGGCTTCGTGAAGTGCCGGACTGCCGGTGCCGTCGATCCTTTGGCCGGAAGCAAGCGAGCAAGCAACTGGAGGTGTCACTTGTCAGGTGTGCCCGGCCAGGCCGGCCACGTCTGGACCGGGGCCGCGGGGCACAGCGCACTGGAATACTGGATGGGTGCAGCAGGCTGCGTCGCGTGCATGCATGCGCGCGTCCATACCGCGTTATGCGTGTAAAGCGGCGCGCAAAAGCGACCTAGCGAGCGGCCTGCCTTTTGTGCTAGTAGATGCGGTGCACGTCGGGACGGCCGAGGATTCTGATGTGCTGGGGGAGAGTGGAGAGGAGTGGGCACCAGTTGGAGATGCTCACCGTCGCCGCCGGTTGTGTAGAGCAATCGGAGCCCCATGCAATGTGCGCCTAAAAAGTTTCGAATTACTACTTTATGCAAATGTCAATTTACACAAATTTACGTAAATGGTAATTTACACAAATTTAGATTGACATTTTAAGTTGTTACTAGCAAAATGGCATAGTAGGTGTGTAATTAGATGAGGGTTACATTTAGAATTTAGATGATTTTACATGATAGCAAAGGTCACTAAGTTACATATAGATTTAGCAGCTACTTTATACTATTTTCATAATAAGCGGATGTGGATAATTTTTAGAAAAACATAACAGATCTAATGCGTATAATGATTAAAGTCATCAGACTGATGGATGGATGTTGTTATCCGGAAAAAGTTCATTTTACTTCCTTCACATATCCACTTTGCCCGCTTAACCCTTTAAACAAAGTTTTGGGTCAATTGACTCCCCTAAACTATTTAATTTGGTCCAATCTACACCCTATTAGATTTTTCTTTTTTATTTCTTCGTGTATGAGTTGAATTTTGAGTTCAAATTTTGTGAGCATATACAAAACATGATGCCTTGTGTTAAATGTTTATACTAAATTTTTTGTGGTTATTTTCATAGGTTAGGAATATTTAGTACGAAATTGATCTTAGCTATACAAAAGTGTACGAAATTAATATTTTTCTAACATAGAGCATCATGTTATAAGTCTTACACAATCTGAAATTAAAATTCAATTTGCACACAAAGAAACAAAAAAGAGAAATCTAATGAAATAGTTTGGAGGAGTAACTTAAGGGGGCTAAGTGGACAAAGTATATAGGTGAGGGGAGTAAAATGGATCTTCTCCTTATTTTGTGAATTTTTTAAGAATTTATCATCCATTTTCTAGCACATCTTCCATTGCAAAGAAATAGCAGGTACAAAGTTAATAAACCACCAACATATTCATCGTGTTAACATGACACATGATAATCTATAGACCCTAAAATGATAGTGAATCATCATAGCGTGAAACAGGGGTGGATCCAAAGGTTCAAGTGTACGAGTACTCTTTTCCCTCTTCTTCTTGCTCCTCCATCTCTTTTCCTTCCTCCTCCTCCTCTTCATCTACAATTAAAATTTGTAGGGGTGGGAGATCCAACCCCTCTGCCCCCATGCTGGATCCACCTCTGGCATGAATCTCTATGAATTTGCCAACTTGTTTAGTGAAAAGCATGATGATTGTGATGACACAAAATACTTAAAATACACCTCATATTCTTATAGAGGTTCAAACGATCACACATAAATGATGACATAAAAGAGAACAATATATAATCACATCCAGATAACGATGGTCACATAGCCTCCATAAGTTTAAACGATCACACATAAATGATGATATAAAAGAGGACCATACATGATGATATCTGAATAACGATGGTCACATAGCTTACATAGGTTCAAACTGATTACTAGATAATGATGATATATAAGGGAGGACCATATATGGTCATATCCAAATAACGGTTACTAGATAATGAGAAGTATAACCCTACACGAGGGTTATATCATTTCGTCTTTCTTCATTGCCTTCATCAGCTTTATCAGATGTAGCTCAAAATGCGAGGCACGTCATCAACTTTGATAGGCTTGGTGATAAAATCCTTGGCACCACCATGAAGGCACCTTCATACAAAATAGGAGTATATAACAAATGAATATCCAATTATGTAGCTATTATATGGGTTGACAATTTTTTATTTACTCACCTTTTAACCTTTTCAGTGACAACATCAGTGCATGTAATCACCACAGGGATATGATTAAGCTTGGGAGATTTCTGTGTGGAAGAAAAAAAATTCTTGTTAGTTATTAATTTTGAAACATTAGTGCACGAGTATAAGCAGTCCATGCTACATTTGATTGATTTTTTTTTAAAAAATCCATAAAAAGATCATACCTTCACCTCAACCAAAAGATCATACCCGGTCATATCAGGCATACAGTAGTCCGTCAGAATCAATTTCACATCATTTTCCTATATTCAAAGTGCACGTAGACAGATTTTTAATAAATAATCTACTTAATTTAAATAAGTACATACATTCATGTATATAAACTATTGATATACCATATCCAAGAACTTCAAGGCTTGCTTAGCACCTTCAACAACAGTTACTGCAAATAAGAACAATAACAAGGAACATATTAAATTTAGACAAGAAAATTTATTGAATTTAAATATTTATAAATAAATAAAATACCATTCATATTCTGGCCCAAGCTGCATCTTTAGTGAGAACAGTAAACTAGGACATAAGTGCGTCTATGGCAATGAAAGTCACTATTGCATATCAAAATTCTCCATTTTCAAGAAGTGTGAAATTTAGATTTAAAAAATATATATAAAGCAATAACTCATAAAAGGTTTATTGTAGAATGCAAATGAAAAGTCACACTAGTTATGTTACCTTTAACATTGCAAATCTCAAAGACCCTTGATGCGACCATACGGTCAACACAAGAGTCGTCAACTAAGAGAACATGAGTGGCCATGATAGTCTCTACACAACCTCCTTTCCTTTCCTTTGAGGTCGCTCTAGAACCTTTGATGTCTAATGGCTTGTATGGAGTTGTTGTTGCTGAGGAGTGAAGCCGGAATGGACATGTTTATATAGTAATGTTTGGTTGTACTAATGACATCCTCAAGATAGACTACAAGTAACTTGCCGCTATACTAACATCTTTAAGATATACCGATTATATCCCTAGGCTAAGAATCATCATCTTACGGCTATGCAGACAATATCTCTAATATAGTAACAATATCACGAAGATAGATAAATAATAAATAGTAGTACTAACGACATCCTCAAGATAGAGTACAAGTAACGTGCCGCTATACTAACATCTTTAAGATATACCGATGATATCCCTAGGCTAAGAATCAACATCTTGTGGATATGCAGGCAATATTTCTAATATAGTAACAATATCATGAAGATAGATAAATAATAAACAATAGTACAATATGGTTGTTATATGCTGTAACACGGCACATGAGCAAATCCGCAAGATATAAAATATATCCACAATGAATATCCTTAGTTTTTTTATTATAATACCTCAAAAAATCAATACAAGGAACATTGGGCTACCAAAGCAAATGAAGGCCTTACGACTACTAGAATTCATCATCTCTTATTGGTTTAACAATTCTCTTTGATTTCATCTCTATATTTTGGGCCTAGATAGATTTGGTGAGAGTCTAGGCCCTAAGGTAAGTGGTAAGTATGAATAGTTAATGATAACTTTATCATTGTTAAATGTTAATTACTAACAAAGTTATTTTGACAAATGACCAAGTCAATAAAATCTTAAATTATAATGATGTCCGGAAATCTTGCTATGCAAATCGTGCTAATACACTGGCTAGTAATTTTAATATACATAATTATTTATTACAAATTCATGAAAAATTAGTTAACACACTAGCTAACAATCAAAATTGCTTATGCCTCCTCTCGATCTTATTTTTGATTATACTAATACAATTCTCATATAGATATGTATTTATATTTATCCACTTATGATAGACTTTTGATTATAAATCATTATATATATGGTTTCATCAACATTTGTAGTTTTATAATTTTGCACCGCACCTCCATATATTTGACGTGCACTTAATTTAACCATCAATTCGAGCTAGGTTTAACATGTACATTAATACTATCATCATTTCCTTTACATGTATATACATGGTCATATTTTATATTGTTGGAGATGTATCTTCAAGCTTTAGGAACATAATCCATGAATATTGGTCAAGGGACCTTGAGGACATAACTCCAAGAGGCTAAGTTAGGGGCAGCATACTCCGTGACTACTAGAGAAGTCTACGGCTTTCAACATAATTCTCAAGAATAAGTTAGGAGCCCACAACATACTCCTAGACTCGCAGAGACAGAGTCTGGGACCCTCAACACATTCTTAGACTCCTAGACTCCCAAATACTAAAATTGTACCCTCAACATACTTCCAAACTCCTAGAGACTAAGTTTGGGCCCTTGACCAGGCTTCCAAACACACTACCATTGTCCATAGGGGTCCTAACGACACTACTAATATAAGACCTATAAACAGTATGCCGAAGGTCATGACGTTGATCTTAGAAACAAACATGTTGATGAAAAATGTACTATCACTAACTCGAAGGGCATGGCTGCCATTTTCACCCAAGCATACCCATGGTCTAAAAAAACACGCATGATACCAAGAAGAGAGGAGAGGAGAGATGGTGGTTCCTGAACTCTTTGCTCCAACTTCATCTTCTTCTAGTCTCTTGTTGTTTGGGATTTTGCTATTTTTGGAGCTATTTCTTCATGATTTTCATTCTTGCGATTCAAGAGGTTTTGGCACGAATGGTTTTGGGGGGCATTGACTTGAGTTTCACATTCTTTTCGAGGCTCAACTAGAAGGTTCTAGAATATCCAGCAAGGTGGAAAAGCCAACAAATTAAATCCTGAGGGAATATAAACCTTTTGTCAGAGTATTTGATAGAGTGCTGGAATATCCGTAGGCCCAGTACCAGAATATCCGACAAGTGCCGGAATATCCGATTGACCTAGTACCGGAGCATTCCAACAAGATGCGGAATATCTTATGAACCTAGTACTGGTGTATTACCAATGGGTGTTGTAGTATTCGATATATCCGGTACGAGAGTGTCTCGACAAGGTGCTCGTATATCTGAAAAATTATGGCAGATCAAGTGTTACTTTTCCTTGGATCTTCCCCCTTTGCTTCCGCATTGCTTCTAAGCTCCCTTAGCATCACTCTTAGGATTAGTACATGATCTTGGTGATTGTTAGAAGAGAGTCTTTGGGTTCAAATCGGGGACATAAGATTCGATTCATGTTGATAATTTTGTGGCTTCTATTCAACCCCTCTGGTAAGTAATGCAGTCTTTCATAACCTTGCATAAGGAGGACTCTATAATAATAGAAGGCAAATATCCATTAGGGCAACCCATCGAAAGGCTCTCTCGTTGTGGAGATTCTGAGGGCTTGTTGGCTGGATGTAGGGTGCCTAGCAGCCTTGAATTAGTACATATCATACATCTTACATTGACTCCCAAAGGCAAGGTCCATCAAATGACCGAACACCCCTCTCTTGTTTATACGTGACTTCCATGACGTATGCCCACATAGATCATAACCACGAGAATGCATGTACCCATTTTTTTTCCAACAACATATATATTCCCATTAGGTTAATGTTTTAATATTAATTATGATAGATAAAAAATATATATTTAGAATCATAATTGATGTGGTTTGGAATTTTTATAATATTAGAACTGGTAGTTTAGATTTCAGATTAGGTGTTACTTTAGTTTGTTTTAAAAATATTGTATGTGAGTAATGTAGATGCAAATTTAGGTGTTACTTTAGCATGTCATAGACGGGCATTTTATATTAACAGTAAACTTTAGGTTTAATTTTATAATAGCATATGCAAGTTATTTATAGATAGGTTAAAGTGTTAATTTGACCCATTTTTTATAATGGCAAGGTGGGTAATTTTTTTACAAAACATAAATAAAATGATTATTGTGAGAGGAATCTATTTGATTGATGGCTTGATGTTTCCAAATTTTGTAAGAATTTATATATCATTTGTTAGTGTTTCTTACGAGGATTAACATTGAGGCACTTTTATGAAGTTTCAAATTAATAATAGTAAGATTCTGATTTTAATAGTGGTGCAAAACTGCATGAATAATGATGTAAACAAGGCTCGATCTTCCTACTTACCTACTCCCTCCGTCCCACAAAGAGAGTCCACTTTGACTTTTCACGATCAAACTATTTGAAGTTTGACTAAGTTTATAATGAAAAATATGAATATTTATAACACTAAATAGTATGTTATGAAAATATATTTCATAATGAATCTAATAAAACTTGTTAGACATCGAAAATATTGATATATTTTTATATAAACTTAGTCAAATAAAAAAATTTGTGACTGCAGTTCATCACTAATGAGCGTGGCATGAAGCGTAGCCTGCCGTAAGAAAACCTCAAACTCACCTTTCTCGCCGACACGAACCAGCAACACCATCCAGCCGACACACGCGCGGCACGCCGCACGCAGATGGTTGACAACGAGAGACCGCTGTTCCGCGATACTACCCCCCAACGCCGCGCGTCCGACGTCGCGATCGAAACGAGACGGATCGATCCCCCCGAAAACCGAAATCGGGAGGCGGCCGGCCGGCCGGCCTTCGCATGTGAGGTGCTGGGAAAACAAAGCTACAAACCCCGCTCGGCCGGTCGCCATCCTGGCGTCCTCCCAGCGCTGGCGCACAGGCGCGGGGAGCACACGTCGTGCCGCGCAACGCCCAGGCACAAATGGACCTGTTCACCTGCCAAGCTCTGACCCGCGGGCGCCGGCAAACCCCAACCCGCCACCAGTCGCCGCGTGAAATAAATCCTTGCCGGTTTGCCATGTTCTAGCGCTCGGCAGTGCGCGCGCCGCGGCGGCTGCCGGCGCGGGCAGGTGTGCGTGGCCCGGCGGATTTGCGAACCCACCAACTTCATTTATGATCGGGGAGTTTAGGCCACGTTTGGGCAGCACGATCATTCAGTTTTGTTTTTTGGATTGTTGGATTTGGAACTTTAGAGTAACTCCAACAATCTCTTTAATTTTGTTAGCTAAATTTAGAGTTTCAGCTCTTTGTGAGCACCTCTGAAGGACTGAGCACCGGCAGATCTGGAGATTCTCGAAGTCACCACTGGCGTCTCGTCGTCGACGGGAACGTCGCTTACCACTTAATGCATAACGCCGGAAATTCCGGAATAAATCCAGAAAAAGGTGCGAGCACCAGGATTTGAACCCTGGTAGGTAACGTCCCACTGGATCGTCCTACCATTGGGCTACAAGCCCATTCGCATAAAACTTAATAATTGTATGGAGTAATCCAACATACTAGTTATCAGATAGCTATCTGCCAGGCCCACTAGACATGAGAACGACCTGCGACACATCGTTGGCTTCCACGCCGCCGCCCGCGTCCTGCCTGCCGCGCGGAACAGGCGATCGCACGGTGCCGTTGTGGACGTGGACGTGGCCGCCGGACTGAAGTAGAATGACACCAGCGTCTTCTCCCGCCACTCCCCTGGCGCCGGCGCGACGGCTGGAGGCTCCACCGCCGGAGCCAACAATGCTGGGTCTGGACCCGGCGCCGCCACTCCCGGATCCTCCTCCGACACCGACACCTTCGCCGTCGGGGCCGTCGCGCGGGTGCTTCCTGGTGACGATGAACATGTGGCCGTCTTGGAACAGGTACCGGCACCCGCCGCTCTCGACGCGGCGCCCAGGCAGCGGTGCTGTTGAAGACGACAGCGTCCTGGAGGAAGTTGCCCATGTATCCCCACTTGCAGAAGATGACGTAGGGGTTGGCCTGCGGCTGGAAGAAGGCCTGCTGGAGCTTGTAGGGGTCGAGGATGAAGTAGTGGAAGTACTCCCAGTTGCCGGAGATGGCAGCGCGACAGCTCAAGATCATCTGGGCCCCGTCATGGTGCTCAGCATCGACACCGAGTAGTTCCGGCCCGGCGGCACCGGCGCCGATCCATCCTCATCGCGGGGCTCCGCCGCGTGTGGGGACAGCATGCCCACGATGATCACCACAGAAGGGATCGCCATGAACACGAACGGGATCGAGATGATCATTAGCTTCCGGAGCGGGTCCTTCTTCTCTTCCATGAATCGATTGTTCTTGGGCCGCTGGCCTTTTCTTGCTCGTCCTTTCGCCTCTGCCCCTGATCACCTGCCCTGCATAAAAACGAACAGCTAGCTGCATCATTGTTCATCAGTACACTGCTCGCCTACTCACGCTGGTCGGGGCCGGCGGTGATAGGACAAACGCGCGCGGGAGGGCGTGCGAATGCCGGGCGGGATGGCGCGGGAACGGGGGGAGGGGGATAGCGAGGGGATGTTGTTCTATTTTTGACGAGCCGACGGGTGGATATCACGAGGCAGGATGACGAGCGGATGTTTTCCGAGTCTGTTAGAAACAGCGTCAGAGGCTACTTTTTCATTTTTTACTGATGCAAAACGGAATAGAGAGGCTGTTGGAGTTGCTCTGATCATAGCAAAACGCGTTGGCACGCAAGCCACCCAGACCATATCCGAAAGCTCTCGCGCTCTAATTCGGCAGTTGCACGTGAACGGGAAGCCAACCCCGTTTAGTTGCTGAAATCTTTGGTGAAAGTGGTGAAATTTTTGCATTGAGAAACGTATTCTATGAGAGATGACACGGTCTGCAATGCGAAAATTTTGAGAACTTTGGGGAACTAGCAAAATGTACGTGCGGCACACACGTATCTAAAAATCGCAATAAAAAAACTATATTTGTAGTGTAGCACGTGTCTAAAAAAGCAAGGTTGCAACAACAGTGAGGGTGAAGGGAAATCAGCAGTTGCCTCTCATAGTTGGGAAAAAACGGTGTCAGAGAATCGCTGACCGACCTGGTTGGAAGCGAAATGGGCGCCCCATCAACAACAACGCCTTGGCTCGACGTCGGGTGCTCGTAAAAAAATGCATGTGAGAAAACTACGTCCTTAATAGGAAACATGGTGCGTATATGCATGGATTGTGATTGACGTACGGTAGCAAAGTGATTGACGGCAGTATGCATTTTTTCTTTCACTGCCAGCATGCATTGACGCATGATGAAAAAAATGGAACGTAGTGATGCGTGATTAGTGCAAACTCATATTGCCGCGTGATTCGTATAGATCATAGTCATCTGTATTGACACGTGATAATGCGACTGGTAATGCCGTAAACGCAGCTGCACCACCGGGGCCGCCGACCTCGATCGCTAAGCCTTTCCAAGAAAACACAACGTGAATTGAATACCAATTATTCTCCAAAATTCCTTCCGAAAAAACACACCACGCTTTTTGCATCCTTTTCCAAAACACAACGTGATTTTTTTCCAATTATTCCTCAAAATCCCTTAAAAAACACAATGTGATTTGGCTTACCCAAAATCTCTTAAAAAATACAACATGATTTGTCTTACCAATTATTCAAACGGTTGACGAAAGGGGTTAGACCCATCAAAAGAACTCGTTCTTTATAGTAGATAGATATATAGTGTTCTAGGTATTTTGAATTGTGTATGATCAACTGGATCGTGAACAGATGGCAGACAAATTCGACAACGAAGCCAATGCAAGATAAAATCAATCTTGGAAAAAAATAATTTCGAGCACTGTTCAACGATTCCAATGCTAACCTCCATTACCAGTTTGCAACTCAGAATTAGCTGCTTATTGCAGTTCATTAGCATCTGAGCACACTATTTCTGACCGATTTTATTGATTCCTATGGGTGCCTCCTGCAGCAATTTGAGGACGAGTATTTTGATGAAGATGACGACGATGATCTTCGGTGATTTCAAATGCCCATGTTTTGACTCTGCTATGACGTATTCTGCTTGTACGACAACCACATGCTCGGCTAGATCACCGTTGGAGTCGGGAGGAGTGTTGCTTACGACGAGGTTTCCTTAGCTGACATCGAGAACCAAAACAGTACATACTTCAATCTTTGAACTCAAAATTAAATATGGAAAATCACTTTTCCTTGTTGAAGGGCTACTAAAATTGTTTAACCAGATTTGAGATTTCGTTTTGCATAATATTGTCCAAAGTGTAATGTAAACTTACTCAAAACCTTGAGTCAAGGATGCCCATATGCAACAGTTTTTCAGACTTCAATGGCAATGTTATTACTCTCTCCGCCTCTTCCCAATCTCTTTCTTCGCGTTTTTTCAAAGAAAAAAAATCTCTTTCTTCCTCGGCATGCCTTCTTCCTCCCGTCTCGAGATCCATTACGACGAGCTCACCGGCTGGCAAGCAGTCAGGGCCACAGAGCTCCGATCGAAGGAGTCCGGTGTGTAGAGCTCGACCTCGACGAGCCCAGCCCTAAGCAGCGGCGACTGGAGCTCCTAGGAGCAAGCACACCGGCCGGGAGCGGCGGTACGCGACCTCCCCGGGCAAGCTCCCCCGCCGAGCGAGGGTGAGCCCCGACGGCGAGCTTCGCTGCCACCGGTCGCTACTGCCTCCTGGGAGTGAGCGGTGGCGACCACGGTAGGTCGGAGCGGGAGGGCGTCCTCACCGGTGTTTTTTTGTCAAAGCTTTTTCTAGAATGTTTTCTCTCATTTTTTTTCATCCGTGCGGGTGCCTGGTGGGTCCGACTTGGGTGTGTGGGCCCAGCGGGTACGGGGGTGGGTATGCCGCGGGTGGGTGAGAAAAATAATTCTTTTTTGGCAGAAACGCTCCTCAAATTGCGATTTTTATGATTGTTCCACCTTTTTGGTCATCATGCAACATGACGAGTGGGTCCGGTGTGAGAGGTAAGATGGACTCGAATTGAGTGAGAATTGTTTTCAATTGTCTTCGCTTCGCTCCTTATATTATATAGATAGACTAAACACTACCTGAAGTTGGTTACGGACAAGAACTACTCTGCATCGTCCTTGGCTCCAAGACATAAGCAGTCACGGCCCCAAGTTCCCGGCGCGCAAAGGCGACAGGGCCGATGGATGCACGAGAGGAGAGCTCCTCGCTACCGGCGGGTTTCGGCACAAGGCCATGGCTCGTCCAAGCCACACGCGGCAAGACACTGACCCTCGTCGACGCGTCGTCGGACCAGAGCCTGCACGAGAGCGTTGTTATCCCGGAGGTCGAAGGGAAGACGTGCCTCGGCTGCTTCGTCCACGGCGGCGACTGGCTGCTGATGCTGGACGAGTCCACGAGCGAGTGCTTCCTCCTCTCCCTCGCCGCCGGCGCCGGCCCACGGCGCCGCCGCAAGACGGTACCGCTGCCGCCGCTGCGCGAGCCGTTGGAGTTTCTTGCGACTTGCGTGGTGCTCGAGTCTCCGGAGAGCCCGACGGCCGGCTGCACCGTGTTCGTCTCCAGCACGGCCGAGGCAGAGGACCGCTTCATCCTGCATTGTCGCCCGGGTGACCGAGAGTGGACCAGGCTCATCTCCCCGTTCAAGAACGTTATCTTTCAGAGCTCGATCGTCAGCTACAAAGGGAAGCTCCATGCCTTCGCTTCCTCGAACAACCTCATCGTGCTGGACGTGGTTAAAGGTACGGTCCGACCGCGGTTGGTGGGAACCATTGAGGACGACGACGAAGCAAGTCGCGGATCGGGCCACTACAGCCTCGTCGTGTCGTGCGGAGATCTTTTTATTGTGTGGATTCAGGAGCTTGGGTACTTTGGCGACGATGGAGTGCCCACCGACATCGCCGTCTGTCGTCTAGACCTGTACGGCACCAAATCGATGGCGTGGAGGAAGGTGGAGAGCATCGGTGACCACCGAGCCTTTCTTATCTCCGGCGGCTATGGCTTTTCTGTCGCTGCGACAGAAAGTACAATGCAGGGAAACTGTGTCCATCTTGTATGGTCATGCTGCGACTGTGAGAGGCTCTACAAGTTCTGCTTGGAAGATATGACCATCAGCTTCATTCAGGTTCTTCCTCAACCCACGCATCCTTGGTGCAGAGCATTTTGGTCGATTCCGGCAAGGTAAAGTTCACACTTGTAACTCTTTTGCTGTACTTTTTGTAACTTGCTTTCATTGCTAGATTTCAAAATAGAACTCTACTGTATATTAAGTGAATTACCTTTCTTTCAATTTGTACGTAGTTGTAGCGCTAGCGCCCAGGCAATGGTGGTACAAGCATCAGCTTTGTCGTCGAGTCGCCTTCAACAAGAAAATGTTCGTATCTTTTGATCTAGTTATTTCAACCCTATTTCATTAACTTGCAAATATTAACAGTTAAGCTGTTTTAATTTGTCTCACTTTTTCTCACATACAGGTTAATTTGCCACATAATATTGACAAGCACATTGAGGAGGTGTCTTGGGCGCCATGGCGTGATCTCCCATTAGATTTGTTAGAGCTAGTCGTCTCGAACTTGTCATTGGTGGATCGTCTACGGTTTCCAACCGTCTGCAAGTCATGGAGCAAGGTTTCCTACCCAGTAGAGCAAGCAAAGGTTTGGCCATGGCTCATGCATTGTTCAAGGCAAGACGGGATATGCAAGGTGTTTGACCCTCTACGAGGCAAGGACTATACCCTGCCAGTCGAGACATTCGACACCGACGACGAACGGCACATTTTCCGATCCTCCAAAGATGGTTGGGTGCTAGTGTCAGGTGGCTTTGAGGACGAGTGCATCTTCCTCATAAACCCATTCACCGGGGACTTGGTAGAAGATTTACCGATGCTCAAGACAAGCTATAGCTGCTATGGCATCTCGTTCACATCAAACCCGGCGTCTCCAGGCTGCTTATTCTTCGGAATCACCAGCAGCCAGAGCCGCGAGTGTGTTGGGGTTTACACATGGCGGCGTGGAGAAAAAGATTGGGAGGAGCAGGAGTTTGTGTACGAGGAAATGCCATTCCCGGTAGCGCACAACAACCCAGTTTTGTGCCGTGGGAAGTTCTACTGCCTCGGGCGGAAAGGCAACCTCGGTGTCTTTGATCTTGAGAGCAAAGACCCTAGAAGTGCATGGAAAATTCTTGACAAGCCGGAACCAATCCACGGCGAGATGGACCTCTTCGACGAGGACCATGAGGGAAGAGAATTCTGCTACCTAGTTGAGCTTGAAGGGGAGCTAGTGTCCGTGTTCATGCGCAATGCCGCTGAGCCGCCACAGGTTTTCAAGCTGGACGAGACGAAGATGGCATGGATCGAGGTGGAGGACATCAGTGGCGCAGCTCTGTTTCTGGACATCAAGGCGTCGTATGCCGTGGCGTCTCCGGAAGGTGGCCATGGCAACAAGATTTTCTTCCCTAGGTATTCTGAGGATGGGAAGCAGCCATCGTTTTATGATATGAAGACCAAGGCGTATCATCCATCGTTCTACGGACTCAAACAACCATTGAAGTGTGTGGATCGTGCCTAGTCTCCATATTGATAAAACATCATCCTAATCAGGAAGGTCCTAAGGGACTGACGTGTGGTCCCAACTATGAGACCAGGGTTCGATTCCTCGTTAGAGCGAATTTACGGGACCGGTTTTGAAAAAATCCCTTCGCTGGTGAAACCGGAGATCGGAGATTTTCTATAGATTTGCACTATTTTTTCGCTGCATTATGTGATCAAACTTCAAAGGGTATGGAATTATAAGGAATCTAATCTCATATAATACTTAGTAGGTGATACCCCGCGTGTTGCTGCGGAAATTTTTAATTAAAGTTGTAAGATGAAAATTTGAAATTATGGACTAAGATGATTGCTATGCAATATTCTTTTAAAACGACACTAAATATGAAAATATGTTCAGTTTGTGAGAGAAAATGGTTGTTAAATGATTGATATTTCACGTATTTCTATTGTTAAAATTTTGAAGGATGGTACTCGTAAAGATGTATGGATGCTATAGTCACAGAAAATCGGTGAAAGACATAAATTGATGATCTATGGATGATGATGTGGCATTTGAGGTGGATGGTTTGCATATTGAGAGAAATATAGTTAATGCCTTTTAGGGCATCTCCAAGAGCTCTTGTTTATATGAGTAGCTAAAATTCTAATTTAACTATTATATAAAATGAAATAGCTACCAAAAAGATGATGAAATTCAACAGCTCATCTAAATAGAAAACAAGATAGCTAGTGGGAGATGTCTTCTTTTTTTGGCTAGTGAGGGGGAGAAAATAGAAAACAAGATAGCTAGCTGAGTACAATACAGAGTCTGTTGAATCCGAGTTTTGATAAAGTTTTTCTTTTTTTAATTAACTCATCACATATACAAAAGCTTTTGGAGATGCTCTTAGTAGGTTCCATCTATATAGTTGTACTAGGATTGTGCCCGTGCGTTGCTACGGGCAACAAACCAGTATGTTGCAATGCAATACATTGAATTAAACAGAACATGTGCATTCAACTTAAATTGTATGTGATCAAATGAGTATTGATAAGATAGGAAACCTGACCCTCTTTTACAATCTACAAACATTATAGGATAGTTTGCTTGGATAAAAGAGATAACAATACCGTAGCATTTTCTTCATCAGGTTTAGATGCAACTCAATAATCTTGAACACGAGCACAAAATGGAAACTGGGAGGGCTCCACCAACGAATACATGTTCTGAAGAACTAATTGTCATGAGTAGCATTGGTAGAATAGACTTATTGCAGTACCAGAAATGTAGAACCCAACTCCTTCACCAATGCTAACTAAAAATTTGTTGTATTGATGGCTGGCAGTAGAAATTAACTCTATTTTTAATAGACTTTCAAATGCTAGAAAACAAATCAAAAGGTATGTACAGATTAAATCAGCACTATCAGATACTGTCTAGAACCACAGAGGAGGAAAATAATCAATATGCACAACAGGTCTAATAAATCCAAATTTTATCCTCTACCATCACAATTTTCCATTTAGCTCGAATGATTCATCCATGGCAGTAGAGCTGGGAATCTGCTAAAAATCTGACGGCGGATCCTGAGAAGCAATCAAGCAAAAAGAGACACGAAATAAATCTTCACTTCATGTGTAACTCCCAAAGGGAACAGGGAAGATAATGTACCCACCCACGCATGCGTGAATTCCTAAGCACGACGAAGAAACAATGGGCAAAGCAAAGAACATACATATATGCAATATCCGTGCACAAATATTTATTTCCCAAGCCCCATGTCTAAGTTTCTACGACTATATATAAACATTAGTATTATCATAATTATATTATATTGCACATCCCTATATGTTGTAGGGAACCCTATGCCTTATATATGGTGAGTTCCATGTCTAAGTTTTTATAGTGGATTAATTGATAGGAATACAAAATTCAGAAACATTCTTACCAAAATAAAATGCATGATGTTTTGTTTATTTTACAAGAAACATCACCAACCAACCAAGAAAAGTTCAGACAAGACAATTAAGTTTCTTTCATAGTAAGCACCTAGGTCCTACTCAATTAGCAACTAAAGTGGTGGGGCAATGCACAGCTTAACTAAATTGTGGCTACAAACAGCTGGGACTACCAAGATTTTTTTCCACTGCAAAGAATCAAATCGATCAGAGGTGGATGTGTCATCTATCAATCGTGTGCGCTACAAACTGTCTGAATTTTTAATCCACAAAAATATGGATATTGCCAGCGAAAAGTGTGTTGACTAATTGAGTAATCAAGGTTGACGATTCTACATTATGGCAATCTAGTTGATTGTCTAAATGGCCTTCACAATGCAGTTATATTTTTGAGTTCAGAAATCGTATAATCACGTAAGATGGTTTATGTGGGCACTAAAGTTCATACAAATTAAGAGAAAGTTAATGATCACCTTATCCTATGTAATATCACACTGATCTTGCTCCAATCTCCTTCTCAGCATCATCCTGAAATTAAAACACCACTATAAGTTTGAATGTACACTACATAATCAAACCACACTTCCTTAACGAAAACTCACAAGTCACAATCCTCAAATCCTTATCATCTGTTGTGGCTTCTTTAGCATTCCCCATGCAGACCAGTATTCAAATATCTGATCACATAAGAGTAAAAAAACATAACAAAATCAACAAGCCCGTAAAAAGTATCAAAATTTATACTAATCTAACCTCACTAAATAAATCATACAATAATTTTATAGACTGACACAATTAAAGACCATTATGAAAATAGCACCCAATACAAATTGATAGTTAAAGCAGCATATGTAAATTTTGCAAGAACACTGCAGAGAAACATCTTATGTAGGTCATCAAAGCATGTTCCAATTCTAAATTACCACAGGCTTCGTAGCACAAATTCACAATCTATAGTGATTCCAGGTCAGATTTCATCCCACGTGGAAGGGAAAATAATGAGAGATAAAAGCATGTTGATGAACCCAGTGTAAGCCGATAGCTCAACTTTTCATGCATCGCGGGACTCACTGCGTACGATGCAGCATGAATGGGAAGAAAAGTCGGTGTTGGGAGCAGCAAGAAGGTTAAAGTATAGCTGACATGTGGGTCTGATATTTATTTCAACAAGAGTGGTACAGCAGGACCATTAAATAGGTTATTTGTAGAATTGGCCGCTAGTCTAGCTGGACTCCGTTATAGAGTGGCCTACCTTTACCACTACGGCGGCCGCTAGTCTAGATAGACACAGCTATGGTCAGTTGAGATTCCACGTGACTTGGATTCGCAATTGTACGCAAAAAAAAGACTGATATCTATAGTATGTGAGAACACAAAAATTGAATTGGTTGAACTATTTATGTACCTCAGAGGCTAAGGGATAGAACCTTTACTTTTTTAACAATAGGAGTGTATCAGGTGCAATGCAGTGAAGATACACCCAAAAAAACTGCTATAAAAATTCATTTCACGGGATCTTTGCAGTAAATATCAACACATGAAGTAATTGCGCAATTGAAGATGACAAATAATAAGAACTTAGTACATAAACAACTAAGAGTGCTATTCAACTGTCCAGCTGGCCTGAGAGAGGGCAATATTCACCTAGCATACCATTTATGTGGTTTAGCAAGCCACGTTATATCTGCACAAGTGATCCACACTGAAACATTTGACATTAAATTGGGCATAAAGATAAACAAATATTTATAAACACATGATATAATTAGTTCAAAACACATGATATAATTAGTTCAAAACACACGATCCTGTAGCAGCATTAGGAACACAGGAGCAAAAGTCACAAACCCATGTAAAATGGATCCAACTCCAATAAAAAATAGATCGGGAGAAGAGAGAGGGGGATGCTACCGTGAGGAGGTGCGGCAGGCACAACGCCGCCGGCGCAGCCGACACCAAGACCGACAGAAAGGAGATGCACGAGGAGGTCCCCTTCCCTAGGCCGAGCAAGCCTTTGCGGCGGCAGACGGAGTTGAGGTCGTTGTCGTCTATAACAGAGGGAGACTGTGGTGTTGTGCCGTCGAGGAGGCCGCCACCGCCACCAGGTCTCCTTCTACCGGGGATGGGCTGCATCCGCGGCGGCTCCTTCGCCTGGAATGAGGCTGCCGTCGCGTCGGGATGGTGCCAACGACTGGAGGAGCCGGCACCGGGCAGGGGCGCTCCTTGGTTGAGGCTGCCGTCGCGTCGGGATGTTCAAGCCTGAAATTCGTTTGCAATTCACATCACTCATTGCAATGTCATTGAAGCCTAATGGAGCTATCAAGCAACCCAATTTAAAATCGTTAATAAGAATCTAACATCGTGTGAAATATTTATGCTACAAACAAAAGGCATTTGGTTTTCTTGCACATATGTATTATGTTTCTGCAAGATTTCAGCTAAAGGTTCAGTGTTGTTCAATGCTAATTATCACATAGCAAGTGGCTTAAACAAATCAGTTAGCATGAACCTATAAACAATCAAACTTTAGAACTTATTTTTTATTAGCAATAACCTCTCTGGGGTTTCTCAACAATCACCTGCACATACATTAGAACAAAGCAATCAAAATGAAAGAAGCAACACATACATGAAAGTAAGCTTGAGTTGGAAAATTCAGTAAGCAAATTGCCACAAACTGGTCAATATTGTCATTTGTTAACACTAATGAAGTCCTAGACACATCTATTCCAAAGCAAAAGAAGCTAACCAAAATTTGACAAACATTTTAATGATCATGTAAATCTATATGCCAATGCGATCTGCTTCCACTCCCATGCCAGGCACAACGCAAGGAAACTGAGGTACAAACATTATCTTATATTATAGCAAAAAAAGGGATGCTGATGAGCAATTGAGCACCATAGAACATGAACTAATAAGTAATCTATATAGATGAGCAAGATGCAATTATAGCACAATTTACACATGGAATTTGATTTTAAAATCTTAGTAATATGAGTAACAATGGTAAAAATCCTTTGGACCAGATGGTGAAGTTTACCTAGCGCTTGGGCAATGGCCATTCTGCAATAAGCCTGCACAGTTGTCACACCCGAATTTAAAGGCAAATTCGAATGCTCATATTATATGTGCGCCAGGATCAAAGTTCACACATATAACGACTCAGTGAATACCAAAACACAATGCCATAACGTAAAGAGAGCATTAAACTTTATTACAGACCAAAATATCTCATAAACGAACTAATAAATAACGAGTAGCAACGCAGCGGATAGGGTCAACACCACAGGCAGCTGACTGGTGGCACGCCCGCCTAGAATTCGTTGAAGTCTCCAGGGAAATCTTCAAATCTCTCCAAGTCTGAACAGCATCCGGGTAGTGTCGTTGCAATATGAAACAAGCGTGAGCACATGCCGTACTCAGCAAGCGGAAACATAATATAACACACAAGGCTTTATAGTGGAGGCTGATGGGTTTAAGCATTCAACATTTTAGTTGGTCAAGTTTTATTAGCAACATAAATTCTAGCAAGTGTAAGTTTATACCAAACACACAATTAACATAAGAGAATAACCAACATAAATAAAGATAGATGCATCAAGTTAATCATTGACTTCCACAGATTAATCATGTGAGGGTCCAGGCCGCTCTTGACTGTGAGCACGGCTAATCGATTAGTTTTACACACTCTGCAGAGGTTGTACATCTTTACCCACAAGTCGCGTAAAAGTTCTAGGAACTTTAAACCCAACCATGCGATGCCGGCCAAGCATCATACCACACTACCTAGGTGTGATTGCATAGGGACGCTACGAGGCCTTTACAAAGTTTCCCCAGGAGGTTGCAACCCACAAGGTTACCGGATCAGTTAGCAAGGTATAAAGTCCCCTAGCGGGTACCGTGACTTAGCAAAGCCCAACTCCCCGCTAGAGCGAGTCCATACCCCACAGTACCGCCGCCCATTGTCCTTATCAGGTAAAGTCACTCCTAACCAGGGTCACTAATTAATTAGCCAAGGCCAGAGCCATTTAGCTCTTGTGGTTGCACTGTTGTCCTGGGTGGTTCCCCATGTTCCAATTAAACAAGGTGATCTTGTATTAATGAAGGTATAACATAAATAAATCAAGTTCATAAAGTTTCATTAATACCATCCACCAAGTTAAGCATAGCATGAGCTACCCAATAATAAATTTAAACCCATGTTTGATCAAGGTAAAGGGATAAAAATATTCTAGTCATGTCCTTAATAGGGTCCCATCAATTTAATGCAAGCAAAAGTAAGAACAGTGAATTGAATGCATGTTGTATAGGTAAACGGGTATGCATCAAGGAAAACTTGCCTTCAACAGATCCCTGTTGCTGTTCAGACACTCGCTTCTTGATCTTCAAATCCTTCAGCCCAAACGTTCTCTACGCATCACATCAAGGTACATACAAGCACACAATAGAATAAAATAAGAAACAATCACCAAACAGTATTATCAAAACAAAACAGAGGCAAAAAGCTATTCTACTCTTCGATACGATCGTTTGGACATGAAGAACGTGAAAAACGGAGTTAAAACGGAGAAGATATGGCTAAAAGAAGGTGCAAGGGCATACCTGTGAGAAAAATTGAGGTTCCAGGGACCTATCAGCAAGAAACTGAGGGCTATTACGTAATTAAATGTATAAATCGGAGGGCTTAGGTGGAAATCTAAAGGGTTGGACCTCGGCTACTATTTATACAAAGCTCAGGGGTTAAAACAAAAGAAAAGGACTTATGTGCAAAGGTTTTTTGAACGGTGGAAGGACCGGCTTGCTATTTTAGAAAAGACCGGGGCTTTTATGCAAAACCACACGGTCACGTGGGGTTTAGATCTGTTGACCGGTATGCTGACTTTGGTCAGTTCGATCTGGGCCCTCGACTCCCGATCGGACGGCCTCGGTGAAGCGCAAGCGGCGGCCGGCGGAGCGAACGACGGCGAGCGGCGGCTCTGCAACAGAGCTCCGGCGAGCTCTCCTGACTACGAGCTAGGGTGCTCGAATTAGGTCATGGTTGGCTCTGAGGCGTGGCTGGTGACGCGGCGAAGCAAACTAGGTCATCAGGGACGGAAGACGGGCGGCGACGGTGGCGCTTGGCTCGGCGGAGCGGAGCTCAAACTCCGGCGAGCGTGCGTGGCCAACACAGGGCACTAGGACGCATATAAGCGGCACTGACGGCATTCTCACCTCCACGTGAAGCTCCTGGGTAGCTTCTCGACGACCGACGAGTGGCGAGGCAGTGGTTCAACGGCGGCGGATTAGGGTTTCGGTCGGCGCGGGCAAGGGTCTGCAGCGGCTCGATCTAGGGTTCGAGGACGGGGTGACATGGCCTTTAAATAGGGCCGGTGCCACATCTTGGCGTGCGAGCCACGACTCCGAGGCAGGGACTCGTGAAGACGCAGGACACGGTGGGGACGGATCCGGCCGGAGTCCGGCTCGGACGGGCGCTGGAGGTCGGGGATGACCAGGGGTCCCCACCTGTCAGCGGCGGTGAGAAGGAGGGACGAGGCGCGGATGCGAGCCGTCTTGGGCCGAAGCGACCTGGGTCGAGGCGGATTGGTGGGTTGCGGAAACTGCTGACGAGCTGGGCTGGAATGTGACCACGGGCTAAAAGAGAGAAAAGAGAGGGAGGAAAGGAAAAAGAGTTTAAACATTTTGGAAAAGAGGTTCAAACAAATGAATTTCAAATTTGAATCAAATATTTGAATTCAAACCTGAGTTTAAATTCAAACAACCAAAAATAATGCACCAGCATGAATGCCACAATAAACTCTTATATTTATTTAATTAATTTTCAAAAATATATTTAAATGCCTAAAAATTCAAATACACCTTATATTCCTTAAACTCAAAACCTTGTTTCTAGCAAATTTTATTGAAAACAAATTTTTGTAAAATTAGGGTGTTACAAATCCTACCCCCTTAAAAGAATCTCGTCCTCGAGATTCGGATGGATTAAGAAAGATTGGGATTGCTGGGCTCCGAAATCCAAGGGAAAAGATAAGGGGATTGAGCTATTGATGGACATACCAAGCTGATTGGATACTCCCTGAGTGATCCCAGCATTCATGTGGTTCAGCTTCCCTCGCATGCGGCTCTGTCGTCCCTTGGCGCTCTGTGGGGTCTGGCTCCCATTCCTCATCTGCTAACTCTGCACTGGAGTATTCTGGATGCTTCTCTGAGGACAATTGTTGGCGAAGTGACCAGTCTCTCCACACTTAAAGCAAGTGTTACCAACGGGTGTGTTAGGTACATTGGGTCTCACTGGGGCTTCTGCAGAGGTGTTCTGACTAGGTTGTTGATCATTGGGATGTGGAGTATGTGGAGTGGATTGCTGTAACTGCTGAATGGGGTGCCGGAATGGTTGTGTATTGCGCCGGAACTGATTCTGTCCAGGATTACCACTTGGACCTCCAGAGCGGAGTGGTGCTCCCTGCTGTGAATTATAGCGAGGACGAGTGATGCTCCCAAACTGTCCGGAGCTAGTAGCCTTCCTCTTCTGATCACCCAATTCCCTGCGCTTGGCCTCCAAGCCTATGACCTTATCGATAAGCTCTTGAAGGGTTGGGAAAGTATGGGACATAAGCTGATACTGAAGTGGTCCAGCTAGTCCTTCCAGGAATAACTCCTGCTTCTTCCTGTCCGTATCAACATCTTCAGGCGCATAGCGTGACGGCTCTGTGAACCTATCCCTGAATTCTGCCACGGACATCCCTTCTTGCTTAAGAGCAAGAAACTCTTTCCTCTTCAACTTCATCATACCAGCAGGAATATGATGGTTTCTGAAGTTAGTGGTGAACTTTTGCCAGGTGATAGCATTCTGATTGGCATGAGCAGCGACAAAAGCATCCCACCATGCCGATGCAGATCCTTGTAGTTTCCCTGCAGCGTATAGGACCTTCTCTCTATCATCACACTGAGTTGTTGTGAGCATCTTCTCAATGGTTTTCAGCCAGTCTTCAGCTTCTAATGGATCTGCTGCATGTGAGAAACTGGGTGGCTGGTGGCTCATAAACACCCGATGCTTGTTCACTGGAGCCTGCTGTTGTGGTTGGTTGTTGCCTGGAGCCTGCATGTTGGCCACAGTGTTGGTCAAGTTCTGCAGTAGCTGAGTCTGGGCTTCCAGAAACTGTCGCATAACTGGATCCATCTGTGGTTGCTGGGATGTACTGCTCCTCCCTTGGCGAATCACTGGGGTTGATCGACTCCGGATCCTGACCTGGTTTTCATCATCTGAATGTTAGGTACATTACTTTAGATGTTTGCACTAAGAGTAAAACTCTAAAAGACAAGGCATCAAAGACTTTTAATTCTGGACAGATTCTGTTGTCTCCAAACAATAGGAGGTAACTCTCAGTACAGGAATCCAAAAATTATGAAATTTTAACCAGGGGAGTATAATGAAATTACGGAACTATTCCAACTGGAATCACCTCAATCCAAGGTCTGTAGCTTTAGTCATGAAATAAACAAGACGTCTGGGTCAGCTGAGTTTACAGATTCTGATAGCTCCAATGTTTCGTATATAACTCTCTGTATATAACTCCTAAATTTCTAAAATTTTTACTGATAATCCTTCATAGAATTGCTGAACTTTTCCAATTGGATTTACTGTATTTGGAGTTCTGTAGATTGAGATAAAAATAGAACAGTACTGCTGACTCAGAAAACCCCGCGAGCAGATTGAGAACTTCTAGATTGTATAAGGGGTTGCATAGAGATTAGGAGATTAAGACAAGAGAGATATAGAATGAGACAAAGATAAACTCAACGAACACTTTACTAAAGAACCAATGTCATTGTGGTCATCACCCCACAACACATTGCACTCAAACAAAATTCCAACTCAATCATTAACACAAGATCAGGCATCCAAACACACCACTATACTAAGCACACTTAAACGATCATTTAGAAACTAACGATTACAAAGATCTTAAGCTTTAAAACTCCTAGATCCTAAGGAAGCTCTTCAGTGCGGGCGTCTGGGGAGTTGTAGCGGGGTCTCTTTGGTGCTGGAGAGTGATGAGCTTCTATTCCACCGTCTTGGATCACAGGGGGTTCCTTCCCTGTCAGAGTAGCTTCTAGCAGACGCTTCTGTACCTCCACTGCATAGATCCTCAGTTGAGCTGTGGCAAACATGTTGTTGGTGTTATCCAAAGCAGTGTTGACAGCGGCCAGTAATTCGCGGAGGTTGTCCAAGGTGGGACTGTGGCCATTAGCTGATGCGATGTAGGTCTTGGCTTCACCACTAGCTCTGTAAGGACTGTACAAACTGCGAGTGTGTACCAACTCAGAACGCTCCCTGTGAGAGAGAACATAGAGTGCTCTCCTAGCAGCTTCGGCAATCCCAGCTTCCATAGTATCTCTGGTAGCAACATCGTTGTGCCTGGAGATCTCCGTAGGTCCATAGTGTTGAACCCTCTTATAGACGATAACTGCTACCTCCCAGTGAGGCTCAAACCAAGGATGGGTCCACATCTCACACTGGTAGATTGGATCTTCACCATAACCCAAACGGTACACTGTCCTCCTTAGATTGTCAGCCATGAGAATGCCTCTCCCATCCTTCTTGTATGAACTCACTGTCCAGACTACCTCTTCAGCTTGCTCTCCTACTTCTGCTTGTCCTTCCTGCTCCTCTACTGGGTCTGGGTGGTCACCAAGATCATCCTCTTGTGTCTGCTCCTCTTCTTCTTCTTCTGGAACTACCTCTTCTGTGTGTCTATCAAGTTGGTAGTGATAGTAGTCCTCTTGTAATCTATATTGAGGAACTGAGCTCTTGCGGGCGGTCTTCAGGCGACGAACCATCTAGAGACAAAGGAGTCAGGTGACAAGTAAGACCAAATGCAAGGATGAGAAAGATATCAGACTCAAGATAGAGAACCCAAAAGATAGCCAAGGATGAGATAAAAGTGAAGGATGAGTATTATAGAATAATTTTAAAGCAAGCATAGAGAAGGGGGCTTCTAAAAGATTATAATCCTTAATTTCGACCATTTTCTAACTAGGCTAACGTCCTACAGTCAACACAGCTCTGGTACCACTTTGTCACACCTGAATTTAAAGGCAAATTCGAATGCTCATATTATATGTGCGCCAGGATCAAAGTTCACACATATAACGACTCAGTGAATACCAAAACACAATGCCATAACGTAAAGAGAGTATTAAACTTTATTACAAACCAAAATGTCTCATAAACGAACTAATAAATAACGAGTAGCAACGCAGCGGATAGGGTCAACACCACAGGCAGCTGACTGGTGGCACGCCCGCCTAGAATTCGTTGAAGTCTCCAGGGAAATCTTCAAATCTCTCCAAGTCTGAACAGCATCCGGGTAGTGTCGTTGCAATATGAAACAAGCGTGAGCACATGCCGTACTCAGCAAGCGGAAACATAATATAACACGCAAGGCTTTATAGTGGAGGCTGATGGGTTTAAGCATTCAGCATTTTAGTTGGTCAAGTTTTATTAGCAACATAAATTCTAGCAAGTGTAAGTTTATACCAAACACACAATTAACATAAGAGAATAACCAACATAAATAAAGATAGATGCATCAAGTTAATCATTGACTTCCACAGATTAATCATGTGAGGGTCCAGGCCGCTCTTGACTGTGAGCACGGCTAATCGATTAGTTTTACACACTCTGCAGAGGTTGTACATCTTTACCCACAAGTTGCGTAAAAGTTCTAGGAACTTTAAACCCAACCATGCGATGCCGGCCAAGCATCATACCACACTACCTAGGTGTGATTGCATAGGGACGCTACGAGGCCTTTACAAAGTTCCCCCAGGAGGTTGCAACCCACAAGGTTACCGGATCAGTTAGCAAGGTATAAAGTCCCCTAGCGGGTACCGTGACTTAGCAAAGCCCAACTCCCCGCTAGAGCGAGTCCATACCCCACAGTACCGCCGCCCCTTGTCCTTATCAGGTAAAGTCACTCCTAACCAGGGTCACTAATTAATTAGCCAAGGCCAGAGCCATTTAGCTCTTGTGGTTGCACTGTTGTCCTGGGTGGTTCCCCATGTTCCAATTAAATAAGGTGATCTTGTATTAATGAAGGTATAACATAAATAAATCAAGTTCATAAAGTTTCATTAATACCATCCACCAAGTTAAGCATAGCAGGAGCTACCCAATAATAAATTTAAACCCATGTTTGATCAAGGTAAAGGGATAAAAATATTCTAGTCATGTCCTTAATAGGGTCCCATCAATTTAATGCAAGCAAAAGTAAGAACAGTGAATTGAATGCATGTTGTATAGGTAAACGGGTATGCATCAAGGAAAACTTGCCTTCAACAGATCCCTGTTGTTGTGCAGACACTCGCTTCTTGATCTTCAAATCCTTCAGCCCAAACGTTCTCTACGCATCACATCAAGGTACATACAAGCACACAATAGAATAAAATAAGAAACAATCACCAAACAGTATTATCAAAACAAAACAGAGGCAAAAAGCTATTCTACTCTTCGATACGATCGTTTGGACATGAAGAACGCGAAAAACGGAGTTAAAACGGAGAAGATATGGCTAAAAGAAGGTGCAAGGGCATATCTGTGAGAAAAATTGAGGTTCCAGGGACCTATCAGCAAGAAACCGAGGGCTATTACGTAATTAAACGTATAAACCGGAGGGCTTAGGTGGAAATCTAAAGGGTTGGACCTCGGCTACTATTTATACAAAGCTCAGGGGTTAAAACAAAAGAAAAGGACTTATGTGCAAAGGTTTTTTGAACGGTGGAAGGACCGGCTTGCTATTTTAGAAAAGACCGGGGCTTTTATGCAAAACCACACGGTCACACGGGGTTTAGATCTGTTGACCGGTATGTTGACTTTGGTCAGTTCGATCTGGGCCCTCGACTCCCGATCGGACGGCCTCGGTGAAGCGCAAGCGGCGGCCGGCGGAGCGAACGACGGCGAGCGGCGGCTCTGCAACAGAGCTCCGGCGAACTCTCCTGACTACGAGCTAGGGTGCTCGAATTAGGTCGCGGTTGGCTCTGAGGCGTGGCTGGTGACGCGGCGAAGCAAACTAGGTCACCAGGGACGGAAGACGGGCGGCGACGGTGGCGCTTGGCTCGGCGGAGCGGAGCTCAAACTCCGGCGAGCGTGCGTGGCCAACACAGGGCACTAGGACGCATATAAGCGGCACTGACGGCATGCTCACCTCCACGTGAAGCTCCTGGGCAGCTTCTCGACGACCGACGAGTGGCGAGGCAGTGGTTCAACGGCGGCAGATTAGGGTTTCGGTCGGCGCGGGCAAGGGTCTGCAGCGGCTCGATCTAGGGTTCGAGGACGGGGTGACATGGCCTTTAAATAGGACCGGTGCCACATCTTGGCGTGCGAGCCACGACTCCGAGGCGGGGACTCGTGAAGGCGCAGGACACGGTGGGGACGGATCCGGCCGGAGTCCGGCTCGGACGGGCACTGGAGGTCGGGGATGACCAGGGGTCCCCACCTGTCAGCGGCGGTGAGAAGGAGGGACGAGGCGCGGACGCGGGCCGTCTTGGGCCGAAGCGACCTGGGCCGAGGCGGATTGGTGGGTTGCGGAAACTGCTGACGAGCTGGGCTGGAATGTGACCACGGGCTAAAAGAGAGAAAAGAGAGGGAGGGAAGGAAAAAGAGTTTAAACATTTTGGAAAAGAGGTTCAAACAAATGAATTTCAAATTTGAATCAAACATTTGAATTCAAACCTGAGTTTAAATTCAAACAACCAAAAATAATGCACCAGCATGAATGCCACAATAAACTCTTATATTTATTTAATTAATTTTCAAAAATATATTTAAATGCCTAAAAATTCAAATACACCTTATATTCCTTAAACTCAAAACCTTGTTTCTAGGAAATTTTATTGAAAACATTTTTTTGTAAAATTAGGGTGTTACAACAGTTGTGTCATATGATACCACCAACACCTTGGACAATCTCAGCCTTTGTGGCATGTCATCGGTCAGTGAACTAAAAAGTATGAGATTGTACTTTTAAGCTATAAAACATATACCTTGCAAAAAAAAGCACTTGCAAATTATGAACTTCCAAACCCTTCTTGACTTCTATCGCTTCCTAGGGCAGAAAAGAAAAGCATGACAAACTATTTGGAGTAATTTAATCATTTTTCTATATCTATATTACTCATAAGTCAATTGCTAAACCATTTAGTCTTAGGCGGCAGTGGCACTGCAACCACTGATTTTGATAGATAGTAGTTCTATTTCAAAGAAAAGGATGGCGTAATATTTTAGAATTTCTGATTAATCTAAAATGTAGACTCTTCAGAATAATTCTGGTTTCAATGAAGAAACCAATCACATGGTTCGACAAGGAGGACCATTAGCAATAATGACATCTTACTCCACTGGAATTCCAATTGCCTGGGGAGGGGATGCGGCATCTGACCAGAACTTCAACTCAGGGAGGCGCCTGATGAAGGACTCACTCATTGTCGGATCCCTGGTGGGCAGCGCCGGAAGGATCGAGCATGGGGGAGAGGAAGCCGATGAAGAGGTAGATCCAGAGTGCCAGAGTGGTACATGTTGGCGTATCCAAATCCCAATCCGGGAGATCAACACTGACCTCCTCCGCTCTTAGATTACCCGAGATCAGCAACAGCAGAACACTAAACCCCCATCCAATCCAACCGCTAAACTTCGCCCCCCCCCCCATAAGATTACACACTAATACAAGGAAAAGATACAAGTGTCTAAAATTAAGGTGTAGACTCAAGATGGTAATCATAAATTCAAAACTTAAGGTCCTGGCAGACAATTTAAAAAAAAGTTAAGCAGTTGCATGAAACATTAAAACAAGGGACAAGATATCAAGTGAAAAACATGATAATTTCAAGCAAGCCATACAGAATGGAAAAACAAGACACTGTTGGTCGCTTTCATTTTTGCACCATAGCAGATCTATTCAGTGTTCTAGAACTCAATTTCATTTGACACTACTGTCAGGAACAGGCAACCACAGATATGTACAATCCAAATAATGAACACAATATTAGTAAAGGTACGTGCATGAACTTTATCCAGAAGACATGGCACCATCGCAAGGGTGAAAAGAAAAAAACTGCTAGCCGATTTGTTGGTTAGCACAATTAGTCGGTTTTGTTGTCCTCTCCCTGCTCAAGAATAAAGATAGCAACATCAAGGAGTGTCACTGAAAAAAACAGCTCTAAACTTTCATTTATGTTTAACTGAGTTACCATCAAAATTGTCAAGTGACTACACGCCATCTTGTACTGCTCAAGGAAATTATGATACTGACTCTTCAGCCATAAGCCAGCCTTGATGGAGAACCACATAATTTACATCATGCAGGAAGAGAGTGCTCAGGAGCGAGCCACTTTCCAAATAACAATAAGTTGATAGTAGCTTATCAACTGCAGGCAGTGAAGTGCCTCCTACCTCAAAACTATTAGAAGTGTTGAGCAGTGCGGAGCTCATCTTCAGTTGTGTCCCTATCTAATGTCTAAACCAAATCATCCAAGTGGATGTGCAACTATGTATATTAATTGGGTACCATAAAAAATAAAGGAAGAAGAATTACAAGAGCAGTTTCTGTACAAATTGACCAGCACGCGCAAACAAGAAGACCTATGCTTTTGCACTGTTGAACCATTCAGCTTCCTGCTACCTTGGCAAGGAGAAAGTTAGAAATTGGATTTGCACATCCACAGGAACTGTTCAACTGATGGCATTTATCCGGATACAGAACATGTCAGCAGCTGATGGACTCCATTGACATCCGCACAGGCCGTAATAGATCATTCACACTTCGGAAGTTGAAATCCAGAACTGTTCTTACTGAAGAAAGACCATCCGCTCCATTTTCATGATTGCCAGCAGCAGAAGAAATTGACGAAACAATACAAGCCCCCTGTCACTCACCGCCGCCGTTGAACTTGATGGCGCCGCCCTGGAGCTGGACGACGGCGGACGCGTCGCCCTTGGAGACGGCGGCGTCGAGCTGCTCGAGCGCCTTGTTGTAGTTGGCGACGTAGGTGGCGTGGTGCTTCTGGTGGTGCAGGCGCATGATCTCCCCGGAGATGGTCGGCTCCAGCGCGCCGAAGTCGTAGGAGAGGTCGGGGAGCGCGACCGTCGTCACCCCCCTCGCGGACGCCGCCGCAGCCGCCGCCAGCATCCGGGCGCGCCGAGGGCGAGGGACAGGGTCTTCTTCGACGCCAGGGTGCCGGAGTGGAGAAGAGGAGGCAGCTGGAGCGGCGCTGCGTGGGTGGTGGGGCTGGAGCGGGGATGCAGAGACGCGATGGCGGCGTCGAGGCACCGCGGTTGGATGGCGGAGGCAGCGCGAGGTGGAGGAGAAGGGAGAGGGTGGCGCGGTCGCGCAGGGGTGCGGAAGGGAAGGACGGCGGCGCGCGAGGGGAGCCAGGGAGAGAGGAAAAAATCGAGTTAGGGTTGTGGGTGGTGAGGCGGGCAGGAGAGGGAGAGGCGAAGAAGCATCGGACGGTCAGAATGGTCGCGATAGCCGATAGGGGAGGCGCGGACGTGTGAGCGGAGGGAGGCGGGCGGAGGCACGTTGGCGGACGCGCCGAGGAGTATAGAGAGTAGAGATATGATAACAATCCTTTTCCAAAAACAGAACCGCCGCCGGCCTCATCGGGATGTGTGGTTTCATTCAGGATAAAAATTTCAGACGAAATTTCACAAATTTTGATGATTTTGATAGGACCGAAATAAGGGTTGAAACAAAATTGAGAACCTTGATTTCAAGCGGGGACTTTTCATCCCACGTGGACAAGACCATCAAGACAGTACATAGCAGTTATTTAGAGACAAGGAGAAGATATGCGTGAAGATCCTGATCGAGAAGCGGGAAGACCATCACCCTCGAGGTGGAGAGCAGCGACTCCCATCGACAACATCAAGGCCAAAATCCAGGTGTGTGCCGCTCACATTCTGTTCTTTGCTATCAGTTCGTCGTTGCTCTCATCGGCAAATAAGTAGCTACACATTGATCTATTCCTGCTACGAGTCGGTTCGATCGATCTATCCACGCTATCGTTTCTTGGATTGATCTATTATATGACTTCACGTGCACATGAAGATAGAGCACGTGACAATAAAGGTTTGTATGTTAATGTAATTTGTAATCTATTACTAATTATTCATACATGCTTTTTTAATTATCCATAGATCCTTTTTCAAAAAAAAAATATCGGTTGGTTTAATATTCCATCGGGAGCGAGCTGTCATGTGTTAATTCAAACATGGTGTAGGGAGAGATTTCACCACATGTTCTCAATGAGGTGTCAAGCGAACAGGAAACACAAGTAGATGTTGAGATGATTAACAGAGATAATAGCCGAGAGATCAATCTGGAGTTGGACATGACCAATGGATCAACTATCAAAACAATACGGGTAACATGCATGCAATTTCTTTTACATATTTAATTGTGAATATTTAGTATAAGCTACAATAATACTAAGTCAATTAGAGATATTAAATTTATGTTTTTTAATCACTATAGTCCAACAAGATCAACCATGATATAAAGTGCGGCACACCGCGGACGAAGGTGCCCATCGGCAACGAGAAGCTACGTACAGAGTTACAAAGCGGAAGAACATTAGAGGCTAAAAAGATAGACGTCTCTGAGATGATGGATAGCTGTGCCAGAGTCCATAGCGTCGTAGACAACAATATCGAAGAGGACGAATCACATCAAGAAAAAGAGGATGATGGTAGCTCCAATCAAGAAAAGGCTGACAGTGAATGCAGCCGGAAGACGAGAAAGAAGAAGACAAAGAATATGATGATGAAGACTTAGGGGAGGAAGAGTTGCAGACATTGTTCAATGCAACATACGCAGGGTCCAAAATGAAGTATGTTCTTCCCTAAAGTACGTGTTTGATTACATATATCGCGGGTCACGTCTTTCGCAACCAAGATGAAATGTTGAAATTTTTTGACGTGTCTTTATATGAATCGGTTAATTAATTGTTACAACTTATTAAAGTTTGAATAAATTGTGTCCTTGTAGCGGTATTTGTGAACTCTATTAAAGTTGAAATATTTTTAAAGATAATATTTTCATTGGCCCTCATGTTGTTGACTATGCTAGTGAAGTGCTGAAACATAGCATCGGTCGACTCACCGGGGAGATGAGTGAAGTTCTCGTACTCTCTCCGGTAAGTGGAAAACAAACGAGCTTGCACTTGGGTATTGCCAACATGAGCATTTCTTAACTTAAGCCAAATCTTTCCGGCCACATTCTCTCTGTACACTCGCTCGAACTCCGAGGCACAGAGAGCACGGAACAAGTAATCAACGGCCTTGTTGTTGGCCTCACACATGTCCCGCAATCCTGGAAGCAGAAAACTGTCTTGGATGACATAATGAGGATCCTGAGTGACCTCTCAGATCAGAGTTCCCTTCCCTCGCAAAAACGCGCCCATGCGCCTCTCCCACACCGGGTAATTCTTGCCATCAAAGTGCGGAGGGCCCGACCCCTTGCCATAATCGCCCATCTTTGGATCTTAGACTGGTTAGAATCAAGAAGATCCGTAACCAGCTCTGATACCAATTGAAGGAACGAATAGGCAACCAGAGAGGGGGGAGTGAATGGGAGCCGATAAAAATTCTTCTCGAAGGTCGAACTCAGCTTATACCCCGATTGCCACTCCGAGTACTCGCACACACAAGAGAAGCTCTAGACTAGGCACACACAAGTCCACAAGTCCTAGAGACAAGCCTTGAATCAAAGCACGGAAGCACAAGACAAGAATCGAAGCACCTAGTCAATTCTGGAAAAACCAGGTGCGGACTGTCCGTGTAGTATGGGCGGACCGTCTGCAAAGCAGTGGCGGACTGTCCGGACCGTCGACGCGGACTGTCCGAAAACTTCAGCAGAACCACCAGAGACGCACCGAGAAAATCGGACTGTTCGGCTGAGCCACGCGGACTGTCCGCCAGTGTCGCGGACTGTCCGTGAAGGCAGCGCGGACCGTCCGTCCAATTCGCTGGAAACCCCAGACAAACTCAGCTCAACCCCAGACAAAAACTCGACCCGGCGGACTGTCCGAGAACTCCTCGCGGACTGTCCGCAAACCGCCTGCAACCCAACCCTAGGGAAGAAACAGAGCGAAACAAGAACGCGCACGAACAAGCGACGAACTGTGACGAACTAGCCCTTTGCGGACTGTCCTCGTGCACCAGGCAGACTGTCCGCCGCGCACGAATAGAACCAAAAACTGCGCGAGCTCGGGAGTCAACTCTCGAAATCCATCACCGGATCTCCCAAACGGCTAGAGCTCTAGAGACAAGACTTTGAGGAGATGTGAAGCGTCACTAGATGAAGCTATGCCCCAAAAATCTCGTCCTCTAACTCCCTAAATCACCAGGAATCGCGGATCACACGAACCACCACCAAGAACTCGGGCTCTGGCCAAAAACTCACGAATCGAAGGCTTTTCCTGGTGTTTGAGGGGTCAAGATCACACACAAAGATGTGCAAGGCATCCACCCATGATCCCCTCAAATAAATCCGAAGGAAAACGCCCTCAAATCCCCGAATCGAGCGAAGAACGAAATCCCCAAAAATAGCTCCGAAAAGGACACGAAAATCACAAAGAGCTAGGAGATCACCGCAACGCCTAATGCTTCCATACATCCAGAGGTCAGAGTCTATACAAGAATCTAGCCTAAGGAAAGCAGAGGAAAAGAAGCAGTACAAAGCGATCTACCGGGGGAGGAAACCCTAGAGTCCAAGAGAGAGAGATGCCATCCACCACTCCGCTATTTATACGAAGTCCACCGGAGGGAGGTAAATGACCACGCTACCCCTACAACTTGAGATGAAGATACAACCCCTCAGGGGCATTATGGTCTAGTCTTCATCGAGCGGACACGCTTCCACCACGGCCTTGCTTAGCATCGACGCAAGCCCCGCGATCACGCCACGTGCCCCCCGCCTCGAAGCTTCTTGAAGCTCCCGGATCACCGTCTCCGTCACCTCGGGCCTCCGGACTTGGTTTTGCGGCCCAAACCAAGAAACCGTCCACCGATGGTTTTGTGGGCAAACCAACAAACCCCGCGTGCAAGCTTCGGGCTCGATCCGCTACCTTGCACCGACCCATGTTCACAACTTCAGCCCGCTAGTCTTGCACCCCATGGCTCGCACTTGACCCCATCGGCCACCGGGTCCATCGAACCAAGCCTACTTGCCTGTCCATCACCCGGAGGCCGCCACGGCTAAGGCCTTTCACGCTTGTTCTTCACCTGCACGGACACGAGTCAAGCCACAACCTGTACCTGCACACTTAGCCAAGCATCAGTCCACACAACGTTGTCAATCACTCATCACACATGTGGTATCTTCATTGATATCATACATATGGATCATGGTTCATGCAACTTTCTCCTTTGTATTTAGCATTTCTCTTTGAGCTATGAATGCTAGAACTTGCTAAATAGTCTTTTGGAGACCCTCTTGTTTTGGACACTTTTTAGAGATTTTATTCCAAAGGGGGAGAATTTGGAACCAAAGCAAGCCAATGTTTCCAAAGGGGGAAGTAGCAAGCTATATGTGAAGAGAAGATCATAAAAGAGGGAGAACACATCTAGGGGAGTTGGATGATGGTAAGCATCCAAGCAAGTGTAAGTGGTTCAATTTTGTCAATTCTTGCAAATTTATGCTTGCTTTGATTGTGTTGTCATAAATCACCAAAAAGGGGGAGATTGTAGCGAACATGGCCTCATATGCCATTTGTTCAAGTTTGATTTTGGTGATTAATGACAACATGATCCATGTGACTAACTATATTGTTGAGCATATCTTTGTAGACATTTCTAGGTCCCAAGTATGCAAAAATACTACATGCCAAAATGAGAAGATAGTATATATTTTGAGGCAAAACCGACAAGAAAAAAGAGAAGGGAAATGACACCGTCGGATGAACCGACGGTACCTTGGAAGACAGCGTCGGTGTAAGCAACGGATGAAATGGAACACTGTGTGAAGACTTGAGTTAACTTTTAGAGCGTCGGATGAACCGACGGTCTGAATTCTACATTCGTCGGATGAATTGAAGAGAAGAAGGGCCAGCCTGTAGAAATCAGTAGCACCAGATGAACTGATGGGTCAGCAGCGGTTCATCTGACGGTGTGAAAACAGCTAACAGAGAGCAGCCAGTTGCGAGGTCTTAAGCACCGGATGAACCGATGGTCACAAGGATACAAGCAACGGTTCATCCGATGGCTACGAAGAAGCTAACAGTAAGGTTTTGGCGAAGAACCCTTCAGCACCGGATGAACCGACGGCGCGTCGGTTGAAGCGTCAGATGATTTGTGTCAACGGTCATGTGCGGTGGAAGGCAACAACTAGTAGCACCGGATGAACCGACGCCCGGAAAAAGCATAGTGTTGGATCATCTGATGGTACTACTTTCTGCAGCTTTGGCCCAACGGCTAGTTTGATGCCTTGGCCTATTTATACCCCTTCCACCCCGCCCTTTGGGCTTGCTGGAGCATGTGGAAGTGCAGAGGAGTCCAAGACACATTAGAGATCATATCCATGCCATGCTAGTGCTTAAGTGAACATCCAAAGGTTTTGCACATGCTTGGTGTGTGTGCTTAGTGCTAGGTTAGCTTAGAACTGAGTGAGTACAAGGTGTGCCTACCTTGTGAGGTGATTCTTGAGTGGATCAAGTTTTACAATGTGCGCCGGAAGCCTTGGAGCCCAAGGGGCTCTCCGGTAAATGTCTTCGACCCTCCGGCTTGGTGTGGAGCGGCGAGGACACTTTGTGCAGGGGACGTGGAGACTCCCTTCCCTTGGTGGAGAAGCTCCTTAGTAGAGGCGGCATCAAGGTGACCGAGGGAGCTTGGCGAGTGCCTTTGTGGTGAGCCTTTGTGGTAAGTCAAGTGGTGCTCTTGGGAGAGACTTGGTGACCGGGAAGCAATACTCTTGTGTGGAGTGCTTCAACAACGTGGACTAGGGGTGGCTTAGTGCCTACCGATATCACGGGATAAATCGCGTGTCAAGAGTTTGCTTCCTCTCATCCCCCTTTACATTTCCGCATTACTTTCTTGCAATCATTACTTGCCTTTACTTTCCTAGAGTAGTATCTTGCTAGGATTGGCTATAGGTTGCTAAACTTATTTTGGGATGGGAGTTTCACACTAGAACAACCGTAGTTGCACATCTAGGTAGTATGTTCTAGTTTATGTTTTGAGCAAATAGTGTTAACCCTAGGCTTAAGATTTTAAGTCGCCTAATTCACCCCCTCCCCCTCTTACCCCTCTTAGACTACGAGCATCCGATTCCTTAGAGAGAGAGAGAGAGAGGAGGAGGAGGACGAGCGCATACTGGCCATTAACCTCGATCAGTGTCAACTATTGGAACGGATATACTATCAAGCACTACAAGAAGAAATCATTAACAACATGTGCTCTCGACGTCGCCAAGGACCGAGGCAGTGACAAGTGGAAATCCCTGTCCGATGTTGTGAGTTTGCTTTCCTGCATATTTAGTCTAAAATTGCCTACATATTTAGTTTGTCCCTACTTTCCTGCATATTTAGTCTGAAATTGCCTGCATATTTAGTTTGTCCCTACTTTCCTGCATATTTAGTCTGAAATTGCCTGCATGCTTAGTTTGTCCCTACTTTCCTGCATATTTAGTCTGGAACTGCTAGGAGCTAGCCCATCAGATTCTACTTTTGATCAAATAGGTCTTGAAATACTTTCTTTGGCTTCCTTTGTTTGTCCCTACTTTGCAATATTGGATGCATCCAGTCTCTAGTTCTCTTTCATGGTTCACTTGTTCTAACAAAAATAATAAAAATTATGTTGCTTATTTTTTAACACTTAAATGCCTGCTGCAATCATTCTGAGCGAAGCTGGCAATCTATGTTGCTTATTTTTGTAACACTTAAATAGTTGGTAGTCATTGGCATAACAATTATCTGATGGCTAAGAGTGAACTTGTTTTGCAGGTTGCTGAGTGATGCATGGAGCTCTCGCCCACCAAGCTGTTGTAGTCAGCATGGACCTCTAGATGTAGCAGTAGTAATCTATTTATAAATTATGATATTGTCCCCCTTTCAGCTACTGTAACTTGAGAATCACTCTGTCGAGCTACTGTTGAAGCATGCCATATTTTGGTTCGTTCTGTTGAGCTTCTTGTAAGGATGATAATATATCTATCATAAATCACAATATTCAGTTTCAGTTTCAGAAATATTGGTGGTCATGCATGTTTTAGTGTAAATGCTTGTGTTGTATGGTTGCTGATGGTTTGTGTTGTATGGTTTTGTGGAAACTATGAACCTTCTTATTACTGTGAACCTAGGAACCATTCTATCGTGGGTAGATGCTGTCAAATTTTTTTACTGAGGAGGTGGTGGTCAGGAGGCCCAGCCAAGAATCTGAAAGGGAAAGGAGGACCCCAATGTCCATGCCATTTGTTTTACAGGTACCAGGAAGTACTAGTGAAGAACTATGAAAATTGATGGTGTGTTCAAAACAATTGCCATCTCCACTTGTAGGCAAACTCACTTCAACATCAAGCAATTAATATAATGAAATTATCTGGCAGTTCAATGCTATCTGGCAGTTCAATGTTTGGTCCAAACTCACTTCAACATCAAGTTGTGAAAAATCTGGCAGTTTGTTATGTCAATTTAACATAGCACTACTGATTTGCCACAATTTATATGAATGATTTATCACTAAGAGACAAGAAAAATTTGTCACCAAGTACATTAATAATTTGTCATCACCAAGAGAAAAAAACAAAAAAGATAAATCTGTCACCAAGTACATAAATAATTGACATTGACATTTAGGTGCAACCATATCGGATACAGTTGTGCTCGATGAGATCCTGTTGCAGCTGGCTATGCATAGCTGGGTCCTTTATCTTGTGATGTGCTTCTATAAATGCATTTCACTCCGGAACATTTCCCTTTGATGGAGTGACTCTGATGCCAATATCGTCGAAGTTGGTATTGGTGGACTCAGATTTCTCATCCTCAACAATCATGTTATGCATTACTCCCTCCGTTCCACAATATAAGTATTTATCAATTTCCGCGATACACGTTTGACCATTCGTCTTATTCAAAAAATTTATGAAAAAAATATTTATTTTGTTATGATATGTTTTATCATTGTATATATTTTAAGTATATCAAAATTTTTTTTACATTTTTATAAATTTTTTGAATAAGACAAGTGGTCAAACGTGATCAGCACAAGTCAAAAAATACTTATATTGTGGAACGGAGGGAGTATAATGCAAGCAGTCATGATATCACTAAGACGCTCTCTGTCCCATCCATAAGCCGGTCTACAGATCACTGCCCACCTAGATTGAAGCACTCCAAATGCCCTCTCAATGTCTTTGCGTGTACTTTCTTGCATAGCATCAAAATATGCAGTCTTCCTCTCCATAGGATGTGGAACACTCTTCACAAATGCAGGCCAATCGGGGTATATACCATCCGCAAGATAGTACCCCATGTCATAAGTATGTCCATTGACTGTATACTCAACGGAAGGTGTCTCTCCTTGGACAAATCCAGAGAAAACATGCGACCTATGTAGTACGTTGATGTCATTGTAGCTGCCTGGAAGACCAAAGTAAGCATGCCATATCCAGAGATCACGGGATGCTACAGCCTCTAAGATCATGGACGGTTGCTTAAAGTGTCCAGTGAAATGGCCCTTCAAAGAAGCAGGGCAGTTCCTCCATGCCCAGTGCATACAATCAATGCTGCCATACATACCTGGAAAGCCACGACTCTCATTCTCTTGCAGTATGTGAGCCAGATCGGACAGAGTTGGAGAACAGAGGTATTCCTTCCCGAAGGCAGTCTAACAACACTGCAGAAATGGTGAAGAGCCTCACGAGCAGTAGACTCGTCAATCTGGACATACTCATCAATAGCATCTGCCGTCATACCATACACCAGTATGCGAATTGCGGCTACCACCTTCCGCAAAGTGCTCAGTCCTAACAATCCAGTGCAATTCTCACGTTTTTCGAAGTAGCTGTCCACCGACTTAACTCCATCAAGAATGCAAGGAACATATGATGCCTCATACAGAACCTGCAAGTTTGAAAATGTAAGCAATATGCACATATTGACAGAAAAGACAATAATATGACATGCCATGTTCTATACCTTCTACGGAACTGTTCTGGGTGTACACAGGGTTGTCAACAAAGTAGTGTTGTATGATTCTCACCTCTCCATCAACATGGTCTCTAGGCACACGTTGTCTCACATGCTTTGAGCGGTGGAAGGAACTCTCAGCATCCATGGCTACCACCATAGTGGCCATCTCTTCCGCATCGTCATCAAGCAACAACTCATAATTTGGTTGGTCCTCTGCAATCAAGTACCGCAACAAGACAGAATCATCTTCTTCCTCTAACTGGTGCAGCCACATCGATGAGCGAGGGAGATCCATGATCCAATGTAGCCGTGCGGAGCCTGCAATATGGTTAAATGAATCTCACTAAAAATATAGTACTTGCATCCCGTTAAAATTATGTATACATACTGACATCTATATTATTTCCAAATGGGAAAGCTAAACCATTGCAGAGCAATTTCAAAATCAATGTTGTCAATCTCTGTAACATTACAGTTATATTATTTTGTACAATGTTGCATAGCAGTACCAATGACATTAACCATAGCAGAGCAGTTTCAGAATCAATGTTGCGGAACCAAGGTGCAGTTCTATTATTTTGTACAAGGCCATAGCTGCAATTGCTCTGAAGCTTCAGTTCTGTAACAAAAATTTGGCCAAAGAACATAGATGAATTTGATGTTTCAGAAATTGTCACCTTGGGCAGTCAGCTAGCGGCGTCCGGGGAGCCAAGGTAGAGCAGGAGCTGCTACGAGTGGAGCTTGCACAACGCGGCTGTGCGGCGCCGTCGCCAGCGAGGAACGTGGGAGAATAGTCGGAGCTTGCACGGCGTGGGGGAACGGGCACGGCTGTGCGGCGGCGTCACCAGCGGGGAGAGCGGGAGGAGGGCAAGGGTCCGGCTGTCGGTGTGAGGGAAGGGGACGGGGCAGCGCTGCTGCCGTTGGTGCCGACGGGCCGCGTGCTGTGGGCGGCGGCGTCGCCGGCGGGGAGCGCTGCGGCTGTGCGATGGATTGGGCGGGGGATAGGGGAGAAAGAATAGAGGATGTTGCTGCAGCAAAATCTAATTTAGAGAACTATTTTTTTAAAGGACCCTCCAAATATTACTTTAGAGGGTGATTTTTAGAGGTCACTACTGCAGTCAGCCTAACGAGCTTATTTAGTTTTGGGTAGAGCCACCAGCTGGGACTAAGACTAACTCCAGCAAAGGTGTTGATCCACATCTGCATATAGACCTTCTGCAGCGGGGAGAGAGAATAAATCCTACACGGAAAAATCGACCTCTCCGGCAGCACCGCACAACCCTTCGCGCATCCGTAGGGGGGAGAGGGCTGCGAGCGTGCGGTGGAGCTTGACCACCAGCTCGCCGTCGCCACCCCTGCACCGCACAACCCTTCGTGCATCCGTAGGGTGGAGGAGCTCCCTTGCCTCCAGATCGAGGCCGGCCCCTGCTCGAGGCAGAGAGAAGAGGGAGAGCGTGGCGCTCGTGAGCTCGACGGCCGCGGAGGCGATCAACGCCAGGCAACCCGCCGCGGGCGCGTCTCCTCCTCCGCCGCGCGCACATCCGCAGGGGCGCCGCGGTCTCACCAGGGAAGAAGGCCGATGGCTCTCCCCTACCTCCCTCGCATGCGGAGGAGGAGGAGGCTGGTGGAGTAGGCCGCCACTCATGCTCCGCCTGCCCGCCGTCGGAGCTGACCGCGAGGCTGCCGTCGTGGGCCTGCGCTGCGGAGCACCGTCGTGTGCCTGCTCCGCCCTGCCTGGGTGGACGCAGACGTGTGGAGGGCCCTGGCCCTGCTCCTCGCTCCCTCCGCCACAGGAACAAGAGCAACCACAGCTCCAGCCACCGTCCGTGCCATACTCCTCCATGCCGTGAGCCGGAAGGGAGGGAGAAGGGAAGCTTGTCGAGGGAGTTCGCCGCCGGATCCAGCAAATCTGCGTCCCCGTGTCTGGCCCTGCTCCGCCTCGCACCGGCCGTGGAGCTACTCCACGCTGCGCCCCTGCTTCGAATCGGTGGTGCGACCGCCGGGGACGCCTGCGGTGAGGGGCTTGGCGGCCGTGGTGGAGGCGTGGGTTTCGGGGATGGGGAGAAGAGGTGCAGCGGCGGTGGCGCGATTGCTTGCTCGGGCACGGGGACGGAGGGAGGCGAGGCGGACACGGTGGTTGGAGCTGTCGCGGCTGCAGCGAGGAGAGAGAAGCACAAGAAATCCCCAGGAATGCGGCGCGCTGGAGGCCTATGCGCATTTTGCAGAAGCGGATGCAGCATCCGTTGGAGGGGCTAGAGTGGCATTTTTTGCCTCATTTTGCAGATGGGGGGTGAGGATGCAGACTCCGCTGGAGTCGGTCTAAAGCAGGTGGCACACCCATTAGTCCCGGTTCGTGGCTTTCAACTGGGCCTAAAACTTACCTTCTGTCCGGTTGCTGCTCCTAACAAAAAAAAAAAAAAAAACACCTCCGGTGCTCCTAGATGTACCCGGGATTAATACCTTTTTAACAACAAAAAAAAAAAAAAAAACACCTCCGGTGCTCCTAGATGTACCCGGGATTAATACCTTTTTAGTACCGGGTACAAATTTATCAAAGATTTTTGTGGAAAGTTCAAAAGTTATTTATCTGCTAGTGGTCGCTTCTACTATTACTAACATGTTGTGTTAGTGTAGTTATTGATATCCCAACTGTGATACTCCTTCCCCTCCAAATTGTAAGTCATTTCAACTTTCTTGGAAAGTCAATGTATCTCAAGTTTCACAAAAATCATAGAATAAAGTACTAACATTCATGATACCAAATAAGTACCATTTGTTCCTTCATTAAATACATTTTCATAGCAAATCTATTTAGTGCCATAAGTCTTTGTATCTCATTTATAATTTGGATAAAGTCCAAATTACTCTCCTCAAGTATAACCAAAGTTTGGATAACCTCCTAAAGTATTTATTGGTTCAATTCACCCCTAAACAATACCATTTGGTTCAATTTATGCCTTGACATAATTTGGGTTTTTTGTTTCTCCATGCACAAGTGGAGTTCTAAGTTCAATTTTTGCAAGATGATAGCAGACAACATAAGGCACGTTAAAAAATATATCATGGATTTTTCATCACTATTTTGATAGGGTAGTATGTTTAATAATAAAATGTATTGTTAAGATACAAAACTATATAAAAACTAATGATGAAAAATTCATAAAATACTTTTTGTAATTTAGATTATGTTGTCCACTACCATCTTGCAAAGTTTCAAATTAGAATTCAACTTGTCTACGGAGAAACAAAAATGACAAATTGCATTATGGAGTAGTTGAACCAAATAGTTAAGTTTAGAGAGTAAATTGAACTAAAACATAGTTTAAATAGTTATCTGAACTTTTGCTAGTAATTTGAACTTTTTACTTACAGTTTGATCAAATATAAAATATTCTTACTCTCAAAAAAGTTAGAATGACTTAAAATATGGAACGGAGGGAGGGAGTACATGTGATTCATTTTCATCACTCAAACAAAACTGTATAGCATTCCTTATGGTAAAATTTCATTTTCCATCGAACTTAGTCAAAGGGGGTCAAACGGTCAACACCATATTGCACGTATGTATGTATACAGTTTGTTTTTTCAAAAAATGTATACAGTTTGATGGACATGAGCATCTCGAAGAGTCTAGCTAAACTATACTCTCTATATTCTTATTTACCTAGTCATTTAGCTAAGATCTTTCCTTTATATTTGGTCGCACTCCAACAGACTAGCCAAAATCTCAATCTTCATATTCAACTCTCATCTCTCCTCCTCTCTCTGCATCTCACTGACGCGTGGACCCCACCAGGTTATCCACTCCCCGCTTCTTCTACCTGCTTGTTCTGCTCCATGAGTCCCTGTCCATGGCGGCCGGGGCAGCCGCGTCGAAGGGTGTCGCGCTGCTGCCCAGTGCTGCCCGTCCCGCCGCCCCGCGCGACTCGCTCCGCGAGCTCGCGCGGCTTGCTCCGCGAGCTCGCGCGGCTTGCTCCGCTTTCTCACGCTGCTTGCTCTGCTGCCCGACGCCACTCGCTCCGCCGCCCGTTCCGCCGCTCGGCGCGGCTCACTCTGCGGCCCGGCGCGGTTCGCTCCGCTGCTCCAACACCGGACGGGATCTTGTGCTCCATCTTGACGGCGCCCGCCACCATCATGCACCTCCGCCGGGACGCCGAACTCTGTCGGAGCCCGCTCTCCGGCCTCGAGCTACCCACGCGGTGTGTGTGCCAGCTGCAGCGGCCGCGCCTAGAGGGAGACGTGGGAGGGAGAGCCTGAATCGAGATACCGAGTATGGAGGGATGTTTACCGAGCCGGATATCGAATCGAGCCGGATAGCTAGATTGTTGGATTCCAATTTTGTGTTTTTTTCTAAATTTTAGCTAGTCTATGAGTTTTACAGAGTCTCTTGGAGTTGTTCTGATGTTGTACTTCTTCCTCCACAATCCTAATTTTAAGAGGTTATGTTAGAGAATCGAGGAGAATCATTTTCAGCCATAGAATCACTTCTTTCAAAAAATCATCTCTCTTACTGTGTGTTTGGTTGGAGAGCCGCGGGAGCAGAGCGGAGCCGACCCGCTCCCACGGCTATTTGGATGAGGAGCGGCGGGAGCGGAGCGGTTCTAGGAGGAATATACCCTCCAGATGCGGGTCGGCTCTGTCCGTTGAAATTTGAGGGACGGAGCGGCTCCGTCTCGGGTTCGCGTCTCTCGTCACCGCTGGACTCCTTTTTTCTCTTGATCGCAACCCTAGCCCCGACCGCACCAAGATCCACCCCGACGCCGCCGCTTCGCTCCAGTTTTCTCCCCTGACGCCGCCGCTTCGCTCCACCCCGACGCCGCGCGTAACCTCCTCCTCCGCCGACCGTTCCGCGCCCGGGCGTCAACCTCCTTCCAGGGGCGTGCGCCGTAGGGCGGGAGCCACGCGGAGGCCGGCCTCGATGTGTGCGGTGGTCATCCGGTAGGGGTGCGGCGGCCGGTCTTCAGGGGCGCGCGCAGACGCGGCCTCCAGGGGCACGCGAGAGGCGGCCTCCAGGGGGCACGCACACGGCCCCAGGCGCACGAGGCGGCCTGCAGGGGCGCGCGCACGGCCTGCAGGGCGCATGAGGCGGCCTCCAGGGGCACGCACACGGCCTCCGGGCGCACGAGGCGGCCTCCAGGGGCACGCGAGCAGGCTCCCACATCAATCTTCTGCTGTTGCCCAGATCTGCGAGGTAAAATCATCCCCCCTTCATGTGTGTATATGCCACATTGATGCTTGATTGATGCTGGATTGATGGTTGATGGTCCCAAATTTGGCACAAGGCCGATCAAGCTAGCACCACCGGTCAGACCGGTGTACCCGGACGGTCTGACCGGCCAGGCCCTGTAGCTGATCCGGCAAAGGCCACACCGGTCTGACCGGTGGGGCTGATCGGTCTGACCGGTGGACCCTAAGTCCGAGTAGAATTGAGGAGTTCTGGTCGTTTTCAAGTTGTAAAGGACTTCCTTGCGGGGAAAGACCTCCCCACCCTATAAATATAAAGGGCCACGGCCGGTTGAGGACTTATCACCCAATCGATCATATCTTTTTACAACTTTGGTCTCTCAAACTCTAGCTTTTCCAATCCCTTTGCTTTCCTTGTTTGTCTCGACGGCGATCAAGGACGTTCTGAGTGGCCTGTCGATCTCAGAGCAACCCTAGGCGCACCACCTCTGACGGGGTCCCTCCCGAGGCGGTGCTCGTAGGCATTCATCGGCGCCCCGACGCCCACCGGTCAGACCGGTGGACTCGACCAGTCAGACCGGTCAAGACAGGAGCTCCGGCGAGTTCAATCCCTGCTGCAGCGCGATCTAGCGCTCCCGTGTTGTTGACCGAGAAAGCATCAACAAATTGGCGACTCCGCTGGGGAAGAAAGATCAGGTTTTAAAAACCGTTAAATCTAACCTAGCTCAAATGGGTTCTCGTTGCGAACTTGACATGGACAACATCGTTACGGCTTCAATGGAGGATCTTTCTCCGGAGGAGCAACAGAAGTTCAAGGCGCTGCAAGATTACCTTCAAGTTCAGTTCCTCGCAGGCGTCAAGAAGGATCGCTACGGCAAGGTAGCAAGATTGAAAGAATTTGAGCTGCCGCCGGTCAAGCTAAACGACAATATGGTTGAGGTAGTAACCAATGTAAGCAAACGACCCCCTACTTCATCTTCTCAGAAATCTACTACTGATAGTGATGGTTTGATTGCGTCTTATATTGCTCGTTTAGAACGCCTAGAGGATCTTGAAATAGATAGGAGCATTGCTGGCTTTAATAATAATGAAACTAATAGCAGTGGTCCTAAGTTTAATACTAATAAAGGGATTCATCCTAGCTTAGCACCTTTGCCTGTTACTAATAACATGAATTATTAGTATGGCATGCCGCATGATCACATTGGTCAAACCCTGCCGTTTCAACCGTTCAGGCCAAATATGGCCGCACCGGTCGAACCGGTGCAGGGTACCGGTCAGACCAGTGCACTGGATCTTGTGTACGAACAGCCTGAGTCGATTTCTGTCGTGCCAAATTTTAATAACACTTTTAATCCTGGACCATATTATAGCACGACTGTTAATTCAATAGCTCAAAAGAATATAATTCATGATGATGTTTTTGAGAGTTATAGGCTTGCTCATGCTAAGATGTCTCCCTATCTAAATAAAATGAACATGGTGAATTCAGCTCCACAACAGCCAAATAATCCTAATTGGTCAGAATTTAGTAAATTTAAGGAAGATTTGGCTAATGTGGTGAAAACTAAACTTGGTGTTGATATTGGTAATACTAATTTGTATCAAAAACCATATGATCCCGAGTTTGATAATTTCCCTCTCCCACATGGTTGGCGTATGCCTGATTTAATTAAATTTAGTGGTGATGATGATCGAACCACGTGGGAACACATTAGTCAGTATACAGCTCAGCTAGGTGAAGCAGGTGCTTTTAATGCTTTGAAAGTACTTTTATTTTCTTTATCTTTGACTGGCACTACTTTTGCTTGGTTTTCATCGCTTGCTCCTGGTTCTATTATATCTTGGGATATGTTAGAACGTAAGTTTCATGATCACTTCTATAGTGGGAGCATGCAATTAAAATTGACAGATTTAACATCGGTTAGACAAGGAAGGGATGAAAACGTCTCTTCTTACATTAAAAGGTTTAAAGAAACTAAAAACCGTTGCTTTAATTTGTCAATTACTGATATGGATCTTACTGATATTTGCTTAAAAGGTTTAATATCTGTTATTAGAGATAAAATAGAGGGTTCAGATTTTCCTTCAGTTGCACAAGTTCAAGTAAGGGCTTTAATTGTTGAAAACCGATTGAATAAAGAAAAGGATAATTTTAAATCACGTCGTTCAAATGTGCTTCACATTGACTATGATTCTGATAGTTCGAGCGACGGAGATAAAGAAATTTATGCTGCTGAATTTATTTGGCTTTCTAAAGAAAAATCTTATTCTTGCTCATCTCTTAAGCCGGCTAATAAAGGTCGGCAAGAAGAAATTAAATTTACTTTTGATGTTTCTAAATGTGATCGTATATTTGGTGAATTACATAAGTCTGGAAACATTAAATTAACTCATACTTTGCCACCAATTGATGAATTAAAAAGGCGTGCATATTGCATGTTTCATAATTCTTATTCTCATGCTACTAATGATTGCAATGTGTTCCGTCGACAGGTTCAATCGGCCATAAATGAAGGTTGTTTGACTTTTCATGAAATGCAAGTGGACAAGACTCCTTTCCCTATCAACACTCTGGAATTACAGCAGCCCAAAGTATTGGTTCGGCCGAGTCAAGCTGAAGCAACTAAGGGTAAGAACGTGGTGATCGGGGAAGCTAAGCCCGATTTGAGAGGAAAGGAGCTAGTTCGGAAGTTGCTTATGAAAAGACTCCTTATGGCAAGGAAACTTTCAAGGTTACTGTCAGAGCCTCTGGACATGGGGGGCAAGGATCATCCACACCCACCGAGCAGCGACTGTCTGAGCCTGATCAGGCCAGACCGGTCAGACCGGTGGTGCTGACTGGTCAGACTGGTGCGCCCCAGAGCCGTCCGAGGATGATCAAACTGAGCCGTCCGGAGATTGGTAATTGGAAGCTTAATGTAGCAAAAAATCAGGGAAGTGGTCCTAAGCCAAAGGTCACAAGTATTCCAAGCAGAAGGCCGTTACAAGTGATCGGCCATTTAAAAAAAAGGATGAGGTCACCTACACATCAAGGAGGATCATCTTCACCTCCAAGAGCTGCTATAAAGTTTAAGGGTGAATCATCTCAGCGAAGGCAACATTTTACTCCATCATGGGCGCCGTCAAGTTCAAATCCACCTCGCCCAATTTATGATGATAATAGAGTTATGTGGGTGCCTTTCCAGCAAGCTTTTCATCCTGGATGGGGAGGACCAAGATCTGTTTTGGACAGGATTTCCAGGCCGTTCCAGGACCGATTGATATCTCGTCATTCTGGTCAGGGGTATCAGACCCCACCGGTCAAACCGGTGCAGTCCAACGGTCAGACCGGTGCTCCCAGGAGGATTGTGCCATCTCCTATGAAGCGAGTCTACATGCCAAAACAGAAGGAGGAGGTGCAGAAAATGGATATCGACTCAGAGAGGACTACGAGCAGAGATATCATCCAAATTGGGTCGATGGATGTTCCTATTGAGAATGGTGGCAAAAGATCAATTGGTCCAAACAATAAGGTTGCGACACCGGTATTGGGAGCATCTGCTGCTACTAATGACCATGAGGCCTGTTGGGATTTAGGAAATCCCAAACAGACGGATAGAGAGGAATGATGAAAGTACTTGAGACAATTGAACAAGAGATCAATGAATACAATGGCCAAGCTCCCCCCTCTTCCACCTCTTAGGTCCTATTTATAGGAAGAGGAGGCGCCCTCCCCTTCAAACCCTAGGAGAGAGGAGGTGGCTGTTTATATTATTTCCATTGGTAGGCTTGAATATTACATTTGGGTTCTTAACTATTACAATTGAGTCCCTGGATGTTACAATCAGGTCCTTGGTCCTTACAAATACGCCCTTATACCCCTTATTTGGGCCTCTTTTATACACATGGGGTCCCTAGCCTTAGGTATCCTAAGGCGCACCCCCAACAGTAGCCCCTCAACTATTTGGTCTTGGCCGGTACAACAAGACCTAATAGTTGTTCCTGTTTAAAAGAGGTCCAACACTACTTAGACTTTGATTGTAAAAGGAATGTCCTCTACAACCTTCCCGTGTGCACCTCGCTAAAAACTCCATCCCAAAAACCTAGTGGGAAAAAAGGGCACAGAGAAAAGAGTATGCACATTCTCGGGTTTACATGTTCTAAGTCCAAATCATATGTCTCTAAGTGCCTTGAATGATGAACTTTGATATGTGGCTTCATTCTCAAGCCTTGTTCTGGAGACCTTTCTTCAAGAGTTGATGTTGTCGCCGTCGAAGTTAGCTTCAACATCTTCATGCCTTCTCTCATGAGCACCAGACAACTAGGATGGACTGGTGTATGCGGATAGTTGGAATGCCGTGGAGTCACAGCCCCAAGCATCTTTTTTTTGAGTTTGAAAATATGGCCACAACAAACTGTTGTCCTCGAGGCCTCTTAGTTTTTAGAAATTAGCCCATACAACTTACTGTTGCCTCTATTGGGCCATAATAATAAACTTTGGAACTCAGTCCATACAACTTATTGCTGCCCCCTCAGGGCCTTGATCGAAATTTTGGGGTATGGCCGCAACTTATTGTTGCCTCCTGGCCTTGTGGTTTTTTTGGGATAACCACACTATTTTGGGGTTATGACCGCAACTTCCTGTTGCATCCTGGCCTCATAGTTTTTCTGGGTAACCACACTCTTTTGGGATATGGCCGCAACTTCTCGTTGCCTTTGGCTCAAAGTAAAACTGAGAATAACTCATGCAATGCAATGCTTTTGATGCATGCTGATGCATATGAATGAAAATGCTTGGATGTGCATAGATTTATCTCATAGTAGAGGGGAATGTTCAATAGAATAGTGTCCTGAATTGCCTTGATCAGCTTCCAAAGATTATAACTTGGTGGTTTGAGAGCTATTCTTTTCATAATAATCCATTAACCAATAGAGATAATTTCAAAGGATGATGAAAACCAAGTGTTGAGATAATTCCAATGGATAACGAAATCCAAATGTGTATCTGAACCAAAGTATCATGTTCCAATTTGATGAAAACCAATATACCTGCAAAGGAGAAAGCATCGGTATTTTTTGAAGGATGTTTCGATCAGAAGCATAATAGGATCACAAATAAAGAGATAAGTCGACAAAAGCTTGATTGAAAGCTTTTGTGGACTTACCTCCAGCTTTAGTTGATATAGCAACTCTTGGTTGTTTCGACTATTAACTTTGCACTTAGCTCTATGGGGGAATTTTTTAGTGAAAGCGACCTATGTTCTAAAGTGTTAACAATATTCTGGAAAGCTTGAGTAATTGGATGTGCACGTGGTGCAAAAACTATCACATAATTGCCTAAATTAGTTTACTAGCAAAGGAATACTCATATTGGTGAAGTCCTGCAGGTTAGCAAAAAAATTTCTAAGGAATAGGCAAAAAATTTCTCAGTGTAGCCCCTCTAGGGCTCTAGAGAAAATTTTTAACATAGCAAAAACTTCTAAAGGAGATGAGAATGAGCAAGTATGAATAACTTGTGTATTTTTAAAGGATACAACCTGCGAACATAGGAGTTAGCATAGATAATAAGTATACTATTATTTTATGAGTTTCCGCTTGAGGTTGCGAGGTTCCGAGATTCCAGAATTCCTCTTTTGCGCTGATTCACGGAATCGTCCACATTCCTGAAAAAGTAAACACAATTACAACTGAAAATTTGCGAACAGTTGAAGCTCGGGAATCAAGAAGAATGTGTTGCTCAAAAGTGATAAAAATCACCACCGAGGGTGATGAGGTGAAAATGGTAGTGCCAAAAATCATGCCCAACACTTTCGATCTTTCAAAAAATATTTTTGGTTGTGGTAATCGCGAACTTTGTTTCCTGCAGGCTGCTCACTCCAAGATTCCAAGATTTCGCTTGTTCTAGGATTTTGAGATTTTTTTCTCATTCCGAGATTTTGAGAGTTTGAGATTCTGAGATTTTGCTTGTTCCGAGATTCCGAGATTCTCGTTCTGAGATTCTGAGATTCTGGGAAATCACTTCCTAGGATGATGGAAAGATTATACCTACAACAAAAATAATGTCTGGTACCTTCAATCTTTGAAAAAAACTTTTTTGTCGTGGGAATATTTGTTTTCTTACTGTTTTCCTACTCGAGGTTAAGAACCTTGCAAGGAATATTCAGCAAACCAGACTCTTGTCGGAATAGGCTAAAACCGCAAATATTTGCTTAGGAAACATCTCTATTCTCCACTCGAGGTTTGCAAAAATTAGGAAGTTTATAAACATGAAAGATCATAAACCCCAAGTACAAAAATAACCAGAAGTTTTCATAGAAACAAGAAAACCAAAGGAGCGGGCAAAGGTTTCTGAGATTTCGAGATTTCCGAGATTTTAAGATTTCTGAGATTTTAGAATTTCTGAGATTTCTAGATTTCCGAGATTTTTGAGATTCCTAGAAATCACCTGTTCTGAGATTCCAAAATTTCCGAGATTCTGATATTTCTGAGATTTCCCAGATTTCAAGGTTTCTAAGACTTCTCTCATTCTGAGATTTCGAGAAATCACCTCCTAGGGTGATGGAAAGATCACACAGGAAACAAACATCATGTCTAGTACCTTCGATCTTTGTAAGAAATGTTTTGGCTATGGTAATCGTGAACTTTTTCGTGCATATTCCAAGATTTTGATATTTTCGAGATTTCTCTCGTTCTGAGATTCCGAGATTTTTCTCGTTCCGAGATTCTGAGATTTTGAGATTTCTCTCGGATTGCGAGATTCTGAGATTTTGAGATTCTAAGATTTCGAGATTTTGAGATTATGAGAAATCACCTCCTAGGGTGATGGAAAGATCACACCAGCGACAAATATCATGCCTAGCACTTTGGATCTTTGAAGGAACATTTTCAGCTATAGAACCACGGTGGGATTAGGAGTCTCGAGAGGTGACGTCACTTCGGTCTAGAAGTTGGCAAGCCATATGAAAGGCATCGAAGGTAAAAAGATTAGAGTATTTTATTGGAGGAAATGAACTGTGACCCTTGAAGTTTCAGCAGGCATCTGAACTTTGGTGAGCTGACATGATGGTGATGATTGCTGCTTCCTGTAACTTTTGTGTTGCACAAAAAGTGACGAATCCCAGTTCACCACCGAGGGTCATGAAATGATAAAGACCACATCAACAATCATGGCTGGCAACTTCGATCTTTTGAAAAAAAATGGATGTGGTAATCGTGAACTTTTTACTCGTGCAAAAAATTTCGAGATTTTCTTCTTCTGAGATTCCGAGATTTTTCTTCTTTCGAGATTTCGAGATTTCAAGATTCCGAAATTTTAAGATTCCAAAATTTTTTTATTCCGAGATTCCGAGGGTGCTCAACGAAAACTTCTAGACTTTTGCGACTAAATGGAATCCTTGGATTCTTGAAATCTCTTTTTCTGTCATGTTAATCGTGAATTTTATTTCGTTGGAGACCACGGTGGGCGCCACTGTTGGGATTTAGGAAATCCCAAACAGACGGATAGAGAGGAATGATGAAAGTACTTGAGACAATTGAACAAGAGATCAATGAATACAATGGCCAAGCTCCCCCCTCTTCCACCTCTTAGGTTCTATTTATAAGAAGAGGAGCCTCCTCCTCCTCCACCCCTTGGGTCCTATTTATAGGAAGAGGAGGCGCCCTCCCCTTCAAACCCTAGGAGAGAGGAGGTGGCTATTTATATTATTTCCATTGGTTGGCTTGAATATTACATTTGGGTTCTTAACTATTACAATTGAGTCCCCGGATGTTACAATCAGGTCCTTGGTCCTTACAAATACGCCCTTATACCCCTTATTTGGGCCTCTTTTATACACATGGGGTCCCTAGCCTTAGGTATCCTAAGGCGCACCCCCAACAAGGCCAGCGGGAGTGGTTCTAACTCCAAGTACTTCTTACCAAGGTGGTGTCCTCCCGGATTGACTCGCACACAAAGGAGGAAGCTTCAACGCCTGAGGTTCAGAGAAAATAAGGAGAAAGAGCTAGAAAGACAGAGGGACGAGACATTCAACCAGTACAGGCCCATGGTACCTCAAGGCAAAGAGTGGAGAATCAAGACCAGCTCTCAGGCAGCACCGGTTAGACCGGTGGAGCTAACAGTCAGACCGGTCACACCGGTCAGTCCGGTGAAGGTCGACGGTCAAACCAATGACACAGAGGTGCCGCCCGATTTTTCTTCTTCGGCTTCTATGGTGTGTGATGGCAAGTCTACATCGGTTCCTACTCCAGAAGACGATGAGGAGCTTGTCGATTACAGTTCTTCTCCTGAGCACATGAATTTGGACATCAACGTGGTGCATATGTCAATGGATGGTTATGTGCTTTCGGAGGAGGATATTGCTCATCTCGATTTCGGGCCGAAGGAAGCTATTTTCCAGAAGCCCAAGACCACTGAAAATCATCTTAAAGCTTTGTACATGAAGGGTCACATCAATGGGAAGCCTATCTCTCGCATGCTAGTGGATGGAGGAGCGATCGTCAACTTGATGCCGTATTCTTTGTTCAAGAAGCTGGGAGGTGTGGATGAAGAGTTGATCAAGACCAACATGACGATCAGTGGCGTATCGGGTGACAAGCCAATGGGCGCCAAGGGAGTTGTGTCTATGGAGCTCACCGTCGGGAGCAAGACATTGGCTATTGCTTTCTTCGTCGCCGAGACCCAAGGTAACTTTAGTTTAATCCTTGGTCGTGATTGGATTCATGCAAATCAATGCGTGCCTTCTACTTTGCATCAATTTTTAATTCAATGGGTAGGTGACGAGGTAGAGATTGTTCATGGTGATACGTCGGCTTGTGTTGCAGTGGCTGATAGTACCTCTGTGAATGATCATGAAAATCTTAAATGCTTATTTGGTCTAGATTTATCTGGATTGGAACTTATTGCTTCTACCAAAGATGGTTTTGCTACTGCTGTTATGAAGCCGGTTGAAGATCAGGCTACATCACTTTCTGGGATTTGATGGATGCAAATCTAGAGTGGTTACAGCGGAGGCGTGAACTCTATCGGGCGCATAAGAACGATATGTGTGAGGCCATCGAAGATTTTGATGATTTGAGCAAGTTAGGACAAGGGTTTACGTCGGCTGATCCCTTAGAGGAGGTAGACATTGGTGATAGCACTGTACCTAGGCCGACATTTGTAAACAAGAATCTTGATCTTTTGTTTAAATCCGAATTAATAAAGTTATTAAAGGAGTATGTTGATTGCTTTGCATGAAGTTATAATGAAATGCCTGGTTTAAGTAGAGATTTAGTAGAGCATCATTTACCTATTAAACCTGGTTTTAGGCCTTATAAACAACCTCGTAGAAATTTTAATCCTGACATTTATGACCGAGTGAAAGAGGAAGTCAATCGGTTGTTGGATGCTAAGTTTATTAGGCCTTGTCGTTATGCTGATATTGTGCCTGTTGAGAAAAAAGGAACAAAAAAGCTTCGAGTTTGCATTGACTTTAGAGATCTTAATAAAGCTACTCCTAAAGATGAATATCCTATGCCTATAGCCGATTTTCTTGTTAATGCTGCATCCGGACATAGAATTCTTAGTTTTCTTGATGGTAATGCTGGTTACAATCAAATCTTTATGGCCGAAGAGGATATATCCAAAACGGCTTTCATGTGTCCGGGTTTTGTTGAATTATTTGAGTGGGTGGTTATGACCTTTGGATTAAAAAATGCGGGTGCTACTTACCAAAGGGCTATGAATTTAATCTTTCATGATTTACTTGGCATCATAGTAGAAGTTTATATCGATGATATTGTTGTCAAATCGGCTGGAGTAGATTCTCATTTAGCTAATTTAAGGCTTGCATTTCGGAGAATGCGTCAATATAAATTGAAGATGAATCCACTCAAATGTGCTTTTGGTGTATCGACTGGAAAATTCTTGGGTTTCGTTGTACATGAGAAAGGTATAGAGATAGATCCTAAGAAGATTGAAGCTATTAAAAATGTAAAGGCTCCTGCTTGCAAGAAAGATTTGCAAAAGTTCTTGGGCAAGGTAAATTACTTGAGGAGGTTCATTTGTAACTTGTCTGGGATGGTGAATGCTTTTACTCCTTTACTTCGGTTGAAAAGTGATGTTGATTTTACTTGAGGGGTAAAACAACAAGAGGCATTTGATGAGATTAATCATTATTTATCTTCGCCGCCCGTTCTTCAAGCACCCAAGAGTGGTATTCCTTTTAAGTTATATGTGGCGGCCGAGAAAGATGTCATTGGAGGTGTTTTGACTCAAGAGACCGAAGGAAAGGAATATATTGTTGCATATGAAAGTAGAAGACTTTTGGACGCCGAAACAAGGTACACTCCTATTGAAAAGTTGTGTTTATCACTATATCATACTTGTACCAAGTTGAGGCATTATTTGTTACCTAGCACTTGCATAGTAGCGTGTCAAACCAACATTATTAAATATATGTTGCATAAACCAATTCTAAGTGGTAGAGTCGGCAAATGGGCTTATGCTTTAGTTGAATATGATTTACATTGTGAGCCATTAAATTCAATGAAAGGTCAAATTGTTACCAACTTTATTGTTGGACATAGAGTGGATAAGCAACTTAATTTAAATGTCGGTTATGTTACTCTTACCCCATGGAAATTACATTTTGATGGATCAGTTTGTAAAGATGGTTGTGGTGTTGGAATTATCTTTGTTTCACCAAGTGGGGCTGTTTTAGAAGCTCTTAACCGATTGGATCATAAGTGTACCAATAACCAAACCGAATATGAGGCTCTTCTATTTGGATTGGAGATTTTGCATAGCATGGGAGTGAAACATGTGGAAGCTTATGGTGATTCTTTATTAGTGGTACAGCAAGTTTCCAAGGTATGTCAATGTTTGAATGGTTTCTTAAATGCATATCTTCATAAATGCTTAGATATCATATCTTGTATGGATGAATTTGTTATTTATCATGTACCACGAGAAGAGAATCCAAGGGCTAATGCTCTGGCACAACAAGCATCTGGTTATAATGTTTGAAAAAGAAATTTTCAAGAACACAAACTGATGCTTATGGCCGAGTGTTTTGCTCTGGAGGCACCGGTCCAACCGGTACCTCTGACTGGTCTGACTGGTGACACCGGTCTGACCGTTGAGACCGACCGGTCTGACCGGTCCCCTGGTCAGAAATCTTCTTCGGCTGTTATTCATTCTAAAGATAATAAAGACGATGTCGATGATTGGAGAAGGCCTCTGGTAAATTATTTGCAGGATCCTAACAGTTCAGTTGATAAAAAAGTTCGACGCTAGGCTCTAAAGTTTGTTCTTGATAATGATGAATTATATCGTCGGACAATGGATGATTTGCTTCTCAAATGCTTGGGTCCTGATCAAGCTAGATTGGCTATGGCAGAGGTACATGAAGGGATTTGTGGTACTCATCAATCAGCTCCTAAGATGAAGTGGCTCCTTAAGCGAGCATGTATTTATTAGCCTACTATGATAGCTGATTGTTTTAGATACTATAAGGGATGTGAAGAGTGTCAGAAACATGGAGATGTTCAATTGGTACCTGTTGCGTTGATGCATCCAATTATTAAGCCTTGACCTTTTAGAGGATGGGGTTTGGATTTTGTTGGTAAGATTCACCCTCCTTCGTCGAAGGGACATTGTTTTGTGATTGTGGCAACTGATTATTTTACCAAGTGGACTGAGTCAATTCCTTCGAAAAACATGACACATAGAGAGGTGATCGAGTTTATTACAGAGCACATTATACATAGATTTGGCATTCCACAAACTTTAACTACAGATCAAGGGACTTCATTTGTTTCAAAAGAGGTGCGTGAGTTTGTCAATTCCTATGGTATTAAATTACTCAATTCATCTCCATATTATGCTCAAGCAAATGGTCAAGCTGAGTCTAGCAACAAGATTTTGATCAAGCTCATTAAGAAGAAGATAGAGGACAATCCTAGAAGATGGCATGAGGTATTATCTGAAGCTTTATGGGCTCATCGTATTTCTAGACATGGTGCTACTAAAGTTACTCCTTATGAGCTTGTGTATGGTCAAGAGACCGTTTTGCCCGTTGAGGTGAATCTAGGCGCATATAGACTTGCAAAGCAAAATAATCTTGATGTTAGAACCTATGATGCTTTGATGATGGATAATATTGATGAGGTGACCGACAAGCGCTTGGAAGCTTTAGAGGAGATTGAAAAGGATAAGAGGCGAGTTGCTAGAGCTTATAATAAAAAGGTAAAGGCCAAATCTTTTCAGGTAGGTGATTTGGTTTGGAAGACGATTTTGTCTATTGGGACTAAGAGCAATAAATTTGGTAAAATGGTCTACAAGTTGGGAAGGTCCATATAAGATTGTAGAGGTATGTTCTGGAAATTCTTACATGGTGAAGACTTTGAAAGGACAGCAACTTCCGAGGGCTCTCAACGGGAGATACTTCAAGAAATTTTACCCAAGTGTTTGGCAAGATGCTTGATAGCACTATGGCCGATTTATACAAAAATCGCCCTTAGAACAAAAAATGGCTGGTGAAATCTGTCACATCGACCTTAGAAATATTTTTAATACGCAAGCTTTACTAAAAAACAGGAGGGCATATGTTTGCACCCAAATTTGGCATAAGGCCGATCAAACTAGCGCCACCGGTCAGACCGGTGTACCCGGACGGTCTGACCGGTTAGGCCCTGTAGCTGATCCGGCAAAGGCCACACCGGTCTGACCGGTGGGGCTGACCGGTCTGACCGGTGGACCCTGAGTCCGAGTAGAATTGAGGAGTTCTGGTCGTTTTCGAGTTGTAAAGGACTTCCTTGCGGGGCAAGACCTTCCCACCCTATAAATATAAAGGGCCACGGCCGGTTGAGGACTCATCACCCAATCGATCATATCTTTTTACAACTTTTGTCTCTCAAACCCTAGCTTTTCCAATCTCTTTGCTTTCCTTGTTTGTCTCGACGGCGATCAAAGACGTTCTGAGTGGCCTGCCGATCTCAAAGCAACCCTAGGCGCACCACCTCCGACGGGGTCCCTCCCGTGGCGGTGCTCGTAGGCATTCATCGGCGCCCCGACGCCCACCGGTCAGACCGGTGGACTTGACCGGTCAGACCGGTCAAGACAGGAGCTCCGGCGAGTTCAATCCCTGCTGCAGCGCGATCTAGCGCTCCTGTGTTGTTGACCGAGGAAGCGTCAACAGTTTCTTTCGGTTTTGTCAGTTGTTTAGAGATCGTGCTGTACTTGAAGATACCGTTCATATGTGTGTTGAGCAGCAAGTGGAAATGTTTCTACACACTGTTGGACATAATGTTAGGAATAGAGTAATTGCAACCAATTTTGGTAGATCCGGAGAAACTGTCAGTCGTTATTTTAACAAAGTACTTCATGCTATTGGTGAGCTACGAGAGGATTATATTAGGCCCCCTTCATTGGACACTCCCACTAAAATAGAAGGAGACAACAGGTGGTATCCTTACTTTAAGGTGTGCACCTCAACTTTGTGTCACATTCTAAATAGACCTGAGCATTTCACGGGCCGGGCCGGGTTCGGGCCGGGCCGAAAAAAACTCGGGTTTTTCGGGCCGAGAAAATCTTGCCCATGAGCGTCCCATGGGACGTGTCGGGCCTCAGTTTTCGGGCCGGGCCCGGGCTTGGGCGGGCCGCCCGCGCATTTTATAGTGTAAAATAGCTAAAAACAGTATTTCGGGTCGGGCTCGGGCCTAGTTTTTTTCGCGGGCTTCAAGATCTCTGCCCACGCCCATCCAGTAAGGTCCGTGGGCGGGCCTGGTGCGGGCCCGGGCCGGGCTCAAAATGCTCAGGTCTAATTCTAAATTTATTGACAAACTTATAATTGTTCTAATCATGACTTCTTTGAACATCACGTAGGATTGTATAGGAGCACTTGATGGTACACATATAAGAGCCACTATTCCAAAGGAAAAGCAGCATGCTTTTCGTGGTAGATACAAGTATTGTACTCAAAATGTATTGGCAGCCGTAGATTTTGACCAAAAGTTCACCTATGTCTTGGCCGGATGGGAGGGGACAGCACATGATGCACTAGTTTTACATGATGCTTTAGCACGTGAGGATGGCCTTCGTGTGCCACAAGGTAATAGTTTAACCTATGCCTTCCATAAATTTGTTCACCAAAATTAATGAATCATTGAGATGTAACCTAACTATCCATCATATGTTAGGTAAATATTACCTAGTTGATGCTGGGAATGGAGCCAAACCCGGATTTTTACCTCCTTTTCGAGCTGTCCGCTACCACTTGAATGAATGGGGGAGTAATCCGGTGCAAAATGAGAAGGAATTGTTCAACCGTAGGCACTGTTCATTGAGAATCATAGTAGAGCAAGCATTTGGAGCTCTAAAAAGGAGATTCAAAGTTCTTGATGATGCATCTCCTTTTTTTCCTTATGAAACTCAAGTAGATATTGTTATTGCTTGCTGCATCATTCATAATTGGGTGATTGAAGATGGGAGTGATGAATTCAATGTGCCAAGTGACAATGATGAGAACACCCAAAACTCCATATATGCTGGGACAGTAAGTGAGAATGCCATTATGGTTGCTTTTAGACAAGGAATGGCTGATCAAATGTGGGCTGATCGTCAGAGCCATGGGAACTAGTATCATTATTTGTTTGAATAATGTAATCAATGTTGTATTTTATTTGAATTGACAATGTATCATTTTATTGGATGGCTGAAATTGTATTTGAGAACATATTTGAGGACATATTTGACTGCTACTTCGCTGAAATTGTTGTATACTTTGCTGAAATTATTGTTTCTCTTGCTCAAATTGTTGTATACTTTGTTGTAATTATTGTTTCTCTTGCTGAAATTATTGCTTACCTTGCTGAAATTATGTCTTACCTTGCTGAAATGATGCCTTACCTTACTGAAATTATGTCTTACCTAGCTGAAATTATGCCTTGTTGAAATTATTGTATATTGCATTGTAAATTTTGAAGGTAAATGGAACCAGCTGAGGTTAATGGACATGCTACATGGAATTCAACTTGGTCAGCCTACATGCTTGAATACCTTGCCACTTTAGTGGTTAATGGCACCAAGACTTCTTCTACCTTCAAGATGATTCACTACAATGGGTGTGCAAAGGCTCTCCAAGAGAAATTTGGCATTGTGCGCACTGGTGACCATGTGAAGAATCACCTTAAGACATGGCAAAAGAAGTTTCGTAAAATATGTGACCTTCGTGGTTTGAGTGCTGCTAATTGGGATGAAGATACCTGCACTATAACTCTTGATGATGAGCACTACAACAATCATATTAAGGTATAGCTGCTGTCCACATTTACTTGCTCACATGATAATCAATATTGTTGGCTGCAAATTGTTCTCACATATTATAGTTGCTGTCCACATTTATTTGCTCACCTATACGTTGCTGAAATTATGTCTTACCTTGCTGAAATGATGCCTTACCTTGCTGAAATTATGCCTTACCTTGCTGAAATTATTGTTTGACTTGCTGAAATTATGCCTTGTTGAAGTTATTTGCTCACATGTACGTTGCTGAAATTGTACAAATTTTGTAGGATCACAAGTCTGATGCTGATTATCTGAACAAGCTTATTCGACACTTTGAGGAGATGAACACAATATTTGGAAGTACCATGGGTACAAGCAAGTTTGCAAAGGACTCAAGTGCACCTCTAGGTACAGAGGATGGTGAGGATGAGGAGATTGCCAATGAAGGCAACAATGGGGCAACATCATCTGCAAGCAAGACAAGCATGATTGGCAAGATGAAAAACAACAAGAAGACCAACAAGAGGTCCAGGACTGATGTTGATCCATTGGTTGCTGCAATTAATAGAGGAAGTAACAAGATAGCCAAGGCGATAAAGGAAGCGGGCAAATCAGACAAGGATGTCCTCTCAGATTTGTTTGACAACTTGATGGCTTTCAAGGGTAGTTTCAACGAGACTCACTTATCCTTCTACTATGCCCATTTGGTCTCCGAACCTCACATAGCTAGAGCTTTCAACAGGTTACCTTTTGACCATAAATTAAACTGGGTTGCAAAGTACATTGCTGAAACCTTCCCTGGGCAGTGAGGGTAAGGTGTGGTGGTAGGATTAATCTTTTCTCAGTACCACATACAACTATATATTTGTGGTCTAAGTAAGCTTGTATCTTGCTATGTGGAAGCCTTAAACTTGCTATATATTGTGTAAGGCTTGAACTTGATGCATGGGACTTGAAAATGTGTGTAATGTGCCTATGGATATGGCCTAAGACTTATATTTCTAATGTATCCAAGACTTTTATGTGGAATTAAATTATTATGTGTGTTGTTCGTTGATGCATGGTGCAAACATATGAAATATTACTATGTGTTGATGAAATGGTTGTTAAATTATTGTCATTTTACAATAATATGTGACTGTTAAATTTGTTGATGAAATTGAGGGGGTAACCTCACCAATGGAATGCAAAGGTGGTGATAAGATTCAGATTTCATTCCAATCCATCCATCCAAACAAGTGGCGGAGCGGATCCATCCCCAACCCAGAAATGCAAACCAAACATAAGAGGGGTTGGAGCCGTCCCCAAAACGAGGGTCGGCTCCGCTCCGCTCCCGCGGCTCTCCAACCAAACACACGGTTAGAATCAGCAGATGGGGAACTCTACCAAACCCATCCAAGATGCATGCAAAATCTAGCTCTGCTGCATAAAAACAGACTAGTTACATAGCTAATCGTAAGATGCCTACTGCAAATTAGGAACCACCCACACGCAGTTCAATGGTTCCTTAACCCCGTCGAATGTTGGGTGATACACCTTGGTCTCCATATCATAAAACGCCGCGTGTTTTCCATCCTCAGAGTACCTTGGGAAATAGATCCTGTTGCCATTCCCAGCTCCCGGCGACACCAGACCAAACGACGCCCTGCGATCCACAAACAGCGCCGCGCCGCCGATGTCCTCCACTTGAGTCCACGCCATGTTCGTCTCGTCGAGCTTGAACACCCGTGGGGGCTCATCCGCGTCGCGCGTGAACACTGATATCAGGTCCTCTCCCAGCTCAACCAGGTAGCAAAACTTGGCCCCCTCATGGTCATCGTCGAAAACTTGCAGCTCGGCGTAGATGGGCTCCGGCTTGTCAAGCACTCTCCAGGTGTTGTCACTAGCGTTAAAGACGGCGAGGTTGCCCTTCCTCCCAAGGCAATAGAACTCACCGCGGAAATAGATGGGATTATTGTGTGCCACAGGGAATGGCGGCTCCTCCTCACGGTCGAAGTAAAACTCGCTCCACGAGGTCTCTCCAGGCCGCAACGTTTCCATTGTCAAATACTTGCCATTGGTAGAGCTGCAGGCGCCGAAGACGACGCTGTCCGGAGATGCGGCCGGAGCCGACGAGAAAGTGACGCCATGGAAGCGGCAGTAGGTGTCAAACATGGGCAGGTCCACGAAGTCCTCCGTGAACGGGTTTATGACGAAGATGTCGTCGTTGTTTAGTCCAGCCGATGCGACGACCCAACCGTCCTTGGAGGAGCGGAAAACGTGCCGATCCGTGTCGGTCTTGAAAGCCTCGACTTGCAGGGTGTATTGCTCGCAGCGTAGAGGGTCGAACATCTTGCACGTCCCGTCTTGCTTGGAGATGTGCATGAGCCAGGGCCAAACCTTAGCTTGCGCAATTGGGTTGGAAACCATGCTCCATGACTTGCAAACGGCTGGGAATCTAATACGGTCGACTAAAGACAGGTTGGAAACAATCAGCTCTAGCAATCCTAACTCCAGATCTTGCCATGACGGTAAAGGGATGCCTTTCTGCTCCTCCTCCGGGTGGTTGTTAAGATCATTTGGTAAAGTGACCTGTGCAAATAAAGATGTTGCAGTAAGAGAAAAAATTAACTATTTTCATCACCGGAAGAAAAACAGGAATTCACAAACCTCATTGGAGGTAGGGGCACTCTGCAGCAAAGCTTGTCCTTCAAACTCTGACGTTTGGATGCTGCAATGACACATAACACATGAAAATTAGCACCAGTTCAAACTTTGACGTGCAACTATTTACTTCTAGAAGTTTCTAATATATGAGAAGTTCTATAAGTAAGAGATTAAAAAAAAGGTCAGAAAAGCTAAGCTGATCAACATACTCGTCAGGAACGACCCAGTAGGCTCTACAGCAAGGAGACGTAGGATTAGGGAGAATCTGATGGAAGCTTTTGGTCATGTCATCCAAGCAGAATTTGTAGAGCCTTTCGCAGTCGCAGCTCGACCATACAAGGTAAATGCAGTTACCCTGCATTCCGGCCGCCGCCGCCGAGCATGAGAGGCCGTAGTCACCAGAGAGAAGAAAGACACGATCGCTGCCGATCAGTGGCGGAGGATGAAACAAATTTAAGGTATGGCGAAGTCGCATAGTCCAGAATTTAGGGTTCAACAATTTAAAAGTGATATGTAACTGTATAATGCAAAGTGGCATGCTAATTAAGTACAAAAACCAGGAAACAAAAGGAAAATTAACTAATCAAATTGGCAACTACAAAATTCAGTATGTAACCCGAACTACTTCTCTCTCTACTCACTGGAACGTCTGGACAATACGAAACACCACCTTTCGGCACTCCGAAAGAAGCACACAGGCGACGCAGCCGCCGAAGAGTACAGACTTTGAAACCATCCTAGAAGAAAACGCAGCATCACTCCCCCAAACCACACAAAGCAGCAGGGGACTATAGATTGGTAAACTAGTTGGTCCATTTCGCACAAAAATGATTCCATTTCAGCAATCTAGACCGACGACGCGTGTGCTTCTTTTTCTCCAGCTATAAGTAAGAGTTGGACCTCTAATGGCAGCCATAGGACAGTACTCGTAGGCCTGGGGGTTCACGCCGGAAAATCAAGGTATGGCAGCCGCCATACCTTGCCATACCGGGTCCTCCGCCACTGCTGCCGATGCTCTCCACCCTCGTCCACACCAAATCGGAGAGATCCAGGCGACGCACGACGATCTTGATCAACGAGCCGTCGTAAAGTCTACCCAGGTATTTAATCCACACAGAGAAGATATCTCCGGATGACACGACAAGATAGTACGCGGTCGACCCGTGCATTGCCTCCACCTCGCCCTCGGTGTCAAGAAACCGGCTCCGGACAGCGCCGTCGATCACGTCCATCACGACGAGATTGCCGCCGTAAAGCTTCCCCGCGTGGCTAACAATGGCGCCGGAGAACCTGAGGTAGTCGTCCGCGGCCGTCAGATCGGTCCAGTCTTCGTCGCCAGGGCAGCAGCAGAGCATGAACTCCTGTTCGGACTCGACGTCGCTCACGATGACTACGGTGAAGTTTGCCGGCGAGCCGAGCACCCCGCACTTCGCACCCTTGTACTCCGTCGTGGGGGGCAGCGGTGGCAGCGAAATCTTGGACGTCCGGCTGGTGACGCTCAGGAGGAAGCAGTCGTGGGTGGCCTCGTCCATCATCAGCAGCCAGCTGCCGTCGTAAACGCAGCCCAGGCAGATCTTGCCTTGCATCTCGGGGATGATCACCTCGTGCAAGCTCCGGTCTGCCATATCGACGAGAGTCTGTGCCTCCTTGCGGCTTCCGTGTGTTTGGACTTTGGACCAGCCATGGCCTCGTGCCGAAGCCGGCGGGCAGCTGTGAGCTGCTGCTGATCTCCATGAAGACAGCTTGATGGATCAATCGATCTATTCTATTGCTTGTCTGGATTGTGCATATCTATATATACACACACCGATAGACCGACCGGAGGAGGCGATCGAGCGGCAGTAGAATTCTTGTTCCTGTAGGTAACCGACCTGATAAAGATTAAATTCTATTGCCACTATTTTCTTTGGTAGTGTCCTTTTAGGTTTCCACTTTTTCTTTTAAGACGTGCATAGCACGATTTCATTAGGAGAAGAAGAGTGTTACATGACGCAAAAGAGAAATTCCAAAGTGTAGAGTTACAAGATACACGATCAATGAAGAAGAAGAAACAATAAAGACGACAACATGAACAAAGATAAATCCACTCACCACCACCACACAAGAAACAACCTAAGATGACATGCCTACATGGGAAAGACACCATGAAAACACGCACATCACCGCTTGCCCAACAAACCAGAAGTAGCAGAGGTAGAGTGGTGAGGTCCTACAAGATGACGCCCTCAAGAAGGAAGCGACGACAATGCCGCCATCATCCGCCCATCCACGAAGGATAAGGCCAAGTCTTCACCTGAAAAACCAGAGAGATTTGAAGGCCGCAACAATGTCCCCAACAGGGTAAGTTACAGAAGAGAGCGTAATCATTGTTGGTACTAGCAGGTGCTAGGCAAGGCTTTCACCAAAGGCCTCCAAAACCAAATCCAAACCGCAGACCGCCGCAACTAGGATGAGAGCCAAAGCGATGGGATTCGCAGTGGGAATCCTTGGCAATGACAATGAGGAATATAAGCAGGCAGTCAGGCACATCAAGGAGGTAGTACCAATGGTGACGTAGGGACGGCCTATAGGCGACCAAGACGACTAGGATCAGACGGAGGCCCGTTGAAAGAGCTCACACTGTAGGAAGAGCATGACGAGGAGAACGTCAAGCAGCCTGTCGAAGGAAGGTCCACCAAGAGGAGCAGACAAAGGTAGCACCTTTGGCGGCCCGATAGTGACCCGACCCAGGAGTGGCAGAGGGGACGCCCGTAGCCACCGCGACGGGAACGGGAGCCCGAGGATGATCACCGGGGAGGTGGCAATGGGCACCTGACACCCATAGCGGCCCCAAATTTGGAGCATGGTGGCAGTGGTCGTCGTGCAGATGGCGACCGAGAAGCCGAGTGACAGAGGTAGGGCGATGACGCCGATGTAGAGAGGAGCTCGACGATGTCGTGTGCACCAGGCAGGGGAGGAGTCGATCCGGAGCCAGCGCCGCCAAGCCCTCCCAGCAAGCCAACGCCAGAGATGGAGGTAGTGTTGGAGGAGGCGGCATTGGGTGCAAAGAGAGGCCGTAGCAGGCAGTGGGCGCGGGGAGGGGCTGTAGCTGCCAGTGACACGCGTGGAGAAATCACCAGCCGACCTGGGAGAAGAGGAGCCAGCCCCTACTATCGAAAATCGAGCTTTTGCCAAGAGCTCGAGGCTTTGCAGAGAGCCACCTCTTGGGCTCTCGGCAAAGAAGGCTTTGCCAAGAGCCTCACAAAAAACTCTCGGCAAAGGGGAAACACTCGGCAAAGAGGCCTCTTTGCCGAGAGCCAGCGGGGTGGCTCTCGGCAAAATTTTTTTTAAAAATCACTTTCTTAAGTCCAAAGTTTTTGTATCATCAACATACACATATACAAAACTTAGGTTCAAATTTGGCACAATTTTAGCTATGTTTGCTATATTTAACAATTTTACATCATTCTATGTAATTTTTTCGTATACGTCCAATATGAACTGCAAGTGCATGAAACCATAGAGTAAAGTTGGTGAAAAAATGATATTCATGTTCATGAGACAACTCTAAGACCATGTACATGAAATAAAGCTAAATTTCTGACATTTGGTTCTCTGATCATGATGAAGATCGTGAGGTAGAAAGGTTTTAAAATTATATAAAATTCAAATGAAGTTTGAAAATTATGAAATTTGTCTAGTGGTCGTGATATCATATGTGGAGGTTGTGATAAAAAATTGAGAATGTTTTGAAGACTTCAACACGTACGCTGTTTAGAAACCAGAACATCTCACCAAAAGTTTCTAAGATTTTAAACTAATGTCTCTAGGTTTGATGTCTTACAGAAATTCAAATTTGAGTTTGACTAAAAAACATTTCTATAAGTAATATACAACATAACTGGTGTCATGTTAAATTTTGGAAAAAATTCACATATGTTTGCTACTTTTAATAATTAATTTGATTAAAATTATCTTTGTCGAGAGCCACACTCTCGGCAAAGATCTGTCTTTGCTGAGAGCCAGATTTTGCGCTCTCGGCAAAGGCGTCCCAAAAACCGGCCCACAAACCACCTCCCCCGCCGGCCCACTATTCCCCAACCCCACCGAACTGTAGAATATAAGTCCCAGCTCCCTAGCGCCTCCTCCCACTCTTCTCTCTTCCCCTACAGCGCAGCCGCCTCACCCTCTCACTCTTTGCCGCTGCCTCCTCCCTTCCTCCGCCGCATCATCTCCCTCCCGCAGTCCCCAGCCACCTCCCTCCCGCCGGCGCAGCCGCGCCGTCTCCCTCCCCTCCTGCTCACCCCTTACCTTGTGGCGAGGAGAAGCGGCATGGCAAGGCACGGTGGCGGCTGATCTGGCCGCTGCGCGCCTCAATCCCGGTGCCTCCTCCCTCCCGACGCCGGCGGCCTCCCTCCCTCCTCGCGCCGGCGGCCTCCCTGGCCGACTGAGGAAGGGCGCAGCGACGGCGGAGGCTTCCCCGCCGGATGTTGGGCGAGGGGGACGGCACCCTCATACCTACTCCTGATCTCCCACGGTGGCGGAGGAATCGAGGCCCACGGCAGCGGCCCTTGCCGGGCCTCCCCGACCTCCCTTGTGCGCAGATCTACAAGGAGGCGGCGGGAGCATGGGATCTGACGATGGCGGCGGCAGGAAGAACCTCCAACGGTGGTAATGGTGAGCGTCTCTCTCTTTGTCTCTCATCTCCTCCCTGTTTTGGTTTCCCACAGGTGGCACGGCGGCGGCAGCGTGGTGGTGGGCCGCGACCGTCGACGACCTTCTTCCCCATGCCCGGCAGCCTGGTGGTGGCGACAGCGGCGGTGGCGACAGCCGCGGAGGCCCCGCGGCAGTGGGCCACGACTAACGGCTGGTGGGCTCGCGCTGTCAGGTTTGACTTTTTTATTCTTTTTTGAAATTCTTTGCCGAGAGGCAGATGGGGCTCCCGGCACATCTTTGCCGAGAGGGCTTGATGTGCCTCTCGGCAAAGAGGCCTTTGCCAGCCCAATTGTGCCAAGTGCCCTCTCTTCCTCTCGGCAAAGGCTCTACCGAGGGGAAAGGGGCTTTTGCCGAGAGCATTTTGCTCTCGGCAAAGGTGGCGATTCCGGTAGTGCCGACCCATATCTAAATCCGCCACCGGCCACGTTAGCTACATGAGGAGGGAGGCCGGAACTACGTCGGGGAAGAACGGAGTTGCCGCCTGGAGCTACTACGAAGGAGGCGGCACCAGGCATAGAGGGAGGGGCGGATCCAGATCTAGGGTTGGGAAAAGGGAAACGAGGAGGGAGGAAACAAGGACAAAGGTAGGATGGCTGGGTTGGAGGGGCTCATGCCCCTTCCCCTTCCTCTAGCCCCTCCCCCCTTCTTCTTCATCTCCCTCATTTTTCCTCTTCATCTCCCTCCTTCTTCCCTTTAATTTCAGTAGAGATCCTGGCAGTAGGGGGCTTGAGCCCCCCTCCCACCACACCCATTGCCTCTGTCCCTGGGAGTTAGGGATAGTGAGGAGCGACGGAGGAGGCTGCTGGCGTCGGGTGTGCGCCGGCGAGGGCCAGGGCGGGGAAGGTAGCAGGGTAGGTCAATGACCAAAAAACGACCTTGTGGTCTGGTGAGAGAAGGAGGGGGAGAGGGAAGAAGATGACGAGGGAGGACACCGGCTTTGCCGCCGCCACTGAAGGTGGTGGCAGCTGCGGCTGCCGGGAGCTGTGGCGGTAGGTTTGGGCGGCACGGTTTGGGGCCCTCAGGGGAGAGCGGCACGAGGAGGGCCACACTGATGTGCATTCCCCCTGTCTAGGGCTAGATGCCAAGCCAGCTCGGTTTGGTCTGGCTCATTATCCTAACGAGCTAGCTCGGCTTGGCTCGTTAACAAAACGAGTAAAAAAGATGACTCGTCTTGGCTCGTTAGAAGCTCAAGCCAGCTTGTAAGGCTCGCAAGCTGGATGCTAATTTAGGATTAACATCTCTGTGACAACCCCATCCGAGATAATTCCGTACTATTGCCTAAATCACTCTATTTGGTCATTAAGCGATAATAAGGAACCATCACGTTGAGTGTTGCCGGGTCAAAGTCCGGTAAATCACTTGTACAACACACAGAGGATCGAACACGTATACATTAAGACTCCCACAAAGGAGAGTCCAGAGTACCTTACAAATTAAAACCAATCTTCCCCGTAGGGTCAATTATTACAAACCATTGTTCTTGACATGGAAATAAATAGTTCAGAGTTTAAAAGATAGCAGAAATAACTAAACGATACAGTGGCATCATGGGAGGCCACCCATGACGGCATCACTCTTCGTCATCCACCCATTCCAGCTCCCAGCCGGGTGGGATTTCTCCAGGCCAAACATTATCACCTGAAAACAACATTTATAGCAAGGCTGAGTATACTAATACTCAGCAAGACTTACCCGTCTAAAACAAAAGACTTAACCTCTAATCATGCAAAGCTTTTGGCTAGAGGGTTTGTTTTGCCAAAAAGCTACTGAGGAGTTAATCCTTACTTTCAATATTTTAGCTCAAGTTCTAGTAGATTAATTCATTACTAGATAAGCAACTAGTGCAAGCATGAGTTGTGCAATACAATTTAATCAAACATCAAATTTATCTATATTTCATCATAAAGGGATCACAATGGCCAGATGATTAAGCACTCTCGGATAACGGTGAGAGGCCGATGATCGATCGATTAATAACCTTGCAAGGTGAACCTAAACATACGGGAGAATGTACTCACAATGAGTCCACCAACCAGGCGGTTCCTGTCATTCCTCGAATTAGGATCAGATGCCACAGTCCTAGGTACAAGGCTATTTGGTCCACCTCACACTAGCGTCCAGACTCACACATGTACCACAGGTAACTAGCCTGGGGCCGCAACCCAAGATTAGTAGTGCAAAGTTCCTGCACCGCATCATTCAGGTACTAGGCTTACTGTACCCATCTCCGACAAATGTTTCGTACGTTCAAACGCTTAATCTCTTAACCACTGGACCGGAGCCCAGAATCCCATGCTCTTACCACGTGAGCAATCCAATTTAACAAATCTTATGATTCCAACATAAGAACCTATTCTCGCGAGCGAAGTACATCACTCGACTTGTACCGGGTCCTTAGTGCATAGCAACTAGCGACCTAGTATACTAGTAAAAGATCATAGGTACTTAGGGATCATGCAACTAGGGTTTTAGTTCAACTCCTGAACGTAAATGCATATAGATAATCAACGATAAATTTAGAAGCTTAAAAAGAAACACATAGGTTAATGATAAACCGGGGCTTGCCTTCGTCAGCACAAGCAGTCAAACAAACTTCCGGACTTTGGTCTGGGTTTTGCTCTACGGTCACGTAGTGCACGTCTCCTCCTGCTTCCATGTCCTCGTCTGACGGCACGAGCGTGTAGCTACCGTCGGGAACTTCTACACGGAGGATGCATATGCAGAAATTAGTTGGTGAATATAAATTAATTAAATACAAACAGCACATGGCAAGGGTCGGACTGCGGCTGAAGTTGGGTAGGGGATGGCGCCGGCGAGGTGGCTCAGTGACGGTGTGCGGTGGCGGCCGCAGGGGCTCGATTTCCGGCGAGGTAGGTGTTGACGGTTCAAAACCGCGTTCAACTTCACCGCAAGTCCACGGAGTGACTTGGTGCCTTTTTCACCAAGGGAGGGGACCCCCTAGGTTCTTGTCAATCCACGGAGCAAGGGAATTACTTGCGTTTAACCTAACACTAACTTAGTTGATTAAGGACTTTATGATGTAAAGATTAATCTATAAAGTAAAGACAAACTAACCCTAGATTATGTTAAAGAGAAAGAGAAAGGTGGTTCACGAGTATGAAAGACGTATGCCCATGGAGTCTAGGTACTTGAGATGCAATCACCCAAAACATGATAAAACCCCGATCCAATCTATCTAAGGATGTGAACAAAGAGTTAAGCATTTCCCTTCCCTCGTACATGTCACTACGCGAAGGTAATCGTCTCTAACCCTAATGAACACGGTATGTTGACGTGATCTACGGGAGCAACCCCGAAGGCAATGGTAGCTAACCTTAAACATTAAGCATCATCAACATGAAGGTTTGATAGACAAAGATCCAAACAAAGAGTGGGTGACTACATGTCAAGATCCATTACAACTCCATGGACAAACGATTACTTTACCCCATCAAGACGCTAGGCATGGCACCGTTGAATATGGTGGATGCCTCCGATGGAGTCCGTCTCTCGGTGTCCATCAACTCCGGCGGCGCCGTGGCAAGGCCTCAGCGTCCTCCTTCCTCGTGGTGGCCTCCGTTGATCTAGGTGATGATCCTCTTGAATCTTCACCCTCTCGATCAACCCTCTTCCTTGTGTTTGATCTCCCGAGGCTTCTCTGGTCGTCTTTCGCGAATGGCTCCTCTCCCCGAACAATTAGGGTTCCGTGAATTTATCACCGAAGAAAGGCGGCGGCGAACCGAGGCAGAAAGGGGGTGGGCCGGCCGGCCTGGGCTGGCCGACCTGGCCCAATCCCGGCCCGGTTCGCCTCCGTCTTTTGCCACGTGTCGTTTCTTGCACTTTGGGGTTTTTCCTCCTTCGGATATGGGCTTTAGACATCGTTATCTCCGTGACCAAGTTAAGAGGTCTTCACGCATGATTTTCCAGTCTTTTCATCTTGGTCCTCGGAGATTCCTCATTGAAGCTTGTTGGTCCTTGCCACCTTTGGAGTCAAGTTCATGCACGGTCGGAGCCTCTTGATCATCACGTAAATCATCCTCCGAACTGAGTGCATCTCTTCTCATTTAGTACATGAATTCCTGCGTAAACATTATACTCCAAAACACACATCCAACAATGAACTTGTTATATCATTAGTATGCCTAGTGACGTGTTAGTTCCAAAATGAAATCCAAACTATAACACTACAAGTGTTCTTGGTTGACGGAAATCGACCGCCAACAGTAGGGCGTGGGGCCGAGCAACACGCGGCTCGGGAAGCTCGAGTGGAGGCGTGTAGTGGCTCCGGGGTGTTTCACGGCCGGCGGGATGGAGCAGGACGGCGAGCTCCACGGCGGCGCTCTAATGGCAGCGGAGGAGCAAAAAGGGACAGCGGCGGAGGGCGATGACGTGCTGTCCTACTTATAGGCAGCGACGAGCAGCGACCTGGCGACACGCGGCTGGCTTCCCACGTGCGTGCGGGGCGAGAACCGCGGCTGGCACAAACGGCGCCAAACTGCGGCCGGGCGCTCCTCCACTCTGGCGAGGGCCACCTGGGCAAGTGGCACCTGGGGAGGTGCACCTGGGGCGGCCCTTCTGGAGGCATCAGCGGGGCCCAGTGACGGCGCGCACGGACGTCGGGGCCGACGACGGTGCGGCTCGACGTGCGCGCCACGCAGAGCGCGCGGCCAGAGAGCTGGGTGTCCAAAACAATTCAACGAAGCCCTATTTGACCAGCTCAAAGAAAATAAAGTTGAATACAACTTAAAAATCGGTCAATACAAAAGATGTAGAGGACATAACCCTCTTCAACTTTTGTAAAGGTCGAACTATGGAAAACTTGACGGTTTTGGAATAAAAATCGCTCAAAGTTCCTGTTTTTCTTGGCTAGGTCAACACGCTGCTCTGAGCTTTGACGAAGTTTTTCAGGGGTTTCCACTCCGAATTTCAAATGCCACCAATTGAATGAAATATGTCCCATGCAACTTTCATATTGGCAGATTTTGAAGTTGTTATATGAAATGTGGAGTTTGAACTGAGCCATCAAAAGAGGACAAAAAGGAGCTTTAGGGGGTGATTAAGATAGCTAGGGTTTTTCTCCCACTTACAAGCCAAAACTCAAAAAGTGCCAATGGACAAAGTTTTGTCCCATGAAATTCTTGACAACTTTTATTTTGGCAGAATTTGAAGTGTTTAGAGAAAATTTGGAGAACAAGCTAGATCATCAAAGAAAGGTATAGTGTTCTAGGGTTTTGACTTGGGTTTTGAGAGGTTTGACTTAGGGTTAGGAGTTGGACCAAGTCAACAATGCTAAGTATCATGTTTAGCCTTACTAATGATGGTGATTACTGTTACATAAACATCAGAGATGTTACAGTCGTCAAGCCCGCCACCATCTGCACGGTGCTCATGCTGGCCGCTTCGAACAGCTGGCCCGTCCATCAACTCGATGTCAGCAACGCTTTCCTTCACGGCGAGCTCAAGGAGACGGTGTACTGTCAGCAGCCCTCCGGCTTCGTCGACAGCGCGTATCCAGACCATGTTTACCTGCTGTCCAAGTCCTTGTACGGGCTCCGGCAAGCACCACGGGCCTGGTACAACAGCTTCACAGCGCATCTACGCTCCCTCGGTTTCATCGCGACGGGCTCTGACACGTCCATGTTTGTGCTCCGCCGTAGGTCCGAGACGGCGTGCTCCTCCTGTACGTCGACGACATTGTACTAACGGCGTCCTCCACAACTCTTCTCCACCAAATCGTCTGCGACCTACGCTCTGCGTTCGCCATGAAGGACCTTGGCCCTCTCCACTACTTCCTCCGCATCCAAGTTCGACGGACGACGACAGGCTTCTTCCTCCATCAGCAACAATACACCGAGGGCATTCTCGAACGCGCAGGCATGCTGAACTGCAAACCCGTGTCGACGCCGGTGGACACCAAGGCCAAAGTCTCCGCCTCTGAGGGGGCGCCACTGACGGACAAGACCTTCTACCGCAGCATCGTCAGGGCTCTTCAGTACATGACCCTGACGCGCCCGGAGTTGGCCTACACCGTGCAGCAGGCATGTTTGCACATGCATGATACGCACTATGCCCATTGGAACATCATCAAGCGAATTTTGCGCTATGTTCGCGGGACAACAGGCCATGGTGTTCTCCTGCAGGCGTCTTCCTCGACATCTCTCATGGCCTACACCGATGCTGATTGGGCAGGATGCCCGGATATGCGACGATCAACATCAGGCTATTGCGTCTTCCTTGGTGATGCTCTTGTTTCCTGGTCGTCAAAGAGGCAAGCCGTCGTCTCTCGATCGTCAGCTGAGGCAGAGTACCGTGGAGTCGCGAACGCCGCCGCCGAGTGCTGCTGGTTGAGGATCCTGTTGATGGAACTGCAGATTGTCGTCGACAAAGCGAGTATCATCTTCTGCGACAATGTCTCCGCGGTGTATCTCTCTGACAACCCGGTGCATCACAAGAGAACCAAGCATGTGGAGTTGGACATCCATTTCTTTCGGGAACGCACAGCCCTGGGGCAACTTCGAGTTCTTCATGTGCCAACGCAACATCAATTCGCCGACATTGTGACCAAGGGCCTACCTTCATCCCTGTTTGAGGAGTTCAGGAGCCGTCTTTGCGTCAGATCTTCTAAGGCAATGACTGAGGATGGTGTTAGCGAACTCAGTTAGGCCCATGACCGGTTCTTCAGGGTAGATAGCGTAGGGAACTAACCCACGATCTCAACGATCGATTATGTTGGCAAAACTGTTGGCCGCCCGCTATTGTCGGACCACCAACAGTGCCGCGGCTTGTATATATTTCACCCATGAGCAATACAGCAATCGTTTTCCCAATTCTCTCACTGTGGCTGCTCGTGTGCGAGCACCTCCGGCCATCAAAGCGGCGTCGTCTTCATGCTCAACAGCGCCGTCACTTCATCAGCTCCCTGCGGTGTCGTCAGCTGCGGATGTCTTGCACTTTCATCTTCTTGATCCGACTCCTGATCGGTACTTGCGCATGCATGCACGCACGCACATGGTCGTGCATGGCTGTACGGCTCATGAGGACCTTCGTCTTGCCTGCACAAGCCGGTGAACATCATCTTGCCTGTACACACCCGTGAACGTCGACCTCCTCAGCTGCACATCCAAGTGCCTCTGGCTGTGGACGCTGCGGCGTCGTCGTCTCTAGCAGCGTTGTCCCTTCCGTCAGCTTCCGGCCACCGGCTATACCACCGGTCGCGACGTCACACCTCCACCTACATGATCAAGGCTCCCGTAGTGCTCCTCTGCTCCTCCTCCAGTGCGGCCGGCCACAAGACGAGCATAGACTAGTGCGCGGACAGACGGGCGAACAGCTTCATCATGCGAGCCGTATGCATCTAATCTCGCAGGCGTAGATATGAGCGCGCGGCTCCGCGGCCGCCGCCGACTCCAGCCACTTGGAGATGGCGCGGCACTACGGCCGCGACCTCCTCCTCGTCATCTCCACAGCGCCTCTGTCATCGGCGGCACAGCCCGCATGTCCGGCAACTTGCAGCGTCGCCGCCGTACGTGTACGTCGTGGCTCCATCTTCAGTACGAAGAGAGCACGGCGCCCTCTGGTGCAGATGCCCTTCCTCCAACGGATCAGGACACGCCGGCTCTCGACGTGGAGCGCGCAGCCGGCTTGGTGGGCATGTGGTTGAGCCATCGCGCGGCCGGCTCCTCCTGCATCCTCTTCCTCCGATGGCGTGGCGCGGCTCTACGGCCGCCGCTGCCTCCTGCACTCCTGCCTGCGGCTTCCCTCTAGCGACCTTCCCTGGGAGAAGCAACCCCAAAAAGCCCCCGCGACGTGAGAAGTTCAGGGCTTTTTATAGGCAGTGGCGTGCTAGGGTACATGACCTCACGAGCTCCCTCCCGCGCCGCCGTAGTTGGTTAGCAAGATACTGCGTTGGCTGTTGGTTTACTTGGCAGCTAAGTTGATCAATACTTATCCAGAGTTTCAACTCGATCACAGCTATCTTGGCCGACTGGCCGAGTAACTCCCTGAGATGTGGGCCTGGCTATTGTTGGAGACCAGACGCCCTGACTTGTTGTTTGCGTACGAGGACGCCATGTATATGGCTGTCACGTTAGCCGATAATGGCCGTTTCCACCAATCTCTAAACTGCCACATACGTGTTTCCTCTTAACCGTAATACATATGAGAATGCATGGATAACGTAGAGCTCGTGCACCTACTAGCTAGCTTCTTTTCTTGCCTCACGTTCATCTTAGGACGTCATTAGACTGGCTGTCATGTAGATGATGAGCTTCACCTCTCGGGAACCTTCTAGATGGCGCCGGCAGCTGCCGCGCGGTCCGGCCGTATGATAACATGTATTGTAGAGGGCTAAATACGTGTGTGCCAACTTTGTATATACGGGCGCTGCTGCGTATAAACAGGCTGCCAGGTGCATGCACTACAAGAAACGGAGCCTCTGCCCAGAGCTCCTGGGTTTGCCGAGAGCCAAGACCCAGGCTCTCGGCAGAGGTCCGCTTTGCCGAGAGCAATAGGGCCCGCTCTCGGCAGAGAAAAAGCCCACGGCGCAGAGCGCCTTTGCCGAGAGCTTGAGCCCCTACCTCTCGGCAGAGAAAAAGCCCACAGCGCAGGATCTCTTTGCCGAGAGCCAGAGGGCCCAGGCTCTCGGCAAAGCGCAGTAGACGGCGCATGGGTGACGCCGTCACGGCCGTGCCCCGGCCGTTAGCTTTGCCGAGAGCAGGCGCCCCTTGGCTCTCAGCGAAGAAGCGACCCATGGCACCTACCCCCTTTGCCTAGAGCCTGATCTCTTTGCCGAGAGCATCATGAGCACTCACGGCAAAATATTGAAGAAAACTTCACATTTGCGGCTTTAAACTTTTTTCTTGCTCAACATACACTCATACAGAGTACATGTTCAAAATTGGCGCCATTTTGACTCTGTTTGCTATATTTAACAATTTTACTTCATTCTTCGTAATTTTTTCGTATACGTCTGATATGAACTGCAAGTGCATGAAATCGTAGAGCAAAGTTGTTGCAAAAATGATATTCATGTTCATGAGACATCTCTAACACTCTGTACATGAAATGAAGGTAACTTTCCGTCATTGGGTTCTCTGATCGTGATGAAGATCGTGAAGTAGAAAGGTTGTAAAATTGTATAAAATTCAAATAAAGTTTGAAAATCACGAATTTTGTCAAGCGCTCATGATATCATATGTTGAGTTTGTGGTAAAAATTTGAGAATGTTTTGAACACTTTAACACATACGCTGTTTAGAAACCGGAACATCTCACGAGAAGTTTCAAAGATTTTGAACTAATATCACTTCATTTGGAGACTTAGACAAATTCAAATTTGAGTTTGACTACAAAAACTTTTTTATAAGTAATATGCAACATAAATGGTGCCATGTTAAGTGTTGGCAATTTTTCGCATATGTTAGGTATTTTTAAAATTAAATTTGGTAAATACACTCTTGGCCGAGAGGATAACTCTCGGCACAGTGTCACCCTTTGCCGAGAGCTACGTCTCTGGGCTCTCGGCAAAGAAGTCGAGCGGGCCCGCCTGTCAGCGCGACGCGCACATGCACGTACGTGAGGGAGGGTGCAGGTGGGCCCCCAGCCCTCCCTTTGCTAAGAGCCGATATATAAGGCTCTCGGCAAAGAAGAGAGGGCCCGCCTGTCAGCACGACGCCCCCACGCGCGTACGCGAGGGGAGGGTGCAGGTGGGCCCCCAGCCCTCCCTTTGCCGAGAGCCGAGATCTAGGGCTCTCGGCAAAGAAGATAGGGCCCGCCTATCAGCACGACGCCCCCACGTGCGTACGCAAGGGGAGGGTGCAGGTGGGCCCCCAGCCCTCCCTTTGCCGAGAGCCAAGATCTAGGGCTCTCGGCAAAGAAGAGAGGGCCCGCCTGTCAGCACGACGCCCCCACGCGCGTACGCGAGGGGAGGGTGCAGGTGGGCCCCCAGCCCTCCCTTTGCCGAGAGCCAAGATCTAGGACTCTCGGCAAAGAAGGGAGGGCCCGCCTGTCAGCACGACCGCTGACGCACCTGTGTGCGCGGGGCCCGCCTGGCTTCTTTGCCGAGAGCCTTGGATCTGGCTCTCGATAAAGCAGCCAGGTCGGGCCCACTGTCGGGCACACACACAACACACACAGCCACAACACACACACGCCAACACACCTGCGCCAACACACCCGCACCGTCGTCATCCTCCGCCGCCGTCACCGCCGTTCTCCGCCGCCGTCTTCGCCCTCCCCGGCCCGGGCCGCGCCGTCTTCGTCCTCCCCAGCTGCGCCGTCCTCCACCGCTGGCCCGGGCCGCGTTCTCCCCCGCCACCCCGTCCTCCACCGCCTCCCCCCGCCGGGAGGGCTCGGCCTCCACCGGCTCCCCTGGCCGGCACCGCCGGTGCCGGCCGCCGTCCTCCCCGCCGGCCTCCCCTGGCCGGCACCGCCGGCCGCCGTCCTCCCCTGCTCCCCCTGCCACACCACGCGAGCCGGCAGGTACAAATTTTGCAAATTTGGATTGCAAATAATATAGGATGCAAATTTGGAAATTTAGTTAGAAATTTGGAATGCAAATTTAGGTAGAAATTTGGATTGCAAATTTAGGTTAGAAATTTTAGTTATCAAAATTTAGTTATCAATTTTAGATATGAATTTTAGGTAATTTAGTTATAGTTAGAAATTTTAGTTAGTTAGGATTATTAGAAATTTTAGTTTGATAGCAATATTATTAATTTAGTTACCTAGCAATATTAAGGAAGGTAATACTAGCAAATTTAGTGTGCAATTTTTAGATGATTATAGAATTCTTGTTAGTTAGCAATTAAGGAAGGTAATACTAGCAATTTTTTCATGTCTCTAATTTTTGTTGTCAAACTTCTAATGCATGTCAATTTTATAGGTAGAGATGCCTTGATTTGCCGCACTCACCATCGGAGGCAATTTTTCTAGAGGAAGAGGAGTAGGTCGCGTCATTTGATCTCCTAGGTGAGTCTCGTGGCTAACTTCGGGCACCACATGGATGAGTTACATGGATTTGAAATTATGTTTTACTTATAAGTCTCTAACAATTTTTTAGGGAGAGGTGCCTCTGCCGCACTTATCACCAGGGAGGGAATTTTCGAGGAGGAAGAGGAGTAGGTCACGTCAACTCCGAGGTGAGGCTCATGGCTTGGGCCACCACATGTGATTTGTCCGGCCATCGAGCCGCTGGAAGGAAACTCGTGTGTAGCTCGGCCTTCGTGTCGTGGCTTTTGTTGCAGGTTTTGGAAACCTCACCGTACAGGGGAGGTGCTGCCGAAATTTTTATTTGACACTATTATGTTCATTTATTTCATGTTCCCGTAGCTGCAGCCGCCCTCGCCCGCCACCGCTGAAGGAGGATTAGGAGGTCGCGCCGCCCGCCCCTGTCTCGGAGTCCTGGTCTTGCCACCCGCCCCTGTCTCAGAGTACTAGGTGAGCACGCGAAAAATGCTCTTGTTTTCATTTGATGTCGTAGATCGTGAAACCTAGTTAGGCGTCTCCCGTTCGGAAGAGATATAGTTTGAAATATGTAGAACTTTGCATATTTATGGCTGTATCTGTTTTGAATTGTCCACATTTTTTTGGACAGCTCGTGGATGCGTAGATGGGGTTAGTTTATATGGTCTACTCCGATCCGAGACAGAGTTTCGGCAGCACCTCCCCGTTGTTCTCCAGATATACAATCTCCCTAACGGGATGTGTATTTGGAGAACAGCGGGGAGGTGCTGCCGAAATTCTGTCTCGGATCGGAGTAGACCATAGGAACTGACCCCATCTACGCATCCACAGGTGGGATTACGACCTATCTTTACCTATTAGAATGTGTAGACATCGTGTAGAGGATGCAATGTATTTTATATAACTCGCTGATATGATAGAGAATGGATGACCGTGAGTGGATGTACAAAGGATGGGCACCAAATGGTCGTGTGACATAGGAATGGGTTGACAACACTCAAGCTTTCATGGATGAAGCATTTAGAAAGGTTAAAGGGCCTAAAAACAGTAAAACCATTTGGTGTCCCTGCGCCAAGTGCGGAAACTCGCGTCAAAGGAACAAGCAGGAAATGGCAGCTCATCTGCACAATAATGGTTTTACGAAAGACTATTCTAAGTGGACCTTCCATAGTGAAACCTGTCGTATGAGATCCGAGGCCGTGAGACAACGGATCGGAGAACTTGATGGTGATGTTGGAATAGCAGACATGATAGATGACTTTCATGAAGCACATTTTCAAGGAGAACGTCCAGAGGAGGAGCCAGAGCCAAGCGCGAAGACGTATTATGACATGTTGGCTGCAGCACAAAAACCCCTTCACCAGCACATTTTGCAAAGACCCGCCCGCCAGCCCCCTCTATAGGTCGATGACCTTTTGCAATTAGCCCCTCGGGCCCCCTAATCCCCCGCGGCATCGGTTCCTCACGGCCCGACCATGAATCCCGGCGCCCACCAGAGGTCCGCCGCTCACATCATCGGCTCGGACGGCAGGACCCCAGCACCCACCGTTCAGACGCCCGGACCCCAGCGCGCGCCGACCATGAACTCCAGCACCCAACAGATGCCGGCCACGATTCACGGCCTAGGCTCGGAGGCCCGGAAGCCGTCGCCCGCAGTTGCAGCCGGGACGCCACCGCTTCACGCACGCCAGCCGCCGCCCATTCTTCACACACCCCAGCCGACGGCGCTCGCTGTTCAGGACCGCTTGCCGACGACGCCCGCAGTTCAGGCACGCTAGCCCCAGGAGCATCGACCACCCGCCGTGAAGTTCATACTGAAAATTGCAGGCCTCAAAGCTTCACAACCATGTTAATGTAGATGGGTCAGGTTGTCACAGGATGTCCTCATTCCCTGCAGTTTGCTTCAAGAGAATTGGTCATTTGGTCCATAGTTTTCCTGTTGGAAGTCTCCCAGATTAACAACTGACCACTAACCAATTGTTTTCTTGCATTGTTCAGTACTTCTTCAAGTTGCAGCCTTCCCACATTAACCACACAAATATTCAATGTTGCAATGACAGCAGACAAAATAGAGGCACAATTTCATTTTATTCAATTTCATGCTTCACAAATTGAATTACATAGTAGGCACAATTGCCATTGAAGCAACAAAATAGAGGCACATCTGCCACACATTCAGCAGCACAACTTCAATGACAGAAGACTCACACAGAAGTTCATACTTCACAAAATTGTATTACATATAGGAGGCACAATTTCCATTGCAATGGTTGCATTACATTTTGCTTCACCATGCCTGAAGATCACCAATGACAACAAGCAGGTCATCAACGAGCATATCATGAACGAGTGCCTGAACATCTCCGACGACAGCAAGCAGATCACCGAAGAGTGCCAAAAGAACTTCGTGTCCTCGTCATGTGGTGGCATCTCGACTCTCTGCAAAATCCATTTCAGGGACGAACCTGATGGGGGATGGCCGAGCCACGGCAACCAAGGGGCCCTGGCTGTGGCAGCCCTGTAGGCGGCGGCCGTGGAGGCTGCGGCGGCCCCAGAGGCGGCGGCTGAGATCCCCTGGTGGTGGCAGCAGAAATCCCCTGGAGGAGGCGGCGGAGATCCCCTGGAGCTGGCGTTGACCGTCGCTGCGACGTGCGAACCAGGCACGCCGGGGCGGATTAGGGTGTGCGGGCTAGCGAGCCCTCCTCCTAGGCGCCGGCGAGCCCTCGTCCCCAGCCCCGCGAACGACTCGGCGGGTGGCAGGAGGGGGCTCCAGGAGTGGCGTGCGAGCGGCGAATGAATCGTGGCGATTTTTTTTAGCAAAATCGTGGGGAGTTCTGTAAGGGGTGGTGTGCGGAAGGCCTCAAGGGGTGTTCTGCAAAATGAGCAGGGCCTGGCGGGCGGGTATCTGAAAAATGCTCCCACCTCTCCCCGTGGCCATCAGATGGAGATCTAGCGTCCTAGATTGGAGTTTTCATAGTTTGCACGGATGGGTTGGTTTCCATCTGATACGCTCCCATATAACTCGCTGATATGATAGAGAATGGATGACCGTGAGTGGATGTACAAAGGATGGGCACCAAATGGTCGTGTGACACAGGAACGGGTTGACAACACTCAAGCTTTCATGGATGAAGCATTTAGAAAGGTTAAAGGGCCTAAAAATAGTAAAACCATTTGGTGTCCCTGCGCCAAGTGCGGAAACTCACGTCAAAGGAACAAGCAGGAAATGGTAGTTCATCTGCACAACAATGGTTTTACGAAAGACTATTCCAAGTGGACCTTCCATAGTGAAACCTGTCGTATGAGATCCGAGGCCGTGAGACAACGGATCAGAGAACTTGATGGTGATGCTGGAGTAGCAGACATGATAGATGACTTTCATGAAGCACATTTTCAAGGAGAACGTCCAGAGGAGGAGCCAGAGCCAAGCGCGAAGGCGTATTATGATATGTTGGCTGCAACACAAAAACCCCTTCACCAGCACACCAAAATATCTCAACTAGATAATGGAGTTTGTACGCATAGCCGATCCGGTGGGGTAGATTACTATGGAAGACTTGAAGAAATATACGAACTCGAGTATCATGGTTGCAAACCTCTTAAACCTGTCATATTCAAGTGTCATTGGTTTGATCCAAGCGCTAGTGGCATGAGACAGAATAAGAATCTTGGGCTCGTCGAAATTAAACAGTCATCTGTGTACCCAGGGCACGATATCTATATTGTGGCCCAACAGACCACACAAGTATATTACCTCTCATACCCTTGTAAAACTGACAAGCATCTCCTGGGTTGGGATGTTGTGTACAAGGTATCGCCACACGGTAAACTACCCGCCCCAAACAAAGAAGATTACCACCTACTAGACTCAAACATATATGACAAAGAGTTCTTTCAAGAAGATGGGCTAGAAGGGATGTTTGAGATAGACTTAACCCAAGTGCTCGAAATGGAAGTAGACAATGGAACGGTTGTCGACGACGATGCTGCAGAAGAGGTTCAAAATGATGACAACTTAAGATTACTCGAGCGATTACGTTTAGGCAGTGGCAATGATGATGATGACACCGTTCCACCTTTGGAGCACGGCGTTGAGTCTATGGACATGCGAGATAGTGATGATGAGTAAAAATCCGGATCATGATGAATATTTCTAAAACATGTAAGATACTAGGATATTTGTTTCTTATTTACTAATTGTAGTTATGTTTCTAATTTACTAGGATATTTATTTCTTATTTACTAATTGTACTTATGTTTCTAATTTACTAGGATATTTGTTTCTTATTTACTAATTGGTATTTAAATGTAATTATGTACTGATTGATTTACTCTTTTTTATTTCAGGTGATTGATCAAAGATGCCGCCAAAGAAGAAGAGGGCGCCGAAGCAGCGCGCCCCTGTGGTGAGGAACCTCAACAACTTCTACTAGGACGAGGGTGAGGGCTCCTAGACGGTGAGGAGGGCGTCTTGGTCCGTGGCACCCTCTGAGTCGTCTGGAGCCAGGGGTCGCAAAGGTGCACCCTCTCCAGCTCTTGAGTCGTCCGATGAGGAGTACAGGGTTGATGAGGAGGAGGAGGTGTAGTAGGCGGAGGATGAGGAGCAGGGGGAGGACGAGGAGCAGGTGGAGGGTGAGGAGCAGGGGGAGGGCGAGGAGCAGGGGGAGGACGAGGAGGAGGCGGGGGAGGGGTCAAAGGTCTATTTGCGAGGCCCTGCTCAGCTTCCGGATCGCCCCATACTGCCCGCGAACCGATCGGTTATTAGACCCGAGGGAACACGGTAACTTATCTTAACCTTTTCATTTGTTCTTTTCAAACAAATTAACGATTCAAACTAATACATTGTGTTTATCATTTTGGCAGGGGGTGGGAGATCGTCACTCCCGGTAGTCATAGACGTCTTCCCAATGGCATCTTGGGCGTTCTTACCAGGCTTTGGTTCCCCAGGTTCGTGTGGGTTGGCGAGCCAGATGCTCGGCGAGAGGTGCTGGTGACGTCGTTTGACCACTACGCCCTAGCTCCCGATTTCCCTGATCCGACTGGCCGTGACTTCCAGAACGCGGCCGCCAGGGTAGTTGGCGAGTTTTGGGTGAGTTTTCCTAGCAATAAATTGTGTTTCTGAATAAATCGACTTAATTGGATTTTGGTCAAGTATTGACAACACTTTTATATACAGGATTTCTACAGATGCATGCCGGGATACGAGCAGGCGGTGGCTGACAACGCCATGTTCATCTGCCGAAAGCTTGTGACGGATATGATTTACGAGTCCCGCGTCTCGCAGAACATTATCTGGGATGCTAGGAAGAAGGTGAAAGCCACAAAACGGGAAGTTAGAAACCTGCGGCTCACTCCAGAAGAATACATGGAGGTAAATATGCTCAATTCATTTTTCTTCGATTAAATTTGGTCAATTTGATGTTCTTGATGACGTGCAGGTGCCTCCGTGGTGGGTTGCCGACTGGCCTCGGGTTTGGAGAGCGATTGTGGATCAGTGGTTTTCGCCGAATTGGGAGGCAAAGCACCTCGAGCGCCGGCGGCGGCGTTTGGCCATGGCAGGTCCAGCACTCCACCAAGGCCCCGTTAACCTTCGCGAGTATGGTCGTAGATGGGTATGTTAAGTTATTTCTTTATTCCAATTTTTTGTTATCTAACTCTCAATTAGTCTAACATCCACTCTATTGTTTTCTTGCAGTCTCGGGCACATGAGAATCAGCCTTGCAGCGAGCTCCAGGCATATGGCATGGCACACAAGGGCAAGGCGACGTCCGACGTCACCTTCAATGTGGACGACCCGCCCGAGGCGTACAACAACCCGACAATCCAGCCCCGCATCACAAATTACGTCACGACGGCAAGGGAGGTTCGTGGGCCAGACTTCGATCCAGTGACACAACCTATTTATGGAGAAAGCGTCATGAGGAGTGGAGGCGGCAAGGTGCATGGACGGTACTGGATTGGTGTCAGTCTGCTGCTCCCGTCCGAGGTTCCGTCGCTCTCGCAGGTTCGATCTCGAGATAAGACCACGAGCTCAGCCCCGCCCATACAACGGCGGCCCACCGTTACGGAGAGCTTGCACGAGCAGTTCCAGGTTATTTCTGTTCTCTGCGTCGTCCATTGACATTTTCATATGTTTGCTTTGTATTCTAATGTGTAGATCAAATATTGTAGGTCCAACTTGCGGCAGAGAGGGCCGAGCGGGAGAGGTAGGTAGAAGAGGCACAGAGGCGCACCGATGAGCAGATGCAAAGGCTGTCGAGGCCCACCAGAGGCAGATGGATGCGATACAAGAGGCCCACAATTAGCAGTATGCCTCTGTGCTTCAGTACATGCAGACTCTTGGTCACGCGGTGGCGCCACAGGCGCAACTCCCTCCACTACCGCAGGTGTACTTGCCTCCAGTCCCTCGACCGGCTACTATTTCTCCAGTGAGCTACTTTCGAACCTTCCTCTTTTTGTTTCTCGTAGTGACCTACAATGACTTCATATAAATGCTCAAAACCTTACATTCATTTCTCATCGTGGTATACAACTTATAAATGTTAGCAAAACCTAGAATGACGTAGAATTCGAAAATGACTTATACAAATGACTCGTATTATCATTTCTCACTTTCAATCCTATGCAGAATCTATCGGCGGCCTCAAATGATGGGCCTATGGGACACGAGTGGTCGCCGCCAGTTCAGCAGAGTCCTTGGGGCGGGATGCAGTGGGTGCCGCCTGGCCCTCAGCAGTCGTTTCGCCCTCAGTAGCCGCCTCACAGTTGGCCGGGGATGATGACACAGCCACAGGCGTCTGGGTGGGGGTCGTGGCCATAGCAACCGCCGACCGGGGGGGGGGTCGGGTTCCCAGTCGCTGCATGATGACGCGGCGAACGAGTGAGTTCGTGAACTATGCACCTTTTATTTGCATTTGGACATTTGTGAGTTGCTGAACCTTTGTGACTTCCACTTCGTGACTTGTACTTGTATTTGGACTCGTTATTTGCATTTGTGGACTATGTGATGAATATTACCTACCTGTGATGATTATTAGCTGCATGTGATGATTATAATATGCCCGCGATGAATATTAGCTGCCTGTGATGAATATTCTATATCTGTGATAATTTCTGTGATTTTTGGGTTGTTTTGACGCTGCTGCTAAATTAAAAAAAAAGAAATAGGCTTTGCCGAGAGCTAAATCCATTGCTCTCGGCAAACACGTGGCTTTGCCGAGAGCTAAATCCATTGCTCTCGGCAAAGCTGCGTGACGTGGCTGCCTGGGATGCCTCCTTTGCCGAGCAGGAGCCACGTGGCTCTCGGCAAAGCCGCGTGCCGTGGGGCCATGCGCAGGCCTCTGCCGAGAGCTGTGGTCCCCGGCTCTCGGCACAGGCGCGTGGAGTGGACCCCATACGCAGCCCTGTGCCGAGAGCTGTGGCCCCGGCTCTCAGCACAGGCGCGCTCTTTGCCGAGAGCCACGAGCGCCGGCTCTCGGCAAAGAACCTAGGCCCCACGCGTAATGGCGTGACCGGGGGACGGCTGTGAACACCTCTGCCGAGGGCCTGGTGGGCCTCTCGGTACATATCTGCCGAGAGGGGCCCCGTCGGCTCTCGGCAAAGGCGCTTTTGCCGGCCCAGATGCGCCGTGAGGGCTTTCCCGAGAGCATCCTCTCGGCAAAGCCTTCACCGAGAGGAAAGGGCCCTTTGCCGAGAGGATTGGGGCTCTCGGCAAAGCCCCAGAATCCGGTAGTGATGCTATAGGGGCATCTAAATTAATTAGCAGCGCCGCTATTATTAGCACACATATATGAACATGTGACTCATATCAAAATATATAGTTCACGTGCTAAAATACTTGAAAGATTTGCACAAAATTTCGTCAAACAGCGATGATCAGCATGTTGGCAAGGATCGCGTGCACAGACTACGAGAAGCAGGATAGGAAGAATAGAGAAATAATAAGGAGAACAAGAGGATCGGCCAGCAGTGACGATCGACCAGAAAGCAAGCTCAGATGATGTCAGTACATGCAGGTGCTTAATGCAAAGCACGTACAAGGAAAGACTCACACGTGAAGGCAAAGCTGATTAAAAGAAAGGAAGAGATGCACGTGAAGTTAAGAAGAACGTCTTGTCGCGTGGAAAGGGTGCGGGCTAATTACGTACTAAAGAGTCAAGATGATCTGTTTGCTGGTGAGACGGAGAAGAGACTAATTAGTAAGGACTCTACAAGAAAAGAAAATAGAGTCTATGTATCTTAGTATTTTCTTTTTATATTAGGAGAGTTTGTTGGTGTGGCCTGTCAGGAGTTGTTTAATTAGGAGATTTGAGCCCTTCCGGCCGTAGGTGTTCGAGAAAGCCCAAGGATATAAATATAAACCCCCGGCTATTGTATCAGGATCATTACACGATCAATAAACAACTCGGCGTAACGCCACCCTTTTACCCTTATGTGGTTTACTTTCTAGCATCTACTTTCTGTGATTTACTTTTCTGTATAGCGCTTTATCCACCCTTCAACGTCGTTCTTCGAGTTCGTCGAGCTGCATCCACTGACCTCCAGCAAACTTGTAAGTACCGTTTTACTGAATAAATCTTAGGCTTTAACTATCGGGCGCATCGTTGTGGTTTTGTCTAGTTCTTTTATTCACAATTTATCGATATTTGCTAGATCTACAAGTTTCATATCAATTCTTGTTGTTCTAGTTTTTATCACAATTTATCCGGCTTGAGATTGCATCATGTCGGCTTTTATCGCATTATTATATTTTAATCATCATATAGTCGATTAGATCTGTTTCAAGTGTTGCTCATGTAGGTTTGCTTAAGTTGCCTCTGTTAGCTTACGCTCTGCCTACATCATCATATCGACTGATCTAGCCGATCTATTCTATTCTCGTATCGGCTGCTTATCTGTTACGATTGTATCGGAAGACACATCAGCTCTCTAGTCGATTAACCCGCTATGTAACATTTTAGATTTTCCTTGTCAATCAACAGGTCAGATTGACTAGCACGTCTCGCACCGTCCGAGGAGTCTCGTGTGTTGCTGCACGGAGGTGACGTCCTATTTTCGCGTCCACAAGTACTAAACATACTCACATGTGCACATGAACCAGTATTGTGCCATATTTAATTTGGGTCGAGTCTCACAATAAACATAAACTTGATCATATCAAAAGGGCATGTGCTTGTAATATCATTTACAGACGAATATAGTAGACAATCTCTTTGTGTAAGTATGAACAATCTAAATAACAACATGAGGATGAGTGACTAGTGACTCTAGCATTGCCACGCACGCAAAAGGTGCATCTTTGGACGCGGGTGGAGTTCCACCAACACTCTTTATTAGATTGTGGACATAGACGATGTTGAAAATAGCAATGCATACTTGGAACATTCTAAAAGGTCGTGTAAGATACAAACTTTGCAATGCATGAGAAGATAAAGATCATGGCAAAGACGGAAGTTTCTAGAATATTGGAGAGACTACATGAGGCATAATTGCCATGCTTCATTGTAAGTATAGAAGATTCTAGAAGCTAGATATTTTAGCATGGTAGAAATATCAAGAAAGTAGATTAGGATGGGGATATTTCTAGAGCTAGGATATTTTGTAAGAAGAGTGTGGAAGGTGGACACATGTCACCACCACATGAGTGTGCAAAGAAAAAGGCTAGATAAGCACACCATAAGCCTCCTAGTTTTAAAAGTGTTGCACAAAGTAAAACATGACTTACTCCCTTCGTCCTGAAATATAAGGCACTTTGGTTTGTTCTAAGTCAAACTAGTCTAAGTTTGACCAATTTTATAGTGAAAAGTAGTAACAACTACTATATCAAATAAGTAAATTATGAAAATATACTTCATAGTGGATGTAATGATATTCATCACACATCATAAATGTTATTGCTCTTTTCTATATAGTTGGTCAAAGTTAGACTGGTTTGACTTAGGACCAACGAAAATGTCTTATATTTTAGGACGGAGGGAGTAAGAGGGTGCATAATGGGGAGAAAATTCTATTTATATGATGTATGGTTACTAAATGTTACTCCGAAACTAGCTTTTCCTAAAGTATATTTATGCATAAAAGAGGGAAGTAGTATTTTGACTTTTGCAGATCCTTTGGCCCTAATGAAATACAATACTGTGAGAAGCTTTGGATGCTACTTGGGCCTGTTCAACTGAATCAAAATCCTGCTGTGGTGGTTTAGGTTTTGGATATAACACACAAGGTTATTGTACATAATGCCATCCTTTAGAGGTGTGACCAACAAAAGAATGCACAAAATTGTTCATCCAAATTTCAGTCTCATAAATGCGAGGGGGAAAGAGATGGAGGCGGCATCCAATGGCGGACCCACGTTGAACCTAGTGAGGGCACATGCCCTCGCTCACTTCTTGGTTACAATAGTTGGCATACAATTTTTCACCATACTCCCTCCGTCCCATTTTAACTGTCGTTGAAAGATTCAAAATTTGTCCCGAATTAATTGGTACAATAGTGTGGATGGTCATTAGTTAAATGGCCAACAACTTGCATTGGGTCACATCTGTAGAGACAAAAAATTCCCAGCAACTTGAGCGTCAGCCATGTGTCCATCCTGCGTGAGAAAAGTATGTAACCTTCTGGTGTCTTCTGCAGTTCGCAGGTAGGATGTCCCCTGTACGTAGGGGCAAAAGCATCATTTCATCTCCATGCTAATTCTGTCTTCAAAAGCCTGGAGTGCAAATAAAATGGGACACAGGGAGTATATGCTTGTTAATTTTTAGGGATCAAGTGTAGTATGTCCTCACTCATATTTTCTGCTGGGTCAGCCCCTGGCGGCGGCAGCACAGTACCTTCTTGTGCGCCTCCTTCCAGAGGGCAGCCTTCTCCTCAGCACGGATCAGGGCCCTGATATTACTGTAACAATGCTGATCCTTCTTACGCCACATCAGGAACCACCCCCACACCATGCGCACAGATGAGCACAAGTGTAGGCAAAGCAGCTTATGAGAAAGCAAACGAGATTGAAGTTCGAACACATGGATCGAGATCGAGGCCTCATCCCTATAGATGTCCAAATGGCCCGCGGCTCGGTGGCCCGCCCGGAAGCACGGTTTTTTTGTCCGCTGTGACAGACCCATCCAAAATAATTCTATATTATCGCCTAAGCCTATCCACTTGGCCATTAAGCAATAATAAGGAAGTATTCTGTCGTACCTGCTGGGTCAAGCCCGGTGAATCACTTACAACACAGAATCGATAATATGCAACAAAGCCCACACGGAGGCGGGTCCAGAGTACAAATTTAATTTACAGAACAACCGACAGGGTTAAATTATTACAAACCATATTTCATGCATAAAAGTAAAAGTTTAGAGTTTCAAACAGCGGAAAAGTAAACTAGTCATATGATAAATATGGGAGGCCATCCATAGCATATCACTCATCGTCATCACCATTCTCCCATTCAAGTTCCCAACCCGAGGGGATATGGTCAGGCCAAATATCATTACCTGAAAACAATAACAAAAGCAAGGCTGAGTATTCTAATACTCAGCAAGACTTACCCGACAAAATAATTTAAAACCAGACATGTAAAGCTTTTTGGCTGGTGGGTTCGTTTTGCCAAAAGCGACTAAGAGTTGATTCTTATTTCCAATTTTTAGCTTAAATTCTAGTAGATTAACCATTCTAGGTAAGCACCTAAACTAATCAAGCAGTTGTACAAATAATATTATTCAAGTATCAAAATTAATCCATCTGTTCCATAATACAAGATGGGGTAGCCAGTGGTTAAGCAGTCTCATGTAACGGTGAGAGACCGATGATTAATCAAAATTTATAAACCTTTCAAGGTAAACCCAAACACACGGAAGAAGGTATACCCCAAGAAACCAAATAAAATCGAATGTGGGGTATAACTCGACCAGGCGGTTCCCGTCATTCCCTCAGTTTAGGATCAGATGCTACAGTCCTAAGTACAAGGTTTACTGGTACGCCCCACAAAGTACGTCCAGACTCACACAAGCACTACAGGTAGCAAGCCTGGAGGCGCACCTTAAGATTAGTAGCGATAAAGTTCCCGCACTGGTTCATTAGGTATTAGGCTTACCGGTCCTATTCCCGATAAGTGCTTGGTACGTTCAAAAGCTTAACCAGCACATACTACTCGGTCGAGACCGATCCCATTGCTCTTACCACATGAGCGAGTCAATTTAACCAAACTTATGATTCCAACATAAGTAACCTATATCTCGCGAGCAATGAGACATTACTCGACTTGTACCGTGTCCTTAAAGCATAGCACTAGTGTTGACGGCTGTTAAGTACCTACTTTAGCCGTCAATATACTCATGAATAAAGGAGCATAAGGCATTTCTTACACGTATTTAGTTAAGAATAATGTAGTTCCACTTGTCCTTGGAGATTATTTGATTGCAGGAAAATAAGCAGGAAAAGAGTGACAAACTCAACTTCTATGGTCCATGCCACATCACCTCATCCTAGGTGGGCTGCCAACAAGGATGCCATGCATGCACACCTGCCAACTAGGGAGCCATGCATGCATGCCATGCAAGCAATCCAAGTGAAGCAACCCCTGACGAATCAGAGCGTGACACGTGGACGTCACATGGATCCATGGGCCCACAAAGGCATGCAATTCACGCCAAAACAGGGTGGACACCGGGAACCGACCTAAGGACCCACAGGACAGTCACCAGGAGAAAGCACGAGCCAGGGGGGCCCACCAGGGGGTCGGCCGAACCGACCTTGGCTCGGCCTCTCTTGAGCTTCCACGTGGTGCTTCCCTATTGGTCCTAGGCGCCATTCCAGGGGTGTTTGCATCCATTCCTCGCCGGTGCTCGGGCCTATAAATAGAAGGAGAGGGGGCTCACTTATGATCCATCCACACTTGCAACACCTCTCTCACTTTTAGTCTCAAGGCTAAGAGGTAGGCTAGAGTAGTTCTAATTCAGGTTCCAAGTCTACTTTGGGATCTAGGTATGAGTTCTCTTGTATCTTATTTCATTTTTATGACTTTGATCTACTTCAGTTATTCAACTATTTCATATAAAGTTGTGTTAGTATACATGAGTGATTTGTTCATGTGTTCTTCACCTGTTCATCATTTAGAGGCTCCTGTTCTTGATGAACAAGGCCTTTCGATCCACTTGACGGGTGGCTTTCACATGTTTCCGTTGTTTGTTCATAAGTTAGAGGCTCGTGTTCTTCATGAACACGACCCTTTGATCCAGTTGAACAGACATAGCAAAACACGAATATGTTTGTGTACCTAACCTGGTTTGATCTAATTAGATGACATGACTGCATTGTATGAAGTCTGTGCTTAAGCTACGATACTCGGTGTAATTGGCTGGTTTATCTGGTGGCTTGACCTGGGTCACAATAGCTCAGGCCGGTCAAGTCCGGCTAACAACGTAAGCATGGTGCTTGGGTTGCGTAGCTACCTTACTTATGAGTTTATCCCACGGTTTGTCTTGGGGTAGGCCGCGGTAGTGACAGCCGTTGGTCCCTCTGAAATCCCCCACGTTCGGATAAGCTGTAGGAGTCTAAAATATAACAACCGGAGTTGTGCGGAAGCAACGCGGGAGGTTATCTCCCCGTGGTACCTGGGTGCTTAAGTCAATGTTCTTCAATGCTAGTGTATCTAACTCGTTCCTACCAGCTTTATGTGTATAGTATATAAGAACCTAGAACTAACTCGTATGTCGCCTCCTATGCCTAGGACCCCTTAGAGAGAGAGTGAGTGTGTGTGTGATCACACTACCCCTATTATCATATTTTACTCCTGCACTTGAGTGTCTGATTTATTTCCGTCTATGATCTATACTCATTGCAATAGAGTTGACCTTGTCATTCCGCCAATGCCTTCCTTGGATTCGATACCCTTTGGAGTACTCCTTTGGGGAAATGCTACAATGGTACTTCCGTGCGCTTGCGGACTCCTGTAACGTTAAGAATTACCAACCAACATTTCTAGCGCTGTCACCAGGATGGGTTCCAAACCTGTTCTTAAGTGATTGCGTTAAGAAATGTCAACAAGCATTTCTGGCGCCGTTGCCGGGGAAGGTTTAAGGATGACATATCAACACTTTGCATATGTTGATAATCATGACAGGAATAAAACAGTTCTCAATGCAGGCTAACTTGGATTATCTTCTTTGTCTATTGATGATGAAGACAGGTAGTGCATGACTGGTTTCGACTTACCGCCGAATTTTACTGAAGATCCTGAGTCACTCGTAAGGAAGGCACGAACTCATTTCGGCTCTCCTTTGCGTGAACGTTCGGAAGTCGAGCCAGCTTCCTTTGTGCCATCCACATCAACTTCCATGGCCAACCCTGTCGAGAAGACTCTTCGCGAGTACTCCGCTCCCTCTGCTGACCAGGTGCCGACAGGCCTTGTGATCAACACTGGGAATGGAAACTTCGAGATCAAGACTGGCTTAATCACGATGGTACAGGCTAGCCCATTCTGTGGCAAGCCTAATGAAGACGCGAGAGCCCACCTGTAGCAGTTCCTGGAACTGTGCAGTACCTTCACTATACGAGGAGTGGAGGAAGATGCTATTCGTCTGCGACTGTTTCCCTTCTCCCTCTTGGGAAAGGCGAAGCAGTGGTTCTATGATAACCGTGCAGAGATTAACACTTGGGCAAAGTGCTCCGTAGCATTCCTCGCGAAATTCTTTCCGTTGGGCAAAACCAATGTCCTTCGGGGGCGAATTTCAAGTTTCCAGCAAGCGGCAAATGAGACTATCCCAGAAGCTTGGGAGAGACTCCAGGAGTACATCCTGGCTTGTCCTCATCATGGGATGGACAACTGGCTTATTCTTCAGAGTTTCTATAATGGGCTGACTCCGACAACCCGAGGCCATATTGATGCTGCAGCTGGAGGGGCATTCTTCTCTCTTACTATTACTGAAGCTACTACACTGATTGAGAAGATGGTTACCAATCAAGGGTGGAGTGATACTCCAGCCACGTCAAAGGGGTACACATACCGTCAAGGAAGCGGATATGTTGCACGCCAAGATGGACCTAATGATGAAGAGAATGAATGATCTAGCCAATGAGAAGGCCGCCATGGCCATCACTACTCAAGCTATGGATGCTCGCATGACTTGCGAAGTCTGTGCCAATACTGGGCATTCATGGAATTACTGCCCTGCTACCCAGGAGGATGTGATGTACATGAACGGCAACAACAACGGTTATCGTCCACAAGGAGGTCAAACGTGGAATCAATCGCGCCCTTATTATCAAGGAGGTAATCAAGGTAATTCTTTCAACCCAAATCAACCTTCCTTGAAAGATCTAGTCTTTGGGCAAGCTAAGATTAGTGAAGGTTTTAATAAGAAAACAACTGCCTATGATAAGGCTTTTGAGAGCCTTAATGTTAAAATTGATAGCCTTTCTTCTGCTCTTAAAGATGAGTTGAGTTTTAATAAGATGATAGAAACCCGGTTGGCTCAATTAGCAGCTTTGGTTCCCTCTGCTGAAGACGGGAAGATTCCGGGGCAACCCATATCTTCCTGTGAAAATGTTTGTGTAGTGTCCACCAGATGGGGTAAGCATTCTGGGCGGGCACAAGCCACTGACTATGCAGGGAAACCTATACATCAAATACTTGACCCATGGGAATTTTCAACAATCATACACAAGAAAGATCCTGGTTATCCGGCTATCACCTGCAAGATATATTACCAGAAGATTAAGCATGCTTTCTGTGACCTTGGTGCAAGTGTTAACCTTATGTCCAAGGCCATGTTTGAACAATTGGGGTATCCAGCTCTAACTCCAACTGCGACGGCCGTCCAACTTGCTGATGCATCGATCCGACATCCAGAGGGGATAGTAGAGAACTTATTGGTATTCATCCAAGGTTCATGCATCTTTGCGGATTTTGTGGTTCTTGATATGCAAGATGATGAGGGAATGCCTCTCATTCTTGGGAGACCATTCCTGAGTGACGCCAACGCAAGGATCAATGCCGGAGCCGGAACGATCCGATTCCGCATTGGGAAGAGGAACTTGATGTTCTGATTTCAGGCAACAAAAGAGAAATGCTATACAGTGCAGGGCAAAAATGAGCAATCAGGGGCATGGACGGAGCCACAGCCCCCGCGACTTCCCACCACTCCAACAAAGCCTAAGAAAACAAGAAGGGTGTGGCGGGAAATACAGAAGTCATCTCCATCAATTTCTCGGGAATGGGGTGACGAGTGGAATTGATCGCCGAGAAAAGTCTCGCTCTCAGACTTAGAAAGATGAGTCCTTTCTGCCAAAAGGTAAAATTTGTATTTATCTCATATTTCCCTTTCAAAATTCTATTTGATTTTTCCAAATGCATATTTGAATTTTTCCAACCTTGCATCCGCATGCTAGATTTTTCTAGCCAAATTTCCCTTTTCAAATAAAATTCTGAAAATAAATCTTTGAGTAGAAAATCCTAGAAAATTTTTTCGAGCAACATTTTGGGTGAATCTGGACCTAGACATCTGGGCAGGACATCAGGTAGCTGTTAGAGAGCTGTTGCAAAAAGCTGGAAGCAGGCGGGCCCGGCAGGGGCTCGGCCAACCCCAGGGGTCGGCCGACCCTGGCCAACGGTCAAGTGGGCCCCGCCTCCTCCAACGGCTCCTAGCTGTTGCCCTTGTCCTCTACCCCGGTGCCTGGCTCGGTTGCCCATAAATAGAAGGGGGATTGAGGGGTTTCTTCACCCACTCATTCATTTTCATCACCCTCTCTCCCTCTTTGCTCTTGCTCTTTGGTTTTCTTGGATTTCTTGCTCAAGTGGAAGTGTCAAGCACTCTCTCCAATTTGTCGCTGAATATTGAATATTGGTGGAGCAAGTTCGGTAAGGATTTCAATTTGATTTCACTAACCCATCACCGAGTTGCTCGTGTTGTCCCATTGTTGTGCAAGATGAGTTGGATTACCGGTGTGTACTGGAAGGTGACCCGCTCACGCCGTTCTAGAGACGGAGAGGGCTCGTCTCACCACTCCGGAGCTACACCGAGTCCCATGTCAACCGACCGTGAAGAAGAGGAAGAGGAGGAGCTACCCACGCCACGAGCCGAAGGGGTGATCAACACCGATGCCGCCTTCCTCGACTTAAGGGACGACCGGGAGAGACAAGCCTATGCTCTCATCAAGGATCGAGTCTTCGCCAACACCAAGGAGTTCGACTCGGCCCTTCTCGAGAAAACAGGTATGGACTCCGAGTTTGATTCCATTTGGCATGCTCTTGGTTGGGAGAACTTTGTTCCGGTGTGGGAGATCGGTTCTAGGCCTCTCACCATCCAGTTCCTCTGTACTCTTCGGGAGGATGAGACCGGTATTACATTTCGTTTCCATGGAACGTCGTATCGAGTCTCATGGCATGATCTTAGTCGTGCTCTCGGTTTTCATCGTCGTTGTGCTATTTCTCTCGATCAAGCTTGCAGCGATTTTATTCGAGATAGTTTTTGGGAAGATATTTCTGGTCGGCCTGTCCGTGGCAAGTTAGCACCTCGGTGCAACGATATCACACATCCCACTCTCCGACTGTGGCACAAGTGGCTCGCCATCACTCTCTTTCCAAGAGATGATGTTCGAACCTTGCGCACAGACGAGATGAGGATATTATATGCCACGGTCAGACGGATCAAAATCGCCCCAGTGCAAGCTATGATTCGGCAGTGGTTGACAATTTTTAGGATGACGGGTTCTATTGAGTGCACGTCTCTGATCACACGTATCATTTCGAGTCTTGGGCTTACACAAGGGGCTAACGTTCCCTACATTGATTCTCCCCGGGCCATGATAGATGAGGCGTATCTGATTCAAGGACATACTCTTAAAAAGGGCCCGGATGATTCCTTGGTTTTCTTTTACCCTGGCCATGCAAACCAGATTTGGTTACCTAACCCGGATTTCCATTTGTACGGCCAAGGGCCACTGACCGTTCCTCTCGAGGAACCTCGTCGTTCTAGTGTTTCTGGAGACAGGGTCACTAGGAGTGCATCGAGGAGGACAGCGACAGCACAGCAACCGCCACAACATCCGCCGCCACATCCGTCACCAAAACCGTCACCTCAGCCACAACCTCAACCTACCCCACCGCTGTCTGGCGCATGGGCCTCAGCCGAGTACATGTCTGGAGTTTCACCCGGATATGCCCCTGGTTGGGACCAACCCATGAGTCAGCCAGGTGTGAGTAGCTCGACCTGGGCTAGTGCAGGGAGTGGCGAGTGGGTTCGGCCCGCTGGTGCTACCTACGGGGACTCGTCCTCATCGTCCGGGTTGCGCTCGTCATCTCGTCGGGCCACCCTCACTCAGTAGATGAGCGAGCTCAACATCCGTGTCGGTACCATGGAGGAGACAATGCACCAGCAGGCTGAGTCCACTCGGGACTGGCAGCGTATGACTGGCGAGAGGACTCACACCGTGGAGCAGAGACAGCTGCGACAGCTGGAGGAGCAGAGGGCTTACTACGTGTGGAGGGGATACCACCCTCCACAGTAGTGAGCCTGAAGCTAGCTTGGCGGAGGACCCCCATTCTGAGGTAACTCGTATCTTCTATTGTTTTCAGAACCTCGTATGCTAAAAACACATAAAAATCTAAAAAAGTTAAAAAGACCAAAAATATTTATTTGCTTTCTTAAATTAGTTTGCTTTTATATGCGCGGTAAGAGTGTTCTTATTCTCCATGGTTGAAATGATGAATAGTTGCTCTGTTTATTCCTCTTGTATGCCTTGTTTACAACTTAGTATCCTATCCAAGTTTTGAGTTTGTTGGCTAGTATGATCGAACCTGAGCTTGAAATTTGTGGGTAGCAAAAAACATGATCTTTGCCTAAGTTGTTGCAAGATATGATATGGTACAATAGAGTTGCTATGAGCTAGTACTAAGTGATGTTTGATATCCGGAGTTTTCGTTTGAAAAATGCTAAAATGATAAGTTCCTCAATGATAAGAAATTCCTATACAAGGTCATATGTAGATTTTAGCTTCTGTTAAACCTCCACATATGCTACCTGATTTCTTCATTGAATCTTGTCGAATTGTTGTGACCCTCGGCGAGTAAACTTGTCATTACTCCTATGATCAAGATCACGTACACACCACCATATGCGAAACTTCTACACTGGAAGTTAGCAACTATCATTTCATCCATCCCCCATCCATTCCACAAAATAAAGCTCCGCGCATGTTCCATGCTTACTCTCCCTCCAAAAATATTCAGCAAGGATTATGGGCTATGTAAAAAAAGAGAGAAACATGCTTAAGGGCATGCATAAAAAAAGAGAATAAAGAGACATAGCCCAAGTCTCAAAAAAACCGAAGAGGAGGAGAGTAGAATCATGCAAAGAGGAGTACATCATCCATCCACCATACACACACTTTTGCACATCTTGATCTGGGTGTATGACTTGTTCTCCCAAGGATCCGTTTTTCGACTCGACAATAAATGAGAAACTGGTATGCCACATGTTTTCCCTACCTACAGCTCCACATATCAGCTTATTAGGAGTAGGTAGTGAAAGAAGGCAAATCAATGCCTTGGTGAGGAATCATACACATTGAGCGATCCCATAGTATCACTCGAGGAACTTTTGATTTCTTTTTGAAAAAACCTGCAAAACCTCCGGATTGATAACTGATCAAGGTACATGTGATTGGTAATCTTTAGACAACCATTCTATCTTTCAACCGCCCAAGGCAGGTGAAGCTACACGCCCCATATCAATCGAGTGTAAGGTAAGACCAATGCCAACTTCTTCAATTCTTGATAGAGTACCTAGTTGTATTTTGTCATACATTAGGAATACAACATCGTAGCAACTCCTGATCAACCAACCTAAGTACTTAATCTCTTGCTCGGGACGAGCAAGAGGCTAGCTTGGGGTAGTTGTTGATGGCTGTTAAGTACCTACTTTAGCCGTCAATATACTCATGAATAAAGGAGCCTAAGGCATTTCTTACACGTATTTAGTTAAGAATAATGTAGTTCCACTTGTACTTGGAGATTATTTGATTGCAGGAAAATAAGCAGGAAAAGAGTGACAAACTCACCTTCTATGGTCCATGCCACATCACCTCATCCTAGGTGGGCTGCCAACAAGGATGCCATGCATGCACACCTGCCAACTAGGGAGCCATGCACATGTCATGCAAGCAATCCAAGTGAAGCAACCCCCGACGAATCAGAGCGTGACACGTGGACGTCACATGGATCCATGGGCCCACAAAGGCATGCAATTCACGCCAAAACAGGGTGGACACCGGGAACCGACCTAAGGACCCACAGGACAGTCACCAGGAGAAAGCACGGGCCAAGGGGCCCACCAGGGGGTCGGCTTACCCCACAGGTCGGCCGAACCGACCTTGGCTCGGCCTCTCCTGAGCTTCAACATGGTGCTTCCCTATTGGTCCTAGGCGCCATTCCAGGGGTGTTTGCATCCATTCCTCGCCGGTGCTCGGGCCTATAAATAGAAGGAGAGGGGGCTCACTTATGATCCATCCACACTTGCAACACCTCTCTCACTTTTAGTCTCAAGGCTAGGAGGTAGTCTAGAGTAGTTCTAATTCAGGTTCCAAGTCTACTTTGGGATCTAGGTATGAGTTCTCTTGTATCTTATTTCATTTGTATGACTTTGATCTACTTCAGTTATTCAGTTATTTCATATAAAGTTGTGTTAGTATACATGAGTGATTTGTTCATGTGTTCTTCACCTGTTCATCATTTAGAGGCTCCTGTTCTTGATGAACAAGGCCTTTCGATCCACTTGACGGGTGGCTTTCACATGTTTCCGTTGATTGTTCATAAGTTAGAGGCTCGTGTTCTTCATGAACACGACCCTTTGATCTAGTTGAATAGACATGGCAAAACACGAATACGTTTGTGTACCTAACCTGGTTTGATCTAATTAGATAACATGACTGTGTTGTCATAAGTCTGTGCTTAAGCTACGGTACTCGGTGTAATTGGCTGGTTTATCTGGTGGCTTGACCTGGGTCACAATAGCTCGGGCCGGTCAAGTCCGGCTAACAACGTAAGTATGGTGCTTCGGTTGTGTAGCTACCTTACTTATGAGTTTATCCCACGGTTTGTCTTTTGGTAGGCCGCGGTAGTGACAGCCGTTGGTCCCTCTGAAATCCCCCACGTTCGGATAAGCTGTAGGAGTCTAAAATATGACAACCGGAGTTGTGCGGAAGCAACGCGGGAGGTTATCTCCCCGTGGTACCTGGGTGCTTAAGTCAATGTTCTTCAACGCTAGTGTATCTAACTCGTTCCTACCAGCTTTATGTGTATAGTACATAAGAACCTAGAACTAACTCGTATGTCGCCTCCTATGCCTAGGACCCCTTAGAGAGAGAGTGAGTGTGTGTGTGATCACACTACCCCTATTATCATATTTTACCCCTGCACTTGAGTGTCTGATTTATTTCCGTCTATGATCTATACTCATTGCAATAGAGTTGACCTTGTCATTCCGCCAATGCCTTCCTTAGATTCGATACCCTTTGGAGTACTCCTTTGGGGAAATGCTACAATGGTACTTCCGTGCGCTTGCGGACTCCTGTAACGTTAAGAATTACCAACCAGCATTTCTGGCGCTGTCACCAGGATGGGTTCCAAACCTGTTCTTAAGTGATTGCGTTAAGAAATGTCAACAACTAGCGACCTAGCATACTAGTAAAAGAGCATAGGAACCTAAGGATCATGCATCTAAGGTTTCAAATCAACTCATGAAACTTAAATGCACGTACATAACATAAATACGAAAAATAAATTGTAAGTTAGGAAATGTGGGTTAATGCAATCTGGTGCTTGCCTTCCTCTTCTTCAACTACTACAGCCTTGGGCTCTTCTGGGCTTTGGCTCAGGTCTTGCTGCACACTGGCGTAGTTCAAATCACCATCAGCTGCACTGTCTCCATCCTGGACGAGCGTGTACGTTCCGTCCGGCAACTCTACGTGTTACACAAGCACATGCATTAGGTGATGGTGAGGGTGGGAGAATTACCACCAAATCTAACTCTTGTTGGTCACATTCATCTAAACACACAATACTTTTATCATAAAGAACATGGGGTGGTGTGGGTGGTGTGGTGGTTAATTAAAAGTTAACTTTGATGGTGATTGTGTACACATCTAAGCAAAAATTAAATTACTTAACTTCACAAAACAGCAAGGTGGTGTGTTTAATGATTTGAAACAGAAACATTTCATAACATTTTCAATTTAAACATAAAGGTGAGCAAAAACTATTTATTTAAAATCTAGCTAGCCTTTCATCAAAAATCCATATTAAATTAAATACACTTCCAATGGTCCTAAACTTTGGTACACAACAACATATACCTAAACTAAGCTCACATGCCAAAGTTTAGTTCCAGATTATATATATATTAATTTATATGAAAAAGAAAAAAATCAGCCTAGCATAACTCAAATAAATCCTACAAAAAGATTTATTAATCTTTTTGGTCTCAACTTTCTACTACAGGCCATTCATGTCCATTATAAGCCTCTAGCCAAACTCATCAAACTCATGTCAACTTTGGTCACCAATCTAAACATGCCATAAGGAACATCATATCCAAAGTTCACTTCCATATCATGAGTACATTTTAACTCACATCAAAAACACCTCAAACTGAGTTTGAATTTTCATTCAAACACTACAGACAAAAACCCAATACAACCTTTCTAGAAAAAGGTAGAGTTCTTTACCAGGAACCCAACAAAATTGGATTTGAATTTTATGATTTTTCTACGATTTTTAATGATTTTTCGAAGTTTCAGAGAAAACCTAAGGATCCCTTTTACAACTGGGTCCCTGGAACAAGTTTTCGATATTACGCAAAGGCCCTTGGTTTACAAAAAACACCCTAGAACAATATTGATCCTTACAATGTGACCCCCGGCGGCCATGGGGACCTTGCCGGCAGCGATGGCCGGCCGGAGTTGGCCGGTTGAGCGGCTAGGGTGGGGTTTGGACTTACCCTCGACCGATTCTTGGCGGTTGTTGGGCATTGGAGCCCCCGGTGATGGCTGGCGGCGATGAGGTGGCCGAGCAGACCGCCTCGGCTCCAAAGTCGGCGGGCGGTGGCTCTGCAGTTCAAGGCCGGCGCACAGGAGGCTTCCTTGGGTGTGTGAGGAGGGGTGGAAGTGGTGAGAGCACGACGGGATTGGGCGGAAGGGCTAGCTTGGTGGCGCTCTGCTATGGCGAGCGGCGAAGCGGACAGGGGCAATGCCGGCGCTGCTCAGCTCGATTCATTTCACTGCGAAAGAGGAGGGAAAAACGAGGAGATGGCGAGTCTATTGGCGCCAGCAAGGGGCGGCCAACTGGCCTAACCGCATGCGCGCGACGGCGCGTGGCAAGGGGGCCCGCGACCAGTCGGCGGCCTAGCCCCTGGACGCGGCACGTGGTCCCGCGGTCTTCGGAGTCCCCACGGCTCGCAGGTCCACAGCGAGGGACACGAGGCGTCCGTACACCGGAGCGTGAGGGACCCGACGCATGGCGGCATGAAGCGCGGTGCGCGCGACGCGGGAACGTGGCGACACCAGCCCCCGGCGCCCCTTTTTATTTCGTTTAGCTCTTTTCAAAAATGCAAAACTCAAATTTCTTGAATAGAACTTGAAAATCTCCAAATACGAAAGTTGTAGAGCAAAGATAGGACTACAACTTTTACAAAGGGCGACCTATGATTTGATGAACCGTTTGACGGGAAAATCGTGCCAAAGTTGTAGTTTTTCCACAGCCCTGTTTACTGTAGTTTCTGCGTTTGACCAAGATTTTGAATCCCTCCGCTCAAAATTTGAATGACTGCCTTTTAAGAAAGTTGTGTTCCCGGAAAAGACCAACAACTTTTATAAAGGTCGATTTTTAAGTTCTTATATGAAATTTTGAGATAAATCAAAAGTTCTAAAGAAAGGTATAATCCTTATAGAGTTTGACCAAGAACTAGGGGTTTGACTATGTCAAATGTGTTTCAATTTGTGCTAAACATGTTTTGGTGATGCTAACACATGAAATTAGGATCTCTAAACATCAGGGATGTTACACCCGACCCTAGCCCGGCCCGACCCGAAGGTCGGCGTGCCCGGGCTGGCACGGCCTGTCCAGCGTGCCCGGGCGTGGGCCTCTACCCCAGCACGCCGGGCAGCCCGACCCGGCATGCTGGAAAGAGGCCGGCCCGGCTAAGTCCCGACGGCCTACCAACGGTCAGGAGGGGGCGTGCGGCCCACCGCGGCCTTCCAACGGTCGGGAGGCCCCCTGCTGCGGCCTGCGGCTCACCCTAACCCTAATCCCCTTCCCCATCTCTGCCCCCCGCTACGGCGCTGCCTTCTCGACTTCTCGGCTTCTCGCTGAGATCTCTGCCGGCCGCCGTTGCCCTTCTCGTCGTTCCACTTCCTCTCCATCTCCGGTGAGTAGATGTAGATGTAGGCCTCGCCTCGCCGCCTCGACGTCTTGGCTCCTCCTCATCGTCTTCCCTCGACTTTGACCGATCCTCCTCTCTCCTCCAGACTCCAGTTTGCTGAGGTCGCCGCACACCCGCATCTCGCAGTGGTTGCCGGTTGGTCGTCGTCTTCGCCGTCTCGCCGTCGGCTTTAGGCTCCGGCTGCGCAGGTAATGTCGGTCCAAACCCTAACCCTAACTCTCGTTCTCTCAGATCTAGATCTAAACATCTTGTGCAGTCGTGCACTCATGCTAACCTAGCCTCCTCTCCTCCTTCTTCTTGCAGGTCTCGTGCTGATGCAATGATGTTGCACGTGCACGGGGCTGCACATCGTTGAGGAACGGAGCCACGGAGGTCGGTAGGCGGGTTGCAGCCAGCAGCTCGAGCTTGTTGTGATGGCCGACATGGACTCCTACACCATTAACGACGACCTCAGGGCCTGTGGGCTCCCTGGAGACGACGAGGACGACCTGGCATCCGGCAGCGAGGCTTTGTTCGGTAGCGGTGCTGCTCCGATCAATGTTGATGGCGGTGATGATGCCGGTGCTGCTGGAGGTGTAAGTGCTGGTGCTCCTCCTCCTCCTGAGCCGCCCATGATGCCTTCATGCCAATCCGTCAACACTTCTGGTGTGAAGCATTCTCGGTCTCCTGCATGGAACAACTTTGATGAGATCTTCGACACTTTGCCCACCGGCAAGAAGGTAAGAATCGCTGCCAAGTGCAAGCATTGTGGCCATGTTCTTTCTGGCCGTTCTACTACTGGTACTGGTCACTTACTCCGGCACCAGAAGGTATGTGCTTGTTGGCATTTCGTAATGTCGATCACTTAAGAACAGATCTGGGATCCATCCTTAGCGTCAGCGTTAGAAATGCCTTTAGGCAGCTCTCAATGTCACAACTAATGGCACCGGGTTAGCGTGAACATCGAGACTTGCCATAGGTTAATCTAAACGATCATGAATGAATCCGCAAGCGCACAGATAAACCATTGTAGCATTTCCCCAAGGAAGGAGAGTATTCCAAGGGTATCAAATCCGTGGAAGGCAATGGCGGATATCTTAGACTTATGCTTTTGCTCTGAATGTAAACCAAGAGATAGATATAGGGAACAACACACTGAAAAACAGGGGTAAGATAAAAGATATACGGGGTAGTGTGACACACACACTCAAATCTACCTCTACTCTAGCACACTACGGCTTAGGGGGAACATACGAGTTAGCTCTAGGTTCTAATGTACTAAACATACAAAGCTAGAAGATACAAGAGATGGGCATGAGTATTGCATGAGAGAAATAAGGTTCAGCACCCAGGTACAAACGGGGAGCTAGCCCGCGATGACCAGTACTCTGCGAAACTAGACTTTAGACTCCTACAACAGGTACCCCAGCGCGGAGGTTGCCCAAGGATCCAACAGGGCTGTCACCACCTGAGGACCGACCTCTATCGTTACGGGGGGTATGCTCATAACTATCGTAGCCAGACAACCCAGGCACCATGCCTACGTTGCTGCTAGACTCCACCCGGCCCGGGCTATTGTGACCCAGGGTGAGAGCCACCAGAAGCCTGGTCAACTAGACCGAGTACCGTAGCTTGAACACAGACCTCATGCAACACTCTCATGCCATCTAACAAGATCAACTAAGGCCAGACATACAAACAGATATAAACTCTCTTATGTCTAATCAATAAGATCAAAGGGTCGTGTTCGTGAAGAACACGAGCCTCTAACTTATGAACAAACACATAAGGAAGGAGTTTGTCACCCTTCAAGTGGATCAAAAGGTAGTATTCACGAAGAACACAAGCCTCTAAATGATGAACAGAGGATGAACTCAAGAACATATCAAGAATATAATCTACCATGACTTTATATGAAATAGCTGAATAACTGAAGTAGATCAAAGTCATACAAAGAAATAAAGATAAAAGAGAAATCATACCTAGACTTCCAAGAGGACTTGGAACCTGAATAAGAGCTACTCTAGCCTACCCCCTAGCCTTGGAAACTAAAAGTGAGAGGAGAATGAGAGAGTGGTGTGTGTGAAATGGGAGCCCCTCCCCTTCTATTTATAGGCAAGGACAAGGCTTGCTCGGACGCCCAAATGACCCCTAAACACTCGGGAGTGAGGTAATGGACCAATGAGCAACCAACACGTGGAGGGCCAGGATCAGGGGACCCTAAGGCGGTTCGGCCGATCCTAGGATCGGCCGGCCCCCTAGGGTGGCCCCCTGGCCTGTGTTTTCTCTGGGTGGCTGCCCTGTGGGCCCTTTGATCCATCCCCGGTGCATGGCTTGATTTGGTATCCGAGGTGGGCCCTTTGTCCATGTGAAGTCCATGTGGCGTCCTCTGATTCGTCGGTGAGTGCCTCCCCTGGATCGATGACGTGGATTACCATGTTTCCCTTGGTGGCAGCCACCTCCTCAGCTGAGTTGGCATGGTTTCTTGATGGAAGGTGAGTTTCCATCTCTTTTAAAGGGTAAATCACCTACATACAAATAATCTCCATGGACAAGTGGAACTACATTATTCAAACTGAAATGCTAGTAAATAATGCATATGCCTCCATTTATGTGAGAATATTGAGGGTTGGAAATGGTGAATTTCCACCGTCAACAGTGTTGCTAAAACTAAGCATGTTGCTCTTGTTCAGTCTCGTATAGCATTCAGTGTTGATGGTTCTTTTCATACGTGGGAGTACAAGCCTGATGTTGCTCGTCAAGAACTCTGTCATTTAATTGCTAGACTTGATTTGCCTCTCGGTTTTGGTTTTGAAAATGCATTTGAGGAGTACATTCAGCGTGCTAACAATCATCGTTTTACTAGTGTATCTAGGCAAACCACCACTAGAGATATAGAGAAGTATTTCCTTTGTCGTCGATCTGATCTGATTGAATCATTCAAGTCTGTTTCATCTGTTTGTCTGACATCTGATATTTGGTCTGACAATGCTAAGGAAGACTATCTTAGTGTGGATATTCATTATGTATCTACTGATTGGGAGTTAGAGAAGAGAGTAATTGGTCTTAGGCTCATTAGTTGTTCACTTAGTGGTGTTAACATTGTTGAGCGTGTTGATTCTGTTGTTACTGAGTTTGGTTTGAAGGATAAGGTTTTCTCTGTCACTCTTGATAATGCTTCTTCAAATGCTTCTGCCATGTCAAAACTCATACCTAAATTTATTAGTTACCTTGGTCCTGATCCTGATCCTGATCAACTTGACAAATTGCATGGTCTCTTGCACCAGCGATGTGCATGTCACATTATAAAGCTCATTATCAAGTCTGGTTTGAAAAGGATCAAGGTTTATATTGAGGCTTTTAGAACTGCAATTTCTTATTCGAACTCCTCTAACCAACGCATTGCTGAGTTTCATAACTTTTATCTTGTTAAGGGGGTTCGACCTCGTAAATTTGGCTTGGATATGGATGTGAGATGGAATTCTACTTATCTGATGCTTAAGCACCTTTTACCACATAAAGAAACATTCTCTACATTTATTGGTGCTAATTATGGTTTGGTTAATGGTGAGCCTCTACTCTGTGAGGGGCATTGGGTTGTTGCTAGAAAGATTCTGGAGTTTCTTCAATTATTTTATGAATCAACTGTTGCTTTATCTGGTGTTTACTACCCTACCAGTCCTTTGATGCTTCACCACATAATTGAGATTGCTGGTCATTTATATGACCAAGAGACTAATCCATTGCTTATGAACATTGTGACTCCTATGAAAATGAAGTTCCTTAAGTACTAGCAGAACATACCTCTTTTGTATTCCTTTGCATTTGTCTTGGATCCTAGAGCCAAGATGAGAGGTTTTCAAAATGTTCTCCAGATTCGTTCTTAGACTATTGGTTGTGATTATTCCAGTTACTACAATGAGGTGAGAGCTTAATTATATAAACTGTATAACAAGTATGAGAACAAGTTTGGTGCAGTTAGGGGTCAAAGAAACTCGCAAGCAGCATGATCTACTAGTAAGAAAAAATGGCTTGGGGTAAGATCTTTGGGTCTACATCTGCATCTGGTTCTTGGAGGACCTGTGTGGTCCGAGGACCGGTGGATGGTTGTTCCTTGGTGATGAGTGATTGACAATGTTGTGTGGACTGACTCTTGGCCTAGTATTGCAGGTATAGGTTGCGGCTTGATTCGTGTGGTGCAGGTGAAGATCAAGTGCGAAAGGTCTATGTCTGTGTGACCTCCCAGGAGCGGAGAGACAAGTAGGCTTCGATCGAGGTACCCGGTGGCCGACGGGATCAAGTGTGGGTCGTACACTGGCAAGAAGAGCAAGACGAAGTTGAGAGAGGATGGAGCCGGTGCAAGGTAGCAGCTAACAACGGAAGCTTGCACGCAGGGTTTGCAGTGGTTTGGCCACAAAACCACTAGGTTACTTGGTTGAGTCACAAAGCCAAGGCCGAAGACTCGACGGGGCGAACCGGCCTGCCTGGGTTGGTCTAACCGCCTGGTCAAGGCGGTCTGACCGCCTAGGAGGGGCGGTCTGACCGCGTGGCACGTAGCGCGTCGAGAAGCTTCGAAGCAGATGGCAGCCAACTCTTGGAACCCTAGTTCATTTGCTCTTCCTCTTTTGTTTTCCTAGGGCTAGCGTGAGAGTTTGATGAGAGATCTTGAGAGAGGGATGGATGTTCGGGTAGCTTGCTAGACCTTGTATGAACCTTTCATGGCATGTATAGAACCTTCCGTGTGGTTCATCTTGTCTCTCTTTGTCTCTCGGCATTTTCCCTTTTTGTGATTTTCAGATCTCTTTTTGGGGATTTTTCTGGTGGCTTGTTTGAGGGGTTTCTTGGAGGGATTCTTGTTAGGTATCACACATGAGGTCTTTATGCCTCTTTTCTTGGTGATTTTGCCGCAGCAATCTCTCGGGAAGACCTTCGATTTGGGTGATTTTCGGAGTTCCTCGAGTTCATGACATAGACCCCTTCGATTCATGATTCCTCTGGATTGAATGGGTTTCGGTGGATATCCTTTGGTGGAGAGGTCATCCAGGAGGTGACCCAGCTATACCCGAAGTTTCGTTGCAATTCGTGGAGTGAATCGGGAGATCGGGTGAAGGTAAGTTGAGGGTTGACCCGCGGCCAGGTTTCTGTAGGAGAGGCGGTCTGACCGCCCTGTGCCCGCGGTCTAACCGCCCTGGGGGTTTCGCGAGGAAAGTTTTGGTTTTCTAGGGGATTTCTCTGATAGCTTGTTTGGCTTGATCAGAGGAGTTTCCAGGCGAAATCTTGGGTCGATTTGGAGTCGTGAGCTTCGATTTGTGGTTTTTGGAAAGTTCCAGGCCGAGGCGATCGGACCGCCCTGTCCATGCAGTCTTACCGCCCCTCGCAGGAAGTTTTCCCGTGTGTGGTTTCCACTGTGGTGTATGCGTGGTTGAGTGGTTTGTAGGTGTGGTTTGCTCCTAGGATCAGTAGCACTCCAGTGGCTATGTGGTCTTGGCAAACGTGCAGATAGAGTGGTGAAAGTGATTTCGGGATCGAGGTCGAGTTCATCTCGTTATAGGAGTCATCTCTCTCGAGAAGAATTTTTATCAGCTCCCATTCACTCCCCCCGTCTCTGGTCGCCCAATCCAGTCCTTCATTCTTCAACTCTTGCATCTACATTTGTTCCTACTGCATCTACTATTGCATCTGTTTCTGAGTTGTCATCTTACTTGGACAGCGACACTATCACTTGTTTTGATGATGAGTTTAACATTATGAATTGGTGGCATGAGCATAAACTTACATTTCCTATTCTTTCCATAATGGCTAGAGATATAATGGTTGTTCCAGTTTCTATAGTTTCTTCGGAGTCTTGCTTTAGTCTAACTGTCAGGGTAATTGAGGAGCGGCAGCGGCGGTTGCTGCCTCGTACGGTGGAGCTGTTGACTTGCGTCAAGGACGGGGAATTGGGAGATGCAAGAGCACAGCATGAGGTTGAGAAGGGCATGGTAGAGCTAGAAGGAGAAGAACTAGTGGAAGAAGAAGGGCAACTAGAAGCACAGTAAGTACTCAGGACTGTTTGATGTCTGATAAATGAATGAATGATGTTTGATGACTCATGATTGCATTGCTTTGTTTGCTATGAGTGGTGCTTGTGCCAGTGGATCTGTTGCTGGTTCTGCACCTTCTATGTGAAGTGAAGGCAGATGACATTTTGGGGCTTTTGGACTTTTGTGAAGCAAGAATCAAGAGTGCAAGTGCAAGGCTCATGGCTGGATGGATCATTTCTGTTGCATTTGTGTTCTATGCTTATAATATTGTCATTATGTGATGCATGTAATGAACAATTAGAATTCAATTGTAGATCTGTTGTTGTACTCTTTTCCCTTCCTAGGGTTTCTCACAAGGGTGAGTTTTATCTAGGAAGGTTTTTAATGAATAATTTTGTAAACAGATCTACAATTGCTTTCATCACTTATATGTTCAAGTGGTGAACTTTTGTTACAAAATTTGTTGTGTTCCTTTATTTTTTTGTGATGACTTTGAAATCCTGAGAAGGTGGAGTGGTGGTTGCCTCCACGGGCTGCGGGCTAGCCCGAGAACCCGTTAGTGCCCGTGCTCCACACGCTAGCCCAGCACGAAACAGGCACGCGGGCTGTCTTGGTTCTCTACTGCTGGCAGCAAATTTGTATCAGATCGTGTGTCGGACCCGAATGGTTGGCACAGGAGACACGATGATTTATACTGGTTCGGGCCTCCGGAGAGTAATACCCTACGTCCAGTTCCGAGTGGTCGTGTTCTTATGCCAGGGGTGTCTGTAGTAGGGGTTACAAACTAGTTGATCGAACAGCCCCTCAAACGGTTGCACTCCTCCCCCTTTTATAGACACAAGGGAGAGGGGCAAAGAGGGAACACAAAAGTATGCTACGGTGCTACGGTATCGAGAAGTCTTTTCCCATGTCGATGTCCGTCAGGAAGCATTGAACGGCGCTGAGCTATAGTGGCGTTGGCGACTGCCGCGTGTGCGAGCGGCACTGTACATTCCGAGTACTTGTCACCTTCTCTGAGTTCTTCCTTAGATGACTCAGCTCCCTTGAGAGTTGATTAGGCCCGCCACGTTATGGCCTAAGTGTAGGTAGGCGCCGCCCGTAGATGGTAATTGAGTACCTGCTCTGACGAGGTGGTGTACATCAGGGGTTGGACAGGACAGCGTGCTGGAGGCCGCACGGGCGTACAGTGCGACATTACGGCTTCTGTCAGAACAAGCCGCCCTCGCGTCCCGCCAGCTGGGGCCGTTTGCATGGCGTGGAGAACTGGAGCCTTGGGTGTCATCACGGGGGAGCTCGAGCGTCGGGGCAGCACCACGTTCGTGTGGGGCTCCTGATCCTGTGCTCCGACCTCCACGTGTGGGCCCTGCCCTAGTCGGAGAAGGAAACTACTCGTGCGAACGAGTAGTCAGAGGCGAAGCAGAAAGTACTCGTGCGAGGCGGAGAGTACTCGTGCGAGGCGGAGAGTACTCGGAGACGAGGCGGAGAGTACTTAGAGATGAGGAAGTCTTGTCGATGAGGATCTTGACGAAGATCTGCATCCCTCCCTGTCCTATATCTTAGCCTTGACGTTGTCAATGGTGTCAGAAGACATCATCTCAAAGGTGATTATCTTGTCGCTTAAGGGGCCCTAATCCAGGCCCTCGTCAGTAGCCCCCGAACCTGGGGTGGGAGTCAAGGACTCGCTCACAGGTTCAGCGACGAAGAAGTGTCGTGGTAGTTTTTGCTTCTCGATTTACTCGGTGGGTGCGCACGAGCGCATCCGCCGGATGTAGCCCCCGAGCCCACTAGGGAGTTGTAGACTCGCTTGTGGGGTTTTAATCTTGAAATGTTGCTGTTGTTTCGAAATCTCCGGTCGAGGCGGTCGTGCCCGTCGTGATGGTCGTGGTTAGCGTGGCTGATATGACGGGTTGAGGGGACGGTGCGCAGTTGATTCAGACTTATGGGCCCACCTGGCATCGAACTGTCGAGCAGGCGTGCGCCAGTTGCCCCGGGGGGCACGCCCTCTGAGTGAGCGGCCTTTCGGCGTGGTGGGGGCCATTATTTAAGGCTGGCGCCCACGTCGGCTCCTTATTAACCATGCGCCGGTTGAGTCTGAAATCATTTTCTCCCTCAGTCTTCGTAACAGCCAGCGCTGCCCGCTCCTCTGCTTTCCGCATCTGTTGCGCCGCCACCGCTTCTTCCATCCGCATCGCGCCCCGAAGCTTGTCGGCACCATGTCGAACTGGACTCGCTCCAACATCACCCGTGCGACCGTCCATCGCCTCGTTGCCGCCGGTCAGCTGTCGGAGCCCACCGCCGCTGAGGAATGGAAGGTGCTGGAAGGTGAGTCCGTCCCGCATCCGCCACCAGGCTATGTCGTCTCGTTCGTGGCGTTCCACGAGCGTGGCTTCTCCGTCCCCGCCGGACGGTTCATTCGCGCGGTGCTCTGGGAGTACAGGCTTCAACTCCAGCACCTCAACCCGAACATCATCCAACAGATGGCGGTATTCGAGGCGCTGTGCGAGGGTATCTAGAAGTGGGAGCTCACTGGCACCTCTTCCGGTACTTCTTCAAGTTCGTCTGCTTGAAGGACGGTAAGTACTCAGTGACAATCGGGTGCGCCAACATCCGGATGAAGCAGGGCAGGGGGGAGGAGTACATCCCCTTCACATTGAAGAGTTCCAACAGCGGCTGGCACAAGGGTTGGTTCTACCTCAAGAACGACCCCGAGCACCCGCTGCCGAAGTACACCAGCGCCTCCATCTCCGCGGCACCGAAGAGTTGGAGCCACGGGCCCCCGGTGGCGGAGCAGGAGAAGCTACTCAAGGACTGTTGGGCGGTGCTGACCCGGCTGCGCAACGCCAGGGTCGACTTGGCGGCTGTCATTGGCCAGTATCATGCGTTGGGGATCGTCCCGCTCTGGCGGCGGCCCCTGCGCATCTGTCAGATGACGCCCAACAGGGCTCCCTTCGCTGGGACCGTGACGGCACCCGTGTTGCCCTCACTGGATGAGATCCAGCACCGCGTGGGGCTGGCCATCGGGAAGGCGTCGTACTCGTGGCCACCATCCCGGCTTCTGCCCATGCTCCCCCACGAGGGGACCAAAAAACTTGTAAGTTTCCCTTTTTCCCGACTAGCTTTCCGACTAGTTTTTGGGGTCTTTGTTGACAACATCTTCTCGGAGCTCTTGACTATCTTGACGATTTCTCTCCCTTTCCTTGTTCTTAGCTGAGGTCCGCGGAACCTATCCCCGCGAAGCCTCCTCTCCCTCATGTCCATGAAACGAGTGAATTGCTCATCCACTGTTGTCTTCCTGTTTCGCTGAGGGAATGGCAATAAATTTATTTCAATAAACTTAGGTTTATCTGCCCTATCTTCAGGTGCTCTTGCTTGTGAGGGCTCCCTCATGCCAAGTGGTTCTCCACTGAGCTCTTCATCCCCTCTTGTGCTTTTCTTTGTTCTTGCATGGTTAGGATAAGGCGGATCGCGAGTGGTCTTACCCCCTCTCGTGACTACCGCTTTTGCCTTTTGCAACTGGTGAAACCGAAGCGACTAATTGAGCCAACTGGGTTTCTATCATCTTATTAAAGCTCAACTGGTCTTTAAGAGCAGAAGAAAGGCTATCAATTTTAACATTAAGGCTCTCGAAAGCCTTATCATAGGCAACTGTTTTCTTATTAAAACCTTCATTAATCTTAGCTTGCCCAAAGACTAGATCTTTCAAGGAAGGTTGGTTTGGGTTGAAAGAATTACCTTGATTACCTCCTTGATAATAAGGGCGCAATTGATTCCACGTTTGACCTCCTTGCGGACGATAATCATTGTTGTTGCCATTCATGTACATCACATCCTCCTGAGTAGTAGGGCACTAATTCCCTGAATGCCCAGTATTACCACAGACTTCGCAAGTCACGCGAGCATCCATAGCTTGAGTAGTGGTGGCCATGGCGGCCTTCTCATTGGCTAGATCATCCATTCTCTTCATCATTAGGTCCATCTTGGCGTGCAACATATCCGCTTCCTTGACGGTATGTGTACCCCTTTGACGTGGCTGGAGTCGATCATCACTCCACCCTTGATTGGTAACCATCTTCTCAATCAGTGTAGTTGCTTCAGTGATAGTAAGAGAGAAGAAAGCCCCTCCAGCTGCAACATCAATATGGCCTCGGGCTGTCGGAGTCAGCCCATTATAGAAACTCTGAAGAATAAGCCAGTTGTCCATCCCATGATGAGGACAAGCCAGGATGTACTCCTGGAGTCTCTCCCAAGCTTCTGGGATAGTCTCATTTGCCGCTTACTGGAAACTTGAAATTCGCCCCCGAAGGACATTGGTTTTGCCCAATGGAAAGAACTTCGCGAGGAATGCTGCGGAGCTCTTTGCCCAAGTGTTAATCTCTGCACGGTTAGCATAGAACCACTGCTTTGCCTTTCCCAAGAGGGAGAAGGGAAACAGTCGCAGACGAATAGCATCTTCCTCCACTCCTCGTATAGTGAAGGTACTGCATAGTTCTAGGAACTGCTGCAGGTGGGCGCTCGCGTCTTCATTAGGCTTGCCACAGAATGGGTTAGCCTGTACCATCGTAATTAAGCCAATCTTGATCTCGAAGTTTCCATTCCCAGTGTTGATCACAGGGCCTGTCGGCACCTGGTCAGCAGAGGGAGCGGAGTACTCGCGGAGAGTCTTCTCGACAGGGTTGGCCATGGAAGTTGATGCAGATGGCACAAAGGAAGCTGGATCGACTTCCGAACGTTCATGCAAAGGAGAGCTGAAATGAGTTCGTGCCTTCCTTACGAGTGACTCAGGATCTTCAGTAAAATTCGGCGATAAGTCGAAACCAGTCATGCACTACCTGTCTTCATCTTCAAGAGACAAAGAAGACAATCCAAGTTAGCCTGCATTGAGAACTATTTTATTCCTGTCATGATTATAAACATATGCGAAGTGTTGATATGTCATCCTTAAGCCAATGGCGCCAGAAATGCTTGTTGACATTTCTTAACGCAATCACCTAAGAACAGGTTTGGAACCCATCCTGGTAATAGCGCTAGAAATGCTGGTGGGTAAATCTTAACGTTACAGGAGTCTGCAAGCACACGGAAGTACCATTGTAGTATTTCCCCAAAGGAGTACTCCAAAGGGTATCGAATCCAAGGAAGGCATTGGCGGAATTTCAAGATCAACTCTATTGCAATGAGTATAGATCATAGACGGAAATAAATCAGACACTCAAGTGCAGGGGTAAAATATGATAATGGGGGTAGTGTGATCACACACACACTCACTCTCTCTCTAAAGGGTCCTGGTGGGCCCCCCTGGCTCGTGCTTTCTCCTGGTGACTGTCCTGTGAGTCCTTAGGTCGGTTCCCGGTGTCCACCCTGTTTTGGTGCGGTTTGCATGCCTTTGTGGGCCCATGGATCCATGTGATGTCCACGTGTCACACTCTGATTCGTCGGGGGTTGCTTCACTTGGATTGCTTGCATGGCATGCATGCATGGCTCCCTAGTTGGTAGGTGTGCATGCATGGCATCCTTGTTGGCAGCCCACCTAGGATGAGGTGATGTGGCATGGACCATAGAAGGTGAGTTTGTCACTCTTTTCCTGCTTATTTTCCTGCAATCAAATAATCTCCGAGGACAAGTGGAACTACATTATTCTTAACTAAATACGTGTAAGAAATGCCTTATGCTCCTTTATTCACGAGTATATTGACGGCTAAAGTAGGCACTTAACAGCCGTCAACAACTCACCCAAGCTAGCCTCTTGCTCGTCCCGAGCAAGAGATTAAGGACTTAGGTTGGTTGATCAGGAGTTGCTACGATGTTAAATTCCTAACGTATAACAAGATACAACTAGGTACTCTATCAAGAGTTGAAGAAGTTGGCATTGATCTTACCTTACACTCGATTGGCATGCGGCGTGTAGCTTTACCTGCCTTGGGCTGTTGAAAGATAGAATGGTTGTATAGAGATTACCAATCACATCTACCTTGATCAGCTATCAATCTGGAGGTTTTGCAGGTTTTTCAAAAAGAAATCAAAGTTCCTCAAATGATACTCTCGGATCGCTCAATGTGTATGATTCCTCACCAAGGCATTGATTTGCCTTCTTTCACTTCCTACTCCTAATAAGTTGATATGTGGAGCTGTAGGTAGGGAAAATATGTGGCATACCTGTTTCTCATGTATTGTCGAGTCAAAAACCGGATCCTTGGGAGAACAAGTCATATACCCTGATCAAGATGTGCAAAAGTGTGTGTATGGTGGATGGATAATGAACTCCTATTTGCATGATTTTACTCTCCTCCTTTTCGAAATTTTTGAGACTTGGGCTATGTCTCTTTATTCTTTCTATCTTTCTTTTTTTTATGCATGCCCTTGAGCATGTTTCTTTTTTTCTCTTTTTTTTAACACAGCCCATAGTCCTTACTGAATATTTTTGGAGGGAGAGTAATCATGGAACATGCGCAGAGCTTTATTTTGTGGAATGGATGGGGGATGGATGAAATGATGGTTGCTAACTTCCAGTGTAGAAGTTTCGCATATGGTGGTGTGTACGTGATCTTGATCATAGGAGTATGACAAGTTTACTCGCCGAGGGTCACAACAATTCGACAAGACTCAATGAAGAAATCAGGTAGCATATGTGGAGATTAACAGAAGCTAAGATCTACATATGGCCTTGGGTAGGAATTTCTTATCATTGAGGAACTTACCATTTTATCATTTTTCAAAAGAAAACTCCAGATATCAAACATCACTTAGTACTAGCTCATAGCAACTCTATTATACCATATCATACCTCGCAACAACTTAGGCAAAGATCATGCTTTTTGCTACCCACAACTTTCAAGCTAAGGTTCGATCATACTAGCCAACAAACTCAAAACTTAGATAGGATACTAAGTTGTAAACAAGGCATACAAGCGGAATAAACAGAGCAACTATTCATCATTTCAACCATGGAGAATAAGAACACTCTTACCGCGCATATGAAAACAAACTAATTTAAGAAAGCAAATAAATATTTTTGGTCTTTTTAACTTTTTCAGATTTTTATGTGTTTTTAGCATATGGGGTTCTGAAAACAATAGAAGATACAAGTTACCTCAGAATGGGGGTCCTCCCCCAAGCTAGCTTCAGGCTCACTGCTGTGGAGGGTGGTATCCCATCCACACGTAGTAAACCCTCTGCTCCTCCAGCTGTCGCAGCTGTCTCTAGTACAGTTTAGGCTCAAGGGAGTTGTCTGGATGGAGTTCTCCTATGAGCTCGTATTTCGACAAAGCGCGAACAGAATGGAACAAGGATATCTTGATTCTTTTTAGAGGTCAGTACTTTTATTGAATAGGATAACTTACCGATCTTACCTGTCGGCTAAGGGCTCTTTTGTTTTAAGTCTTCTAGAGCCAGACTATCTCCCACATTACTTACCTTAGTGTAGGGTCAGCCGCTCTAGGAGACGAGGGAGTCGGCTCCCTGTCCACTCTTTTCCACACCTTCTTGGTCGTCTGTGGTATACGACGTGCGGGGAGTGGTGCCTTGGACTGGGACTTGGATTTCCAATATGATTTCTATCCTGCACTCACTTGCTCTTGCTCTTGCTTCCAGAAATTCTTCATAAAGGCAATGAGGCTATCCACTTGTGGTTGCGTAGTTTCACTTCTTTGGGCAGGAGTGCCCGTCCCTGGTGTGCCTTCAACCATTGAGCATTGTTCCTTACGTGGGCGGAATTCAAACCTTTCTTCCTTGCCATTGATGTGGAGACGGATTACTCCAGCGCCAACATCAATTTAGGCATCAGCCGTGCTCAGGAATGGACGTCCCAGAATGAGTGGTACTTCATTACCAATGTCCATGTCAAGTACTACAAAGTCCACTGGAATGAAGCAGTCTCGGACCTTCACCGGGATGTCCTCGGCTATCCCCGCTGGATACCGGACTGAGGAATCGGCTAGCTGCAGCTGCAAGGTAGTTGGGGATAATTTCGTATAATTGAGTTGGTCGAAAACTACCTTTGGCATGACGCTAACACTGGCGCCAAGATCACAGAGAGCATGGTCGAATCTCTATGTTCCAATTGTGCATGTGATCGTGGGGCACCCTGGGTCCTTCTTCTTTTCTGGAAGACGATTGAGTATAGCTGCGCTACACTCTTCTATGAGCTTTACCACCTCCGAAATGGGTAGAGCTCTCTTCTTGGTGAGGATATCCTTGAGGTAATGTGCATACGTGGGTACACGCATTGCCTCGAGGAGTGGAACATTGACATATACCTTTTGAATCATGTCCACGAAACGAGTGAATTGCTCATCCACTGTTGTCTTCCTGTTTTGCTGAGGGAATGGCAATAAATTTGTTTCAATAAACTCAGGTTTATCTGCCCTGTCTTCAGGTGCTCTTGCTTGTGAGGGCTCCCTCATGCCAAGTGGTTCTCCACTGAGATCTTCATCCCCCCTTGTGCTTTTCTTTGTTCCTTCATGGTTAGGATAAGGCAGATCGCGAGTGGTCTTACCCCCTCTCATGACTACCGCTTTTGCATTTTCAACTGGTGGAACCGAAGCGACTAATTGAGCCAACTGGGTTTCTATCATCTTATTAAAGCTCACTGGTCTTTAAGAGCAGAAGAAAGGCTATCAATTTTAACATTAAGGCTCTCGAAAGCCTTATTATAGGCAGCTATTTTCTTCTTAAAACCTTCATTAATCTTAGCTTGCCCAAAGACTAGATCTTTCAAGGAAGGTTGGTTTGGGTTGAAAGAATTACCTTGATTACCTCCTTGATAATAAGGGCGTGATTGATTCCACGTTTGACCTCCTTGTGGACGATAACCGTTGTTGTTGCCGTTCATGTACATCACATCCTCCTGAGTAGTAGGGCAGTAATTCCCTGAATGCCCAGTATTACCACAGACTTCGCAAGTCACGCGAGCATCCATAGCTTAAGTAGTGGTGGCCATGGCGGCCTTCTCATTGGCTAGATCATCCATTCTCTTCATCATTAGGTCCATCTTGGCGTGCAACATATCCGCTTCCTTGACGGTATGTGTACCCCTTTGACGTGGCTGGAGTCGATCATCACTCCACCCTTGATTGGTAACCATCTTCTCAATCAGTGTAGTTGCTTCAGTGATAGTAAGAGAGAAGAAAGCCCCTCCTGCTGCAGCATCAATATGGCCTCGAGCTGTCAGAGTCAGCCCATTATAGAAACACTGAAGAATAAGCCAGTTGTCCATCCCATGATGAGGACAAGCCAGGATGTACTCCTGGAGTCTCTCCCAAGCTTCTGGGATAGTCTCATTTGCCGCTTGCTGGAAACTTGAAATTTGCCCCCGAAGGACATTGGTTTTGCCCAACGGAAAGAACTTCGCGAGGAATGCTACGGAGCACTTTGCCCAAGTGTTAATCTCTGCACGGTTAGCATAGAACCACTGCTTTGCCTTTCCCAAGAGGGAGAAGGGAAACAGTCGCAGACGAATGACATCTTCCTCCACTCCTCGTATAGTGAAGGTACTGCATAGTTCCAGGAACTGCTGCAGGTGGGCGCTCGCGTCTTCATTAGGCTTGCCACAGAATGGGTTAGACTGTACCATCGTAATTAAGCCAGTCTTGATCTCGAAGTTTCCATTCCCAGTGTTGATCACAGGGCCTGTCGGCACCTGGTCAGCAGAGGGAGCGGAGTACTCGCGGAGAGTCTTCTCGACAGGGTTGGCCATGGAAGTTGATGCGGATGGCACAAAGGAAGCTAGATTGACTTCCGAACGTTCACGCAAAGGAGAGCCGAATAAGTTCGTGCCTTCCTTACGAGTGACTCAGGATCTTCAGTAAAATTCGGCGGTAAGTCGAAACCAGTCATGCACTACCTGTCTTCATCATCAATAGACAAAGAAGACAATCCAAGTTAGCCTGCATTGAGAACTGTTTTATTCCTGTCATGATTACAAACATATGCAAAGTGTTGATATGTCATCCTTAAGCCATCCCCGGCAATGGCACCAGAAATGCTTGTTGACATTTCTTAACGCAATCACCTAAGAACAGGTTTGGAACCCATCCTGGTAATAGCGCCAGAAATGCTGGTTGGTAAATCTTAACGTTACAGGAGTCCGCAAGCGCACGGAAGTACCATTGTAGCATTTCCCCAAAGGAGTACTCAAAAGGGTATCGAATCCAAGGAAGGCATTGGCGGAATGACAAGATCAACTCTATTGCAATGAGTATAGATCATAGACGGTAATAAATCAGACACTCAAGTGTAGGGGTAAAATATGATAATGGGGGTAGTGTGATCACACACACTCACTCTCTCTCTAAAGGGTCCTAGGCATAGGAGGGACATACGAGTTAGTTCTAGGTTCTTATGTACTATACACATAAAGCTGGTAGGAACGAGTTAGATACACTAGCGTTGAAGAACATTGACTTAAGCACCCAGGTACCACGGGGAGATAACCTCCCGCGTTGCTTCCGCACAACTCCGGTTGTTATATTTTAGACTCCTACAGCTTATCCAAACGTGGGGGATTTCAGAGGGACCAACGGCTGTCACTACCGCGGCCTACCCCAAGACAAACCGTGGGATAAACTCAAAAGTAAGGTAGCTATGCAATCCAAGCACCATGCTTACGTTGTTAGCCGGACTTGACCGGCCCGGGCTATTGTGACCCAGGTCAAGCCACCAGATAAACCAGCCAATTACACCGAGTACCGTAGCTTAAGCACATACTTTATACAATGCAATCATGTCATCTAATTAGATCAAACCAGGTTAGGTACACAAACGTATTTGTGTTTTCCTATGTCTGTTCAACTGGATCAAAGGGTCGTGTTCGCGCAGAACAAGAGCCTCTAACTTATGAACAAGCACCAGAAACATGTGAAAGTCACCCGTCAAGTGGATCGAAAGGCCTTGTTCATCAAGAACAGGAGCCTCTAAATGATGAACAGGTGAAGAACACATGAACAAATCACTCATGTATACTAACACAACTTTATATGATATAGATAAATAATTGAAGTAGATCAAAGTCATACAAATGAAATAAGATACAAGAGAACTCATACCTAGATCCCAAAGTAGACTTGGAACCTGAATTAGAACTACTCTAGCCTACCTCCTAGCCTTGAGACTAAAAGTGAGAGAGGTGTTGCAAGTGTGGATGTCTCATAAGTGAGCCCCCTCTCCTTCTATTTATAGGCCCGAGCACTGGCGAGGAATGGATGCAAACACCGCTGGAATGGCGCCTAGGACCAATAGGGAAGCACCACGTGGAAGCTCAGGAGAGGCCGAGCCAAGGTCGGTTCGGCCGACCTGTGGGGTCGGCCGACCCCCTGGTGGGCCCCCCTGGCTCGTGCTTTCTCCTGGTGGTTGTCCTGTGGGTCCTTAGGTCAGTTCCCGGTGTCCACCCTGTTTTGGCGCGATTTGCATGCCTTTGTGGGCCCATGGATCCATGTGATGTCCACGTGTCACACTCTAATTCGTCAGGGGTTGCTTCACTTGGATTGCTTGCATGGCATGCATGCATGGATCCCTAGTTGGCAAGTGTGCATGCATGGCATCCTTGTTGGCAGCCCACCTAGGATGAGGTGATGTGGCATGGACCAAAGAAGGTGAGTTTGTCACTCTTTTCCTGCTTATTTTCCTGCAATCAAATAATCTCCATGGACAAGTGGAACTACATTATTCTTAACTAAATTCGTGTAAGAAATGCCTTATGCTCCTTTATTCACGAGTATATTGACGGCTAAAGTAGGCACTTAACAACCGTCAACAGTCGGCCGACCCCACAGGTCGGCCGAACCGACCTTGTGGCGCCCACTCAGGGGCTTCCACGTGGTGCTTTCCCATTGGTCCTAGAAGCCATTCCCGGGGTGTTTGGGTGCTCTCACGCCAGTTGCTCAAGCCTATAAATAGGAGGAGAGGGGGTAAGAAGAGGTGAAGCACACTTGAAGCCATTTCTCACCTTTGCCTCTTTCTCCCTTTCTCATTCTCTCTTGGTGGAGGTGAAACCTCATCCCACCATGAGTGTGTGTGTGTGGAGGATCTAGACTAGGTGGTGCTAGGTAGAGAGGAGTGTGTGGATGAGTAGAGGTGAGGTGGTGATGATCCGTTCATCATCCATCGTCTCCTTGTACCACGTGAGCGATGTTGTTCTTCAATTAGACTAAAGTGAGTATTTCAGTATTTTCTATTAGACTAAAGTGGCTCTCATGCATGAATGAGTTGTTCTTGAGTTCTTCGTTCGTTCATCATTTAGAGGCTCACGTTCTTCATGAACGTGTCTCCTCGATCTAGTTGACGAACAAGTAATTCATACTTTTGCGTTTGTTCATAAGTTAGAGGCTCGTGTTCTTCACGAACACGACCCTAGATCTTCTGTTATCATCACATAAGTTTGCATCTCGTTTGTGTGATTGTCTGTCTATTAGAATATAGTGAAGCTCATGCATATCTGATTTAGATCAAGTATCAATCATATCTCCTCGCGCGAATCGATTCAATGACGAGTAAGGTCTAGCTCAACCTCGCGGGTTCGTCGCTTCGTATTTATACAGAGTGCTATAGTGTTTCTATGGGACGTCAGACGTAGCCGTGCTATAGTAGTAGTCGGTGGTGTAGACGTGGTGTCTAGACTACTGGTTATCCTTCGAATGCCCTGTATCCCACGGTTTGTCTTGGTGTAGGTCGCGGTAGTGACAGCCGTTGGACCCTCTGAAATCCCCCACGTTCGGATACAGCTTGTAGGCAACCCTTTGCCGTGAACCAGCTGTTATAGTCTGGAGGGGCCGGTGTCCGAAGCGAGATCCTATCTGAGCTTGTTCCTCTCTAGAGTCGAGAACCTACAGGAGACTTCACATCACTCACCTACCTTAGCAGGGATTGTGTACCCTTGGATAGTCACTCGTAGAGTCCCCCATGCCGTTCCTTGGATTCGATACCCTTGGGAATACTCCTGAGGTGAAGTGCTATAACGGTGTATCCGTGCGCTTGCGGATTCATTCACACCCATCAGTATACCCGAGTGATTCTTACACGCTCACGCTAACCCGGCACCATAGTGATGATGTTAAGAAATACCAATAAGCATTTCTGGCGCCGTTGCCGGGAAACAGTTGTCGAGAATCTACGAACCCGACTATCCTCGTATCTTTTGTTTTTCTTTTGTTTCTACCTTCACCCCCGCTATCCTAGGAAGGTTATCCTTGTACACACCTTTCTCCCGTTATGAGTGAAACCATGGAATCAACTCTCTGGAGACAACCCGCTCTTCTAACACCTTGTATGGTTCACCCATCTCTCATGAAACTAATTGAGGAAAAACCCTTCTCAGGGATGAGTCATGAGAATCCCTATGATCACGTAAGAGACTTTGAGCAATTGTGTTCTACCCAGGGTAAAACCGGGGCAACACAAGATGTTCTTAAGAGGAACCTGTTTCCGTTTTCCCTCTCTGGGGAAGCGAGAACTTGGTACCGTTGTTTTGGTTGCAACCACCTACGCTGGGAGGAATTGAGAGCATCTTTTTGCACTCAATTCTTTCCGCTACGGCGTGTCGTTTCCTTAAGAATGGCGATCCTCAGTTTCAAACAAAGAGAGAAGGAAACCTTAGGCATGGCATGGCATCGTTTTGCCTCATTGGTGGAAGCCTGCCCAGTCCTTGGTCTGCCTGACCTAGTGCTCTTGCTGCATTTCCGGTTTGTTTTTAGAAGAGATTGTGGCATGATGCTTGATGCCATTTCAGGAGGCGCTTTTGTGTTCTTAGGGCCATAACGGGGACTGGAAATTCTAGGAGAAATCTGAGATTTCAGCTCCCCACCTGACTCGAGTGACGAGGTAGCCAAACGAGAAAATGTCGAAATGCCTAAGCCAATCCTCGAGAGAGCCCGAGCTAACATGCCAAACTTCTCTGTGCTCTGGTCGAAGATATCACTCCTCACTGGCAGGAATCTATGGGAAAGAGCATTTAGTGCAAATTCTGCCCCTAGATTCCCCTATCGTTTCTTCTCTTAAAACCCAGCCTTCGAGACTTAGTCTCGAGGGAAGGAGGAGGGTAGTAGTCGAGGAAGAAGAATCGTTCCTGGCGGGGACGATCACTTCAACCTTGCCCGCAACTCTCCAGGGGAGGTCACGATGGATGTTTTTCGTGCTTCATGTCAAGGCTCAATCCGAAGTGCCGCCACACTGAGGGTTATGCTAAGACACGAGCCCTGGCGTAGTAAAACTTCCATATCTTTGGCTTGCGGAAGCGCGAACTTATATCCGGTCTAGTTGAGCAATCCATCTCATTATCCTAAGCTCAAGCTAAGACCGATGCCGATCAAGTCAAGTGGATGTAAATCCTACTCTTCACTTCTTGACCTGATCGATGCCCTGTGGAAGTGTGGTCTCACACCTATCCTTCACACTTCCATTGGAAGCTTGGGTTAACTTACGTGTCATCCCACTTATGTGAGGGTGAGATCCTTCGTCAACCCAAGGAGAGGATGAGCCATCAAGTTCGTCACTCTCGACCTTCAGCCCAAATGGTCGTTCGACCCATAACCTTTCACTCGCTCAATCTGGGGTCCGATCATTCTCGAGTTATGTTTCTAGAGGTGAAAGCTTCACTCTTAGAGCACTCTAGGCCTTAGGCCCGGATCCTGTGCTCACTCCATCACCTCTATCATCTCTCGTCCGTAGTGCTATAGCCTTGCTAGCTGCACTTCCTTCCTAAGGTTACCCATCATAGTCCCCTTAGGATGGTTGAGGATCACCTCAGTTTCGCCATTTATACAGCTTGCATCATACATATGCACTAACCATGCAGGAAAGAAAATACATCCAGCAAGGAGGACCACAGGGCAGAATAGGAAGATATCATCAGGAGAAAATGGACAATATGAGCAAGAGGGCAACAATGACTCTTCATCCAGCTATGAGTTCAGGTAAAATCCCCAATTGAGCTATTAAAGTATAAAGAGGTTTAAGTAAAGTTGTTCGGGGTAGAAGGCAGTATTATGCCCGAAATTCCATTCTACCCCTTGTTGAACCCTCCGACCTTAGAATTGGTGGGCCACCTGATCCAGAGACCCTGAGCCCCGCTAGAGCCCACACACCGAAGTAGAGGCCCAGCGCAGCCCAGATGGGCTCAGCCGACCCCCTAGGTTGGCCGACCCACTAGGGCTGCCGCCGCCTCTCGTTTTTCGTGTGCGCACTCTTTCGTCCTCCAGAAACCCTCTCCTCGCCACGTGACGGAGTTTTGCGTCACGCAGAACCCCTGCCTCCCCTGCTCGCCTCCCTCGCTCGCCGTCGCGGCAGTCCTCATGGCCGACAAAAGTCTTGTCCCCTTCACCGTGGCACCCTCCTCCGGTGAACCCGTCGAGGGGGATGTCCCTGCCATTGCTGCATCCCCCACAGGGGTGGCACCTATGGAGGTCGTGTGCATCTCTGAGGTGCGGCCGCTCGCCTCCCGTCCTCTGGTTGGGAACCAAGGACGAGGAGTACCATCGACGGAACTTCAGAGCTCAAGGGGGTGGCTGTTCCGCCCTTCACACCCCCGGTTCCACGCACTTCCGGCCGATCTGCCTCGCCCGGGAAAGCGAGGAAGCCGCAGGAGCATGCCAGCAGCCCCTACCAGAGGAAGGTGGATGTCCAGCCACAGCCCACAGCAACTCCGCCGCCTCTGGTGGTTCCACCACCTCGGCTCAACATTCCGGGAGCCTCCGGAGTGAGAGGCCGTTCGGCCCCTGCTGTGCCATCATCGCCTCCACCAGTCTCTCAGCCTGGGAAGCCTAGGTTCGCTTGCCCAGATAGCACCAGCAGGAAGAGCAGCCGTGCACCTCCAACTTTGAAGGAAACTAATGAAGAATTTGAGTTGGGCAGCAGCTCCACACCACGGGCATCCAGGAAGTCAAGGGAGAGGACTCGGGCACCCGAGCAATCTCCTAAGACTCCCACTGCAGCCAGGATGACCCCACTAGTGGAGGAACTAGGCAGGGAGTGCGAGAAGTTGAAGACCATCAGTGCGAAGCAAAAGGTGGATCTCGCTGAGCTTAGAGATGACCTCCGCAATCTTCGTCGTGGCCTGTGCGCCAATATGAGGCGCCTCTTCGTGGCCACGGGGCTTGAGGACCTCTATGATGCTGAGTAGAGGGTCGTGCCCCACTCTTATTTCCCTTCATAGGCGCTTAGTTAGGTTTAATTTATTTTCCTTAATTTATTTCCTTTCCAATTATTTCCTTTATTTCCATCATTTGTGTAAGCGCCTATCTATTTCGTTAGTGAACTTGAATGAATAATTTTGGCTCCACCGGTCATGTAACCCGGTTGAGTCACTCGTGTGTTAGCTATTTTTGTTTTTGCTTTTGTTTGTATCGAAGAATTGCACCCAGGTACAAAACAGTGTGGGGAGAGCTGTACTCTCCAAACGCGAACACGACGGATCATTGTTGCACCCACACTATGCTCACACAAGCGCTTACGATCGACCACGCTTAGAGAACCTGAATGGGACATGCATTTGTGCGCATCACAGGAATCCCCGTCTGGTCCACACAGAACCAGTGCTAGTTTGCATCTCTTTCTTATTTCACCATGATTTCTGAGTTTGTACGCTCATGCTTGATAAATTCTCCATAAATCAACTTAAGAAATCTATGGAAATGCTTACTCCATGCCTAGGGGTGACATGCGTAAGTTTTATTCCTCGTTTATAACCTTAAGGCTTGTGAACAATATCATCATAAGGAAAACGTGCTTATCTAAGTAGTTGACAAGTGAGATATGACTTGATGACATGATCTTAACTTTGTTGGTTCTAGCCCTTGGGATAACTTTGTTTTCGAAAAAAAAATATGCTCTTGCAAGCTCCTCTTTGATGTGCCACCATCCTACCAAAGCCATATGATGTTTCTAGTTGAAAACCTTATACTCATATGCTGCTCATTATTGCATTGAGCTTTGTCAAATTCTGTGACCCTTGCAAGAATTCTTTTCATTACTTTCATGGTTAAGATTCATGTGCACGCCACCTTATTCCCCTTGCTATGCTTCTACCTTGGAAGTTAGCATTGTATTATCCATCCATTCCGTGAAAATAAGGCTCCATATGTGTTGATCTCTCCCTCCTAGTTTTTGCTACACAAGAGACATGGCTATCGAAAAAAATATGGACACATGAAGGTCTAGTGTTGAAAAAAAAGAGAAGTATAGAGATAGCCATGCTCTCAAAAGATTTCTTATACAAAAGGGAGAATCATGCAAAAAGGAGTTCCATAATCTAGATGGTGATAACTAGTATCCATTCCGGGGCTAGTGTCCACCTCACCATCAACCAACATTCATCATATATGTATGGTAATATCTAGCACCCACTTTGGGCCTAGTATCCACCTTACCATACTCACCATACCCATACACGTGCACATCTTGATCTGATCGTATGATTTGATTTTCTCTGTGGATCTAGTCTTTGACTTTGCAATATATGTGATACAAGTATGCTTTACTTTTATCCTACCTTGAGCTCCAAAAATAGCCATTATTAGAAGTAGGGTGAAGAAAGGCAATCTAATGCTTTGGTAGGACATATACACATTGAGCGATCCGAGAGAATCAAAGAAGGAGGGCAGACAGTTCTTTTTCTTTAAAAAATTATTAAGAAAACCCCAAGTGCTGACCAATAGGTGCTTAAGAGACTCGATTCATGGTCATTCCTCTTATCAACTACCCAAGATGGCATTGTAGCCAATCCACAGAGTTCACAAGAGCAAGGTATGACCTGGAATAACTGCTATGCTTGTTTCATACCTTTGGTTTAAACCCATGTGATCTTCCCTTTCGCTCGGGATGAGCAAAGGGCAAGTGTGGGGGAGTTGTTGACGGCTGTTAAGTACCTAATTTAGGGCCGTCAATCCCTGCATTTTATCATAAGAACTAAGCATCCACACTAGAATAGGGGTTTAAACTAACAATTTCCACAAGTGGCTATGCTAAGTTGAATGCAGGTGTTTAGCATAAGAAATGAAGAGAAAAGACACCCACATGATCCTGGCAAGTTAGGCTCAGCCAATGAGGGGCTGCATGCAAGCATCCCCTAGATCCATGACATCACCAATCCAATGGAGGAAGCCTCGGCGAATCAGAAGCCGCCATGCAGACATCACACAGATCCCATGGCCCACCAGAGTGCCTAAACCGCCTCCAAACCACGTGGACACCGGGAACCGACCTCAGGACCCACGGAACAGCCACCACGCGAAAGCACACCCCGAGTGGAGCCCACAGGGGGTCGGCCGACCGCACAGGTCGGCCGAACCAACCTTGTGGCGCCCACTCAGGGGCTTCCACGTGGTGCTTGCCCATTGGTCCTAGAAGCCATTCTCGGGGTGTTTGGGTGCTCTCACACCGGTTGCTCAAGCTTATAAATAGGAGGAGAGGGGGGTAAGAAGAGGTGAAGCACACTTGAAGCCATTTCTCACCTTTGCCTCTTTCTCCCTCTCTCATTCTCTCTTGGTGGAGGTGAAACCTCATCCCACCATGAGTGTGTGTGTGTGGAGGATCTAGACTAGGTGGTGCTAGGTAGAGAGGAGTGTGTGGATGAGTAGAGGTGAGGTGGTGATGATCCGTTCATCATCCATCGTCCCCTTGTACCTCGTGAGCGATGCTGTTCTTCATTTAGACTAAAGTGAGTATTTCAGTATTTTCTATTAGACTAAAGTGGCTCTCATGCATGAATGAGTTGTTCTTGAGTTCTTCGTTCGTTCATCATTTAGAGGCTCACGTTCTTCATGAACGTGTCTCCTCGATCTAGTTGACGAACAAGTAATTCATACTTTTGCATTTGTTCATAAGTTAGAGGCTCGTGTTCTTCACGAACACGACCCTAGATCTTCTGTTATCATCACATAAGTTTGCATCTCATTTGTGTGATTGTCTGTCTATTAGAATATAGTGAAGCTCATGCATATCTGATTTAGATCAAGTATCAATCATATCCCCTCACGCGAATCGATTCAATGACGAGTAAGGTCTAGCTCAACCTTGCGGGTTCGTCGCTTCGTATTTATACGGAGTGCTATAGTGTTTCTACGGGACGTCAGACGTAACCGTGCTATAGTAGTTGTCAGTGGTGTAGACATGGTGCCTAGACTACTGGTTATCCTTCGAATGCCCTTTATCCCACGGTTTGTCTTGGGGTAGGCCGCGGTAGTGACAGCTGTTGGACCCTCTGAAATCCACCACGTTCGGATACAGTGTGTAGGCAACCCTTTGCCGTGAACCATCTGTTATAGTCAGGAGGGGCCGGTGTCTGAAGCGAGATCTTATCCGAGCTTGTTCCTCTCTAGAGTCGAGAACCTACAAGAGACCTCACATCACTCACCTACCTTAGCAGGGATTGTGTACCCTTGGATAGTCACTCGTAGAGTCCCCCATACCGTTCCATGGATTCGATACCCTTGGGAATACTCCTGAGGTGAAGTGCTACAATGGTGTATCCGTGCACTTGCGGATTCATTCGCACCCGTCAGTATACCCGGGTGATTCTTACATGCTCACACTAACCCGGCGCCATAGTGGTGACGTTAAGAAATACCAACGAGTACTCGTGCGAGGCGGAGAGTACTTGGAGACGAGGCGGAGAGTACCCAGAGATGAGAAAGTCTTGTCGATGAGGATCTTGACGAAGATCTGCATCTGTCCCTGTCCTGGATCTTAGCCTTGACGTTGTCAATGGTGTCAGAAGACTCCATCTTAAAGGTGATTATCTTGTCGCTTAAGGGGCCCTAATCCAGGCCCTCGTCACGGGCTCGGGCTTGGGCCATCACCACAGCCCGTGGGCAGGCACGACACGGCAAGTAGTGAGTTAGTGCCGGGCTAGGCCCGGCACGAAGTTGAGCGGGCCACCCCAGGCCCGTGCCAGGGTCGGGCCGGGCGGCCCGTTTGGACATCTATACTCACCGCCAAGATCAATAGTTGTAACATCCCTGATGTTTATGTAATAGTGATCACCACCATTAGTAAGGCTAAATATAGTGGTTAACATTGTTGACTTGGTCAAACCCCTAACCATAAGTCAAACCTCTCAAAACCCCAAGTTAAACCCCTAGAACTCAATACCTATCTTTGATGTTCTAGCTTGTTCTCCAAATTTTCACTAAACACTTCAAATTATGCCAAAATAAAAGTTGTCAAGTTTTTCATGGGACACAACTTTGCCCATTGGCACTTTTTGAGATTTGGCTTGTAAGAGGGAGAAAAACCCTAGCTATCTTAATCACCTCCTAAAACCCCTTTTTGACCTCTTTTGATGACTCAGCTCAAACTCCAAATTTTATACAACAACTTCAAATTCTGCCAATATGAAAGTTGCTCAATTTTTCATGGGACACATTTCATTCAATTCATGGCATTTGAAACTCGAAGTGGAAGACATTCAAAAACTTGGTCAAAGCTCAGAGCAACAGTTGACCTGCGCCGAGAAAAACCCAAAGTTCAAGCCAATTTTATTCCAAAACCATAGAGTTTTCCATAGGTCAACCTTTACAAAAGTTAGAGAGGGATACGTCGTCTACAACTTTGGTAATTGGAGATTTTTCCGCACAGTTCAAACTTTTGGAGTTAGAGCTAGTCAAACAGGGCCTCATCAAACTGCTTTTGAGCTGACGCTCCGGCCGCGGGCTCTCTCGTTGTGTGCGCGCGCCGAGCCGCGCCACCGCCCGTCTCGACGTCCGTGCCGCACCGTCGCTGGGCCTTACTGACGCCGTCAATCTCGACGACCAGGTGAGCCTCCCCAGGGTGGATTCAGTCCCTTTGGCCGCGCCAGGTGGTGCGCCGCGCTTCGGCGGCGCTTGTGCGCGTCATGGGTGCCCGCCTGCGCGCGCGGGAAGCCGACTAGCCTGGCCAGGACCGCGTGGCGTCCACGCCGAGCTCGCTGTCGCCTATAAAAGGCCAGCACCTTGCTGAGCCGTGCGCATTCTCTTCCCCCTCCTACTCCGCCGCCGCCATTGAAGCGCCGTCGTGGAGCTCGCCTTCCTGCTCAATTCCGCCGGCCGTGAAACACTCCAGGGCCACCTCTCGACCTCACCGTTGCTTCCCGAGCCGCGCATTGCCCAACTCCGAGCCCCTCCTCACTGGAGCAAAGCTCCCTGCGGCCACCGCCGCACACCGCCACCAAGCTACCTCGTCGGAGCTTCCCTGACCCCACCTCCAGCCACGGATCGACCCTAGGTGAGCACGTCGTCGTCCTCCGCTGCTTGCCCGGCCAGGTCCGGCCCCACCTCGCCGCCGGCGAGCTCACCCGCGCCGACAAGGGTAGATGTGTGAGGATTGGAATCTTCCTGGGGGCCTCCGTGTAAAAGCCAGGGACCTAACTGCAAAAAGATTCTTCAACTTTTGATTCAATTGTTTGAATCTTGTAAAATCGAGATCAAATCACAGAAAATCAGAAAAATGCAAACTCAACAGTTCTGGAATCCTTGTGATGAATACAAGCTTTTCTAGAAAGGTTGTATATGGTTTTACTACATAGTTTTTGAATATTTTTGAAATTACCAGTTTGGATAGATTTGAAATAATTTAAATTTTATGCATGATCTGAAGGTTAATTTTGGATATGTTGTTTTCTATGTCATGATGGTCTTCTGGTGCAAATATGGCACAGAGTTATCAAGTAGATCTTTAGTTATAAATTAAAGTTGATTTTCAGCAATGCTTCTATTTATGATTTTTGTAAATTAATCTACTGGTCATTTGTATCCAATCTTTTTGCTATGGTCCTGTTAGATGGTTTTGCACCCATGATAAATGGTAGAGATGTTTTTATCGTGATTAATATGGTCAAATAATTTTTGCACAAGTTAAGCCCTCCTTCATGAATTTAAAGTAATTTAAATATTCTTTGCTAAGTAAGTGCATACCTCTGCATGGTTAGATGTATTGCACCTCTACATGGACTTCTAGCTCAAGATGTGGTATGTATATTTCTGTATGATTTATTTGTGTTTTTAATGGATGAATCTAGTTGTATTTTTCATGCTAAATCTGTGGCTTGGTTTAATCTGAAGTTTCATGGTCACATTGTTTGTCTTTCTTTCCGAATTAATTTTCGAATTAAATCAAGCTTAATTCAAGAAATAGAAAGGAAACAAAGATCACCCTTGTTTACAATTTTAATCTTTTGTTTGAGCTTCACCAAATCAAACCACGAACAACACCCCTTATTTTGGTGAAGTAAAACTAATTAAATAATTTATATGTGCACACAATCACCATCAAATAAGAAAGTTAAACCACACACACCCTTGCTCTTGTAGGAAGAGTATGATGAATATATCTTTGTCTAGGTGAATGTGATCACTCATACACCCCACGTTTACCCATCAATTCTGAACTACGTTTTCACTCCTTAATTATGAATACATGAAGTTAATGCATATGCATGTCGTGTAGAACTTCCAGACGGAAACTACGAGTTGGTGTCGGAATCCGAGGGAGAGCTAGCTGAAGGAGAAGTGAACGAGGTGGAGGAGGTGCTGGCCAATTATTAAGAATGACTTCTATGCCTTCTGCAATTACTTCTTTGAAGGGAGATCATCAATTGAATCAGTGAATAGGGCCTTCATCACTCTCATTCCAAAAAAACCAAGCCCTGAAATAGTTAATGATTATAGGCCAATATCCCTAGTCAATATGAGCCCCAAAATAGTCTCAAAGCTCCTGGCTGATAGACTACAATCAGTTATCATTAACCTTGTGCGCAGAAATCGGTATGGTTTCATCAAGACAAGGACAATTCAAGACTGCCTTGCCTGGAGTTTTGAATATATTCATCAATGTCATCAATCCAGAAGAGAAATCATCATTCTAAAGCTTGACTTTGAAAAAGCCTTCGACACTGTAGAACACTCAGCTTTCCTAAGCATCTCTGAAAGTATGGGCTTCCCTGCAGCATGGTTAACATGGATGCAATGCCTCTTAAATTCAGCTTCCTCTGCTATTCTCCTCAATGGAGTTGCTGGGAAATTTTTCCAATGCAAACGTGGTGTGAGGCAAGGTGATCCCTTATCACCTCTTCTTTTTGTTTTAGCTGCTGAACTCCTACAGGTCCTAGTAAATAAAGCTGCAAGACAAGGTCTCCTACTTCCACCACTGCCTCAACCAACAGAGGACTACCAAATAGTTCAATATGCAGATGACACTCTTCTGATCATGCAAGCAGATGCAAGACAGCTATTCTTTCTTAGGTCCCTCCTGAGCTCCTTTGCTGACTCCATCGGCCTAAGAGTAAATTACAGAAAATCCTTCCTGATCCCAATCAATGTGACACAAGAGAAGACTGAGTGTTTAGCACAAACATTTGGTTGTTCTATTGGCACTTTGCCTTTCACTTATCTTGGTTTACCCATGGGGACTACAAAACCAAAAATGGAAGATCTGACACCCATGATGGACAAAGTAGAAAGAAGACTCTCAGGAACTGCCATATGGCTCTCATACTCAGGAAGACTACAGATGTTAAACTCAGCAATAACACCAATAGTCACCTATGCTATGTGCACTATTAGACTCCTAAGGGGTGTGATTGAGAACATCGATAGAATTAGAAAACAGTGCTTATGGAGAGGCAACTCTGACAAAAAAAGGGGTGGAAATCTTGTGGCCTGGGAAACTGTTCAAAAACCAAAAGATCAAGGTGGTCTAGGTGTGATCAACTTAAGGCTCCAAAATGATGCATTGCTGCTCAAGCATCTTCACAAATTATATAATCGAGAAGAGATTCCTTGGGTTCATCTAATCTAGAATAAGTATTATTAGAACAAGATCCCCCATACTTCAAGAGAAGTTGGCTCCTTCTGGTGGAAGGACATCCTTCGCCTCCATTCCATTTATAGAGGTGTCACGAAATGTGTCATTGATAATGGAGCTAATTGTTGTTTCTGGCTAGATCCTTGGTCTGATTCAATTCTAGAAACCAAGTTCCCACGAATTGCCTCTTTTGCCAGAGACAATAAGATATCAGTTCAGGAAGTTATGCAGGTTGAAGACCTCGATAACCTCTTTTTCCTCCCACTGTCAGTTCAGGCTGCTAAGGAACTTGATGACATGCTAAATGAAATTGAGAATATCCTTGTTAATGATGATGAATCAGACAGTTGGATCACCATTTGGAGAGGAGATTATACTTCTAAGAAGTTCTATTCACATGTTTATAGTATCTTCGATGCCCATTCAATTTTCAAAGTGATCTGGACCTCAAGATGCACCCCAAGGATCAAGTTCTTTGAATGGCTAGTTTGTGTTGATCGCCTAAACACAAAAACTATGCTAACAAGGAGGCATATCAATGTGCAAGACAATGAACTCTGTGTCATGTGTGATTCATGTGCTTTTGAAACTATTGACCATTTATTCTTCGATTGTGGCTTTGCTTGATAGTGTTGGGATAGAATCCACTTCCACTGGGACCCAAATCTGCAGCTAGAAGATCACCTCCTCAAGGCAAAGTAGGATCATGGTTTGTCTTTCTCCACTGAAGCAGCTCTAATTGCAGCATGGGAGCTCTGGAAGCTAAGGAATGACAAAATCTTTAATAGAGGATCCCCTAGTGTTATTTTGTGGCTCTCTCGCTTCCTCTTTTAGTGTAATGCTCACTTAGTTAGATTTAAGACAGATCTGTGATCTGCCTTTAGCGTGTGGCATGATGCTTATAGTTAACTCCAATGTAAGATCCCTTGAACTCGTGTTGTTCTTTTTTTATAAAATCGTTTTTTGATGCTGTGGGGATCTCCCCCACAGTTCCCGTCAAAAAAAAAGACCCGAACCAAAGTTCGGAGGACTTCACCATTAATTGTGCTAGTGAAGGCAAGCCCCGGAGCATAACCCAGTTTTCTAACTTTTACAATTATGTTATGCAATGTTCGTGCATTTAAGTTTCAAGAGTTGAATTGAAACCCTAGATGCATGATCCTAGGTTCCAATGCTCAAATACTAGCATGATAGGTCGCTAGTTGCCATGCCCTAAGGACACGGTAAAAGTCGAGTGATGTTCGTCACTCGCGAGCTATAGGTTTCTTATGTTGGAATCATAAGATTTTGTAAAATGGATATGCTCATGTGGTAAGAGCATGGGATGGGCTCCGGCCAGTAGGTCTGTGGTTAAGCGTTTGAACGTACTAAACATTTGCCGGGAATGGGACCGGTAAGCCTAGTACCTTCTTGATCTGGTAAGGCATCTATGACCAGTAATCTTGGGAAGAGTCCCCTCTGCTTGCAACAGAGTGGTGCATGTGTGGGGTTGGGCAGCAGAGGCCATAGCCAGACCACCTCGTACCAAAGACTGTAGAAATGGATCCTGAATCGAGGACGGTTGGGAACCGTCTGGTTGGTGCGTACCCCACCCCCTTTTTGGTTTCTAGTTTGCATTCTTGGGGTATGCATTCTCCCGTGTGTTTAGGTTTCCCTTGCAAGGTTATTAATCGATCGATCGTCGGCCTCTCACCGTTACCTAATATTTCTTAACCATACACTCTATGTCCCTCTAATGATGGAATTGAGAAGTAATATGGACATATGCTTAATTGTTTGCACAACTTATGCTTGCAATAGTTGCTTACTTAGTAATGGATAATCAACTAGAATTTTGAGCTAAAACTTGAAAGTAAGGACATACTCTTTGTTGCTTTTCAGCAAAACAACCCACTAGCCATAAAGCCTTGCATGTCTAGAGAGTTGGTGATCTCCCATCACCCGACGGTTAAGTCTTGCTGAGTATTAGTATACTCAGCCTTGCTTTTGTTGTTGTTTTCAGGTGATGTGAATGATGATGGGTTCTCGTGGCCTGGTTCTCTCCCACCTGGTTGGGAAGTTGAGTGGGAGAATGAAAGTTGACGAGGCCATGGACCAGGGCCCACTAAGACCCCAGAAAAATGCGGTACGGACCCACGTACGGCACGCGCCGTCAGCTAACACAACGAATGTTACGCTGTCCGAGCACGTGGTAGCCCGTACGACCAGTTTTCGCCATGGGCAACAAGGCAAGCGGCTCCCGGCCATCCGTACCCTCTTCCCCGAGTACATGGTGATCCATACGACATGTTCCTGCCTCCACTCCCGACTACTCGCTCGCACGAGTAGTTTCCGCCTCACGACCGCGGCTACTCGCTCGCACGAGTAGTCTCCGCCTCCAAGCCACGACTACTCGTTCGCACGAGTAGTTTTCGCCACCGACCCGCGCGGGCTTCACAGGGAGGACACGGGGCATGTGGACCCACCAGATCGAGATCCCGGGATCTCCGCGCATGTTCCTCCGTGCACCGCCACGCGTCCGCCCCGCCGCGGCGGTCCTCCCGGGCCCGACCGATTCGGTGTCAGGGGACGGATTTGTCAAACCCTACCACGAATGGCACAGTGACCGTCGTACCACGGACGGCGTAATGGGCGCTGGATGGCGTACAATACAGTACACACTACGCCCTAAGCATCGGGAGACGCGGCATAGATCACCTACTCGCACGAGTAGTTTTCCGGTTCCGACTAGTTCAAAACTTGGCCGTCAAGGCCGCAGGTACGCAGGCCCCGTCGGCGTCCCGTGATACCCCGGTACACGGCCCGCCATGTGTCAGCCTCCCTGCACGGGTCCGCCCTGTCCAGGTCGATCCTATGTCAGAAGATGGATTCGCCTACCGCTCCTCTGCAGGGGCGGTGCGCATCGTACCACGGAGGGCACGGGAGGCGCTGTGCCACAAACGGCATAGTGCAAGCCGTCACCTATCCCTCGACCGTCGTGGTGCAGGCTACTCCGTTTCCACAACACCAGAAAAGACAAGCCCCTGATCCACTGACGGGATCAGGGCCAGTACTCTGCCTCCTGTACCCGTCTAACTACTCGAAGGAGGGCGCAGGGGGCCCCGGGATGGCTACTTGGGACGTACGGGATCTGCACCGTCACCCAAGGCCCCATAACAGTGCTTCGCCGCTACTGCTGCCTGACAGCCCGATGCAGAGAAGGACACCTTGCACTGTAGATTAGCTCAACACACTCGATGTAAACCGCCCTGAGCCTCCCCTTGCAACTATAAAAGGGAAGGGCAGTGGCACATACAAGGGACGTTCGTTTCCACCCCCACACGCACTTAGCATCGATATCCCATCTCATACAACACAAGCATTCACACACACTCACTCACGTACGTAGACTTCTGCTACTTGAACCACTCGCACACCAGGGACTTGGGCTCTACACCCTCTCCCGACTTGTTTGTACCCCCTACATACTACAAACTCCCGAGCATAAGGAACACTTACTCTCTGACTGGACGTAGGGTATTACTCTCCGGAGGCCCGAACCAGTATAACCCCGAGTGTCTCCTGTGATACCGTGCAGATCAGAACACGCGCTCTTATATAAATTTACTTGCCGGCGGTACCGAACCCCGACAGTTGGCACGCCAGGTAGGGACCTTCGCATGTTTTCGACGTTCCTTTTAGGGTCCGCACAACCCTCTCATCATCCGCTTCGACGAAAGCCTTCACCAAGCCACTGCTGATGGACTCCCCCGTGGGGTCACCGGAGTTGCTCATGGCTGGGCTCGAGAAACGGTTCAGAAGCCTGAACTTCCGAGCGACTGGAGACGGCTACGACATGCGCCTCGTCGACGAGGTCATCGATGCACCTGCGCCGACTCCCGCTCCGACCGCCCCGCCACGCTCACCCCAGCGCAAGAGGCGCTCAGGCAAGCGCTCAAAGCAGGACAAGGCGGAGCGGCGCAGGGCCGCACGTGCTAAGCTCCCCTCCACGGGTCGAAGCTGGTACACCGCAGTCCGCTGGCGCAGCCGAGGACTCCCTGCCATCAGACTCGACGGAGCGCATCGCCAAGGAGGGCGCCCTGTTACCACCTCTTCGTGGAGGAAGGTCCTACGTAGCGGTAGTGTGTTCCTCTTCATCGAGCACAGATTGGGCTATGTACGAGAACTACCCCAGCCATCACCTCTACTGCAACATGGGCTTGCCGTGACCTCGGCTGACGAGCAGTACCTCGTCACTGATGGTACTGATGACATCTCGGGTCCGGAGTGGGATTACTCTGGGCTTCCCGACGTCGACGCCTTCCGTCGTTTCTAGACAGCGGCGGACTACTGTTTCAGCTACTCCGATGACTCTGACGATGGGGGTTACGACCCTTCCCGCGAGTGCTTCGTCATTGGCAACGCCCCTGTCGCTCCAGCACCAGCTCACACTCCGGATGGAGCACTTCACTCCGCCCACAGCTCAACGGCAGACAGTGCGGCTGAGGCCCAAGTTCCACCCAACGCCGCCGCACAGCGCGCTCGACTGGGCGAGTTGGAGGACGCCCAGCGCCAGCTCGACAATGAGCGGGCCCAGCTTCACCAACAACTCGGGCAGGACCCGAACCCGACTCCCGCTCGCGCACGGGCAAGGGACGTTCAACAACGCATCGTCAACGATGACCGAGATGTCGTTGACAGCACGCCCGTCTTCAAAAGGCCGTCGTAGAACTTGGCGGCAGCTGCGATCCTTCTCCAGAAAGTACCAGAGCCCGCCATGCCTCAAGAGAAGGAGATGCATAAGCAGATCAAGACACTCCTCGAGACTGCTGCCGTGTAGTAGGCGGAGAGCTCCGCTTCTCGACAGCGGGGTTCGCAAGGTCGCGGGCACTCCGAGCCGCAACAACCCGCGGCACCGTCGCAGCAGCCACGACGGTCCGAGGAGGTCAACGTACCAGTCAAGAGCCAATTGGGTCCCCACCACGACGCACGCGACACCATCAAGGCACGGTGGAGGGTTGACGCGGGTCAGCACGACGACTACAAGGAGCAACCTCGTAAGGAGTACAACTGGCGACGCGGAGGCCGGTACGACAGCGACGAGGACCGGAGCCGGAGCAGCTCACCTGATCCCCAAGGGCCTCGTGCCTTCAGGAACAATGTGTGTAGCACCCGCTTCCCTTCGCGTTTCAGGGCTCCGACCTCCGTGCCCAAGTACGACGGCGAGACCAACCCCAGCGTCTGGTTGGAGGACTACCGACTGGCATGCAACGCCGGCGGAGCACCGGATGATCTGTTTATCATCAAGAACCTGCCGCTACATCTCGCGGACTCGGCCCGCACGTGGCTCGAGCACTTGCCGCGGGGCAAGATCGACAGCTGGTCGCAACTACGTGACGCCTTCATCGGCAACTTCCAGGGCACGTACGCCCGACCAGGGAACCCCTGGGACCTGCGCAACTGCAAGCAGATGAAGGGCGAAAGCTTGCGCGACTACATCCGACGCTTCTCCAAGCGGTGCACCGAGTTGCCCAACACCACCAACACGGATGTCATCTCGGCTTTCCAGAATGGCACCACGTGTGCCACGCTGATCCATCGGATCGGGCGGCGGAAGCCGCGGTCTCCTCGGGAGCTGCTTGACATCGCGACCGACCACGCCAATGGAGAGGAAGCCGTAGCCGCGACGCTCAACTCTGTCGCAAGCAAAGGGAAGCAGCCAGCCGAAGCTGGCGACGGTCCGTCCGCACCAATCAAGAAGAAGAAAAGCAAAGATAAGAGGTACCGTGAGGATACCTTGGTAGCCGCTGTCGACCGAAAGACAGCGAAACCTAGAGGCAACCCTCCTTCGGGTCACTTCAAGAAGCTGTTGGATGCCCCGTGCCCCAACCACGAGGGCCCAGTCAAACACGCCTTCAAGGATTGCAACCTGATGAAGGCCTACCTCGCCGGCATGCTGAAGAAGAGGAGTGATGCTCCGACCGGCGACGGAGGGAAGGATAAGGGTAATGACGAGGGCGCTTACCCTCGGGAAGACGGAGCTGTGATGATGATCTTCGGAGGCTCGGAGGCGCGGCTACCCAAGCGTCAAGAGAAGGTGGTACGCCGAGAAGTCTACAGGCTCGAGCATGCGACTCCGACCTACCTGAAGTGGTCGGAGATGCCGGTTACATTTGACCGGCACGATTATCCTGATCACAAACCCCGACCGGGTAGCTACCCACTGGTCGTGTCACCCTTGTTCGGCACCAAGCGCGTGCACAAGGTACTGATGGACGGAGGCAGCGGCCTCAACGTCATCTACATGTCGACCCTGGACGACATGGGGATTCCGCGGTCCCGACTGCGGCCGTCAACGGCGCCTTTCCACGGGGTCGTACCCGGGAGGGAGGCGGTCCCACTCGGGCAGATCATCTACCCGTCACGTTCGGAACTCCGAGCAACTTCCGGACGGAAACCCTCACCTTCGAGGTGGTGGGATTCCCGGGGACGTATCACGCGATACTCGGAAGGCCAGCTTACGCTAAGTTCATGGCCGTCCCCAACTACACGTACCTCAAGCTGAAAATGCCCAGCTCGAAAGGCATCATCACAGCTGGTACAACTTTCCAGTACGCATACGAATGCGATGCTGAGTGCTTCCAGTTCGCTGAAGCACTGATCCGGTCTGAGAAGCTCACTGCCGAGCCCCCCTCCGAGGACCAAGAAATCCCCGAGTCGTCCAAGCGTGCGGCCTGCTCTTTCGAGCCCGCCAAGGACGCCAAGGAAGTGCCCGTCTCCGACGATGGCCGCACACTCCGTATCGGGACGGCGCTCGGTTCCGACTAGGAAAGCGCGCTCATCGACTTCCTCCGCGCGAATCTCGATGTATTCGCATGGAAACCCTCCGACATGCCGGGGATTCCAAGGGAGGTCGCCGAGCACAAGCTTAACATTAAGCCCGGCTCGAAGCCGATCAAGCAGCGTCTGCGCCGCTTCAACTCCGACAAGTGCAAGGCTATCGGAGAAGAGATCAAGAAGCTTATTAGTGCAGGGTTCATTCGTGAAGTCTACCACCCCGAGTGGTTAGCAAACCCTGTACTCGTTAAGAAGAAGAATGGCAAATGGAGGATGTGCGTTGATTACACAACCCTGAACAAGGTGTGTCCAAAACATCCATTTCCTTTACCGCGCATAGATCAAGTAGTCGACTTGACGGCTAGGTGCGAAACCCTCTATTTTCTTGACGCTTATTCAGGGTATCATCAGATCGCAATGGATCTGATCGACCAGCTCGCTACCTCGTTCATCACCCCGTTTGGCGCGTACTGTTACGTTTCCATGCCTTTCGGGTTGAAGAATGCAGGGGCCACATTCCAGAGATGCATGCGTCGCGTCTTTGGGGATCTCATCAGACGGCTGATCGAGGCCTATGTCGATGATATCGTGGTCAAGTCAAAGAAGGTGGGTGACCTGATACCCGACCTTACCGCGATCTTCGAGAAGCTGAGGGAGCACGGCGTGAAGCTGAACCCCGAGAAGTGTGTCTTCGGGGTCCCCAGGGGCATGCTACTCGGGTTCGTCGTATCGGAGTGCGGCATCGAGGCAAACCCGGACAAGATCTCTGCGATTACGGGCATGGGGCCCATCAAGAATCTGAAGGGGGTGCAGGGTGTCACCGGATGCCTCGCTACTCTCAGCAGTTCATCGCCCGACTAGGAGAGCGCAGCCTGCCGCTGTACCAGCTCATGAAGAAGTCGGAGCACTTTCAGTGGATGCCAGAAGCACAGGAAGCACTCGACTCGCTTAAGAAACTACTCGAGAGCCCACCGGTGCTCACCGCACCGGCTGAGGAAGAGCCGATGCTCCTATACATCGCTGCGATGACCCAGGTCGTGAGCGCGGTGCTGGTAGTTGAGCGAGACGAGCCTAGCAAGACGCAGAAAGTTCAATGCCTCGTCCACTTCGTGAGCGAAGTCCTCTCCGACTCGAAGACACGATACCCACAGATACAGAAGCTGATCTATGCTATCCTCATCACCAAGCGGAAACTCCGGCATTATTTCGACTCACATCGCATCACGGTGGTGTCCGAGTACCCGCTTGGCGAAATCATACGGAGCCCAGAGGCGGAAGGCAGAATCGCTAAGTGGGCCCTTGAGCTGATGGGGCAAAACATCGAGTATGCGCCCCGCACTGGCATCAAGTCGCAAGCGTTAGTTGACTTCGTCGCTGAATGGACGGAGATCCAAACACCTCCTGCTCCCATCGAGCACGAGACGTGGCTCATGTACTTTGACGGATCCCTCATGAAGGAAGGAGCCGGGGTCGGACTCGTGTTCATCTCGCCTCTGGGCGTGCGAATGGAATACATGGTCCGACTACATTTCGCGGCCTTCAACAATGTCGCTGAGTACGAGGCGCTCATCAACGGTCTCCGGATCGCCGTCGAGCTGGGAATTCGACGCCTCGACGTCAGGGGGGACTCCGACCTGGTCGTGGGACAGGTCATGAATGAGAAAAACTGCATAAGTCCGAAGATGGCCGCCTACTGTCGGGCGGTGCGCGGACTAGAGGACAAGTTTCACGGACTCGAGCTCAATCATGTGCTGCGTGAGTACAACAAGGCGGTTGACACCCTTGCGAAGGCAACATCGAATCGAAAACCTGTCCCGCACAGGGTCTTCGCCAGCGACCGGTACGAGCCGTCTATTCGTTCCGGGGAGGACGAGACACCAGAGCCGTCCACACAAGAGGTCATGGAGATCGACAGGGCGCAAGAGCCCAACCTCAAAGACCCAGACTGGAGGATTCCGATCCTCGAGTGGATGGTGGAAGGAAAATTGCCACCTGACAAGGAGACGGCTCGACGCATCGCTCGCATGGCCAAGTCGTATAAACTGGTCGACGGCGAGCTCCGTCGAAAGGGTGCCAAAGACATATTCATGCGGTGCATCTTGGCTGACCAAGGCAAAGAGCTGTTGCAGGAAATCCACGCGGGCACTTACGGACATCACGCCGGCCCAAAAACCATTGTCGGAAAGGCTTTCCGACAAGGTTTCTACTGGCCCACCGCGGTCACCGACGCAACTCAGATCGTGCGCAGCTGTGAAGGCTGCCAGTTCTACGCACGACAAACCCATCTCCCGGCGCAGGCTTTGCAGACCATTCCCATCACCTGGCCATTCGCGGTCTGGGGGCTGGACATGGTCGGGCCACTGAGGAAAGCACCCAGGGCCTACACCCACGTGCTCGTCGCCATCGACAAGTTCTCGAAATGGATCGAGGCCAAGCCCATAACGAATGTCCGTTCCGAGGAAGTCGTCGTGTTCTTCACTGACATCATCTACCGGTTCGGGATCCCAAACTCCATCATCACCGATAATGGCACGCAGTTCACTGGCAAAAAATTCCTCAAGTTCTGCGACGACAACCACATCCGTGTGGATTGGGCCCGCCGTCAGTCATCCAAGAACCAATGGGCAAGTGGAGAGGGCCAATGGCATGATTTTGCAAGGTCTAAAGCCGCGGATATTCAAGCGTCTCGAGAAGTTTCGGGCGACGTGGGCTGCGGAGCTCCCGTCAGTCCTATGGAGCCTGCGCACCACTCCGAGTCGGGCTACTGGCTGTATGCCTTTCTTTCTCGTCCACGGGTCGTAAGCGATCCTCCCAACGGACATCAACTATGGCAGCCCGCGAGTCTGAGCCTACATTGAAGAGGGCAACTAGGTCGCCCTCGAGGACGCTATCGACTAGCTGGATGAGGCATGCAACGTCGCCCTCCTCCACTCAGCACAATATCAGCAAGCTCTATGTCGCTACCATGAACGCAACATACGGGAGCGCGAGTTCCAAGTCGGCGACCTCGTCCTCCGACGAGTTCAGAGTAACGAGGGGCGACACAAGCTCTCGCCTCCATGGGAGGGGCCGTTCATCGTCGACCAAGTACTCCGACCAGGAACCTTCAAGCTCAAGTACGAGGACGGTAGGGTCATCTCCAATGCCTGGAACATAGAGCAGCTACGCCGTTTTTACCCTTAAGTATTTATTTTGTTTTCATCTTATGATAATGTAAGAGCTCTGAGCTACTTTATCTTTCGTGAGATGATATCTTCCTTAAGCTTACATCTTTACTCAAGTAAAATGTCTTTATGCTTGTCTCACCCCATGGGCAAGTCTCCGACTTGTCCATGGGCTCGGGGGCTACCCGGGGGCTGCGGCCCCCCTCCCCTGAGCATTACGAAACCTTTTTTCGATCAAAAACCATCCATGGTTTCTCATATGATCGATGCGGTACGCTCACATTCCTTAAAGGGAGATGAACGACAACTCTAGCGGTCATAAACCTGCGCTCGTCCGGGCCCCGAGTACTTACGCCCCTGCAGCTACGGTACAAAGACCCACGAGCAAAGTCTATGACCTCAAGTTATCGATCACTCGCCCCTTCGAAGGGATTCCGAGTAACCGTCTCAAACTCTCAAGAGTTTTCTTGTTTGTAGAAACATGTGCACACATGCCTATTTTTCTCCGAAGTACTCAGGGGCTGCCCGCTCGAGTAGTAACGCTTCTAAACTAAGCCTGGTCGAGTCGCCTAGTTCCTACGCCTCCGCGGCTATGGAACAAGACACCGTCAGCAAAGTTTTAAGTTACGCTACTCGGCGCACAGGTCCTCTAACTACTCGAGAAAAGGGCAACAAACAATCAAAATGCTTAAACTTGAAATAAGAACAGGTTCTTAACCCACAAGTTCGCCATAAACATTTGGCCCACAAGTTTTTACAGGCATGATTAAAAAGCCTCGGCGAGGCAACCTAGTTTTTCTTTACAGGCCCAGGTTGTAAAGGGCATGGCTCAGCATAGCTTTGGCGAAGTCGACGGCGCCTTCTTCGATGCTGTCGTACTGCTCGTCGGTGTAGCCCGGGCACCACCCCTGGCCAAGCAGTGCCCTATCCAGGTCTGGGTAGTGCGACAAGAAGATGGCTACCACCTTGCGGACGACGTCGCCAGCCGTATCCATTACCTGTTGACGAGCTGTCGCAGCGGCCAACTCCAAGCGGTCCTTCAGGTGGCCGGGAGGAACACCGAGTTCGTCACACATCTTGAAGATAGCCGCTCCCATCCCATTGCGGATCGACTCCAGCTGCTTGATATCAGCCTGGGCCCCCGCGAGTGATTTTCGCTCCTGCTCGAGCTCCGCCACGACCTCTGGAGAAAAGTGAAAAGACCAATATCAGCGAAGAATGAGCCAATCCAAAGAAGGCAAAAGACGAAGAGGACACGACTCTTACTGTTGAGCTTCTCGTTAGCCTCCTTGACCAGCTCCACCAGCTTCTGGTTCTCGACGAGGTGGGTGGTCGCGGCGCTCTCGTGATCTGCGACCTGCTTCTGCAAGTCGGTACGGGCCACGCGGAGAGCTGTACGCCCCAGAAGAAATATGCCGCCTCGAATCAAGAAACTGCACGGAAGCAGAAAGCAGAGATGACAGGTCGCAAGGTACTCACCGATGATCTCGTTCTCGCGTTTTTGCGCAATTTCCTCGAGGCGAACCTTCTTAGCGGTGAGACTGCCGACTTGGGTCTCGAGCGTCGTCACCCCCTCACGGGCCACCTGGAGGTCGGACTCGGCCCGGGCCGCCCTAGTCTCGAGCTCCGTCTTCTCTTGATGGGGGGTGTGGGCAGCGGCCTCAGCATTGGAGCGCAGCTCCGCCGCTACCTGCTCCGCCGCGGCCAGCCTCTCCTCCAGGGCGGTTTTCTCCGCCTGCGCCGCGGCCGCGCGGTCTTCTGCAGCCTTCACCCTCGCCTCAAAGGACGCACACTCTGTCGATCGACCGGCCTCGCTGTCTGTCTCCACGAGGCGGGCCGCGGCCAACTGCGCCTCCAGCTGAACCTTCTCCGCGCGGAGCGCCTCAAAGGTCCGCGCCTTGTCCTCGGAGCGCCCAACGAGCTCCTAAACCACGCATGAGTCGCACGATTGAGAAGAAAAGGAAAAATAAGCATGAGAAAGGAAGAGGAAGGAAAAAGACTCACCCTCGAGGTGGGGATCAGGTCCCTGATTGCCCGCTCTGACTGACGAAGCGCCATCTCGCTCAGGCGCAGGCTACGCTCTAGGCGGCAGCGTGCCGCCTGCTCTGTGTCGCTGTCAAGGCCCGGACCTACTGAGGCCAGGACCGGTGACATGGCCACCAGCCAGAGTGGCGGAACTCCTGTCTCCTCCTCTTCCACCATCGAGGTGGTCGGCCTCGGCACCCTCGAGCTCTCCCCGACCTCCGCGGTCGTGGGGGGGCATCTGCTCGTCCGCCGTCCCGACGGGAGAAACGGCTGGAGAAGGCGACGCCGGGATGACGATCACCTCAGCTGGAGCGGCATCCCATGCGGCTACCGACGAGATGGGAACGATCCCCTCGGTCACCACGATCGTCGCCGCGGCGGAAGCATCCTCGGAGGCGCGATCGCCCGCCTCCACCATCTCAACACTACTCCCCGTTCCCCCCGCCGACTTGGGGGCTGGGGTCTCGAAGTCCGCAGCAGCAGCGGTCGTACCCTCCAGCGACTCGGGGGCTGGCTACGCATCGTTACCCGCCCCCATCGACGACTCGGGGGCTGGCTGTTCATCATCGCCCGCCTGCACCTCGGGAATAGGGTTCTACTGGTCCTGCTCCTGGGCCCCAGACAGGCACCTTGCCAACTCGGCCGCGTGGGCCGAGAGTGCTTCTTCAGTTGGGGCCTCGCCCCCCAAACCCATCGCCCCCATCGACAGGTCGCTGCGAGTCGGGCTCGCAGTTCTCTGAGGGGGGACGGTCACCACCGGGGTCCCCTACCCAATTGCTTCTTCAGCCACCGCCCCCGACTGAAGGGAGGACGGCGGGTCACTCGACGACAGTGTGTCCCCACCCACCTGAGCAGGGTGGCGCAATGCCTTGACGGGCACCGGCCTCATGGTGCGACGGTCGGGCGCCCTGAATCAAGAAAGATGTCACGATGACAAACGAAAACGCGCTCGCTAGAAGCACAAAGCAAAAACCAGAAGATTACAACTCGGAACTCAACCCTTTGCTACGCGGCGAGGCCGCTTGGAGCCGATCGTGGGTTTGGGCGGGGACGCCGCCCTCTTGCTCCCCGACGACGGAGCAGATGTCGGAGGTGGCATCGACCCGCCTCTGGCAACGACGACCGACGCAAGCCGCCATTGGGTCAGGGGTGGCACCCCGCTCTAGGCTGCTGGTGGCGGGAAGGCCGCCGGCACGCTCCGCGGCTCCCGAGACGAGCGCGCGGAGGGCGAGTGAGACCTCCAGCGCGAGGAATGGTGGCGCAGGACGTCGCGCCTCGACTCGTGGCAGCCGGAGTCGCTGCGCCGCGGAGAGCTCCTGCCCCTCTCGCGGCGATCCCGCCGAAGAGCACGGCTGCTCGTTCCGGGCTGATCAGCCCGGGAAGAGGAGGGAGGCGCCTGCCGGCCTGAACTGGCGCCAGCTGCGGCCGGGGTGGGCATCGATCCGCCGCGCGGCTGTGAGGACGGCGCCGTCTCCTCATCAGTCCACTCGAAAGGGGACTCGTCCTCATCCGTGTCCGCCGGGGCCGACGAGGGATCCTCATCATTGGAGATGTCCCTCTCCCCGTTGCGTCGGCGCAAGGCGCGTTTGTCGTTCCTCTCCCGCTTCGCGATCTCCTTCTGTTGGTGGGCCCTGCTGCGTTCCCATCGCCGCTGCTGCCGCACGGCGGTCTCGCGGGTGATCGTCCGGTCCTCCCCCAGCGGAGGACGAGAGGTGAGGACGCGCACATCCTTCATCTGCGCAAGCACAAGAATGATTACCACCCGCGACCGTGAAGGAGAAATCAAAAGGAAGTCGAGGGAAGACGTACCAGCTCCGTAGTGGCCGGAGAGGGGAGCATCTGCAGCAGGCCCGGCGGCGGGCAGAACATCTAGGTTACCCCGGTGGCCTGGGACACCCGGCGCTGGACCTCGTCCAGCGAAGGCAGCGAACGAGCGGTCACGGTCCCCTCAAAGGGAGCGCGGTCGTCCGTCATCTCCCAGAGGCGCAGTGCGCGGCGACGGAGCGGGACGACCCCCCGGGTGTGGTAGCCGCCGATCAAGGTGATGAAGTTCACCCCATTGTCACGGAGTCTTGTGAGGGCGGCGAGGGCGCTGTCGAGGAACCGGGGACGATCTTTCTTCTCCGGCCCGTAGCTCCACTTCGCCGGCGCCCGATCGTACCACCGGTTGGTGAACAACGGCAGCGGATTCTCGGGGTCGTTCTTGAGGTAGAACCACCCTCAGTGCCACCCGCTGTTGGAAGTGGTCAGGTAGGTGGGGATGTACTTATCCATCCTCCCCTGCTTCCCGCGGAGACCGTCGCACCCGATTGCCGCCGCAGAGTTGTGGTCCTTCACGACGACGAACTTGTAGAAGTACCGGAACAAGTCCCAATGGGCTCCCTGCTCCAGGTATCCTTCGCACAAGGCCACAAACACCGCCATCTGCTGGACACCGTTCGGGTTGAGATTTTGAAGCTCCAAGCCGTACTCCTCGAGCACGGCGCGGATGAACCATCCCGCCGGGACAGAGAAACCTCGCTCGTGGTACAGCACGAACGAGACCACGTACCCCGCCGGGGGCTGGGGGCTGCTCTCTAGCCCAGGCACCCTCCACTCTTCCACCGCGGTCAACGGCGGCAGCATGCCGTCGGAGGCGAGGCGGTCGAGCTCGGACCAGGTCACCGTCGAAGACGACCAGTTCGACATCGTGTCGGCTGTGGTGGCGGCGGTAGGCGTTCCTGGCTTGTGAGAGAAGGCGGGGCGAGCTCTGCGTTGTGTGCGGCGAGTGCGAAGACGGAGGCAAGAGACGGCGGCGGCGGAAACCACAAGGAAGCAGAAGGGGAAAAACCGACCGGCGCCCACGGTATAAAAACGGGGGAATGATTACATCTACCCCCGCAGTTAATGCCCGCGTTGCCTCGGGCCACGTTCTTCATCTGCCGAAGCGTCACCCCTCAAAAGGCGCCCCCACCACTGCGCGCCGCCCATGACCGAGCCACCACGTCACCCGGAGTGGGACCCGGCGATCCCGCGATCGGCGCGAGATCGCCACCAGTCACCCCACGACTCGCGCCACGTGACAAGACACCAGTCTCCGACTTGTCCAAGATTCCAACATTTAACCCCACGCACAAGTCTCTGACTTGTCCGTGGGCTCGGGGGTTACTACCCGCGGGTCCGCTCGCGCGTCCCCGCTAGAGAAAAACACAAGTCTCCTCGTCTCTATGACGATTGACCTTGGGAGCGAGTCTTTGACTCCCTCACCAGGCTCGAGGGCTACTGACGAGGCCATGGACCAGGGCCCACTAAGACCCTTGAAAAATGCGGTATGAACCCACGTACGGCATGCGCCGTTAGCTAACACAACGAATGTTACGCTGTCCGAGCACGTGGTAGCCCGTACGACCAGTTTTCGCCATGGGCAACAAGGCAAGCGGCTCCGGGCCATCCGTACCCTCTTCCTCGAGTACATGGTGGTCCATACGACAAGTTCCCGCCTCCACTCCCGACTACTCGCTCGCACGAGTAGTTTCTGCCTCACGGCCGCGGCAACTCGCTCGCACGAGTAGTCTCCGCCTCCAAGCCACGACTACTCGTTCGCACGAGTAGTTTCCGCCACCGACCGGCGCAGGCTTCACGGGGAAGACACGGGGTGCATGGACCCACCAGATCGAGATCCCGGGATCTCCGCGCATGTTCCTTTGTGCACCGCCACGCGTCCGCCCCGTCGCGGCGGTCCTCCCGGGCCTGACCGATTCGGTGTCAGGGGACGGATTCGTCAAACCCTGCCACGAACGGCACAGTGACCATCGTACCGCGGACGGCAAAATGGGTGCTGGACGGCGTACGGTACAGTAAACACTACGCCCTAAGCATCGGGAGACGCGGCATAGATCACCTACTCGCACGAGTAGTTTTCCGGCTCTGACTAGTTCAAAATTGGCCGTCAAGGCCGCAGGTATGCAGGCCCCGTCGGCGTCCCGTGATACCCCGGTACACGGCCCGCCACGTGTCAGCCTCCCTGCACGGGTCCGCCCTGTCCAGGTCGATCCTGTGTCAGAAGATGGATTCTCCTGCCGCTCCTCTACAGGGGCGGTGTGCATCGTACCACGGAGGGCACGGGAGGCGCTGTGCCACCAACGGCACAGTGCAAGCCGTCACCTATCCCTCGATCGTCGTGGTGCAGGCTACTCCGTTTCCACAGCACCAGAAAAGACAAGCCCCTGATCCACTGACGGGATCAGGGCCAGTACTCTGCCTCCTGTACCCGACTAACTACTCGAAGGAGGGCGCAGGGGGCCCCGAGATGGCTACTTGGGACGCACGGGATCTGTACTGTCACCCAAGGCCCCGTAATAGTGCTTCGCCGCTGCTGCTGCCTGACAGCCCGATGCAGAGAAGGACGCCTTGCACTGTAGATTAGCTTAACACACTCGATGTAAACCGCCCTGAGCCTCCCCTTGCGACTATAAAAGGGAAAGGCAGTGGCACATACAAGGGACGTTCATTTCCACTCCCACACGCACTTATCATCGATATCCCATCTCATACAACACAAACATTCACACACACTCACTCACGTACGCAGACTTCTGCTACTTGAACCACTCGCACACCAGGGACTTGGGCTCTACACCCTCTCCCGACTTGTTTGTACCCCCTACTACAAACTCCCGAGCATAAGGAACACTTCCTCTCTGACTGGACGTAAGGTATTACTCTCCGGAGGCCCGAACCAGTATAACCCCCAGTGTCTCCTGTGCTACCGTGCGGATCAGAACACGTGCTCTTATATAAATTTACTTGCCGGCGGTACCGAACCCCGACAACAGTGCTTAGTGACATCATGGATGGCCTCCTATGGTGTTACTTATGACGTTTAGTATTTTATTTCTGCTGTGTTTCGAACTCTGAACTATTTACTCTTATGCAAAAGACTTGGTTTGTAATAATGAACCTTTGAAGCTTGACGTAATAATTTGTGAATTATCTATCTCTGGACTCACCTTCGAGTGAGTTTTAATGTACAAGTGTTCGATCCTTGTTAAGTGATTTACCGGGCTTGACCCGGCAGAGACAACAAGTTACTTATGTAGTATTGCTTAATGACCAAATGGAATGATTTAGGCAATAATATGAAATTAATTTGGGCGGTTCTGTCACAATAGCTGAACCCACAGAGCAAGGCGGCGGTTATGTATCCACCCATCGCGCCGGGCGTGAGCGCTCACGGTACGCGGCGGGGGCGGGGGGCCCACGACTGGAGAGTAATAACTAATCTATTTCAAAACTAAAAAATTTATAAATCTTAAACCGTGCGTCTAAATTAAATTTCGATTTTAAAAATGAATTTCTTGTGTTGAGATCTTCAAAATAAAAGTCCACTTGACTATGTTTTGATGATTTTAAAAAATATATTTTTAATACTAAATATTAATTAGTGTTATAGCGAACAAATGTTTTACTAGCTAGAACAAATAGATTTGTTCGGCCTCATATATTTTTGTTCGTCCCATTGAATATATGTTCGGTCTTAGTGAATATTATTTTTCATTTCTCTTTCTATTATTATACTTTTCATGGCCGAACAAAATTTACCGAGCCGAACAAAAATTCACTTGGGCCAAACAAAACATATGCACTCGGGTCGAACAAAAATTCACTTGGGCTGAAAAAATTCATTAGGACCGAACAAAAGTTCTCTTGGGCCGCCGAACAAAAATTCATTAGGCCCGAAAAAAAGTTCACTTGAACCGAATAAAAGTTCACTTGGTCCGAACAAAACATATTCACTGGGACCCAACAAAAATTCATTAGGGCCGAACAAAAGTTCACTTGGGCCGAGTTCACTTGGGCCGAACAAAAACTCACTGGGGCCGAACAAAAAATATTCACTAGGGCTGAACAAAAATTCAGTTAGGCTGAACAAACATATTCACTAGGCTCAACAAAAATTCACTTGGACCGAACAAAAATTCACTGAGACCAAATAAATATATTCACCGGGACCGAACAAACATTCGCTCGAGCCGAATAAATACGTGCGAACAAATATTCACTAAGGTCAAATAAATATATTCACTAAGACCAAACAAATATACTTACGCAGAGAATAATTATATAAAAAGAAGAACAAATACAAACAAATTAAATAATAAATAAAGAACTAAAATTTTAGAAATATATAGAAAACAGAAATAAATATATATATATATATAAAGGAAAGAAAGAAGAAATAAAAAATATGAAAATAGAAACAGAAACAATAAAATAGAAAACAGAAATAGAAATAAATTAATAAATAAATAATAAAAGAAGAAACAAAAAATAAACAAAAAATAAAAAGAAAAGAAAATAGAAAAGAAAAGAAGAATAAAAAGAAAGAAATAGGAAAAACTGAAAAAGAAAAAACGACGTCCCACCCTCGTGGCTACGTGCCCCCGCGCGGTGCTTTGTTAGCCATCGCAGATGCGACGTACAATCACGGTACACAGCAGGTGGGGTTTGCGAGCAGGTGATGTTTTGATTATTTTTTTATTAGCGAACCCTCCAAGTCAGATAGGGAACACAGCACATGTCACATGGTTCGTGGGCTGATTTCGGCACGGAATTGGAATTTTTTATTTTTTTATATTATTTTTTTGATTTTTTAAACTATGGATATCAAATTTTGCAAAACTATACTACAACTGTCGTAGCACATGACGGTAGGGACCAACCGTCATGAGGCACGGCGGTTGGAGGTGCTACAGTGTCCAACCGTCGTGGGGTGCAACGATTGTGAACAGTGCCCTCCGCGTGGGTACTGTAGAATATGGTGTAAGTGGATTGTGAACCGTCGTTGGATTGTGAACAACGTTATGCACATGCATTTGATTATGGTGTAAGTGGGAGAATTACCACTAACCCAACTCTTGTTGGCCACATTCATCTAAACAACTAAGAAAAATCACAAAAAGTATTGTGGGTGTGGTGAGGGTGAACTAACTACTATTTTGATGAAGATTGTGTGCACATCTAAGCAACTTAATTTACTAAACTTCATTAAGAGTAGGGGTGAGTGAGGATGGACTAATTATAACTTTGATGGTGATTGTGTGCATATTTAAGGAAATTAAATTAACAATCTTCACCAAACAGTAGGGGTGTGTTTAAAAATTATTCTAAACAGGAACTGAATATAAACACCTCTTTTTCAAATTAAAAGATAAATCTAAAACTATTTATTCCATTTTTAACTAGCCATTCATCCATAATTCATAATAATTAAAATATGACTCCAATTGGCATGAAAATTTTACCACATCAGCATATCACTACAGCAAACTTAAATACTAAAATTCAACCTCAGATCATTTATAAATTAATTTAAATAAAAAAAGACAAGATTCATCCTAGATAAGCTTCATTAATTCATACAAAAAGATTTACTAATCTTTTTCACCTCAAATTTTTCCTACAGTTCAAACATGTCAAAACTAATTTCTTGACCAACACATTCAAGTGGATATATCATATTTTTCAAGTTATGCATTTAACGTCCTTCACAAGTATAATTCCAAAACACCATTCAAACAAGCTTCTAAAATCACCATTATTTTTCCAGAGGTGCTTAACATCATGACAAAAGCCTAGGGTGCATTGGTGCTTAAAGAATTTATATCTTGAGGGGACTATAAAAAGCATCAAGCTTAAACTACATAAAGCTTCCAAAACTCATAACTCTAATTCTACACAACAAACATGTGCGAAACTTGGTCACAGATCTGAACATGGCTCACAAAACAACATATCCAAATTTCATATCATTTCCGTGAGTACATTTTGAATTACAATAAAAGTGCCTCAAACTGAGTTTGAATTTACATTTCAAAAATACTCAGAAAAACCCTATACAACTTGTCTAGAAGTTGTAGATCTGGTCACAAGTAAACCAAAACAATTGGATTTACATTTTTCCGAATTTTTTACGATTTTTAACAGATTTTCTAATTTGCAGCTAGAACCCTAGAATACATTTACAGACAGACCATCGAATGAAGTTTCAGAAATTACAGATACACCCCTAGTTCACGGAAAACACCCTAAACAAACTGGAAGCTCTGCAATGTAGTCCCCGCCGGTGATGTGGGGCTCGCCGGTGGCGGTTTAGGCCGGAGCTTGGCCGGGTGAGGGGCTAGGGAGTCTCAGGTACTCACCCTCGACCGATTCCTTGGGCTCTGGTGGGTGCAGAGGGTTCTCGGGATGGCCGGTGACGTGGAGGTGGCTGGCGGAGCTCTGTTGCGGCTCAGGAACGGCGAGGTGCGGCCGGGCGTACAAGGCCAGTGCACGGGGGTGTCGCAGGGGTGGAGCAGGAGCAGAGGGAGAGGCAAGGGGGAGGCAGCAGGGCTTGGCTCGGCGACTTTGGCCTTCAGCACCCGCGGCGCTCTGCTACGCGCGAACCAGTGCGGCGGTGAGCGGCGAACCGAGAAGGGGGAGGGCGAGCTCGTCGATGGTGGCGGGACGGACGAGGAAACACGTGGTGTCCTCGCTTCTCCCTTTTATCCTGGGGACTGGCACTAGGGGCGCCCCGCATGGCCGTGGCTCGGCTGGCGCAGGGCGTGGCCGGCGCGTGTCGCCCGAGCGACGTGCATCGTGGATGAGCGTGGCGTACGGAGGACCATGTGGCGGAGGGTCCACGGTCTCGCGAGGGTCCACAGCGGATAACCCCACGCGACCGTACGCCAGAGCATAGGAGGTTCGCCACGTGGCCGGCGCGGCCGAATTCCCTGTGTGCGCTCTGGCTCTGCGACGGCGTCGGCATCGGCGTCGTCCATTTTAATTCCAAGTGCCAATCTTCAAAATTGCTAAACTCCCAAAAATGATAACTAAGTGAAAAATCTCCAAAAATAAAAGTTGTAGAGGAGCTATAGCACTACAACATTCCCAAAGGGCGACATATGTTTTGATGAATAGATTTGTGGGAAAAACGTGTTGAACTTTCAGAAAATCTCGGCCCCGGTTTACTATGCGTAGGAACTTCAACTCAAATTTAAGCGACTTTGCACTCAAAATTTGAATGTCTGCCAATTATGAAAAATATGTTCCCGGAGATAAGGAAAAACTTTTATATTGGTCGATTTTGAACTTCTATAGTGAAATTTGCAGAACGCACAAGAAAACCGAATCAGCCTTTTGGATCTCTAGGGGTTTGACCATGATTTGAGGGTTTGACCAAGGGTCTTTGTGCAAATGTGTTCACAATCATGCCAAACATACTTAGGGACTAATTAATCTTGATTAACCACACTAATGGAAGTGCTTAGGTTAATAAAATATCAGGGATATTACAGCCTACCCCCCTTAAAAGAAATCTCGTCCTGAGATTAGGAATTAAAAGATGAAAGTAGGGGAAGGAACTTACGATGTCTAGATTGAAGAAAACCCGGATAATTCTCATTGAGATAGTGTTCAGTTTCCCAGGTAGCTTCATCGACATGATGATGACTCCAGTGGATTTTATACATCTTTACGGATTGTCTTCGAGTTTTTCTTTCTTTTACATCAAGAATCCTTAAAGGATATTCGACGACAGAGAGATCCGGTTCAATCCAAGCATTAGCTTCTTCAATGACTTCTCTGTCTGGTTTATGAGCACATCTTCTCAATTGCGAGACATGAAACACATTGTGGACGGTAGAGAACCACTCAGGAAGTCGAATACGATATGCCACTGGCCCACAGACTTGAATAATTTCATAGGGGCCAATGTAGCGAGGAGCTAGCTTTCCTTTCACACCGAACCTTTGGACACCCTTGGTTGGCGAAACTTTTAAATACACAAAGTCACCAACTTTATATTCCCTAGGTACCTTTCCCTTGTCATAATGACTCTTTTGCCTTTCTTGGGCTATTCTCAAATTTTCTTTAATTACCCTCACTTTTTCTTCGGCATCCTTAACTAAGGCTAGACCAAAGAATTTCCTCTCACCGGTCTGTGACCAGTTCAAGGGAGTGCGACATCTCCGTCCATAAAGAGCCGCAAAAGGTGCCATTTTGAAGCTAGCTTGATAGCTATTGTTGTAAGAAAATTCCGCCAAAGCTAGACACTTGTCCCAACTTTTATCAAAGTGAATGACACAGGCTCGCAACATGTCCTCTAGAATTTAGTTCACTCTTTCAGTTTGACCATCAATCTGAGGACGATATGCTGAACCCCGTATGATTTTGGTGCTAAGTGATTTATGTAATTGTTCCCAGAAGCGTGACACAAAGCGGGACCAGAGTACAAGTTTAATATTACATAAAAGTTCACAGAACATAATATTACAAACCAGGTTTTTAGTACATGAAAGTAAACATGATTCATAGTTTAGACAGCGGAAATAAAACTAAACACGTGATACATATGGGAGGCCATCCACAATATATCACTCCTCATCGTCATTCTCCCATTTAATCTCCCATCCATCTGGAATAGCACCAGGCCAGATGGGGTTACCTCAAAACCACAAATTAAGCAAGGCTGAGTATGCTGATACTCAGCAAGACTGACCCGTCAAAAATAAAAGATACAACTAGACATGCAAGGCTTTTTGGCTGGTGGGTTTGTTTTGCCAAAAGCAACTAAGAGTTTATCCTTACTTTCAAATTTTAGCTCAAGTTCTAGTATGTTAACCATTCTAGGTAAGCACCTAGCTAAACAAGCATGGTTGTGCAAACAAGATTTGACGAGGCCATGGACCAGGGCCCACCAGGACCTCTAAAAAACGCAGTACGGACCCACGTACGGTGTACTTTGACGGCTAATGCAACGAGTATTAAGCCCCGAGTACACGAGAGTCCGCACGACCCGATTCTGTCATGGGCCGGAAGGCGGGTGGCCCACGGCCACCAGCACCTTATCCTCCGAGTACATGGCGGCCCATACGACAAGTCTTCACCTCCGCCTCCGACTACTTGCTCGTACGAGTAGTCTCCGCTTCTTGTCCCCGACTACTCGTTCACACGAGTAGTTTCTGTCGCCACCCCGCGCGGGCTTCGCGCGGGAGGCAAAGGGCGCATGAGCCCCTCCTGGTCGAGATCACGGGATCTCCGTGCACGTTCCCCCGCACGCTGCCACGCATCTGCTCCCTCGTGGCGTCCCGCCCGGGTCCGACTGATTCGGTGTCAGGAGGCAGATTCGTCAAACCCTGCCACAAATGACACAGTAGCCATCGTACTGTGGGCGGCATGAGGGGTGCTGAGCAACGAACGGTACTTTACACGCTACGCCCTAAGTATCAGAAGGCGCGGCATAGACCGCCTACTCACACAAGTAGTTTCACCGCCCCCGACTAGTTTAAGACTTCACCACCAAGGTTGTGGGTACATGGGCCCCGTCCGGATCCTGTAATATCCGGGCGTGACAACCCGCTCCTCGCCATGTGCCGGCCCCTCCGCGTCGGTCCACCCTGACCAAGTCGATCTGGTGTCAGAGGGCGGACCCGTCTGCAGCTCCACGAATGGGGCAGCACGCGTTGTACTACGGACGGCACGGGAAACGCTGTGCCACGAACGGCACAGTGTACACCGCTCCCTATCCCTCGAATGTCGTGGCATAGACCACTCCACCTCCACAGTAACTGGAAAAGATGAGCTCCTGTTCTGCTGACAGGAGTAGGATACGAATCCTATCTCCCGTACCTGACGAACTACTCAGAGAAGGGTGCGGGAAGCCTCAGGAACAGCTACTTGGGACGCACGACTCAAGGAAGACCTATTCTGTCACCTAAGGCATCGTAACAGTTCTTTGCCGCTCCACCTGACAGCCTAACGCGGAGGAGGACGTCCTACGCTGTAGACTAGCCTATGTCCTCGATGTAACCCCCCTGAGCCTCTCCCTTGTGACTATAAAAGGGGAGGAACGGGGCACTTGCAAGACACGTTCGTTTTCACCCCCACACACACTCAGTATCGATATCTCATCTCATAAACCCTCGTAGCCACACGCACGCACACACCCACGTATGCAGAACCCTGCTACAAGAACCACTTACACGCCAGGGACTTGGGCTCGAAACCCTCTCCCGACCTGTTTGTATTTCCTACTACAAACTCCTGAGCATAAAGAACACCCCCTCTCAGACTGGACGTAGGGTATTACTCTCCGGAGGCCCGAACCAGTATAACCCCGAGTGTCTCTTGTGCAACCGTGCGGATCCGTACATGCATTCTTATAAATTTACTTGTCGGCGGTAACAAACCCTGACAGTTGGTGCGCCAGGTAAGGGCCTTCACGTGTTTTCGACGTTCTTTTTAGGGTCCGCACGGCCCTCCCATCGTTTGCTTCGATGGAAGCCATCGTCAAGCCGTCACTGATGACCTGCCCCATGGGATCATCCGACCCGCTCCTGGCTGGGCTCGAGATCCGTTTCGGGAGCCTGAACTTCTGGGCGACGGGGGACGGCTATCTCATGCGCCTCGTCGACGAAGCTACCGACGCTCCTGCACCGGCTCCAGCCCCGATCGCCATGCCACGGTCGCCCCGACGCAAGAGGCGCTCAGGCAAGCGCTCGCGGCAAGCTAAGGCGGACCGACGCAGGGCGGCACGCGCTAGCTCCCCTCCGCGGGTCGAGGCTGGCGCACCGACGACCACCGACGTAGCTGAGAACTCCCTACCGTCGGACTCAACGGAGCGCATCGCCAGAGAGAGCGCGCCGATGCCGCCGCGCTCCCAAGGGGCGCTCTACACGGTGGCAGCATATTCCTCTTCGTCGGGCATGGACCTGGCCGCGTACGATAACTACCCAAGCCATCGTCTGTGGTGCAACAGAAAGCTCCCGGCAACCTCTCCCGACGAGCAGTACCTCGAGACCGACGGCACGGACGACGTCCTGGACTCAGAGTGGGACTACTCCGGACTTCGAGACGCAAGCACTTTCCGTCATTTCTAGACGGCGGCAGACTACTGCTTCGGCTACTCCGACGACTCCGACGACGGGGGATACGACCCCTCGCGCGAGTGCTTCGTCGTCGGCAACACCCCGGTCGCACCAGCACCGGCCCACACTCCGGAGGGAGCAGTCCACTCTGCCCACAGCTCGACGGCAGACAGTGTGGCCGAGGCACAAGTCCCGCCCAACGGAGCCGCACAGCGCGCACGACTAGATGAGCTGGAGGACGCACAGAGCCAGCTCGACGACGAGCGGGCCCAGCTCCACCAGCAACTCGGGCAGGACCCAAATCCAACTCCCGCTCGCGTGCGCGCGAGAGATGTCCAGCAACGCATCGTCAACGACGATTAAGACGTCGTCAACGGCACGCCCGTCTTCAATAGGGCGTCGCAGAATCTGGCCGTAGCTGCAGTTCTTCTCCGAAAGATACCGGAGCCCGCCACGCCTCAAGAAAAAGAAATGCACAAACAGATCAAGATGCTCCTCGAGACTGCCGCCGTGCAATAGGCGAAGAGCTCCGCTTCTCATCAGCAGGGCTCACAGGGTCACAGGCATTCCGAGCCACGACAACCTGCAGCGCCGTCGCAGCAGCCGCGACGGTCTGATGAAGTCAACATGCGGGTCAAGAGTCGCCTGGGTCCTCACCGCGATGCGCGCGACACCATTAAGGCGCGACGACGGGTGGACGTGGGCCAGGACGACGACTACGAGCAGCAGCCTCGCAAGGAGTACAACCGGCGGCGCGGGGGCCGGTATGATAGTGATGAGGACCGGAGCCGGAGCAACTCGCTTGATGCCCAGGGGCCTCGTGCCTTCGGAAGGAATGTACGCAGTGCCCGTTTCCCTTCGCGGTTCAGAGCTCTAACCTCCGTACCTAAGTACGATGGTGAAACCAACCCCAGTGTCTGGTTAGAAGACTACCGGCTGGCGTGCAACGCCGGCGGAGCACGGGACGACCTGTTCATCATCAAGAATCTCCCGCTACATCTCGCGGACTCAGCTCGCACGTGGCTCGAGCACTTGCCACGAAGCAAGATCAACAGCTGGTCGCAGCTACGCGACCAGGGAACCCCTGGGACTTGCAACTGCAAGTAGATGAAGGGCGAGAGCTTACACGACTACATTCGGCGCTTCTCCAAGCGATGCACAGAGTTTCCCAGCACCACCGACACGGACATCGTCTCGACCTTCCAGAATGGCACCACGTGTGCCACGTTGATCCACCGAATCGGGCGGCGGAAGCCGCGAACTACTCGGGAGCTGCTCGACATCGCGACCGACTACGCCAACGGGGAGGAAGCTGTGGCCACGACGCTCAATCCTGGCACCAGCAAAGGGAAGCAGCCGGCCGAAGCAGACGATGGTCCATCTGTGCCAACCAACAAGAAAAAGAAGAATAAAGATAAGCGGTACCGCGATGACACCTTGGTGGCTGCTGTTGACCGAATGACAGCAAGACCCAGGGGTGACCCACCGAAGGATCACTTCGAGAAGCTGTTGGACGCCCCGTGCCCCAACCACGAGGGCCCGGTCAAGCACGCCTTCAAGGACTGCAACCTGATGAAGTCCTAACTCTCCGGCACGCTGAAGAAGCGAAACACTGCTCCGACCAGTGATGGAGGGAAGGACAAGGGCAACGACGAAGGTGCCTACCCCCATGAAGACGGAGCCGTTATGATGATCTTCAGAGGTTCGGAGGCGCGGCCACCTAGACGCCAGGAGAAGTTGATCCGGCGAGAAGTTTACCACGCCGAGCGCACAGCTCCAACGTACCTAAAGTGGTCGGAGACACCGGTCATGTTCGACCGTCGCAACCATCCCGACCACGTCCCGCGACCAGACAACTACCCTCTAGTCGTGTCACCCTTGTTTGGCACCAAGCGCGTGCACAAGGTGCTGATGGACGGTGGCAGTGGCCTCAACGTCATCAACATGTCGACCCTCGACGACATGGGGATCCCGCGGTCCCGACTGCGGTCGTCGACAGTGCCCTTCCACGGGGTCGTACCCGGGATGGAGGCAGTTCCCCTCGAGCAAATCGATCTGCCTGTCACGTTTGGGACTCCGAGCAATTTCCGAAAGGAGACCCTCACCTTCGAAGTGGTAGGGTTCCCGGGGACGTATCACGCGATACTCGGAAGGCCTGCTTACGCGAAGTTCATGGCCGTCCCCAATTACACGTACCTCAAGCTGAAAATGTCGGGGCCAAAAGGCATCATCACGGCGGATACAACTTTCCAGTACGCCTACGAATGTGATACTGAGTGCTTCCAGTTCGCTGAAGCACTGATCCGGTCCGAGAAGCTCAATGCAGAGCCCCCCTCCGAGGACCAAGATATCCCCGAGTCGTCCAAGTGAGCGGCATGCTCTTTCGAGCCCGCCAAGGACGCCAAGGAAGTGCCTGTCTCCGAGGACGGCCGCACGATTCGTATCGGGACGACGCTCGGCTCCGACTAGGAAAGCGCGCTCGTCGACTTCCTCCGCGCGAACCTCGACGTGTTCGCATGGAAACCCTCTGACATGCCGGGGATTCCAAGGGAGGTCGCCGAGCACAAGCTTAACATTAAGCCCGGCTCGAAGCCGATCAAGCAGCGTCAGCACTGCTTCAACTCTGACAAGTGCAAGACCATTGGCGAGGAAATCAAGAAGCTCCTTAGTGCAGGGTTCATTCGTGAAGTGTACCACCTCGACTGGTTAGCAAACCCTGTACTTGTTAAGAAGAAGAATGGAAAATGGAGGATGTGCATTGATTACACGAGCCTGAACAAGGCGTGCCTAAAAGATCCATTTCCTTTACCGCGTATAGATCAAGTAGTCGATTCAACGGTCGGGTGCGAAACCCTCTGTTTTCTCGACGCTTACTCCGGTTACCATCAAATCGCAATGAGTCTGATCGACCAGCTCGCGACCTCGTTCATCACCCCGTTCGGCGCGTACTGTTACGCTTCTATGCCGTTTGGGCTGAAGAATGCAGGGGCCACGTTTCAGAGATGCATGCGACACGTCTTTGGAGATCTCATCGGACGGCTAATCGAGGCCTATGTAGTTGATATCGTGGTCAAGTCAAAAAAGGTGGGCGACCTGATCCCCGACCTCACCGCGTTCTTCAAGAAGTTGAGGGAGCACAGTGTGAAGTTAAACCCCGAGAAGTGTGTTTTTGGAGTCCCTAGGGGCATGTTACTCGGTTTCGTCGTATCAGAATGCGGCATCGAGGCCAATCCCGAGAAGATCTCTACGATCATAGGCATGGGGCCCATCAAAAATCTGAAGGGGGTGCAACGCGTCACCGGATGCCTCGCTGCTCTCAGCAGGTTCATTGCTCGACTAGGTGAACGCAGCTTGCCACTGTACAAGCTCATGAAGAAGTCTGAACATTTCGTGTGGACACCAAAAGCGTAGGAAGCACTCAACTCGCTCAAGAAACTACTCGAGAGCCCGCCAGTGCTCACTGCACCGACAGAGGCTGAGCCGATGCTCCTATACATCACCGCAACGACCCAGTTCGTGAGCGTCGCGCTGGTAGTCGAGCGAAACGAGCCCGGGAAAACGCAGAAAGTACAGCGCCCAGTCTACTTCGTAAGCGAGGTCCTCTCCGACTCGAAGACACGCTACCCGCAAATCCAAAAGCTGATCTGTGCTATCATCATCACTAAGCGGAAGCTTCGGCACTATTTTGACTCACACCGCATCACGGTGGTGTCCAAATACCCGCTTGGCGAGGTCATACAGAGCCAAGAAGCAGAAGGGAGAATTGCTCAGTGGGCCCTCGAGCTGATGGGACAGAACATCGAGTACGCACCCCGCACCGCCATCAAGTCGCAGGCATTGGCCGATTTCGTCACCGAATGGACGGAGATCCAAACTCCTCCTGCTCCCATCGAGCACGAGACGTGGCTCATGTACTTCGACGGGTCCCTCATGAAGGAAGGAGCCGGGGTCGGGCTTGTCTTCATCTCGCCTCTGGGCGTGCGAATGGAGTACATGGTCCGACTACATTTCGCGGCCTCCAACAATGTCGCGGAGTACGAAGCACTCGTCAACGGTCTCCGGATCACCCTCGAGTTAGGAATCCGACGCCTGGAGATCAGGGGGGACTCCGACCTGGTCGTGGGACAGGTGATGAAGGAGAAGAATTGTTTAAGTCCGAAGATGGCCACGTACTACCCGGCGGTGCGTGAATTAGAGGACAAGTTTCATGGACTCGAGCTCAATCATGTACTGCGAGAGTACAACAAGGCCGCTGATACCCTCGCCAAGGCAGCATCAAATCGAAAACCCGTTCCACATAGGGTATTCGCCAGCGACCAGTACGAGCCGTCCGTCCATTCTGAGGAGGACAAGCCGCTAGAGCCACCGACGCAAGAGATCATGGAGATTGACGAGGTGCGGGAGCCCAACCTTGAAGACCCAGACTGGAGGATCTCGATCCTCGAGTGGATGGTGGAAGGGAAATTACCGCCCGACAAGGAGACGGCTCGACAGATCGCTCGCATGGCTAAGTCGTACAAACTAGTTGACGGCGAGCTCCGACGAAAGGGCGCGGAGGGCATACTCATGCGTTGCATTCTGGCTGACCAAGGCAAGGAGCTGCTGCAAGAAATTCATGCAGGTACATGCGGGCATCACGCCGGTCCAAAGACCATTGTCGGGAAAGCTTTTCGACAAGGTTTTTACTGGCCAACCGCGGTTGCCGATGCAACTCGGATCGTGCGCAGCTGCAAAGGCTGTCAATTCTATGCACGACAAACTCATCTCCCGGCACAAGCGCTGCAAACCATCCCTGTCACCTGGCCTTTCGCGGTCTGGGGGTTAGACATGGTCGGTCCACTCAGAAAGGCACCCGGGGGCTACACCCACGTGCTCGTTGCCATCGACAAGTTTTCAAAGTGGATCGAAGCCAAGCCCATAACGAATGTCCACTCCGAGGAAGCCATTGCGTTCTTCACCGACATCATCTATTGCTTCGGGATCCCAAACTCTATCATTACCGATAATGGTACCCAGTTCACGGGCAAGAAATTCCTCAAGTTTTGCGATGACAACAACATCCGTGTGGACTGGGCCGCTGTTAGCCACCTGAGGACCAATGGGCCAGTGGAGAGGGCCAATGGCATGATCTTGCAAGGTCTGAAGCCACGAATTTTCAAGCGCCTCGAGAAGTTTCGGGCAACATGGGCCACAGAGCTCCCATCCATCCTATGGATCCTACGCACCACGCCTAGTCGGGCTACTGGCTGCACGCCTTTCTTCCTGGTCCACGGGTCAGAGGCAATCCTCCCGACGGACATCGACTACGGCAGCCCACGGGTTCAAGCCTACACCGAGGAAGGCAACCAGGTCGCCCTTGAAAACGCCATCGACCAGCTGGACGAAGCGCGCAGCGTCGCTCTCCTCCACTCGGCACAGTACCAGCAAGCTCTACGTCGCTACCACGAGCGAAATATATGGGAACACGAGTTCCAAGTCGGCGACCTTGTCCTCCGACGAGTTCAAAGCAACGAAGGGCGGCACAAGCTCTCACCGCCATGGGAGGGTCCGTTCATCGTCGACCAAGTACTCCGTCCCAGAACTTTCAAGCTCAAGTACGAGGACGGCAGGGTCATCTCCAACGCCTGGAACATAGAGCAGCTACGTCGTTTTTACCCTTAAGTATTTCCTTTTTTCATCTTATGATAATGCAAGAGCTCCGAGCTACTTTCTTTTTTCGTGAGATGATATCTTCCTCAAGCTTGCGTTTCTTACTCGAGTAAAACGTCTTTTATGCTTGTCTCACCCCATGGGCAAGTCTCCGACTTGTCCATGGGCTCGGGGGCTACTCGGGGCCACGGCACCCCTCCCTCGCACGTTTCAAAGCCTTTTTTTGATCAAAAACCGTCTATGGTTTCTCGTATGATCGTCACGGTACACCTGCACTCCTTAGAGGGAGATGAACGACGGCCCTAGCGGTTGCAAACCTGCACTCGTCCGGGCCCCGAGTACTTACGCCCCCGCGGCTACAGTGCGAAGACCCACGAGCAAAGTTCGCGACCTCAAGTTGTCGTTCACTCGCCCCCTCGAAAGGTTGCCGAGTAACCGTCTAAGCTATGAACTCCGAAGAGTTTTCTTGTTTGCAAACATACGCACACACCTATCCTTCTCAAAAGTACTCGGGGGCTGCCCGCCCAAGTAGTACCGCTTCAAAACCAAGCCCGGTCGAGTCGCCAGGTTCCTACGCCCCCGCGGCTATAGAGCGAGACACCGCCAGCAAGGTCTTAAGCTACACCGCTTAGGCTCGCAAGTTCCCTAACTACTCAGGAGAAGGTTAACAAACAAATAAAGTGCTTAACTTGAAGTAAAATGGGTACTTGACCCACGAGTTTGCCGCAAGTACTCGATCCATAAGTTTATTACAAATCCTCGCCAGCATAACCAAAAGCCTAAGCGAGGCGACTCTATTTTTTCTTCTTCACAGGCCCAGGTCGTGGAGGGCATGCTTCATCATAATTTGGGCAAAATCAACGGCGTCTTCCTCGATGCGGTCGTACCCGTCGCTGTCGTAACCCAGACACCATCCTTGGCCAGCAGCTCCCTGTCCATTTCCGGATAATGTGACAAGAAGATGGCCACCACCTTGCGGACGATGTCGCGAGCCACATCCATTGACTGCCGGCGAGCTGTCGAGGCGGCCTGCTCCAGACGATCCTTCATGCTGATGCCGGAAGGAACTCCAAGGTCATCCATCGCCTTGGTGATGACCATCGCCATCCTATCGCGAATCGTCTGCACTTGTGTGAGGTTGGACTAGGTCGCCCCGTGCAGTCTCTGTTCTTGTTCGAGCTCTGCCACGACCTCTGGAGAAAAAGAGGGACCGATGTTAGCAAAAGACATCCTGATTCAAAGAAGGCAAAGCACGAAGGGGACGTGGCTCTTACTATTGAGTCTTTTGTTAGCCTCACGAGCAAGCTCCACCAGCTTTTCGTTCTCGACGAGACGGGTGGCGGCGGTGCTCTCCTGATCCGCGACCTTCTTCTCCAAGTCGGTGCGGGCCACGCGGAGAGCTATCCACTCCCAAAAACAAGATGACGTCACGAATCAAGTAACCACACGCGAGCAAAAAGCGAAGGCAACAGGTCATGAAGCACTCACCAATGATCTCCTCTTCATGCTTCTGGGCAACTTACTTGAGTCGGCCCTTCTCGCCGGTAACGCTGCTGACCTAGGCCTCAAGCACCGTCACCCTTGTAACATCCCGGATTTTTTTTCCGGAATGTTTATGATTGCAAAATGTGGATTTCAAAAAAATTTTGGTTGTATATGAGTGCTTGAGTACTTTATAAGGATGTTTTCTTTGGTCCTTTTCTAATTCTTAGAATTATTTTGAGCAAAAATATAAATTTAGGATTTATAAATGTAGTGTGATTAAATTTGGAGATTATTGAATTTTATTTGGATTTTAATTGTGTGGAATTCAAAAGTGAAATTCAAATTCAGTTTTGAATTGTGCTTATAAGCATAGTGTATGGTTAAGAAAAATAGGAAGAACTCCAAAACTAGCTGGGCCTCATCTCCCTCTAAAAACCCAGGCTGCTAAGTCCTCTTATCCTCCCTAAGCTCGTCGCTAAGGTTCATCGGTGCACCTCCAGCTTCGTCGCCGGCCCACCTTAAACCAGCCAGCCTAGTTCGGCCCACCTCTCCTTTCCTCTCCCTGTAGCACCCGGTTTTAAAGGACAAACCGAATGCACCCTTTATGCATGCCCAGGATCAAATTCATGCATAAAGTAACATCATCAGTGAATATCACAACATATATCATTACAAGCGTATAATTATTACAAAATGACCAGAGAGTCTAAAACAAAAGATTACACATCGTTATTCTATCGCAACGGAGTAGGCACCATCTTCCACAGGAACGTCGACTGGGAGCACGCCAACCTAGAACTCCAGGTCTTCGCGAAGCAGCTCCTTCTTTTGCCTTCTATCTATCTGAACAGCAGTAGGGAGAGAACAACAGGGGTTGAAAGGGAAAACGATGAGAACACCTGGAGGCATGTACTCCGCAAGTGGAGGGAAAAGTATGCATAACATGTAGGCTTAAAGCAAGGAAGGATTTATTTGGTGGACTGCAAAGCTCAATTTTAGTTGGTCAAGTTTTAATTAAGCACCTAGATATTAAGTGTATTTAAGGCTTCCCAAACCAATCAAGGCACAAGCCCCACTTGTCCTGATTCTAAGGTTAAAACATCATATCTCCTATAAACCAGCTCCCAAACCACAGTTCCACCACTGTGATCCACCCAAACCACCAACTAACCATGTGAGGGTCCAGGCCGCTCTTGACCGTGAGCACGGCTATTATAACAGTTTTTTAACACTCTGCAGAGGTTGTACATCTTTACCCACGAGTCGCGTAAACATTCAAAGGAACGTTAAACCCAACCATGCTATGCTAGCTAGGCACTTTCACACTTCCTTTGGTGTGATAGCATAGGGACGCTACGAGGCCTTTACATAGGTTCACCAGCGGCGCATTAACCCACTCAGGGTTCGGGTACCCCTCGTCGTGCCAGCAGGACTATTAGGGGTCAAAGCCACCCTCACTGCAACCAACAGCTTAACGCAGGCTGCTGGATTTCCCGATTTACCCTACTTAATTGGCCAAGACCGTTGCCCATCCGGTCCTCGTGGTTGTACTGTAAGTCCTGGGTGGTCACTCCATAGATCAAACCTTAAGCTCGGCTCAGACACCACCATCACAACATTCCTCAAAACCAAACATCTTTCCATTTGTCTGAGCCGCCTAGGATTCCAAGTTTCTAAAAAGATTACCATCCCACATTTCATATTTCAATTAATCAAAATTAATTAAGAACCAACCATCCCAAGTTGAGCAAAGCTAAGCAAATATCTACCCATCAAAGGTAACCTCTACGGGTAAGCAAGGAATGATCAGGAAATTCTAGTAAACAGTCCTTAATAGGATTCCCATCAAAATTAGACATCTAATGCAAGAAAGCATAAATAAAATAGTGATTATGATGTATAAAAGATAAAGGTATAAAACAACAAGATGTTCAAGGACACTTGCCTGTTTCTCGATGTTCCACTGCCCAGAAGCGTTCCTTCACGTACAACAATCATCTGAAACAACACCATGCTACACTAAGAACAAAGCACCAGATAATAAAACCATTTTAGAAAAGCGTACTACTGGCTAACGTGAGCTAGCTACGAACAAGAGAGCGCGTGAAAAGGCTAAAGCGAAGCTACGGGTAAAAAGGCACAACTATCGGTAAAGATTGTATTATAAGAAGGAAGGAACTATATGCTTGATTTATTTTATTTATACAAAACATGTATGGAGGATATTCTGGAGAAATAACCTTTGTTGGAATTAATTCAAATTAAATTTGATTCCAAAACACAAGTTGATCCTAGTCCTATTTTATTTATAAAAGTTTATTAGAATTTATACCAATTTAGCATTTACTTTATAAAAGAAACTTTATGTGAGAGCAACTAACAAGTTTTTAGATGCGTCGGGTTGAGCTAAACAAGTTATAACAAAAACATATTTATGTTCGAATTAATCAAGTTAACTTTTATTAAGAAAAAGGCGAAGGTTGAACCTACATTTGATTTTATTCAAAAGAGATTTAATTGATCGTTAATCAAATTAATATAAAGTTTAATTTTAGAAACAACGAACATGGTTAACGTCACTAATAACACGTACTTTAGGTCGAAACAAAACTAACGCAACTTGAACGAGTCTAAACGGAGCTACAACGTGAAAGATATGGGCTTCGGAAGGTTGTGAGGGCCTATGTGTGATTATTTATAGGTTTCAGGGGCTAGAGTACAAGATTCGCAAGACACAGTCAAATCTGGTCGCGAAAGGATAAAAACTCAAGGGTCTATGAGCAAATACGCTCGGCTGGACCAAACTGCAAAAGTGGGGTTTTTCTAGGGTGTTTCGTGCAAGAAGATCAAGACACAGAGATAGGGGTCGCGATTTCCAGATTTCGCAGGGCTCTCTATGCAAAAGTGCGGCTGACTGGGTGTGCCGTGGCGCGCTTTGATTGGCGGGGCTCACCACGTGGCACTGACGGGGCGGTGCACCGGGCCGTGGACCATGGTCCATGGGTCCACGGTGGACCAAGCCAAGGGGTATGCCCCGATTTAATCAGAGCCACCCGCGCGGGATCGGACGGCTGGGAAGCACCCCTGGGATTTGGTCGCCGGAGCGGCCAGAGAGACGGCGGTGTTTGGCTGCGGCTCACCGGAGCATCGCTGGAAAATGCCCTGGCGCCCTACGGTACACCATTTTATGCGTCGTTTGAACTAGGAGAACGAGAAGGGGACGGTGACGCTCACCATATGGTCGTGGACGACGGTGGGACGATGGAGAGTGCGTGCAGCGGCCGGAGGCGGACGGAGGCTCGGGCGAGCACGGACGGCGGGGCTCCGTCCTCGGGTTCGTGCTCCTGGGCGAAGGGCGCAGCTCTTGAGGTCCGGCGGCTGGCAGACGGGGCAACGGGCGCACGCGGAGGAGGGCGTTCCAGCCTCGGGCTCTTGATTTTGGCGGCGGGTGCGGTTCCCTGCAGTCCGAGGGACTCCGGAGGTGATTTCTCGGCGGCGACAGTGCTAGAGCATGGAGGAGCGGCTGGGGAGGGAAGAAGGGGGTGCCGGTGCCTGACCAGGGGGTTTTACAGAGGACGAGGGGAGTTGGGGACGCCGGGATTTGGGCGGCGTCATCTCCAGCCGTGATGGCCGCGCCCAGGGCGGGGAGCCTGCCATCCAAGGCGTGGGTGCACCTGGACGGGACCTCGAGCAAGGGTGATGCGGGTCCACGCCGTTGGAGATGGGTCCAGGCGGCGGAGATTGCGGAGGAGCCGCGCGGGCTGCTCGGGGATTTCGAATCCCGGCAGCGGCGGCATGCCTTGCTCGGAGCAGAGGAGGGAGGTAAGGAAGGAAGGTGGAGGGGAGGGGATGACGGGTGGGACCCGTATGGCGGTGAGGGAAAGAGGGACAGGGGAGGCAGCTGGGCTGCGGCTGGGCCTGATGGGCAAGTTGGTGGGCTGGTGCGAGAGAAAAAGAGGGAGGTGGGTTTTGGCCTGATAAAGGAAGGAGGGGAAAGGAGAGCTGGGCTGGGGCTTTTTTTTGGGTTTGTTTTTGATCTGCTGCAAAGAAAAAGAGGGAAGAGAAGAGATGTAGAAGGGAGAGGTGTGCCGGGTTTTTGAATAGGATTTTGGGTCCAAAGTTGTTAGAGAGAGAGGGAGAGATTTAGAGATAGGGAGCAAAGAGATGACTCTTGGGTATAAAGACAGATAGACTAAGCATAGTTTTTAGTGAGACAAGAGATGACCTTTGGGTTAGGATGGGTTAGAGAGAGATTAGGCTAGATTTGATAAAGAGGGATAAAGCGATATGGGTTGGCTTGGATAACGGGTTTTAGGCCCATGGGAGAAAAGAGAAGTTTAGAGATGAAGGTTAGAGAGAGACAAAGGTTAAACTATCGACAAACCTATTCGTTGAAAACTCAAATTCATTTTTCACACAAATAAAACTAAGCATTGCAACATGAATGCAACAAACACAATATTTATAACCTATGATTCATTTATTTATTTTAGAAAATATTATTTATTTTGAAATATTTGTACACACTCTCTATTTAATTCTAACAATTTTTAATAAAAATTTAAAAACCTAACCAAAACTGAAACTAGGGTGTTATAAATACTACCCCACTTAACAGGAATCTCGTCCCGAGATTCTGCAAAAGGTTAGCAAGAGAGAAGAAGCTAGCAATGGGGAGATGCAAGGTTGCTTTACGTTTATATCATCCTATTTTGTTCTTCACATGTTCATGTCACTCTTTGGGGATCCTTCAACTCTCCATCATCGAGATCCTTGGTGAGTCCTTTATGATGATTTTTCGGAGCAACGATCACTATGCATCTTCTACACATGTTGTCATCTTGTTGCAACCTTCATTACCACTGTCAAGGTATCTTCTTATGAATGGTCCATGTAGAATCCCTTAGTGGCATAAATTTGATGAAGTTTCTCGATCTCTAGCTTGCTTCATGGCGATCTTCCCTTTTTTATCCTCTTAGGCTTTATTGGCTTGTCGGGTGGTGATTCTTCATTGTTGTTCACTTTATCTATCCTGGTGATAATCATAACTGGGGCTACCCTCTTAACAAGATCCTTCTTTATTCCACGTTGGTTAGGATAGAGAGGGAACAAAAGTTGAGGGAGAATGACTCAAGGTTAGAGAGAGAGCAAAAGAAGGGAAAACCCAACCTACGATCTATACATATATACTTAATTGATGCCATTGCGGACGGAAGTCCCAACAACACATCAACAATCATTACAAAGAGCCAAATCAAGCACAGCATAATAACAAACAAACAATAACTCACAAGAGCACACTATCATGGCACACGTCCTTATTATAGCACACTAACAATTAATACCTTAACATCGATGTCTATCGATAAAAGAAACTTAGGTAGGCTTCTTATAACTCGTAAGACTAAAACTATCGATGGCTTGAAGTTAGTAATCTTGAAATCTTCCAAGTAGCGCGAAGCTCCTAGCTTGATGGAGATTCTTCATCTTCGATCTTGAACTTCTTCATGCGACGGCTTGTTGAAGCATGGTATTCTTGAGCACCTTCAGAAACTTCTTTCTTGATCATAGGGGAAGTTAGTGACTAAGAATTTTACAAGGATAAGAGAGGAGAAACTTGTTTTCATAACAGAAGAGAATAGGAGGGATCAGAGTGCAAATCGGGAGACAGAAAGTCAAGGAGGTGAAATTTTTCAAAGTAGGGTGAAAATATAGCCTTAACGTCGACCAATTCTATCTAGGTTTGCGTCCTACAGTCAATATAGCTTTGATACCACTTCTGTAGCACCCGGTTTTAAAGGACAAACCGAATGCACCCTTTATGCATGCCCAGGATCAAATTCATGCATAAAGTAACATCATCAGTGAATATCACAACATATATCATTACAAGCATATAATTATTACAAAATGACCAGAGGGTCTAAAACAAAAGATTACACATCGTTATTCTATCGCAGCGGAGTAGGCACCATCTTCCACAAGAATGTCGACTGGGAGCACGCCAACCTAGAACTCCAGGTCTTCGCGAAGCAGCTCCTTCTTTTGCCTTCTGTCTATCTGAACAGCAGTGGGGAGAGAACAACATGGGTTGAAAGGGAAAACGGTTAGTACACCTGGAGGCGTGTACTCCGCAAGTGGAGGGAAAAGTATGCATAACATGCAGGCTTAAAGCAAGGAAGGCTTTATTTGGTGGACTGCAAAGCTCAAGTTTTAGTTGGTCAAGTTTTAATTAAGCACCTGGATATCAAGTGTATTTAAGGCTTCCCAAACCAATCAAGGCACAAGCACCCATTTGTCCTGATCCTAAAGTTAAAACATCATATCTCCTATAAACCAGCTCCCAAACCACAGTTCCACCACTGTGATCCACCCAAACCACCAACTAACCATGTGAGGGTCCAGGCCGCTCTTGACCATGAGCACGGCTGTTATAACAGTTTTTTAACACTCTACAGAGGTTGTACATCTTTACCCACGAGTCGCGTAAACGTTCAAAGGAACGTTAAACCCAACCATGCTGTGCTAGCTAGGCACTTTCACACTTCCTTTGGTGTGATAGCATAGGGACGCTAAGAGGCCTTTACATAGGTTCACCAGTGGTGCATTAACCCACTCAGGGTTCGGGTACCCCTCGTCGTGCCAGCAGGACTATTGGGGGTCAAAGCCACCCTCACCGCAACCAACAGCTTAACGCAGGCCGCTGGATTTCCCGATTTACCCTACTTAATTGGCCAAGACCGTTGCCCATCCGGTCCTCGTGGTTGTACTGTAAGTCCTGGGTGGTCACTCCATAGATCAAACCTTAAGCTCGGCTCAGACACCACCATCACAACATTCCTCAAAACCAAACATCTTTCCATTTGTCTGAGCCGCCTAGGATTCCAATTTTCTAAAAAGATTACCATCCCACATTTCATATTTCAATTAATCAAAATTAATTAAGAACCAACCATCCCAAGTTGAGCAAAGCTAAGCAAATATCTACCCATCAAAGGTAACCTCTACGGGTAAGCAAGGAATGATCAGGAAATTCTAGTAAACAATCCTTAATAGGATTCCCATCAAAATTAGACATCTAATGCATGAAATCATAAATAAAATAGTGATTATGATGTATAAAAGGTAAAGGTATAAAACAGCAAGATGTTCAAGGACACTTGCCCGTTTTTCGATGTTCCACTGCTCAGAAGTGTTCCTTCACGTACAACAATCATCTGAAACAACACCATGCTACACTAAGAACAAAGCACCAGATAATAAAACCATTTTAGAAAAGCATACTACTGGCTAACGTGAGCTAGCTACGAACAAGAGAGCGCGTGAAAAGGCTAAAGCGAAGCTACGGGTAAAAAGGCACAACTATCGGTAAAGATTGTATTATAAGAAGGAAGGAACTATATGCTTGATTTATTTTATTTATACAAAACATGTATGGAGGATATTCCAGAGAAATAACCTTTGTTGGAATTAATTCAAATTAAATTTGATTCCAAAACACAAGTTGCTCCTAGTCCTATTTTATTTATAAAAGTTTATTAAAATTTATACCAATTTAGCATTTAATTTATAAAAGAAACTTTATGTGAGAGCAACTAACGAGTTTTTAGATGTGTCGGGTTGAGCTAAACAAGTTATAACAAAAACATATTTATGTTTGAATTAATCAAGTTAACTTTTATTAAGAAAAAGGCGAAGGTTGAACCTATATTTGATTTTATTCAAAAGAGATTTAATTGATCATTAATCAAATTAATATAAAGTTTAATTTTAGAAACAACGAACATGGTTAACGCCGCGACTAACATGTACTTTACGTCGAAACAAAACTAACGCAACTTGAACGAGTCTAAACGGAGCTACAACGTGAAAGATATGGGCTTTGGAAGGTTGTGAGGGCCTATGTGTGATTATTTATAGGTTTCAGGGGCTAGAGTACAAGATTCGCAAGACACAGTCAAATCTGGTCGCGAAAGGATAAAAACTCAAGGGTCTATGAGCAAATACGCTCGGCTGGACCAAACTGCAAAAGGTGGGGTTTTTCTAGGGTGTTTCGTGCAAGAAGATCAAGACACAGAGATAGGGGTCGTGATTTCCAGATTTCGCAGGGGTCTCTATGCAAAAGTGCGGCTGACTGGGCAGAGGTGCTGACTGTGTGTGCCGTGGCGCGCTTTGATTGGCGGGGCTCACCACGTGGCACTGACGCGGCGGTGCACCGGGCCGTGGACCATGGTCCATGGGTCCACGGTGGACCAAGCCAAGGGGTATGCCCTGATTTAATCAGAGCCACCCGCGCGGGATCGGACGGCTGGAAAGCACCCCTGGGATTTGGTCGCCGGAGCGGCCAGAGAGCCGGCGGTGTTTGGCGGCAGCTCGCCGGAGCATCGCCGGAAAACGCCCTGGCGCCCTACGGTACACCATTTTATGCGTAGTTTGAACTAGGAGAACGAGAAGGGGACGGTGACGCTCACCATATGGTCATGGACGACGGTGGGACGATGGAGAGTGCGTGCGGCGGCCGGAGGCGGACGGAGGCTCGGGCGAGCACGGACGGCGGGACTCCGTCCTCGGGTTCGTGCTCCTGGGCGAAGGGCGCAGCTCTTGAGGTCCGGCGGCTGGCAGACGGGGCAACGGGCGCACGCGGAGGAGGGCGTTCCAGCCTCGGGCTCTCGATTTTGGCGGCGGGTGCGGTTCCCTGCAGTCCGAGGGACTCCGGTGGTGATTTCTCGGCGGCGACAGTGCTAGAGCATGGAGGAGTGGCTGGGGAGGGAAGAAGCGGGCACCAGTGCCTGACCAGGGGGGTTTTACAGAGGACGAGGGGAGTTGGGGACGCTGGGATTTGGGCGGCGTCATCACCGACCGTGATGGCCGCGCCCAGGGCGGGGAGCCTGCCATCCAAGGTGTGGGCGCACCTGGACGGGACCTCGAGCAAGGGGGATGTGGGTCCATGCGGTTGGAGATGGGTCCAGGCGGCGGAGATTGCGGAGGAGCCGCGCGGGGTCCTCGGGGATTTCGAATCCCGGCAGCGGCGGCATGCCTTGCTCGGAGCAGAGGAGGGAGGTAAGGATGGAAGGTGGAGGGGAGGGGATGACGGGTGGGACCCGTATGGCGGTGAGGGAAAGAGGGACAGTGGAGGCAGCTGGGCTACGGCTGGGCCTGATGGGCCAGTTGGTGGGCTGGCGCGAGAGAAAAAGAGGGAGGTGGGTTTCGGCCTGGTAGAGGAAGGAGGGGAAAGGAGAGCTGGGCTGGGGCTTTTTTTTTGGGCTGGTTTTGATCTGCTGCAAAGAAAAAGAGGCAAGAGGCGATTGGGCTTGTAGTCCAATGGTAGGACGGTCCAGTGGGACGCTACCCACCAGGGTTCAAATCCTGGTGCTCGCACCTTTTCCTGGATTTTCCAGGATTTACCGGCGTTATGCGTTAAGTGGTAAGCGACGTTCCCGTCGACGACGAGGCGTCAATGGTGACTTCAGGAATCTCCAGATCTGCCGGTGCTCAGTCCTTCGGAGGTGCTCATAGGGGTAGGGTTTGCGTACGTGTATTCATAGGGGTGAGTGTGCGTGCGTGTTGTGAGCGTCTGCGTTGTACCGTGTGATTCTCAAAAAAAAGAAAAAGAGGCAAGAGAAGAGATGTAGAAGGGAGAGGTGTGCCGGGTTTTTGAATAGGATTTTGGGTCAAAAGATGTTAGAGAGAGAGGGAGAGATTTAGAGATAGAGGGATAAAGCGATATGGGTTGGCTTGGATAACGGGTTTTAGGCCCATGGGAGAAAAAAGAAGTTTAGAGATGAAGGTTAGAGAGAGACAAAGGTTAAACTATCGACAAACCTATTCGTTGAAAACTCAAATTTATTTTTCACACAAATAAAACTATGCATTGCAGCATGAATGCAACAAACACAATATTTATAACCTTTGATTCATTTATTTATTTTAGAAAATATTATTTATTTTGAAATATTTGTACACACTCTCTATTTAATTCTAACAATTTTTAATAAAATTTAAAAACCTAACCAAAACTGAAACTAGGGTGTTACACTCCCGAGCCGCAGTCACCGCCATGTGGACCCTGCTCCTCAGCCCCAGGGGCCCTGTTCCCTTTTCTCTTCCACGCGACCTGCTGACGCCAGCGCTCGCGAAAGCGACCGCGGCCGCGTCGCACCGCGAGCACGGGCCCCCTGGCCGCCGCGGATGCACGCCGCGTGCCCTGCGCGCCGCATCCGCCGTCCAAGCCGCACCCAAACCCTAGTCTCCCCCTACAAATCCAAACCGCACCAGCTCCCTGTTCCTGCACCGCCCTTGGGGATTTTCCCCCTTTCCTGCTGCTGTCGTCGTGGAAGAAAGAGGAGAGGGGAAGGCGTCGCCGGAGGATCGGAGAAGAAGGAGAGCCGGGGGGAATCGACACCGTCGCCGCTGACCCGCGCCGCCGGAGCACTACCGGGGGCCCGAGGCCACACGCGCGGCCGTGCCCACCGCCCTGCTCTACGCCCGGACGCCGGCGCCGCCTGTACCTCGTCGACGTCCCTGAACACCTCAAGCCGAGGGGCCGCCCGCGCCGAGGAAGCCGTCGTCACCGCCTGAACCGCGACCTCATCTTCTTGCTCCTTCGCCATCCGCCATCGTCCTCCTGAAGCCGCCGGAACCAGGGGCTGCCGAAGCTAAGAATCACGTCCTCGCCGTCGCAGTCCGGGAACGCCACGGCCGTCGCCCTGCCTCCGCTCGACCGCCCCGTCGTGTCCCCTGTTCTGCATCCTCTTTACCAGCTCCTCCACCACCGTCGCCCGACGCCGTCACCACCTTGGAGCACCATGCCGTGCTGGGCTCTGGGGCACGCCGAGCCACAGCCTCGCCGCCGGGTAGTCCTTGGAGACCGCACGTTGTGGAGGCCATCATTGGAAGAAGCTGCGCCGGCGAAGCCCTGAACGGAGCTGAAACCGACACCTCCATGTATGACGATGCTGTCCACAGGGCAAACCGTGAGCACCAACCTGCCTCTCTGTGCTGGACACGGTCACCACAACCTCACCTCGCCATGGACCCTGTCATCCCCGCACCCATCGGTGAGCTGCACGCATCTGTTGCCCCTTCTCCTTTTTTCCTTTGTTTGTTGCCCAGTCCCTTCTCGGCCAAAGCTGATGTTTTGCTTGCTTATGTGATGCTGCCCACGACGACCGCACACCATGGAAGCCAAGACGGTGGGGCTGAAGTTGCTGCCTTTGCACGTCCTCTACCAGGAACCCAAGTAGCCGAAGCCGACGCCGTCTGATCGCAAGACGAACCGTGACCACCAGCCGGTCTGCACCGCGACCTCGAACGCACCTCCACGGTTGCCATGGTGAGCACAACCACAGAGCCCAATCCGCTGTATGTGCATGGTGAACCCGACGGCCAAGCAACCGTCCTTTTTCTGTCTTCGAAGCCAGTTCGTGCTGTGTTCATCTCCTGCAGGTCACGACCCTGCCGCACTTCCTGTCACCATGCTGCAGCCTTGCACACATAACCAAGAGCATGCACACTATGTGTTCGACAGTTTGTGCCAACCAAACTACTGCCATCTTCTACATCGCCCTTGATGTGATTCAACGAAGTTCCTGAACCACGACATCAAGCCCCTAGGTGAGCCATCAACAGCACCTTGCTATCACTTGTTGTGTTGGCCTTCGTGCCGAGGAGCCGTGCCATAATGTGTCGCCTTGCTTGCTTGCTCCGCGCCGCCGCGCAAACACCGTCGCTTGTGTGCCGACCTTCGAGTCGAGCCTTACGCCTGCAGGTGCCGCTGCCGTCGTCTGCGCGCGCGCCACCGCTTGACCGCCACCCATGAGCCTTTCTGTGCACGCCAGGATGAGATCGTTGTTGAGGTCTAGTCGCCGGCTAGCACGCGCTCATTTTCACCCAAAGGGCGCAAAGGCTCACCTTTGGGCCTTATTTCTCCCTGTGAACACACACACACGCGCGAACAAGCACGCCGGCGCCAGCGCCCTGACCAGTGCCGCTGTCCTATTTGTCTGCCGCCCTGTCCTTTCCGCCGTAGTGCGAGCCATGTCCCATCCGGCCTTCGCGACATGGGTGTGTTTTATAGGTGCCTCGCCGGAGCCGTGCGTTGCTGCCAATCTGAACGCCGGGACCTTACTGCCTACGTGTTCACGTGCACTGCCAAGAAGGCCATGCCTCCACACGGCTATTGCCAAGCTTGAACCAACTTGAACCGTGCCAAGCTGTCACCCGCCTATCACCTTGTTGTCAATCTGTCCGGGTGCAATCATTAAGGTGCGAGGAGTGGGAGTTCTCGCACCGACCCTAGATGGAGATAGGACTTGGTGACGGTGATTTGGGTGCCCAGGTGTAACCGTTTGTGGATGAGAGACTTGGGATTTGGTGGGATATGGAGATACTACTCTTTATATGTTACTGCTGCTGCATAGGAAAACCTGAGCCTACTCCTTGACTACTTTGTATACCTTTAGCTTTAGGCCACTTAAAGCTTGCATACGGTTGGTGACGTTAACCTATCCCATTCCTTGGGGATAGTTTGTGAGTGTGCAGGATTGGACTTGGAGCGAAAGTCCATTTATGAAGAATCCTTGGAGGAAGGGTTGCGTTGTTTCGCTCAAGGATGCCTGTGGTGAAAATCGAAGATGAAGACTTGAAGCCTTAGCTACCGCTGCGTAGAGTTTCTACTTGTCGTTTAGCCCAAGGGGCTTGTACTAAAATCGTATACTGAGCTGTATTCAGATGTAAATACTCTGTTTTGTACTCTGATTTCGTTGTATGGAAATGATATTATTCTGTAATGAGTTCTGTACGTGATAGCTACTGATCTAGGGACTATCACAAGGGTACAGGGAGTCGGGTTTTCCTCACCGAAAACCCAGGTCGTTACAACCCTCTCGCGAGCCGTCTGGAGGTCGGACTCGGCCCGGCCCGCCCTGGCTTCGAGCTCCGTCTTCTCTTGCTGGGCAGCACGAGCAGTGGTCTCAGCGTTGGAACGCAGCTCCGCTGCTGCCTGCTCCGCCACGGCAAGTTTCTCCTCCAAGGCAGTCTTCTCTGCCTGTACCGTGGCCGCGCGGTCCTCGTCAGCCTTCGCCCTCGCCTCGAGGGTCGCGCGCTCAGCCGTCCGGTCAACCTCGCTGGCCGCCACCGCGAGACAGGTCGTGGCCAGCTACGCTTCCAGCTGGGTCTTCTCCACGCGGAGTGCCTCGAAGGCCCGTGATTTGTCGTCACAGCGTCCGACGAGCTCCTAGAACACACATGAGCTTCACGATCAAGGAAGATGAGAAAACAAGCATAGAAATCGAAAAGGTGGAAAAAGAGGGCCATGACTCACCCTCAAGGCGGGAAGGACCAGCTCCCTAATCGCCCGCTCCGACTGACGCAACGCCAGTTCGCTCAGGCGCAGTCCTCGCTCCAAGTTGCGACAGGCCAGGAGCTCCGCATCGCTGTCAACGTCCAAGCCGACGGAGGCCTGAACTCGCAAGACAGGCACCAGCCAGAGCAGCGAAACCTCCGTCTCCTCCTCCACCATCGATGTGGTCAGCCCTGACCCCCTCGAGCTCTCCCTGACCTCCGAGGTCAGAGGTGGCATCTGCTAGTCCGCCACCGTGAGGGGAGAGGCGACCGGGGGAGGCGACTCCGGGATGACGACCGCCTCTGTGGGGCTCGGCCAGGGAGCGGCGTCAAACATGGCGGCCAACGAGATCAGGACGGCCTCCTCGGTCACCTCGACGGCCGTCGCAGCAGGGGCTTCCTCAGAGTCAAGGCTGGCTGTCCCCACCTCCGCTGCAGCGCTCCCCGTTCCCGGCAGCAACTCGGGGGCTGAGGTCTCGGGGCCCACCGCGGCATCGCCCGTTCCCTCGAACGACTCGGGAGCTGACCGCTCAACGTTTGCGATGTCGTTTCCCGCCCCCATCGACGACTCGGGGGCCGGTTGTTCAGCGTCACCCGCCTGCGCCTCAGGAGCGGGGTCTTCCGGAGTGTGCTCCGAGAGGCCGGACAAGCACCTTACCAACTCAGCCGCATGAGCCGAGAGCGCTTCTTCTGTGGGGGCCTCACCCCCCAAACCCATCATGCCCATCGACAGGTCGCTGCGAGCCGGGCTCCCAGCTCCCCGCGGTGGGACTGTCATCTCCTGGGTCCCGGACCCTCCTGTCTCTTCAACTGCCGCCCCCGACTGGAGGGAGGGTGGCGGACCGCCCAACGGCGGCGTATCCCCGACCACATGGGTCAGGCGGCGCAAAGACTTCACTGGCGCCGGCCTCAGGGTACTACGGTCGGGCACCCTGAAACGAGAAGAATGTGACAACGACGACAAGCAATAGGCATACTTCCCGTGAATAACAGAGAGATGGTCAAAAGATTGCAACTCGGAGCTTACCTCTCTACGATATGGCGGGGCCACTTGGAGCCGAAAGTCGGATTAAGGGGAGACGCCGCCCTTTTGCCTCCCGTAGACGGAGCAGAGGACGGAGAAGGCGTCGCTCCGCCCCCGGCAACGAGAATCGACGGAAGATGCTGCGGAGACGGGGCCAGTCCCCCGCTCTGGGCCGCAGACGGAGGGGACCACCCCCCGGCGCGCTCCGTCGCTCCCGTGACGAGCGTGCCGAGGGCGAATGTGACCTTCGGCAAGAAGAATGGTGGCGCGAGGTATCGCGCCTCGACGTGTGGCGAGTGGGGTCGCTACGCCGCGGAGAGCTTCTACTCCCCTCGCGACGGCTCCGCTGAGAGGTGCGGCTGCTCGTCCCGGTCTGATCGGTCTGGGAGGACGGGGGCAGCGCCTGCTGGCTCCAGCCGGCACCAGCTGTGGCCGAGGCGGGTACCGACCAGCCGCGTGGCTGCGATGTCGCCACCGCCTCGTCATCAGTCCACTCGAACTTGGACTCGGCCTCGTCCGTGTTTGGCGGCGGCGATGAGGGGTCCTCATTTTCGGAGACGTTGGCCTCTCCAGCACGCCGGCGCGAAGCCCAGCCGTCGTTCCTCGACCGCTTGTCAATCTCCTTTTGCTGATGGGCTCTCCTGCGCTCCCCCCGCCGCTGCTGCCGCGCGGCCATCTCACGAGTGAGCGCCCGGTCCTCTTCTAGCGGTGGACGCGAGGCGAGGATGTGCACCGACGCCATCTGGGCAGATACAGGAAAGTCGTCACCCACAGTCGCGGAAAACAAATCGAAAGGAAATTGGTAGAGGCGTACCAGGGCCGCAGTGGCCGGAGAAGGAAGCATCGGCAACGCGTTCGGCGGCAGCCAGAACAAGTGAGTGACCCCAGTAGCTTGGGTTACCCGGCACTGGACCTCGTCCATCGAGGGCAGGGGGTCAGCCGTCACCATCCCCATGAAGGGAGCCCGGTCGTCCGTCATCTGAGCAAGCCGCAGGGCGCGACGACAGAGCGGGACGATCCCGCTTGCGTGGTAGCCTCCAATCACGGTGATGAAGTCCACCCCGTTGTCGCGGAGTATCTTGAGGGCGTCGAGGGCATCTTTGAGGAACCGGGGTTGATCTTTCTTCTCCGGCCCGTACTTCCACTTCGCCGGCGCCCGGTCGTACCAGCGGTTGGTGAACCTGGACAGTGGGTTCTCGAGATCGTTCTTGAGGTAGAACCAATCTCGATGCCACCCGCTGTTGGAGCTTGTCAGGGGGGTAGGAATGTACTCATCCAGCCTCCCCTGTTTCCCGCGGAACCCGGCGCACCCAATCACCGCCGCAGTGCGATTGTCCTTCAGGCAGACAAACTTGTAGAAGTATCGGAACAGGTCCCAGTGGGCTCCCTGTCCCAAATACCCTTCACACAGAGCTTCGAACGCCGCCATCTGCTGGACGCCGTTCGAGTTCAGATTGTGGAGCTCGAGGCCGTACTCCTCGAGGACGGCGCGGATGAATCGCCCCGCCGGAACGGAGAAGCCGCGCTCATGGAAGACCACGAACGAGACCACATATCCCTCCAGGGGCTGGGGGCGGCTCTCAGCTCCGGGAACTTTCCACTCCTCCGCTTCGGTCAGCGGCGCAAGGATGCCGTCGGCGGCGAGACGGTCGAGCTTGGACCAGGTTGCCGTTGAGGACGCCCAGTTCGACATGGCGGCGACCGTGGTGGCAGCGGCGGGCGGAGCTTGATTGCGGTTGAAGGCGAGGAGGGCTCAGTGGCTTGCGCATGGCGGGAGCGAAGGCAAAGGCAGAAGCGACGGCAGTGAGGTGCACGAGAAGGAAGAAGGGGAAAGATTTTAGCCGGCGGCCGCGGTATAAAAGGGGGGAAATGATTACCCCCTAGCAGTGAATGCCTGGGCCGTCTCGGGCCACGTCCTCCACCCGCCGAAGCGTCGCCCCTCAAAAGGCGCGCCCACTACTGTCGACCGCCCACGACTGTGCCGCCACGTCCTCCAGAGCAGGGCCAACAAATCTTGCAACCGGCACGAGATCTCCGCCATTCATCTCACGACGCGCGTTGCGCAGCAAGCTGCAGACTTCCTCAAATTCAAGATTTCAACATTTAACCCCATGCACAAGTCTCCGACTTTTCCATGGGCTCGGGGGCTACTACCCGCAGGTCCACTCGCGTGTCCCCGCCGGAGAAAACACGACTAGCTTCCTCGTCTCCGTGGCAATTGAGCCTGGGAGCGAGTCCTTGACTCCCTCACCAGGCTCGGGGGCTACTGACGATGCCATGGACCAGGGCCCACCAGGACCTCTAAAAAACGCAGTACGGACCCACGTACGGTGTACTTTGACGGCTAATGCAACGAGTATTAAACCCCGAGTACCCGAGAGTCCGCACGACCTGATTCCGTCATGGGCCGGAAGGCGGGTGGCCCACGGCTACCAGCACCTTATCCTTCAAGTACATGGCGGCCCATACGACAAGTCTTCACCTCCGCCTCCTACTACTTGCTCGTACGAGTAGTCTCCGCTTCTCGTCCCCAACTACTCGTTCGCACGAGTAGTTTCCGTCACCGCCCCGCGCGGGCTTCGCGCAGGAGGCAAAGGGCGCGTGAGCCCCTCCTGGTCGAGATCCCGGGTTCTCCGTGCACGTTCCCCCGTGCGCTGCCACGCGTCTGCTCCCTTGCGGCGTCCCTCCTGGGCCCGGCTGATTCGGTGTCAGGAGGCAGATTCGTCAAACCCTGCCACAAACGACACAGTAGCCATCGTACCGTGGGCGGTGTGAGAGGTGCTGAGCAACGAACAGCACAGTATACGCTAAGCCCTAAGTATCGGAAGGCGCGGCATAGATCGCCTACTCATACGAGTAGTTTCACCACCCCCGACTAGTTCAAGACTTCGCCGCCAAGGCTGCAGGTACACGGGCCCCGTCCGGATCCCGTAATATCCGGGCGTGACAACCCGCTCCTCACCACGTGTCGGCCCCTCCGCGTCGGTCCACCCTGACCAGGTCGATCTGGTGTCAGAGGGCGGACCCGTCTGCAGCTCCATGAATGGGGCAGCACGTGTCGTACTACGAACGGCACGGGAAACACTGTGCCAAACACTGTGCCACGAACGGCACAGTGTACACCGCTCCCTATCCCTTGAATGCCGTGGCATAGACCACTCCACCTCCACAGTAACTGGAAAAGATGAGCTCCTGTTCTGCTGATAGGAGTAGGATACGAATCCTATCTCCCGTACCCGACTAACTACTCGGAGAAGGGTGCGGGAAGCCTCAGGAATAGCTACTTGGGACGTGTTGGCGGTCGATTTCTGTCAACCTAACCACTTGTTTACCTTCTATGTTGGTATTAATTTGATATTCACACTAATGATCCTAACCCCCATTATATGCTATGTTCGTACTCGTGCACAATTTTTGGAGTTTGTTGTTTACACAGGAATCAAGAGCTTAAATGAGGACTTCCGGGTAAAGTTCATCAAGGGATTTACGAGGTGATCATGGACCCCGGGACAAGTCAAGATACAAGATGAACATGACTCCAAACAAGCCAAGGACTAAAGTGTGAAGCCGAGAAGTGCGGAGGACCTACACGGAAGATGCGGGAGTTCATTCGCAAAGCCCCCTCATCTAAACCGCAAGGAAAATGACGTCAAGGGCCCACATGCAACTCGGCAAAAACTCAAGAAGTCGCGAGAAGCATCCGGAAGAAAAGCGGCACCGAACTGGGCAAGGATGGGCCCAGCCCGGCCGGCCCAGCCCATTCTGGGCCCTGTTCGCTGCCCTCTTTGACCTAGCTGATCCTCGGGCCATTTATAGCCCCGGTACCCCGAGCCACGTAGGAAGCAATTCGTCATTCGCCACCGAGGAGCAGAGGAGCTTGAGGGACACCACCCCGGAGAGGAGGGTCGAGTTAGTCGTCTAGTGTTTGCCTAGCCGGCGTGGGAACCTTGCAAGGAAGACCACGTCGGAGTTCCGGAGGCGTGAATCAAGATCAAGGTAGGATCCCGGTTGGATCTTATTCATGTATTCATACTTTTGATGGAGTTTTAATGGATCCGATTCTTAGCGATCAAGTACTTTTGTTTGCAATTCTTGTTCTTGCTTAGGTGTTTTCCTCCTCAATCTATTCTCGAGATAGATTGCATGGGATGTTCTTGTAACCGCGGTGGCTAGAGGTACATACCCGATCTACCAAGTAGTTCAACGCACTCCTTGCGGGTGTGCTCTAAGATTCGACCGCAAAGAAAGGGGAACATCGTGACAAGATGTTGACACCGAGTACGGCGGGGCGACTTAGGGGGTTTGATCGAAGGTCACGATTTAAAGAAGCTTTCAATGAGATTCGTTTTACTCTCTCTTTTATCTTGCTCGGAACGACGACATAAACTCGATCTAGACCCCTCTCTAGATCGGTACCTCAATGCTTTCTCTTGCTACCTCTTTTGATCTTAGTAGATGAGATGCAATTCGAAACCTCTCGAAGAAGCAAGTGTTTCTCGGTTATTAGATTGATTTTACATTACATAATGTTCCACGGATTCGATACCTTGGGTTCACCACTCAAGGGAAGAAGGGTTCCTTAACTACGACGAGGGATTTGTCCGCTTGCAAGTCCAAACGAACTTTGCAACGATAATCAAACGTCAACAGGACGCACAACTCAAGGAAGACCTATTCCGTCACCTAAGGCATCGTAACAGTTCTTTGCCGCTCCACCTGACAGCCCGACATGGAGGAGGACGTCCTACGCTGTAGACTAGCCTACATCCTCGATGTAACCCCCCTGAGCCTCTCCCTTGTGACTATAAAAGGGGAGGAAAGGGGCACTTGCAACACACGTTCGTTTTCACCCCCACACGCACTCAGTATCGATATCTCATCTCATAAACCCTCGTAGCCACACGCACACACACACCCACGTACGCAGAACCCTGCTACAAGAACCACTTACACGCCATGGACTTGGGCTCGAAACCCTCTCCCGACATGTTTGTATCCCCTACTACAAACTCCTGAGCATAAAGAACACCCCCTCTCAGACTGGACGTAGAGTATTACTCTCCGGAAGCCCGAACCAGTATAACCCTGAGTGTCTCTTGTGCAACCGTACGCATCCGTACACGCGTTCTTATAAATTTATTTGCCGGCGGTAACAAATCCCGACAAGATTAATCAGTCAGCAATATTAATCCAAAATGTTTCATAAATAAACATGGGGTAGCCAGTGGTCAAGCCGACTCAGATAACGGCGAGTGACCGATGATCGATCGATTTATATCCTTGCAAGGTAAACCCAAGATACACGGAAGAAGGTAGACCCCAAAGAATCCAAAGAAAAACAAATGCGGGGTCTACCCCGACCAGGCGGTTCCCGTCACTCCCCAGATTAGGGACAGGTGCCACAGTCCTAAGTACAAGGTTACTAGAACGCCCTCACACGGCACGTCCAGACTCACACTTGCACTACCGGAATCAAACCGGGAGACGCATCTCAAGATTAGTAGCGATAAAGTCCCCGCACTGGTTCATTAGGTACTAGGCTTACCCGTCCCATTCCCGACAAGCACTTGGTATGTTCAATTGCTTAGACCAGCACCATGCTACTCGGTCGAGACCGAACCCATTGCTCTTAGCACATGAGTGAGTCAATTTAACCAACTTATGATTCCAACATAAGCATCTTATATCTCGCGAGCAATGAGTCATTACTCGACTTGTACCGTGTCCTTAAAGCATGGCACTAGCGTCCTAACATACTAGTAAAAGAGCATAGGAATCCTAAGGATCATGCATCTAGGTTTCAAAACAACTCCTGAAATTTAAATGCACAAGTAAAGCATAAATACTGAAAATAAAGGCATGAGTTTAGAAAAAGGGTTAGATGAACTCCGGTGCTTGCAGTCCTCTAACTCAGCACTAGCCTTGGGCTCTTCTGGACTTTGGTCTAGGTCTTGCTGCCCACTAGCTTGATTCAATTCTCCACTAGCGGATCCCTCCTCCTCCTGCGTGTGCGTGTACGTTCCGTCGGGTAGATCTACACGTTATGCACATGCATTAGATTATGGTGTAAGTGGAAGAATTACCACTAACCCAACTCTTGTTGGCCACATTCATCTAAACAACTAAGAAAACTCACAAAAAGTATTGTGGGTGTGGTGAGGATGAACTAACTACTATTTTGATGGGGATTGTGTGCACATCTAAGCAACTTAATTTACTAAACTTCATTAAGAGTAGGGGTGAGGATGGACTAATTACAACTTTGATGGTGATTGTGTGCATATTTAAGGAAATTAAATTAACAATCTTCACCCAACAGTAGGGGGTGTGTTTAAAAATTATTCTAAACAGGAACTGAATATAAACACCTCCTTTTCAAATTAAAAGATAAATCTAAAACTATTTATTCCATTTTTAACTAGCCATTCATCCATAATTCATAATAATTAAAATATGACTCCAACTGTCATGAAAATTTTACCACATCATCATATGACTACAACAAACTTAAATACCAAAATTCAGCCCCATATCATTTATAAATTAATTTAAATAAAAAAAAGACAAGATTCATCCTAGATAAGCTTCATTAATTCATACAAAAAGATTTACTAATCTTTTTGACCTCAAATTTTTCCTACAGTTCAAACATGTCAAAACTAAGCTGATGACCAACACATTCAAGTGGATATACCATATTTTCAAGTTATGCATTTTACATCCTTCACAAGTATAATTCCAAACACCATTCAAACAAGCTCCTAAAATCACCATTATTTTTCCAGAGGTGCATAACATCATGACAAAAGCATAGGGTGCATTGGTGCTTAAAGAATTTATATCTTGAGGGGACTATAAAAAGCATCAAGCTTAAACTACATAAAGCTTCCAAAAATCATAACTCTAATTTTACACAACAAACATGTGTGAAACTTGGTCACAGATCTGAACATAGCTCAGAAAACAACATATCAAAATTTCATATCATTTGCGTGAGTACATTTTGAATTACAATAAAAGTGCCTCAAACTGAGTTTGAATTTACATTTCAAAAATACTCAGAAAAACCGTATACAACTTGTGTAGAAGTTGTAGCTGCTCACAAGGAAACCAAAACAATTGGATTTACATTTTTCCGAACTTTTGACGATTTTTAACGGATTTTCTAAGTTGCAGCTAGAACCCTAGAATACATTTACAGACTGACCCTCGAAAGAAGTTTCAGAAATTATAGATACGCCCCTAGTTCATGGAAAACACCCTAAACAAACTGGAAGCTCTGCAATGTAGTCCCCGCCGGCGATGTGGGGCTCGTCGGCGGCGGTTTTGGCCGGAGCTTGGCCGGGTGAGGGGCTAGGGAGTCTCTGGTACTCACCCTTGACCGATTCCTTGGGCTCCGGTGGGTGCAGAGGGTTCCCGGGATGGCCGGCGGTGTGGAGGTGGCCGACGGAGCTCTGTTGCGGCTCAGGAACGGCGAGGTGCGGCCGGGCGCACGAGGCCGGTGCACGGGGGTGTCGCAGGGGTGGAGCAGGAGCACAGGGAGTGGCAAGGGGGAGGCAGCAGGGCTTGGCTCGGCGACTTTAGCCTTCAGCACCCGCGGCGCTCTGCTGCGCGCGAACCAGTGCGGCGGCGAGCGGCGAACCGAGAAGGGGGAGGGCGAGCTCGTCGATGGTGGCGGGACGGATGAGGAAACACACGGTGCCCTCGCTTCTCCCTTTTATCCCACGGACTGGCACCAGGGGTGCCCCGCATGGCCATGGCGCAGCTCACGTAGGGCTTGGTCGGCGCGTGTCGCCCGAGCGACGTGCATCGCGGATGAGCGCGGCGTACGGAGGACCATGTGGCGGAGGGTCCACGGTCTCGCGAGGGTCCACCGTGGATAAGCCCACACGACCATACACCGGAGCACAGGAGGTTCGCCACGTGGCCGGCATGGCTGAATTCACTGTGCGCGCTCTGGCTCTGCGACAGCGTCTGTGTCGTCCATTTTAATTCCAAGTGCCAGTCTTCAAAATTGCTAAACTCCCAAAAATGATAACTAAGTGAAAAATCTCCAAAAATAAAAGTTGTAGAGGAGCTATAGCACTACAACTTTCCCAAAGGGCCACATATGTTTTGATGAATAGATTTGTGGGAAAAACGTGTTGAACTTTCAGAAAATCTCGGCCCCGGTTTACTGTGCGCAGGAACTTCAACTCAAATTTAAGTGACTTTGCACTCAAAATTTGAATGTCCGCCAATTATGAAAAATGTGTTCCCGGAGATAAGGAAAAACTTTTATATTGGCCGATTTTGAACTTCTATAGTGAAATTTGGAGAACGCGCAAGAAAACTGAATCAGCCTTTTGGATCTCTAGGGGTTTGACCATGATTTGAGGGTTTGACCAAGGGTCTTTGTGCAAATGTGTTCACAATCATGCCAAACATACTTAGGGACTAATTAATCTTGATTAACCACACTAATGGAAGTGCTTAGGTTAATAAATATCAGGGATATTACAGCGGTCCCTGTCCCGTGCTGGGCCGGGCCACAGCAGAACCGGGCCAAGTGTCCTTCTGTGGGCGAGGCCGGCAGTGCCAGGATTTGGCTGCGCACGTCCGGCGTGCGCCGAGTGACAGCGATGCTCTCGAGGGGGAGAGCTCGGCCATGCTCGGTGATGGTTGCGCACGTCCGGAGGAAGGAGAGCGCAGGGAGAGAACGACCGTGAGGAGGGAGGAGACCGGGGGGGAAGGAGGAAACCGCAAGATTGAGAGCGTCGCGGCTCGCTAAAGATTGCGAGCATGGAGGGCGGTATACCGAGTTGGATTGCGAGGGACGCCGCTTGCGAGTCTGTTAGATCGTGGTTTTCAAGCGTTTTTTTTTTATTTTTACCGATACAAAACATTTTGGATGATCTCTTGGAGTTGCTCTTAGTTCGTATAATTTGTTTGTTCTGTATGACTATTTTGTTCTTTGAGTTTGTAAAATTTGTTTCACGTGAACGTGTCCCGCAAAAATATACAACCTTGATTAAAATACGAATAAAAAAGTTCGTCAAAATATAGTCAAGTGGGATCTTGTTGTGAAGTTTTTATTATCAGTAATTTAATGATGCAAACGAAATTTAATTTTGGTACTCGGTGTAAGATTTAGAGGTTTTTAAGTTTCAAATAAGATTTTCCATGTGGATGATATCAGTTATTTTGTCTTTTCTCAACAACTTAGCGACATCCACGGAAGAAATAATTTTATTAGCAGAGATGAAGACGAAATAGTAATACTAATAATCACGATTATAAGGTGACAACAGTGAAACTGTCACTTTCAATGACATATAATCGCTCCCACTAAAACAAGCTCTATTACAAGGACTACTGATTACAAAACTAATTACACAAATAAACAAGAAATCACAAGATGAATTCATTAAACTTAATTAATTCATCATTACAGATTGTTTACTGTAGTATGACATTGTTTAATCATGACATAATTAGTCCCATTAGATTCGTCTTGCGATTTGAGATGAGGTTACGAAATAAGTTTTATCATTAATTCATATTTAATAAGACAGTCTATTTTTTATCATCCAACTCTTCCCTCAATTTGTTTTGGCTATCGAACTCTAAAATCAAGTATATTTGATCATCCAACTATCAAAACCGCTCAAATTTTACCATCCGGATGTTTAGACGGGTGATTTTAGTTTATTTTAATTTACAATTTAGTCCTTATATCTTAAAATGATTATTACTTTTTGTCCGTACCTTCGATTTAGGTGATTCTTGCGGTCACGTGTTTATAACGGTGAGCTTTATCTTAAAATATTCTTTATACTATTTTATCACTATTTTTAAATTTTTTATGTTATTGTGTGAAAATAATAATATAAGAAAAGTGAAATAAACAATTACAAAATAATATGAACAACATTTTAAAAGATAAGTTTCATCCTTGTGAATGTATGATCACATGAATCACTTAAATTGGAAATACGAGAAAAAATAGTAATGATTTTAATATCTAATGACTAATTTATTTATAGTTTAGTTCTTCAATCTTAAATGATTACTATTTTTTCTCGTATCTCTTATTTACGTGATCCTTGTGGTCATGCTTTCATGACAGTTAGCTTTATTTTTTAAATGTTGATCATATTATTTTGTAATTGTTTGTTTTACTTTTATTATATTATTTTTTCACACAACAACATAAGAATACTATAACAAATAGTGATAAAATAGTATAAAGATCATTTTAAAAGACAAACCCCACCGTTATGAACATGTGACCTCAAGAATCACCTAAATCAGAAGTACAGGCAAAAAGTAATAATCATTTTAAGATCTAAGAACTAAATTAGAAATAAAAAACAATTTTAAACCACCCATGAAAACAACCCGATGGTTAAATTTGAACAGTTTTGATAGTTGAATGGCCAAAGATACTCGATTTTGGAGTTTGATGGTCAAACCAAACCGAGACCAGAGTTAGTGGTCAAATCTTTTTCCTATTTAATGTTCATAATTAATGTCACTAATTTCGACATAAGGAGAACTAAACCCAACCTTAGACCAGAGTGTCATAGGAGGGTCATGTGCATTAAATATCGAATGAGAGAGGAATGTCACCACCCATTTGTGGAGGGAGCAATGAACCAAATATAACGCAAGAAGTAAAATGCAATGATGAAAGAGGGTTTGCCAGATTGCTTGGTAAGGATGATTAAGTAGGCATAATTGTGGAACTTATTGGTCATATGGCAAATAATAGTTAGGAACGATGTCATGCCGACTTGCTCCTGTTCAGGTAGTTTGGTGCTCCATGACACATTTGTTTCCTCCTTTTTTTGTAGATCAGTTTGCACAGGCTCAGTGTTATGTCTGTTATCATTTTCTTTAGTCTCCTTCAGTAGATGTTGCCAGTATGTTTATCTACTTCCACCCTGTTTGTCTGGCTTATCAGCCACCAGCCAACGGTACTTTTCTCTCAGAACAAATCAGCCACCAACTACCAAACAGCGGTATTTTTCTCTCAGAACAAATCAGCACCAGCCACCAGTCGTCAGCCAGACCAACAGTAGTTGAACCACTCAAGAATATTGGTTAATGATTATCTAATTTTTGTGCTGAGAGAAGTTCTTTTTAACTTGGATCTGTATGCCAGATTGCCAAGGCAGGCTACTGACAGGTTTGCCAACAATCAACTACCAAAAGACTCATTGGCTGAACCACCTAGTAGGCTATTACAAAAATAAACTGAGGCGTCCTTATCTTGCAGCTCAGATATCTAGAAGCTCATAGTTGCACTTATCTACAGTACAGGCATGTCGAAGATTTGGTTTGGATTTTTTTTGTTTACATTATTTTTTTCGTTTTTCAAAAATATACTATGGATCTCAAATTTGGCAAAATTATACTACAACCGCCTATGACGGTAGGGACCAACCGTCATGAGCCACGATGGTTGGAGATGCTACAGTGCCAGCCGCCGTGGGCCACGGTAGTTGTGAACAATACCCTCCGCGCGGGTACTGTAGCACCTGCAACTGTCGTGGCCCATGGCATTAGGGTCAGTTTGTTTTCAAAAAATCGTAACTTTTTGTATGAACTCAGTTGGAGATAAACTTTATACGAAACTTGTAGCTTTCAACGAGATATACAACTTTGTAGTTCAAACTTTTTTCATTTGAAATCATCTTGTGGCTCAAATAATTGATATATTGTCCAGATCTGGATACCGAAAACTGAATCTGGACAGTATATCTTTATTTTGAACCACAAGATGACTTCAAATGAAAAAAGTTTGAACTACAAAGTTGTAGATCTCGTTGAAAGCTACAAGTTTTGTATAAAATTTATCTCCATCCGAGTTCATACAAAAAGTTACGATTTTTTAAAACAGACTGACCATAACGCTATGGGCCACGGCAGTTGCAGGTACTACAGTACCAACCGCCGTGGCCCACGGTGGTTGGGACTGTAGCATCTCCAACCGCAGTGGCCCATGACAGTTGGTCACTACCGCCGCCATGAGGTACAGCGGTTGTAGTATAGTTTTGTTAAATTTGAGATCATCACATATTTTTGAAAAACGGAATAAAAAATAATATAAAAAAATAAAAGATTCTTTGGTTTGCCTTCCTGAAACTTTTCGTTGCTAGACTTAGAGTATGTTTAGTTCCAAAAAAAAAATTTTGGGGTCTCTTTGGAGGCCTATTAGGAGGATTAAATATAGACTAATTACAAAACTAATTACATGAATGGACGGGAAATCGCGAGACGAATCTATTAAGTCTAATTAATCCGTCATTAGAGATTGTTACTGTAGCACGGCGCTGTCTAATTATGGCATAATTAGGCTCGTTAGATTCGTATCGAAAAATTAGGTAGGAGTTATGGAATGGGTTTTGTCATTAATCCACATTTAATACTCCTAATCAGTGTCCGAAGATTGATGTGACCGGTAGTTTGGAAAAAATTTGGGAACTAAACAGGCCCGGCGGTTCGGCCCATTTGTTCCTGTGCAGCAATTTCAATGGTTCAATCACTTTTGTGAGTTTTAAAAATCTAACAAAGGTGTGGATTTGGAGTCACGATGGGTTTATTTGCCAGCATGTTTCTTGGGTGGCTCTGAGTTCATCCGCAAATGGGTGGTTCATGCTAGTTCATGCCTTACATTGTTCTGTAAAGTCATGTTTCCGCACAATTTTTCATAAAATTCATTCTCGATTTCTGTTGTTACTCTAAACAGTAGTCTAACTTCAAACTTCATTTGTTTGCTGCCTGAATACATTTTCGTACCACAACATGCGAATCTCTGTACATAGTCCATGTGTTACAGTGGCTGGTGCAATTCATGCTCACAATGCTGGCGACCTGGCGTTAACCTACTCGGCAAATTTGGTAAGTAACTGTTAACTATGCGGAACAACATACAGGCTGAATTTCCATACTAAATTGTACGATATTTGTTCATCAGTATGTGGTTCTCTGATTTATGTGTAGGACCTGCATCAAAGGTTCATTTTTCCACCGCTCCCTTTTCATTTTAGTTAGCATTTAGCGCATATTATAAGGACATAGATAATGTTAACTGGAGCTACTATCAGTAATTCTTTAACTATCAAACCAGACTACTTTTTTCCACAGTCAGATGGGATTTTATTATTTGTATCGAACTCCAGGTAATTGGATTGACGTTTTCCCTTTTTTTGTAATGCAACGTTAGGGAGGCTGGTTGCCAGATGGGGTATGAATATGTCATCTTAGTGCTGGATTTGGCATCAGATGTCACTGCCTTGTAAAAACGGGGAATGGGCCTCCAAGTGCTGATAATGAAGAGATTCAAACGCTGCATGAAAGCTGCATACTAACACATATGCGGTGGGTGTTTAGTGTTTTGATTGGAATACGCCATCTCTCATGTGATTGGAATTGTTACTGCGCACTCTATTGCTGTGATTGAATGCATCTGAATGAACATATCAATCATCTCTTCTCTTATGAGGCATCTGAATTGAATGTTGTGATTAACATATCAATCAAATGAACAAAAACATTATCAATTAGGCAAGCCTCCTCTTTCCTCACTAACCAAAAGTCAAAACTAAACATCTGCTTAAATATTCCTGGCCAAATGCCAACGGTACTTTGTATTCACACCCTCAATCATCATCAGTTCAAAAAAAATCACAAACTGTACTATCCAAAACAAAAAATGTGCAAAGAAATGACGGGAAAAAACCCATCTAATTCCATTCCCAGCGCCCTCTGAAAATGAAAAGATCCGGAATTCTAGATGACTAGATCTCTATCTCGCAATCCTATTTTACTACGCGTCTAAAGATCGGATCGGATCATCACCAAGGAAGGAGAAAGCCTACGGAGTTCTGTCCCAGCTGTTCCCCCTGACATACCGGAGCTGCAGCGACACCTGCCGCTCCATCTGCAGCTGCCGGTAGAAGTTGGCGATGAACTGCTCCGCGCGCTGGTCGATGTCGTCGTCCCCCGCCGACGGCGACCCGCCGCTGGACGACGACGCCCTTGTCAAGACCTGCGGTGACGGCGACGGCGACGGCGACGCCGCGCTGCTGGCCCGCGACAGGCTCCTCGTCGTCGCCGTCCCCATGCTCGCCGACCTGGACGTCATGGAGCTGGCCGGGGACGCGATACCGATGCCGCCCTCGGCGTCGAGCAGCCCCGGCGGGCGCGAGTCGAAGCTGAGGGCGCGCCGCGCCGTGCCCGCGGAGGTGAGCAGCATCCACCGCGTCGCGCTGAAGGAGAGCAGGAACCGGACCTTCTTGATCGCCTCCCGGAGCGTCCCCAGGATCGACGACGACCGCTTCTTGCCCTTGCCCTTCGACGACGTCTCCTCCCCCTCCTCCTCCGTCGACGACGGGCGGACCCCCGAGACGGCCATGGAGCAGGAGGATCTGGTTTGGTGATCGAGCTTCTCCTCGGCCTGTGCGCTTGCGCGTTCAAGAAGCTGACGGGCGATCGATGCGAGTGGAGCCCGGGCAGGGGCAGCCGGCGAGTTTGCTGGTGCTTGTCGATGTGGAATTGGAAAGCAGGAGGGGTGGCCTTGTCTTACCCGCTGGCTATATAGCTTTGGCGATGTTGAAAGGTCGCCGGCGCGCTCGTACGTTGGCCAGTGCAGCAAGCTACTCGGTGCCAAGAAACTGCAGGGAATGTATCGGCGTGTCCGAAAATACACCTGTATAACTGTGTATAAAGACGCGTACAAAGTGGTTTCCACGTGCAATCATTGCTTACATCAAAAGGAATCGCATCGCTTCGCAGCGGCGGCATCTGGCGACGACGGTTAGAAGAGCAGGCAACGGCATCGGCGCAGCGAGCCTGTCCGATCCCTTGGAAACGAGCTGGAACTGGAAGAGCTGGAGAGCGGGAGGTTGAACGGGCCAGTTGGCTGGCAGTCGCTGTCGGTAACGTGCTGGACGCGACGACGGCGCGTCGCAACACGTTGGGTGCGCCACCGGACGACGCGGAACCGGGTCAAATGCTTGCCCCGCTCCGGGTGAGTGCACGCACGGGCACGGGCACGGTCCCGCCACCACCGCCCAACCGCGACTTCTGCGGGCGGGCGCGACCCGACGAGGCGACGAGTGCTTCGGCGCCAAGTTTTACCCGGGGCGCCGGGGGTGCTCTGCTTCTGCTCTGGTTGTGGTTGGCCCCGACGCCATGCGGCTGCGCGCGGGGCGACGCACAGAGCTGGTCGCGTGCGCCAACAGCCAACCCGGCGGCGCCTCTCATCTCTCACGTACGCAGCAGGCAGAAGAGACGGGGCGCCTTGGGGGCTCGATTAGTCCAGTCAAACCAGCACGTTTTTGCCGCGAAACCAGCTAATAAATCCCGCTCTCGGCAATGCCGCAGCATCGGCAAGCTGAAGTCGGTTCGGATTTACAATTACAGGCAGCCGCTGGACGCGGCCAACACGATACCACGATGCTACCGACATGGGCAGCAGCTAGCGGTCTTTACTATTCTACGAGAACAGGCGACTGGAGAAAGGGTCGGGGGATACAGGATCATGTGCGTTTTTTTCCCCATCGGAGAAGAAACAGTATTCTGTGTCTACGTTGAAAAAGTTTAAGCCCGGAGAGGAGGAGAGTATTATAACGGACCGTACTACGTGACGGAGTGTTGAATGCTCCAGTGGCCAATAGGGGGCGCCGCTGTTGCTCGGAAGGGGGATACAGTATATCGCAGGGTGACGCGTCTGACAGCGACGTGAATGATGTAGCGTCGCGATAATGGAAGGGTGAAGAAAACTTCTATTTTATGCCTGAGCTTGCGTTAGAGTCGCTGAAGATCATCCGTGCTTTTTGTTTGTTAATAAGAGGGTATGTTTAGATCCAAAAAGTTTGCAAAAAACATCCTATCATCTATCACATCACCTCATATCACCTCTCACTATTTATCTGCATTTACACTAATTCTTTTTCAATTCTTCTCCAATTCAGCTAATTCATCTGATCTAAACACACCCGAAGAAAAAAAAGAGTAGAATCGCCGAGTACGGAGGACCGGATTATGCCGCGACTCATTCTTTCCAAACCCTCTGCAGAGCAAACACAAGTAGTAAGGTGAGGCGAATTTTTTATTGTTAAGTGGAGCAATGGAGGGTAAAAATAGGCAATGATGATGTTATCTCATTTACTTTGCTCCATTTCTTTTGATCGAAGATAACTTTCTCAATAATAGTCCATTTTTAAATCTGATTGTAGCATTGTGCTCCTAATAGTTTAAACTACAAAACAAGACCCACTTTGCACATATTTTGAAGTAACTTTATATTTACTATCAACTTACATATAGTGGTATTAGCAACTTGTATGCTTCAACATCAACACATAGCAGCAATTTGGGTGCTTCAGCAGCAGCAACTAGTAGCTATTCGGGTGCTAAACCACAACATCAATATCAATTTCAACTTGGACACTCACAACAACAACACCAACAACTTGGGTGCTCAGCAATAGTAACAACAACTTGGGGTGCACAGCAGCAACTTATTCAGTACAAAACCCACTTTTTTATATATATATAGAAGTTGCTAACTACACACAAGTTGATAGAATGTGTTGACAGATTTATACATGAGTTGATAGAATGTGTTGATCGCTTTATACATAAGTAGCTACCATGCACTCACTATAAGTTGCAAGTGTGTAAAAAAATTATTTAAAAATATATCAGTCATGGGTCATATTTTGTATATCTCAACATAAGGAACACAGAGTGGTGCGAACGGGACTGAAAATGGATATTTCATAAGGAAGTTATTACATTTTAAAAAATAAAATTTTAAAGATGTCACGTGGGCCGCAGCGGCCCACCTTCCTGCTGCTGAGCTGCGCAGGTAGATCACGCGCCGACGGACGTGTCATTTTTAGATTTTTCCATGGAAGATATGTATAATCGAACTTTTTTTTTGAGACGCGTATAATCGAACAATTGGGGCATATATAGAGGTACCACCACCACCACCAATCCATTGGGAGGGACACGTTTACTTTATGGGCCCAGATCACGGTCCACTTTTCTTTCAGGCTTGCTCAAACGATGAATGATTTTTTTTAAAAAAATATTTTTTCACGATTTTTCAAAAATAAATGCCGGATTCAAAATTTTTCAAGAGCTCTTTTACGGTGGACCATACCACCATATACCACTGTTGAAAAAGGACTAATATAAAATTATCTGACGGTTGAGATTAATTATATACCACCTGCATCTGTGGTATAGAGTGGTATACGTAGGTGGTATAGAGGTATAATTGGAAGTTTTATCTCGGTAGCATAAACGAAATATATGATTTCTTCATTTCAATTTTTTTTATTTCCCTCTAGTGGTACGGCCAATTTTTTTTTTCAAACGGAAATTTTCATTTCAAATTTCATAAATGAAAATTTTCAAAAAAAATTCATTTCAAATTTTCCTTGGCGACATAAACGAAATATTTCAAATTTTTTCATTTCCCATGGCCAATTTTTTTCAAATTTAAAAAATAAAAATTTTCAATTCAAATTTCACAATTGATTTTTTTTAATTTTTTTCATTTTCCTCTAGTGGTATGGCCATTTTTTTAAAATTCAAAAACAAAAATTTTCAATTCAAATTTCAAAAACGAATTTTTTTTGAATTTTTTATTTCAATTTTTTCTTGTGGCGTAAACGATTTTTTTCCTGGCCCGAGGTTGTCAAATTTATTTTAAAAATTGAAAAAATTACCTATTTACCCTTACCAAAACTAGCCATATACTGCATACCACCACCTGGTCCACCGTAAAAGAGTCCTTTTTCAAAAGTAGTCTTCTACCGCTGTTTAAAAAGGCGGTTGGACCCAACCGTCACTGGAAATGGCAGTTAGGGTCCAACCGCCGTTTCAAACGGTGGTAGGGACAACTTCTCTTCAAAAAATCATAACTTCTTTTGTATGAATTCAGATGGAGATAAGCTTTATACAAAAATTGTATCTTTCGTCGAGATCTAAAACTCTGTAGTTCAAACATTTTTTATTTGAAATCATCTCGGGGCTCAAATAATCGATATACTATCCAGATCTGGATACTGAAAACAGAGATCTGAATAGTATATCGATTATTTGAGCCCCTAGATGACTTCAAATGAAAAAAAGTTTTAACTACAAAGTTGTAGATCTCCATGAAATCTACAATTTTTGTATAAAATTTATCTTCATCCGAATTCATACAAAAAAATTATGATTTTCTGAAGAGAAGTTGTCCCTACCGCCGTTGGAACATTGGCCGGAACCACCACAGTACCCACGGCGGAGTTACCATAGCAACCGTCATTTGTAACGGCCCTAACCGCCATTTTCAGTGGCGGTTGGACCCGACCGCCCTTTTAAACGGTGGTAGGAGGTTACTTTTAAAATTTTTTGAATCCGACATTTATTTTTAAAAATCGTGAAAAAAATATATTAAAAAAAGATTCCAACGATGAATGGAAAAGGCCTAAATTCCCAACTAAAGAATGTCCATGCAATCCACACAAAAAAATAAAAGGTCTATGTAATGAAAGCATGCCTATAAAGTTCATTTAACTCTTGCCCAATTTTTAGAAGTTCTGGCCCAAATAGAGACGGACAATTAAGTAAGCCAATCACAATACCTTTGAGTGCCTTTTTTGCCCTTTGCATATGAACATTTTTTTCAGCTTCGCATTTCGCAACATAAGTGTGACAACCTCATCTGAGATAATTCCGTACTATCACCTAAACCACTCTATTTGGTCATTAAGCGATAATAAGTAACCATCACGTTGAGTGTTGTCGGGTCAAAGTCCGGAAGATCACTTGTACAACACACAGAGGATCGAACACACATATATTAAAACTCCCACGAAGGAGAGTCCAGAGTGCCATACAAATTAAATCAAAACTTCCCCGTAGGGTCAATTATTACAAACCATTGTTCTTGACATAAAAATAAATGGTTCGGAGTTTAGAGAGACAGCGGAAATAACTAAACGATAAAGTGGCATCATGGGAGGCTACCCATGACCCCATCACTCCTCGTCATCCACCCATTCCAGCTCCCAGTCGGGTGGGATTTCTCCAGGCCAAACATTATCACCTAAAAACAACATTTATAGTAAGGCTGAGTATACTAATACTTAGCAAGGCTTACCCGTCTGAAATAAAAGACTTAGCCTCTAATCATGCAAGGATTTTGACTAGTGAGTTCGTTTTGCCAAAAAGCTACTAAGAAGTTAATCCTTACTTTCAATATTTTTAGCTCAAATTCTAGTAGATTAATTCATTACTAGACAAGCAACTATTGCAAGCATGAGTTGTGCAATATAATTAATCAAACATCAAGTTTATCAACATTCCATCATAAAGGGATCACAAATGGCCAGATGATCAAGTACTCTTGGATAACGGTGAGAGACCGACGATCGATCGATTAATAATCTTGCAAGGTAGACCTAAACATACGGAAGAATGCACTCACACGAGTACACCAACCAGGCGGTTCCCGTCATTCCTCGGATTGGGATCTGATGCCACAATCCTAGGTACAAGGTTATCTGGTCTGCCTCACACTAGCGTCCAGACTCACACATGCACCACAGTTTGCAAGACTGGGACCGCAACCCAAGATTAGTAGCCTAAAGTTCCCGTACCGTATCATTTAGGTACTAGGCTTACCGTACCCATTTCCGACAAATGTTTAGTACGTTCAAACGCTTAATCTCTTAACCACGTGAGCAATCCAATTTAACCAATCTTCCTCCGCGCCTCCTCGCCTTCGGGCAGTGGTGCAGGAGACCAACTTGCAGCGACCAGTGCCTGCACAACAATGAAGACGACACAAAAGGATTATTAGCGAGGTCAACCTCCTAATAATGGTAACAAAGATACAACAACAGAAGTAGCGACTTACATAATCCGTGGGATGCTTTAGTGAGTGCACCTTCGGTCACGTCTTGTTGCGGATCACTCCGCAGAAGAGCTCCTTCACCCGGGTGACCATCTCCTCCTTGGAGACATTCCTATTGACCTCACGAGTCGGGTCCGTCTGACCCCAGTACTCGTAGGTCGGATGCACCCAATCCTTGATTGGCTGGATCAGGCGACGGCTGAAACTAATCGTCACCGCGCCTCCTGTCAGGCCGGCCTCCTTGAGCTCGGCGACCTTCGCGAGGAGCGGCGCGATCTCCTCTTTCTCACAGGACGTCAACACAAGATGTCATTCAGGGACCTTGGTTGGCCCAAAGCCAGTGCGCTTCGGGAGCTCTGGCTTCTGGTTCGCTACATAAAACCACTCTGACTTCCAGCAAGAGTTCTTGTCCGGCAACTCCATATCTATATATTTTACCTTACGACCTGCTCTAAGGTAGAATCCTGCACTACCTACGACTAGCGACTTCCCAGGTCGCTTGACATGAAAAAAGTGCCGCCACAAGTTGAAGTGTGGTGGCATGCCTAAATAGGCTTCACACATGTGAATGAAAGTGGAAACAGTGGTGATGGAGTTTGGGACAAGATGTACCAGCTCCAGCCGATAATAATGAAGAAGCCCTCTGAAGAAGTCCCCCGTGGGGATGTTGAAGCCGCGCTCGAAGAAGAATGCGAAGACGACCTGCTCCGTGACGTCCTCCGTGGGGAAGCCTTGGCTGGTGGGCGCCTTCCAATCCACCTCTGCCTTGGGCCTCAGCAGCCTGTGCTTCACCAGTGCCTCGATGCGGGCCTCCGTCATCTCCGATAGGACCCACTGCCTCTCCAGTGTGGGGATCTGCTTCTCCGGCGCAGGGCTTTGCTCCGGCACCATCTCTTCTTCTTCCTCGGCGAACCCCTACGATCTGGCCCTAAAGACGCACAGGGTCTTCGAGCGCATACGACGACGATGACGGTGGTGCAGCGCGCGGCGGCGAGCCCTGGCTCTAGCTGCGGCGGCGCGAGGGATTCGAGCGGCGGCGGCGGTGAAATGGCAAACCCTAAAGCGGAAAATGTGTGAAAATGGAAGTGGGGTCTGCCCCCACATGCCACAACCTTAATATAGGTCATCGCGGCCCAACAGACCGTTACTAGGTCGGCGCGCCCAATGGCTGTGTGCCAACGGGTCGTGGAGCCCAACGGCTATTTACCACAGATCGTTTTTTCACCCCCAACGGCTAGTTCTCAACGGATGGTTGTGCCAACGGCTAGATCCCGATTCACTCCGGTAATTTAGCATGATTATTTCGAATCCTGCATTGGTGGCCCACTAGGTTGTCAAGACCTCCCTTGAGGTCGGTAAAACATCGTCGGCTGTCAGGTCGTCCTGATAGCGTCCACGACCTTCTCAAGGTCGATGGACCTCCCAATTCTGTCTCTGACCTTCTTGAGGTCATTAGACCCCTGGAAAACATTAAAACAGGTCGTAGGGGATTCATTTCCTCTACAAACAACATTACACACAATTCGACAGAAGAGTGTGAACTTTACATACGTGACTCCATGTCTACATGGTCGTCGCAAGCCCCATCTGGTCCTTGAACAGTTACAAGATACAAACTAGATCATCCCCATAATGGGCATGATTGAAGACCTGATCTACCTAGAGCGAATCTTGCCATGCTTTCTGCTGTAGCAGGGTGCATCGCAAGTTTTCTTCTAGCTTCAGGACCTTCGTGGAGACCTCTCGCGGATCGGTGGCTCGACACTGCTCCTAGCAGGTTGTTTAGGGCCCCTGACTTGGGCATGTAGATGCGCGCTTCACCTTGAGTGACCAACAAGTTGGATACCATTGTTTGTTGTTGCAAACAATGTTGCAAGTTCTCTTCTGGATTCTGGATCCAGATGGAGACGTCAAGGTGCAGGATGGGAGAATCATGTGCCTACCACCGACTCTTCCCTCCTGAATCCTTCCACCTCTCCGAGGGGGCCCTCTTTGGTGCAAGGGAAAACGCTCATCGCGGTACTCCACACTTCGCAAGTATTCTTCTAGCTTCAACTCTCTACAACTTCTTTCTTCAACACTCCGGTGGACGAAGGTATGCCCATGACATGACACATTGGCTACAATGGGACTCCATGATGCACTCTACGGTGATGGTTTTGCCTTCGGGCATTGGCTCTATTTATAGACGAGTTCCGCACTCGGTCGACTTTCACACTGTGTGCATGTGACCTTGGTTACTATACGCATGTGAAGCTTTCGTTACTCTGCCTCTACACAAGACGACACCTGACGCAATGCGTACTGTTTGCATGTGAGCTCCCCCCACTTTCACCGCCCGTGACCTGCACATTATGTGCCTTTGCCAGACTTTGTCTGTTGCGCTCGGACAATTGCTTTTTGTCGGATGTGACTTTTGTCACGTTGTGCTATGCGAAAATGGCTGGCGACCTCTTGCTACTTTGAGCTATTGCCCCTGTGAACCCACAGTTCACCTCCTCAACTAGCCTGACTCTGGGTCAGACGGCCCAGCTGCCACATGGTCTTGTACCTGCTAGTTCTACGACCTCTTCAAGTCTACAACTTGCTACGACCTCATCCGACGACATTCGCACCCGCTACGGTTCTGCGTCTTATTTGCACCCTCTGTGGCTCTGCGTCCTGATGCACCCGCTACGGCTCTGCATGTAAACGGACCTTGTACCAATCAACCTATATTTCTGTCTCCCGAGCAGAATGGTCATAGGTTCGATTGAAGACCTTCTGGGGTAAGCGTGCCTCGCTGCTCTGCCAAATTCGTCAGGGCGCCTGGAGTCTACATCAACCACGTCTACGATATTCTACGAATTCGACGGGCCTCCTGAAGGTCGGTGTGCCTGGTACCTTGGTCGACAATACCACGGTACCATGGCTCCGCTGGATGATCAACATCCATGTTGGTCGTCTGGGCACCAAAATGGCTGTTCCAGAGGTCGGCGTGCCTCAGTTCCTTGGCTCTTCATACCTTGGTACTGTTTTGTCCCCGCCAACCTAGTTGGGCGCCCTGGATGCGTGACCTCCTACAGGTCGGTGTGCATTTCTAGCCCTGCCAGCCTGCTCTGGACACCATTGGAAGGATTGCTTCAAGGAATGAAGGTCTCTCTGTGGGGTGCGCGCCAAACTGGCCCTGCCAAGTATCTCTGGAACTTGGGCGCTTTTAGCGTGAGACCTTCTTGAGGTCGGCATGCCTCGAGTGGCTCTGCCAGACTCTTTGCAGCCATGCAACATATCTGGGTGTCTCTACAACTAACTCTCTACGACTACAACGAAAACCGCTTCTTCACGACCAGGATTACTTCTTCTTTTTTGACCATCAAAGCTGTCTTGCTGCCTACTTTAATGCTCGGGGACTACTATACAAGAGCGTTTTTCAAACGCCCTCTAGTTTTCCTCGTCGTTTCGACCTTCTGGGAAACCGTGTTTCTCATCAAATCGGCTCTTGAGCTGGTTTCTTCTTCTCCTCCTCCTTTTTTTTGGATCATCAAAGCAGTCTTGCTGCCTACTTCAATGCTCGGGGACTACTATACGAGTGCATTTTTCAAACGCCCTCTGTTTTTTCATCGTCGCTTCAACCTATTGGAAGCCTGCTTCCTTTAGGTCGTCACTCGACCTCACTACGTTCAGGATTCTACAAATTGGTCGGCTATTAAAGATCATTTCTTTTTTGGACCGACGTGCATGCTTATCGACCTGTCGATAGCTCCACAACTTCATCATGATTCTATCCAGTCCGACGCGCCTACACATCGCTCGGGACTCGGGAGCTTGTGGGGCATGGGTACTCTGGGGTCCCCACCTACCAGTCTCACGGCCGTCCATGACAAGTGGGTCCGGCCCACCAGAAGACCAACCGACCTGACAGTGGGCACAACAGACCTGATATGTGGTCCACACGACCTCCTGAAGACCTTATCCGGAACGACTACAAAACTTGGCGTGCAAGACAAGACAGCGGTAGATCCGACAGGCAGTCCGGGATATATGAAAATAGTTGTAATCAACTAGACTTAGGTCTCCCGGTCGTAACCGACCAGGAGTCTGGGCGCCAACCTTGTCTGCTGGCCAATATAAGGCGGGCAGGGCGACCCCTAATGTACACCACCCCAATCAATCAATCGCCACCGACAACTGGTCATAGGGTTTTACTCTCCAGAGGCCCAAACCAGTATAAACTCGTCATGTTCTGTGTGCTCTTGCATAACCATCGAATCCTTAGCTTCCAATCGCCCCCATCCGAATCTAAACCACCAGGATTAACCCCCCTTTGGACTGTGTGGATCTAAACCTCTGACACCATCGGGTTTCGAGCACCCATTTCCATCTCTAGTTGTATGCAAAACAAGTGTATCACAAAAATCAGGACATCAGATTCACTTTCATCAGAGGGTTTTTCACTAACCCAAAAATGTCGGGACAGGAAAGTTCAGAAATCTGCAGCCTTTCACAAACAACAATTGATGCAGGTGAAGAAGTCAAATTTGACCATTTGAGGCCTTCATGCCATGCATAGTTACTTTTGCATTTCTCGTTGTGACTGCACAAAGCAGCACAAATATTGGTACAAATGCCAAGAAAGCAATAACCAAGGCAAAGAAAGCATTGTGAAAAAAATGAAAGTTGTTCATGCAAATGAACACTGTTGTTAAACAATTTCACTACTTTGGTTAATTTTAAGAGATACTCATGAGTGCAGATAAATGCCTCCTGCTTACACAGTTTCACCATTTGGGTTCTGACCATTGTATAATGTGCCTAAAGCCCACATGTGCAATACAAATGTAGATGACAGAGTTCCTATTTCAATAGAAATGTTAGCAATCCTCTCTGACTCTTTCTCTTATGAGGCATCTAAAATAAATATTGTAATATATCAATCAAATGAACACAAACACTGTCAATTATGCATGCTCAAAAGTCAAAACTGAACATATGCTCAAATATTTCCGGTCAAATGCCAACTGATACTTTGTATTCACACTCTCAATCATCATCATTTCAAAAATAATAATCACAAACTGTACTATCCAAAACAAAAGAATATGGAAAGAAATGATGGGAGAAATACCCATCTAAATCCATTCCTAGAATCGTCTGGAAATGAAAGGATCTGGAATTCTGAATTACTGGATCTCTACCTCGCAATCCTTTTTTGCTACGCGCCTAAAGATCGGATCGGATCGGATCATCACCAAGGAAAGGGAAGGTCTACGGAGTCCTGCCCCAGTTGTTCCTCGTGACATACCGCAACTGCAGTGACACATGCCGCTCCATCTGTAGCTTCCTGTAGAAGTTGTTGATGAACTGCTCCGCGCACTGGTCAATGTCGTCGTCCACTGCCGACGGCGACGACCAGCCACTGGACGACGACGCCCTCATAAAGACCTGCGGCAACAGCAACTCAACATCTCCTTGCCCCAAGCCTCCAGCAAACCGAGGTAAAGGTTAGATCTAGCTACACTGCACTACACTACTGATCTAGATCATACTGTCGATAAATGGAGCTAATCTCTTTGCGCTTCACGGTGGAATATGGAGAAGATGGATACTGTCGTCGTCTGTGAGTGGTACCACGACATTGTACCTTTGCAACGCGCCAACTGATGAACTAGCACAGGTGCAACAATATGCGCTTGTGGTTGTTGGCGAAGCCAAGCTCCAACTCTGCCTCGTGAAACTAGTGGAAGTGAGTATTATATATGTTACATTTCCCCTTTGCGTTGGGTAATTGGGTTAACCTATGACTTTGGAGGGAAAAATCATCGTTGTCTAGGGGAAAATCATAAAACTTAACTTTAGATGAGGAAAATCACAAAGTTAGTGCTACTAATTAGCTTCCCAAACATGGTTTCGCCACACAATAAGGTGATACACAGGGAATCATATTTCTTTTGGTATAACTATTGTCTTCATTTTGGAGTTCACATAAGCAATGATTTCTATAGTGAAATACTTTATTTCCTTTTCTTTGCCAAACAAAAATGAATTCCACAAATAATACATCATGATAATAAAGTGGTATGCTAGTAGCAGTTTAGTCAACTGTAAAAAAAACTCCCGAGCGACATTCTATTCTTATTCTTTTGTTGGTTATTAGCTCTGCACACACATGTATTAAAATGAAAAGAATATGATGAAATGTCTCCCACATTGTTTCTTATTATTTTCCTTGTGAAGAAATAGGTCTTAATTGATAGGAAAATGATTCTACCATGAAAGAAGCGGAGATGTTATTTTGGTTAAATATGAAACAATGATTCTAATTGTGTAATATATTTTCTTCGTTTATAGAAATATATATGCCCTTATAGGCCAAAGTCTTACACTTATAACCTATATTTTACATTGCATAATTGGTATATAACAGTGCCCGTCTATGTTCTAGATAAATATCTTTTGTGTAGAAGCATCTTTATAAATATTAATATTTTAGTGAAGTGCAAATGTATAGTGATGAATCAAACAATTTTAGTGGATTATTTGTAGGTGCAAGAGAAATAAGAGGCACACTGCATTTGATATGTGCGTTCTCATGTGTGTACATATGTATCATTTTTGTATAAACAAATTAAATTGACCTTAAATATTATCTTGCACTATTAGAGTATGGTAAAAGAAACTACATAGTCATATCATCTTTCATAACATTGGGGAAGTTTTTGTCCAAGCTAAATATATTATGGTAGAGAATGGTAATGTGATTATAATATTAGACATTAGAAAAAATAAAATAAGCAAAGGTAATTTTGTATATTAGAAAATGAGATTACAATAGAGAATGGGAGAAAAATATTTGCAATTTTGTAAACTTATTATATATGTTATATATTATATTTGAATGGGCATATTGTATTCTAATTTTTGTGGGTTAAGGGAGTGATTGCATATCCTTTTTCTAACATTTATATTGCTTTTAAGTACCATATCCCGATCTGAATTCAAAGGCATACCCTCTTACTGCTTGCTTCTTGGGAGTTGCTTTCACTGTAGCACCATAAAAAGCTTAGACTTATTAGGTGGCAAACATATCTCATTTTCTGTAGAGTGAGTAGAAACACATGAGAGAAAGCAGACATGATTGAACACAGATAGCATTATAGGAGGATAGACACACACATCTTACACTAATTATTTATTTGATAGTTTATTAATTACTAGCAAATACTCCATCTGTCCCTAAAAAAATATGTATCATAAATTTGAGTCAATTACTAGAGGCAATTCAATGATGTTTTCGTGATTTGTGAGGTTGGTTCTATCATTAGGTTTGTGTGTGACTACTGCTTAGATATTTTCAGATGTATTTGATCCAAAATATGATTGTAAAAATGTTTTACATTGCGAAAAAAACTTAGACAATGTCGTTCAAACTTTAAAAATTGTACTGAAATCTGAATCATGCTTCATTTCATCTTGGGAACTTTAGCCTTAGAATAGAGATGATAAACGCTTAATCTCTTAACCACTGGACCGAAGCCCAGAATCTCATGCTCTTACCACGTGAGCAATCCAATTTAACCAATCTTATGATTCCAACATAAGAACCTATTCTCGAGAGCGAAGTACATCACTCGACTTGTACCGGGTCCTTAGTGCATAGCAACTAGTGACCTAGAATGCTAGTAAAAGATCATAGGTACTTAGGGATCATGCAAGTAGGGTTTCAATTCAACTCCTGAACGTAAATGTACAAAGATAATCAAGATAAATTCAGAAGTTCAAAAGGAAACACATAGGTTAATGATAAATCAGGGTTTGCCTTCGTCAGCACAGGCAGTCAGACAAACTCCCAGACTTTGGTCTGGGTCTTGATCTACGGTCACAAAGTGCACGTCTCCTCCTGCTCCCTCGTCCTCGTCTGTCGGCACGAGCGTGTAGCTACCGTCGGGGACTTCTACACGGAGGATGCATATACAGGAATTAGTTTGTGAATGTAAATTATTTAAACACAAACAGCACATCACAAGCATAGGGTGCAAAGTCGACCACATTCACCTAGATAAGAATATATTCAGCGTACTCTTCTATAAAGAGAAATGTAAGCAACCATTTATCACTATTTATTTTGATGGTGATTGTGTGCACATTTATTTACTTACAATTATCTTTCTTCACAAAACAACCAAGTGGGTGAAAGATGAAATACAAGGGGGAGGAACTTAGGGTGAAACACACATAAGCCTTTAAAAGAGTGATTTCTTCATTTCTTTATCTATAACACTTAATTACTCCGAAATTCATTCTGCTCAAACCATGCAGGATATGACAGTGACAATTTTACATGAACACAATGGAACAACCAAGCTACTGCCAAACATTCACAGCAACCTGAGCCATAACCTAAGCATGAAAAATACGACAAGTTACAACTAGCAAACGAAAGAACTATTAATATAGAGAAAACTACACATGCACTGGATCATCAGAATAAGAACTATGAAATTAACCCTATGCACAAGCATAACTTAGAAACATATATGTAGACAGTACATAAAAACGTGATAAAATCACCAGAGGCACACCTAAACCTAACAAGATGATAGGCACAAGTTAAGCCACAGAAACTATTTACACGACGCTGCAAAAATCATTAACATAGATCTAGCATAAATACAAAATAAATCCTAAAGCAAGATTCCTTCAGTAACTTCGTGCAAAAACTTAGATCTAGCCTATACTGGTCATGACTAACAACATATCCAAAGATCAAGTTCATCACAGTAGTACATTTCAAGTTATGAACAAACACATTCAAACTGAGTTTGAATTTTAATTCAAAAACTGCTCATCAAAAGTATAGACAAGCTTTCTAAAAGATGCAAGTCTGCTCATAAGGAAACCAACAAAATTGGTTTTGCATTTTTCCGATTTTTCTACAATTTTATACGATTTTTCCAAGGCACTGGACCAAAGGGAGAAAAACTTAAGAATCTATTTTCACCACAGACCCTAGAAAGATTTAAACCTTCACAGATATGCCCTTAGTTTGCACAAATGCCCCTGCGAAGAGTTTAATCTTCACAACCGTGCCCTTCCGCCGCAGGGCGAGCTCGCCGGCGGCGATAGCCGGCCGGACTTGGCCAACAAATAGCACGGGCGGCGTGTGTGCTCACCTCGGCTCGATTGGTGGCGGAGCTGAGGTCGGAGATACCTCCGACGATGGCCGGCGGCGGAGCCGCTTCGGCTCGATCTCCGGCGGAATGTGGGGGAGTGCTAAGCCATGTGTGGCTGTGGAAGCTCGAGTGGGTGCTAAAGAAGAGCTCAGGGATGGGAGGCAGCTGCGGGAGCAAGTGGAGGAGAGGTTTCACCGGCGGCGGCGGCAATGGTGGACGGCGGCGATGGTGTGCTCGCGCAGGGAGGAAAGGAGGGGCTTTTATAGGCGGCCCAGCGCAGAGAGGCGGTAACGACTGAAGTCTAGTCGACGGGCGCAGTCACGGCATGGCTACAGGGGCGGCTCGACGTGCGGCGGAGCGTCAGCCAATGGCGGGCGCGCGGGTGGCGAGCCGGCGTGTGCGCGCTCGCCGCGTGGCACCGGCCAACGCTTTTGCGTGCGTCATCGCCTCGGCGTACAGTGTCTGCGGCGCGCGTCTTCGGACCGGCGGTCGCTTCGTTGCATCAGCGTGCGTGCACACGGCGTACGGCGGCGAGGCCAATGTGGCGCTCTGCGACGTCGCACGCGTGCGCACGTTCTCGGCGCCGTTTCAATTCGGTGTAGCTCTGTTTGACCAAGGTTAACTCGAAATTTTGCAACAGAACTGCCCCCAAGTGTAAATAGCAAAGTTGGAGATCACTTGACCCTCTACAACTTTTACAAAGGCTGATGTATGTTTTAATCAATGATTTTTGCATAAACAGCAAGCTAATATGCAGATTTTCTCGGTGCTTGAAAACAATGATGGCTGCCGTTGACCACGTTTTTCACCCTTTTCCCCTCAAAATCTGAAATGCCGCCAATTATGAAAGTTGTGTTCCATGAAAAGATGCACAACTTTTATATTGGCCGATTTTGAAGTGTTTATGTGAAATTTGGAGAACGTGGCAAAAATTCTAGGCAGGGTATGAGTGAAAAGGGGTTTGACTAGGGGTTTGACCATATCTTTGACCAAGGGTTTAACCACTAATGATGTTGACTTGATTAAGAAGATGATTAGCACTAAAAGACACTAATTAAAAACACGAGGTGTTACAATAAGTCATAAAAATTTTTGTAAAGATAAATGTAAGGAAACTATAGTATGTAAATTCATTCTATGCATCCATCTTTTTTGGTTGTTCAGAGTTTCCTGTTCTTTTACAACACTTGCATTAAAAGGGGGACAGTGGAGGAATTAAGGAGAGATAGAGATATAGACAAACCAAGGAGAGAGATAGAGTTTGACTAAGCCTTCCCTTGATAATCTCAAGCAAACGGCAGAGATATAGAGCAATCAAGGAGAGAGATAGAGTTGGTGCACACGGTGAGCAAAATATGATTTTGAGATAGTGGTAAGTGTCGAGCATCAGTCTTGCTTCAATCTCTTTTATGAAGGGAAATGAGTTCACACATACAAGTGAGAAGGAAAAGCATGGAAATGCAATACTCATTATCTTTAAGGTACATACTTTCTATAATATTATCCTTTTAAACATCTTGCAAGATTGAATCTTCAAATTTTGAGGTTGGCAAAGTCATTACAAACAGTGGCGGACAGAAATCATATTGACGCCTAGGGCCACTTACCAAAGCGACCAGACTAGCAAATTTTTCCCATATGACAATATAATAATAATATGATACGATAGCACACAAAGACAACTAAAATCATGATTTTGAGTATATCTCAATTCAAAGTTGAAGTATACAATGAAATTTATAAAAATTCCCTCTGTTTTCAAGATAAAACATAGTTAGGTTAAAAAAAATTTGAAGATACTATGAAGGATTTTTTGGGTCACGCCCAGGGCCGTGGCCCTAGTTGCCCAAGGCTTGTATCCGCCCCTGATTACAAACATATAATTATTGGCGCGCACGTTACCTATCCATGAATGGATCATCAATTAGCCACAAATACAATAAACCCTATTCACAAATAAATTACACACATTTCATTTGATCAGCAATTTGCTTGCTCCATAGACCATAGCACCCAAAGGCGGCCAACACTATCCAAAACCAATCCAGACGTTTTGCATGCTTCGCGATAAATTAATAACCGAGAGTGCAGGAAGAGTGTGCATGCACTCTCCTTCCCAGCGCATTGAACACGCCAAAATTACCTGACGAGACGATGCTGCAGTAGAATATGAATGGAATGGGAGGTGCCAAAGTGGGGTTGGTAGCCCAACTAGCCATACCATACCCATATGAAAGTCGGAGCCGCACGAGCTTGACTCACGCCCCAATTCGGACGGCCACGATTGGTCACGACCCCTCATCCGACTGACCACCGCCGGCGCCTCCTCACCCACCAAACCACGACCATGCGTCCAAGCCGCTGACGACGCCACTCGCGAGTCGCGCTCAGACACGACGACGCCGGTGGCATCGCATGGCACTCGCCTGGATCAACAGACCAACGAGACGCGCGCCCGTGGAGAGGCGTAGATGCTTCGCACGCACACATGGTTGGTGATGGGTGAGGGTGAGGGTGAGCAGAGCACAGAGCCACTCTGACGACCAGGGTCCATGGACGGACCGTGGCGCTAGGGATGGAACTAAAACATCCGAATTGTGTAATAGATTGATTTTTTAGATCACAATAAAATAAAATTGGTGCTAATTTTTTATGTATTATAACCAGCTAATTACTGGAAAAAATAAAAAAAATTAGCTACAATTTTTTTATGGATTATTTGCTTTCTATAGAGAAAAAGGTGAAAAAAACATCCGTATCCGAATCCGATCCGAATCCGAATTTCTTTTCATCATTTGATCAAAATATAGCACACATTTGGAGTTTATTTTGTATGAATCTTAACAAGCACAATGCCAAGAACAAGAATATAAATTTTTAGATACAAAATATTATGCCTAATTTAGCTAAAATAAAAAAAGAACGGCTAAAAAGTGCTATCCGAATTGGTATCCGTTTCCATCTCTACGTGGCGCCATGCCGCCATGGCGGGTGGGTTCGTCCCCCCAGCTCGGTCACTCGGTCAGACGCTCACCAACCATCGCCACCGTACCGACCGGTTCGTTCCAATAAATAGTCAATGGAGCAGGTCCATTGCCTGTAGGGCCCACGACGCAGCTTCACGGAGAAGGGCAGTATATGCATTCAGCGTTGATCCGGTAATATAACCAATGAGTGTGATTTGTTACCCTGCTGATCACACAGTTTCTTTTAAACGAGCTAGCAGGAGAACTACTGCTATATTAATATAGAGGAAAGCTCGGCGGGCAAAACAAGAATAGATAATTGTACAGGGAAAAAAAACGCAGTGGGCAGCAGACAAATCACACAGATTTTTGTCACCTTCTTTGTTGTTTCGACAGCATACGGTTTGTCACTTTGTACAGTGAAAATTGTGAAATGAATCATACTCCTTCCGTCCCAAAATAAGTGCTCATCTCACATTTCGAGAAGTCAACAAGTTGTAAATTTGACCGGATATATAGAAAATAATATTAACATTTGTGTCTCTAAACAAGTTTGTCATGAAAATATATGACATGATGAATCTAATGATGTTTATTTAGTATCATAATTATTAATATTTTTAATATATATTTGGTCAAAGTTTAAAATGTTTGACTCCTCGAAATGCGAGATGTGCACTTATTTTGGGACGGAGTGAGTATTGTGAAGCCTGTGGACCGTAAATTAAAGTTCTCAGCATACCTGTAGACCGGGTCCAGGTAAAATCATCCTCTAGTACTCCCTCCGTCCCAAAATATAAGCATTCTTCGATTTCCGCGACTCACGTTTGACCATTCGTCTTATTTAAAAAATTTGTGAAAATATTATTTATTTTTTTATGATATGTTTTATCATCGTATATATTTCAAGTATATCATAATTATTTTTATATTTTCATAAATTTTTTGAATAAGACGAGTGGTCAAATGTGATCACCAGAAGTCAACAAATGCTTATATTCTGGGACAGAGGGAGTAGAACACCACCAGTTCCAATTCTTCCGGTTGGAGCTTCAGCTTCCCACCAAACACCACTGCCTATATGAGATCAGCTCTGAAGCTCCTTCCACTCCTCAGGAGCTGCTACCTGCCATCCTTCCACCATTGCAGTCCTCCTCAGAGCTCCCCGCCCTTCACCGCACATAGCTCCATCGCGACACGCCTCGGCCCACACCAGGAAGTCGACGATGGGTTCGCTGACGGCGGAGCCGCGTGCCGAGACGGTGTTCCGCTCGACGCTGCCCGACATCGCCATCCCGGACCACCTCCCGCTCCACGACTACGTGTTCGAGCGCCTGGCCGGCCGCCGCGACCGCGCCTGCCTCATCGACGGCGCCACGGGGGAGACGCTCACGTTCGGGGACGTGGACCGCCTGTCGCGCCGCGTCGCCGCGGGGATGCGCGCCTCCCTCGGCGTGCGCCCCGGCGGCACGGTGATGCTACTCCTCCCAAACTCCGTCGAGTTCGCGCTCGCGTTCCTCGCATGCTCCCGACTCGGCGCCGCCGCCACCACGGCCAACCCGCTCCACACCCCGCCAGAGATCGCCAAGCAGGCGGCGGCCTCGGGAGCCACCGTCGTCGTCACCGAGCCGGCGTTCGTCGACAAGGTGAGCGGGCTCGCAGGCGTCGCCGTCGTCGCCACGGGCGAGGGCGCCGAGGGGTGCGTCTCCTTCTCCGACCTCGTCTCCGCCGACGGCGACTCGGCGGCGATGCCGGAGGTGTCCATCGACGTGGCGAACGACGTGGTCGCGCTGCCGTACTCGTCCGGCACGACGGGCCTCCCCAAGGGGGTCATGCTGTCGCACCGCGGGCTGGTGACCAGCGTGGCGCAGGTCGTCGACGGCGACAACCCGAACCTCCACCTCCGGGAGGACGACGTCGTCCTCTGCGTGCTGCCCATGTTCCACGTGTACGCGCTGCACTCCATCCTCCTCTGCGGGATGCGCGCCGGCTCCGCCCTCGTGATCATGAAGCGCTTCGACACCGTCCGGATGTTCGAGCTGGTGGAGCGCCACGGCATCACGGTCGTGCCGCTCGTGCTGCCCATCGCCGTGGAGATTGCCAAGACCGACGCCATCGACCGCCACGACCTCTCCTCGGTGCGCATGGTCATCTCCGGCGCCGCGCCCATGGGCAAGGAGCTGCAGGACATCCTGCGCGCTAAGCTCCCTCGCGCCGTGCTCGGACAGGTGCCTACTAATAACCTATAGCTAAACGCGCAACCAGACAACGACTAAGGACGCGTTGAAATTTGTCTGACGACACGTTCAAATTTGACTGACAGCCTAGAATTTTGTTACTCTCAACAGGGTTATGGGGTGACAGAGGCAGGGCCTGTGCTGTCAATGTGCATGGCATTTGCCAAGGAGCCGTCGCCGGTGAAGTCCGGCGCTTGCGGCACGGTGGTGAGGAACGCCGAGCTCAAGATCATCGACCCGGAGACCGGCCTGTCCCTCCACCGCAACCAGCCCGGGGAGATTTGCATCAGGGGCAAGCAGATAATGAAAGGTATTACCTGATTTCCCAAGCACCGACCAGCGAACAAAGTTTTTGTGATCCAACATCATATTATCCAAGCAAAGAACTTGAAGGTGACAACGTTAGGGGTGGGCATTCGGGTTACCCGATTAGTTCGGGTCGGGTAATTCGGGTTTTGAGAAATTCGGGTAATGAGAATCATTACCCGATTACAGCTCCATAAAAACACTACCCGCAAATTCGGGTACCCGCAAAAATCGGGTTCGGGTTACCCAATTTACCCGAAATCTATAATCACAGTATACACTCAAAGACACATAATTTTATATAGACTATTAGTTTGTGTTGAATTTCAACTACAAGTTGAGAATAATAGTATATTATAGTCACTTGTTAAAATTAAGAGAATTATATTCTAATAAAGTGACAATTTCAAGTGTTCAACTAACAACACGTGAATAAATACAAAGACAAAGACAAATTTCGGGTAGTTCGGGTAGTTTGGGTACCGGAGTGTATTACCCGAATTACCCAAATAAATTTCGGGTAATCACAATCACTATCCGAACTTGAGATCAGGTATCTCGGGTTCGGGTAATTCGGATTCGGGTAATTCGGGTACGGGTAATGGGTATCGGGTATTTTGCCCAGGCCCAGACAACGTTGCCGGTCATGCTACGCGCAGGGTACCTGAACAACCCGGAGGCCACGGCGAAGACCATCGACGCCGAGGGGTGGCTGCACACCGGCGACATTGGATATGTCGATGACGACGACGAAATCTTCATCGTGGACCGGCTCAAGGAGCTCATCAAGTACAAGGGGTTCCAGGTCGCCCCCGCGGAGCTCGAGTCCATGCTCATCGCGCACCCCGGCATCGCCGACGCCGCCGTAGTCCCGTAAGTAGCTACCACCTCTCTGCTCGCCGGAATTCCGACCGGCGAGGACCTTCCTGCGCGTTCTCGAGCCGCACCAGTTCTGAACAACGTTCGCCTGCTACTTGCTCCGATGCAGGATGAAGGACGACTCCTGCGGCGAGGTCCCAGTGGCGTTCGTGGTCACATCAGACGGCTCCGAGATTACAGAGGACGAGCTCAAGCAGTACGTGAAAAAACAGGTGAGATTACTTGCCGATTCTTGCTTACTAGTATCATCGAAGAGAACATGTACAGCAGTGTTAATTTTTTAATTTCTTTAAACTTTATCACTATTTAGGTTGTGTTCTACAAGAGGCTACACAAGATTTTCTTTGTGGAGACTATTCCCAAGGCGCCATCTGGCAAAATTTTGAGGAAGGACCTGAGAGCCAAGCTGGCAGCGTGCTGATGATCCTGAGATGTTCCTGTGTGGCTGTGTCAAAGCAACCCGGCTGTAGTAGTTTTTTATTTTTATTTTGATCATGCTAAAAGGTATACGGAAAAGGTTTAAGTAAGCAGCAGCCAACCATGTAAACCGTGTACAAGAAGTTTGTTATCCGGATAGAAATGAAAACTGTGGTTTCGCTGGTGCATTATTAGGGGGGTGTTTGGATGGAGGGGTAAATGGGGCAAATTTATTCCAAATTTACCTCTAAGGTGCCAAACATGTGAGGCAAATGTGGTGGGGTAAATGTTTTACCCCTCTAATTCCATTTACCTCTAAAAAGTAGCAAATTGGAGCAAATTGTGGTGGACCCCAGCCCCCTCTCTCACATCTACATCCACATTTACCCCACATTTACCCCTCAATTCAAACACGGAAACACCCCAAGAAGTAAATATTATTAGAGGTAAATGGAATGGGCAAAACATTTGTCTTGGGGTAAATATTTACCCCTTGCATCCAAACAGGCCCATGATCACTAGCTTATTCGATTGCACTTCAGTGAAAAAAACAGTTCACTTATCTGCTCCAAAAATGCATATACTCCATCCGTTCTTAAATATAAGCATTCGTTGACTTTTGCTGAGCACGTTTGACCATTCGTCTTATTCAAAAAATTTATGAAAATATTATTTATTTTGTTATGACATGTTTTATCATCGTATATATTTTAAGTATATCATAATTATTTTTATATTTTTACAAAATTTTTGAATAAGACGAATGGTCAAACGTGCACCACGAAAACCGGAGAATGCTTATATTTAGAAACGGAAGGAGTATAACACTAATTGATATATCTCCATCTGGTTGATGGCAAAAGGCCACGTTCAGAGGAGAATAAGAAAAAGCTCAATAAGTGAGCCAAATAATCAAAATTGACTTGCTCTAATACAACATTAATATATTGGTGGTTAAAGTTGGAGTAAAAAATCAACGGTGTCATATATTTAAGAGCGGATGGAGTACAACAAGTCAAAGTATGTTGTCTTGATAGAAATGGAAACTGTGAGTGTGAGTTTTGCTAGTACATTGATAAGTCACTTATGCAGTTTCACTTCAGTGGACAACATATATTCATTTCTTTGAAAGAACTAAACAATTCACTTGATATGCCCAAAAACACCTCGACTAATGTTTGGACGACATTATCACTAGCTAGGATGGCAAAAGGATACATGAGAAGGCTCAATATGGAGTGAAATGACCAAAATCCACTTGTTCTAATATCTCATTACCTTGGTCCCTACAACATACAAGCCCGTGACAGGTAAGCTAGCTGATGAAATAAGCATATGAAGATAACAAATGGGCGACCATGCTGATGATCAAGCGCCAGAATGAGATACTGGAGATGTTGTAAATTGTCCATCTTGAAATGCGTGAATGTACTGCTGGGGCAAGGAATGCTCGGCCTGCAACAGTTACTAAAAAAAGTCAAGTCTGGCATATATTCTATCAGATATACAAAAATATTAAGATTTTATTTTAATTCAACTTCTTAATGTTTTCTCATAATGATCATGTACATGCTGGATGGTTGAATTTGAAGTTGCAATTTTTTTTAGGGTCTTGAAACACACACATAAAAAGAAACCACTGTTGTTTCTCGAATGTGCTGGAGAACTGCAGATCATTGCATTAAGAAAGGAGTAAACCACATTTACACGTACTTAATTTTACCAACTTTTTTCTAACCATTGTATATTTGTATTATAGTTCTAAAAGTAAAATAGGAGTGTCTTGAAAGCTAAATAAAAGTAAGAGAATTCTCACCCAATCACCGTCACTGTTTGCATCTGGAACAAGAGCATTAATTTCACTTGATTTAGCAGTTGTTATAGATGTCTCTAAAGATTCCTTGCTTAAATAAAGTTGGCAACCAGATGTGTTGTCTATTGATATTGTTGGAACAGAGCCCTGTAGTAATATTAGAAAATAAGGAAACATAAGATACTTTCATCTACTGGTGCATGCAAAATCACATGGCTGCTATGTTCAGAAGAAAATCTACCTCACATTGGACCTCTACACTGTTGCAATTCACAATTTCACAAGCTGCTACAACACCCTGATAACAATACATGATGAGTTAACGACGGAATAATAATTCCTTGGAAATACGCCTTTATTTGACCACAAATTTACCTTGAATAAGACTCCAACTTTGGTGCACTTATCAATTGTTATATTATTCACTTTTCCTGCACGAAAATATGCACAAATATACTTAGTCAGTTATTGTTTGCTCTAACAAAAAAGAGACTGCATTATTCAGGAGAGAGTACCTTTGATTTGAAGCACACAATCTTTGCATCCATATGCATACACTGACTGTTTGGTATCGCAATCTTCAATAGTTAAGCTCTTGTTCCCAATGTGATGCTCAACAACCCATCTGATGGATAAGAACATGAGTTGTGTGAGATTGTCGTAGATGTCATTGTGAGGGGCCATTTTCTAGATATAAAGGAAATGGTAATTACTTGCGACCCATTTGGAGCTCCAGTTTAGCAGGGCCTTTGTTTGAGCCAAAGGAAGGTGCATTGCGAGTTTCTTTTCCATCAGCAGTTACAACACCTGTTCTGTCCGTTCTATGCTTGCTTTTCATGTCATCCGTCACCTTCCTGAGGCCTGTATGACAAGAAGGTGAAGCAAAAGTCATAACATATCAGTGCATTAATAGGGAGGTGTACAAGTTGATCAACCAAAAGTCAAATGAAAACTAATATCCATCTAACCTTGTGTCACCGGTTTTCCTGAGCTGATTTCAGCAAATACTGCTGACATTCCAGACTTCGGTTGGGATGACGAGGCTGAAGAGATTGCAACAGATGCAGGAGGAGGGGATGGAGCTGAGGGTGCCTTGTTTGTTGCACCTCCTGGCGGTTGCCACATTGGGCCCAATGGGTAAAACTTCTTTATGTAATCACGCAAATTGGGCACATAAAGCTCTTTTAGGGCTTTAGCCCACTCCACATGATCAGGGTCCTTATTTTTGTATTCCACAAGCACCTGATGATTTTATTATTTAACACTAGTAAGGTTTAGCCTATATATGCTTAAGAAATCAAATCTACCACAATTAATTTCTGAATAAGCTCGATTGGTTGAGGACTTCATTAGGCGCCATGTGCCAATAAATTAATGGTGTTATCCTAATTAAGCAATCAATCATTTTGAACTGTTAATTAGGTTGTTTTCACTTGCAAAAACAAACACACTCTTCTTTTAATATCAATTCTGATAACAAAGTGAAACATGTATTGCCTATTTCTTTTTTCTTTTAAAGGGACCCTTCAATTTCCAAGGTGCTGTTTACAAATTTTGTCTTAGAATTTTGTCCCTGATTTGGATGGTCCATTTCCACCATTCAAGTACTCACCTCCCTATGGTACTTAAAACATTGTCTCTTTCACTTTTAAGTAGGTACTTTATAAATTGTCAATCAGCCTAGCATACCTTATTGCTGTAGAACTCTGCCATTTGCCAACTCTCTTCTACTTGCGCCATTGGAAGAGGCATACCTGAAGATAGATCTAACGAAACAGTTAGATCCTAACTAAGTGTGCATGTGCAATTGACCTCGGCTTGTGTTTCTGCCTCGCCACATAAACCTATCAAAAGGTTGCAACTTTATACTAACCGCAACCTTTGCCGGTGTACCCAATCCACGCCAAAGCGGCCAGGCTACCGGCTGCTGCTTTCAGATGATTGGCATGGCTCGATCTCGTCCCCTCGGCGAGTGTATTGGCCTCCAAGATCGTTTCATTCAGAGGCCCCATGAACGTTGCCACGGACTCCATTGTTGGTTTCTACCAAATAGATCGTGCACGAAAGCATACAAGCACTATTGATCAGATCAACGATAAACAATTTATGCTATTTGTTGAGATTTCTATGTGAATTATTCGCAGTGGGAATGAATGACTAGAGGAACAAGAAGAGCACCTGTGTTTGCTTGGTCCTGACAAGAAGGTCCTTCCCAACCAAGAACGCCTTCTCCACCAGTCGCGTCACCTCAGCGACCTCCGCGCCGATCTTGCCGGCCGCCGCGGACACCCTCCCGAGGGCGGTGGCGATGAGATCGTCGAAGGCCAAGATCGCCGGGTCTTGGGCCGACGCATTGTCGGACAGGCCGCGTGGCGCGATCGACGGGTGAGCCCCGGCGCCACCGGCGGTGAGTGCCTCCAGCCGGGACACCGCTGCCTCCAGCCTGCCTATCAGGGCTTCCTCCCCCATGGCGTTCGCGCGTTTGGGATCCGGTCGCTAGGAGGCCGAGGGGGGGAATGGGCATTGGAGATAGGAACCATGCTAGAGAGAGTCGCTACTCGCGCACGGCCGCAGGCCATGCGTTGGAAAGGGAGAGAGGGATTGGCGGAAGGAAGCTGATCCGGAGCCGAGACAACCGTGTTGCAGGACATTTGTTCGTACGCGCGCGAGTTCACGGAACCACGGCAGAAAAATGTTTGGCATAGGCGCATGCATGCCGCATGGCAGTGGCAGATCGGCCCACCAAAGTGTTATGATCAGCGAGTCAAAGTGCTATGTACAGAGGTAGTACCAAATAAAGTAGCATATGAATAGATACATAAAAATCTAACAAAAATGCAGATGGATACAAAGAAGCAATCATTTATGTACATACAAGATTTGAGTTTGAACAAAATTATAAAAAGGACATCTACCCAAAAAAATAAAGAGTACATGTGATGGGTACAGAGTGCAACACAAATATTTTGCCAGAGAAGCTGCTGACGGCAGACAATCTAATAATGGTTATAAATTATCAATGTAATCAATATTGTGATCAAATGTTTGAGACAGAGGACCACATCTGTCTCTATTCAGGGGTGTAGTCAGGAATTCACTTTTTTTTCATGATTAGGATGGTCCAACAATGCTATTTTTTTCAAAAAAAATCATCAAATTTTAAAAATTAGTGCAAAATTCTAATCCATAGGGGGGCATGGACCCCCTCCCTCCGCCACTGTCTTGCCCGTTAGCTTCGGAGTTTGGAGATCTGGGAGCTTTAAAGACTTCGATCTGGGAATCTCATTGATATACCTGATCCTAATATGGGCTTGGAGGATTATATTGGTGAAACTCAACGTCAAAATTGTAATGCTGCAGCTCAAAATAAGGCGTGTCAAGCCCACGGGCCGCTATGATGATGTACACAACTATTGTGAGATTGATCATGGAAGATATGACACGGAGAGTGCAAGCCTATGAAAGGCCTATGCCTGATGATTATTTCTTTTTCTTTTTATCTGGTATAAGAGTGTGTTTGGTTATTTATCTAACATCTTATGTGGCTTTTTCATTTTTTTTGTTACTCTTAAATGATATATGGCAGAGTTTCTGCTAACATCTTAAAAAATAAAAATAAAGAGACAAATCAGTATATAAATACAAATAGTTATATATTGTAATTAATGGCTGCTGATCTAAATAAAAAATCCACCAAATGAGTGAAAATGAGGATCTTCGTCTTGTTAAGTGATCCATATACATATCAGAACTATTAATCCAAACATGTTGAACATTGGAGTTGGAGTCATGAGTAATACATTTTTTTACATTTTTCATGCATGGTCTTTTTTTGGAACTTCATGCATGGTCTCTTTGCTTACCGATTGGCTTGCAAACTCTTTTAATAATGTTGTTAGACAGTTGCTCGAGATCGTGTGTCATTTAGCTGCTACGTGTAATAGTTATGGACTGATATTGTTTTCGTTAAAAGTATGAATTTATACCATTTAAATATGCAATTTACGTATCACATTTCTTATTTCACTGTAGTGGGCGCTGGCACGCTGCTGCAACTGCAAACGAGCAAAACCACCTGCCACTGCCACTGCCAGTCTGGTAATTCGTCAGGTCCCACCGGGAAGAGAGACGGGGGCGAAGCACCTACACCAACTGCCCAACACAGCCGGGGACCTGGAGAGATCTGAATTCCGAACACAGTTCTCTCCCCCGCTCCTCGCCGCCGATGGAGATCCCCACCGCCGTCATCCACCGCATCCAGTCCTCGCTCCGGGAGGCCGCCGGCGCCCCCGCCCCTCCCTTCCCCTCCGTCGCCGACGCCGTCGCGGCCTTCGACTCCGACGCCGCCTCGGCGGAAGTCCGGTGCGAGCGCTGCGGCGCAGCGGGAGGGCTCCTCCGCGGCGCGAAGTCCGCGCTATGCGTCTACTGCGGGTGCCCCAGGCGCGGCGGGGAGGAGGCCGAAGGCGGCGGCATCGCCTTCCGCGACGGCGCGGCCTACCGGTGGCTGCTTGGCTCCCTGGGGCTCGACGGATCCGTGAGCTCTCCTTCCTACATTATTTGGCGCTAAGAATCTCTACCTTTGGGTCTGGTTGCTTAGGAATTTTGAGCTCTTCTTTCTAGCAAAGCTGAGCCCAGGCATTTGGCCTAAAGGAAGAGAATTACGATTTCTCTCTATGTGGATGTTGTGCTCCTGGAGAACTTATAGTAGACTTGTCTGTGGAAATGATATTACACACTTTTACTTATGCGCTGTTTTGTTAGTATTTCTGAAGAAGTGACAGGTAGTTAGAGAATTGTCCCTTGTAAACAGGTCTGTACATCTGTTTAATAATATATATCATGGATCATATGTTTCGAAATTTAGATCACTCAAAACTAGAGTCATGAAAGACTGGCTAGGATTTTGAGTTATTTAGCAAGCACAATACAGAAGAAGATTTATCATTCTATTTTGGCAGGAGCGAACCACACATGAAGCATATCCTAGTTAAGTCTGTCTGGACTTTGTAGCTTATAAATTTCAAATACTATGGACTTTCAAAGCAATAAACTTACTGTTAGTGAAAACATCAATTAATTCAAACATTGTGATCACTGTTTTCCTGAAGATGTTGCTAATGTAAAGAAAAGGAACTGGAAATGAAATGCACATTATGATATAATATGACATTAGTACTAGGACCTCACATTGAAGTTTGTATCTTTTCATTGATTTATTCACATGATATTCATTTAAATAATTCATCAAAAGGATTTATTTCCTGCTTTTCAAGGCTCTAGCAATTTAATTAGGTTTTGTTGAGAAGCCCCCTTTCAGTTGGCTCGTGAATTTGAGTGAGACTGAGACCTTGCTGAGATCAAATGCACCCTTCTTTTAACGTATTCTGAGTAGCCTCTCAGAATTTTCTTGGCTACCAGGTGCGCTCATTGAGGCTACCAAACTAGTTTACAGGAAATCTGGATTTCTGACCTAGCCACCATATTATCAAACTTACCATATAAATCTCAATACCATACCTTTTTGGTTGCGAGTACATTACAACGACACTCTAGAGTAATTTCATTTTCTTAATTTTGTATCTTGCACATATTGCTGTTATGGATTAATTTAAGTAAGGTTCAATCTTCCAGTAGACTTTATTGATCCTTTGGTCAAATAGAATTTAGGTGTACACATCTGTCTTTAGCACTCAATTCTTCAGAATTTGTATCACTGTGCCAGTATTTTCTGTAAATTCAAAGTAGGCAGGAACTGTAGTCTCATATCTGAAGCTTAATCCTGATTCTACTTCTTTGTTTTCCTCTTTTCATTCAGGAGTCTGTAGAGTTTGATAGTGATACTACGGATTCAAATAAAAGCAAGGAAGCGACAAGCAGTGGGATGATCATATCTGATCTACTGGACTTAAAACTTACCTGCCTCCCCGAGAATAAGGAAGCATCTACAAGTTCCACAACAAAGGAGCAATCATCTTCTGTGGATCCACTGAATCCATCAGCTGCTAACGTAGACTCATTTTTCATTGAAAGAAAAGAAGAGATGACTGCTGCAGCTTCTCCTCTTCCGCAAACTTATACTGTGGTGCAGGAAATGAAAAGAACAGATAGCAAAAGCAATGAATCTTCAAGATCAGAGGTGCATGCTGCATCCAAAGGATTGATGAGTTCTCAAAGAACAAACCAAGAAGAAGCTAACCCAGCATTTGCAAGTTGGGATGCTGATTTTCAGTCTGCTAGCTCAGGAAGTGCTGCTGGAGACTCCAATCAACCTGATCTATTTAAGAGCTCTTCTGCTGCTGAGTCTTTTAGTTTCCCAGATCCTGTGATTGCCGTTAACCCTGCAGTAGGTACTGAAAATAAAACAAATGTGAAAAGTGCCATCCTAGAACATCATTCAGAAGATTTGGCTTCAGCAAGTGGTACATCATTTGATGGTAACCTTTCTAGTCAAAAGGTCGCCCCTATCTTGGAGAGCAACAGTGGAACCATTCCTGAAAATAATGCTCTTGAGTTCACTGACTCCTCTCTTGGTATGAATTTTGCTAAGAGCGATCAATTGCCTGGAAGGGATGATACTGGAGTCAATGATGATGAAGCTTTTGATGACTGGCAAGATTTTGCAGGAAGTGGTGATCAGGGCAGCCTATCAAATGCAGAACACATAGTGGATCCTTTAAAGAGAGATTCATCTGAAATAAAAACAATAGATCCCTTGCCAGTAGGTAGCACAGAATCAACAACCAATGCTAATGAAGACTCCTCTGATGATTGGCAAGCTTTTGCCTCTATTTCTGGTCAAGGAGGAGATATAGTCAAATCGGTGGAAGGATCAACAAGTGGTCACGGGCGAGATTTGGTGGAATCATTTGGAGAGAAAATGAGCAGCATCTCACTTGAACATTCTTCAGAAGTTAATCCTGTTGATTCGTGGCCTGTTGGCAATGATAAAGCACATAACACTGCAGAAACAGGTAAGGAAGCAAATGATTCTTTTGATGATTGGCAAGATTTCGCTACCTCTAGTAAAGTGCAGGCCGTTTCATTGAATCAAACTGGAGACATGATGGAAGTCCCAAAAGCCAGTCACAAAGAAACAGACATGGATTCATGGTTCATGGGAGATTTTAGGGAGCCAGGAAATGGTATAGTGAATGAAAATAATATGTTGGATGATTGGCAAGGGATCACCAGTTCAGATCAAGCACAGCAAAATTCATCTAACACAGGTGGGGAAATGATGAGTGCTTTGTCTGAGCAGCAAGAAGGAACTGTTTCGGTCCAATCGTGGCTGCATGGCGGCAATAAGGAAGCTGCAAAGGCATCCTCATCAAATGTAGAAAGCGATACATATGATATTTGGCAAGATTTCACTAAATCAGACCATGTGCAAGAAAATGTGACTAATCTTGGGAGAGAAGTGACTAGTGTCTCACCTGAGCCAGCTAAACAAATTGATTCCTTGGACTTGTGGCTAACCAGCAACTTCAAGGAATCTAAAAGCAGTGAAGATGCTGGGAGAATTGATGCATCATCTGATGGATGGCAGGATTTTGCCAGTTTTGATCAAACTCAGACAAGTACTAAAATTCCTGGAGAAGGGCAGTTGGTGAAAAATCCTCTAGGAACCGAAACTTTGGATTTATGGGCCTCGAGTCATGCTAATGAACTGAACCATGAACAGATAAGTGACAACAATGATCTATTTGATGACTGGCAAGATTTCCAAAACTCCCGTCCACAGCAAACAAACCTACAAGTTTCTTCAGATGCTTCGTTATTTGATATACCCTCAGCATCTAGGCCTGATGCTTTAGGAGGGCTAGCTTCTGGGAGTATTTTGCAGCTTGCTTCATCTGAAAACCAAAATGATAAAAAGGAGAATTCTAATGAAGCAAAATCAGTTCCATCTGATGAACACTCGAAAAGGTTAGTGATTTACGGATTGTGATCATGTGCACTTTGCTGTTTGTAGTGTCGGAGGAACTGGACTATCAATTATAAATATTTCTAACTAATGACCCAATCACCCATTTAAACTCATGCATATTAACCAAGAACCTAGCTAGCGAAACTCAAAGCCTCCAAATTATGCTGCCGAATTAAGGGGATTATTGTATTTTTTTGAAAACAAATACCTTTGGTCCATGTATAAATTTAATAAGGCAAATCAACAGGTGGTTAGGACTTAGTACCTGTATGTGGTGCTATAGGTTGGAAGACTGTTCTGATCCTCTCTATCTATTTTCCCTGGGTTTTAGGGCAAAACCTAAGGCTTAGCAGATGTAGCCAAAAAAAGAAAACTATTGTAAAAGTGGTCCAAGCTAAGCCTTTACAGTGGACTTGTTTATCCCACCCAAAACTTTGTGATAAATTGTTCACCCAGTGCCACACTCAGTGCCAGAAATTGAAAACTATGAGATGAATGTTCATTAGATGTTTTGCCTCTCGTGGTTCGTGTAATATAATGTTTATCTAATGTTATGTCAAGTGATCCCATTGTTAAGGATATTATTTATTCACACATCTATGTTATGTGCAGCACAATGCAGCATATGGGCGATGCTGATCCACTATCTTCATTATGGTCAACTAACAATAATGCTATTAGGAAACAAGAATCTGTTAATACAAGTGTAGAACAGTTGCTTGCACAGATGCATGATCTATCCTTTATGCTCAAAGATGAACTTTCAGTCCCTGATAAACCTGTGGATCATTCGAAGCCCTGAAATGCACAGCAGCAAAAATTGTGCTCTGCTGCTATATCAGCCAGGCAGATTGATGCTGAAACCTTGTTTGTCCCACAGTGTGCCCCTTAATCAGTACACTGATCAGCAGAGGATTGTATTTGTTTTCTCTGTTGCTTCGTTGCATTGAGCATTACAGTCAGGTTGGTTCCTTGACTGTTGCTGAGTTGAGGCGAGAAAATCGTGTTATTTCTGTGCCTGCCTGTGTATGTACCAACTCACGGCCTGTATGTTGTACACAAAGTACCAAACTTAGCTCACAAATCAATCTATTCTTTTTCTAGATCTTTTTTTTTTGTTAATGTTCTTGATACTGTGCTACCTCATGCTCACATCATCTTATTAGTACTCCCTCGGTTTCAAATTATTTGTCGTTTTGAGTTTTCTAGATATATTATTCCTTGTGCTATGCATCTAGATATATATGTCTACATAATGTATCTAGAAAACTCAAAACGACTAGTAATTTGGAACGGAGAGAGTAGTTTGCACTTGATGGTACGTATTGTTGGCTACCTTTAAAGTAATACCATTATACCATCGGATCACGTGGTTGGCAATTGCCTGCGTCAATTGCCAATACTGACAGTTACAGGATGCAAGGCGACAGGATCGAACGGGAACCGGAACCACTCTGCAAAGGGACTGAGACAGCCAGAGACCTGCAGTTTTAAAGCGTTCGGGTGTGTTTAGATCCAGATAAATTAGTGAAAAATTAGGAAAGAATTGGTGTAAATGCAGATGAATAGTGAGAGGTGATGTGAGGTGATGTGATAGATGATGGAATGTTTTTTGCCAACTTTTTGGGATCTAAACACACCCTTCGTTGAGACATCCTTGTCTAGTCTGAACGCACGCTTTTTATCCGCCAGAACAAATCCAGGCCGAGGACCGAGGTCAATCAGCCGTTGCGAAGTCAATGGGTAAGTGCCCGATTAAGACATTTAACATCTGTCTCTGATGACGAATATACATGTGCGCCACTAGCTTAACACATCTAGTGGGTTATACGTATTCAATCTTGTGCCAGCGATCTCGAAAGGTCTGAGCTTAACTAGGATGCATTCGTGCATGCAACCAAGCAGCATGTCGTTTAAGCGCTATCACAATATGCATAACTCGAATAAGCTGAGAATAGGCGCAAACTGGGTTCAAGTCGAGTCTCGAGTCATCTGAGACGTGAGACCAGACACCAGACAGTCTGGGTCCAGAATGAAGCTTGGAGTGAATGCAAACGCAATAAAATGATGATGCTCTTGTGCTCTGCAACTTTCAGCTTGAAGTCGGCCATGGGAAGTCCCTACTTTCAGCTTTGTCGCACTTTTAGGTAACAGACAAATTTTGCTACAAAACCCTTTTGTTGTGAAAAATCAAAGTTGAAGGATTTATTAGTCCCTAATAGCGCTTGGATGCTCGGATCAACGCGAATGTCGGACGATTGGGTGACGGGAGAAGTCCCACCGCAACATGCATTTCATGTTTGCGCGCAACATCTGAACGTGCTGAAATATTTCTTACGAATGAGTCCTCCCATCACGTAGGGCATATCAAGAGATGAGGAAAAGAACAACACCGATCTTGCAAGTGAAGGTGAGGAGACATTAGAAAGTAGAAAAGAGGTCATGCATCTCAAATGAAACAATGCATCATTAAAAATATCATAAAAGAACACCTCAGTCTAGTACTGAAACATCACAGACGATACATAGGAAATCATATATATGTTGCGACATCTAAAGTTATTTAGAAACATGGGAAATCATCAATTGCAACAAAAAAAACCCCCTTTGCAACATCAGTGAATCATTACAACAACTCCAATAAAATGGCTAAAAAACATTGCAACATCTTGAATCACAGACAACCCCTGCAACATCTCAAATTGAAGGTATACCAATAGATAAAAAAGGAATTTGAAACAAATATAAATACTAATTCAAATAATTAGATCCGCTGAAGAATCTCAAAACACATATTGCAACAAGTACAAGAGCTCTTGCAACAAAATTTCTCAGGCTCAATCAATATAAGTAGAACATGCTTCTCGACAGCCTCCACCACCAATGACATCACCGAGACTGACCACCCGACCTCCACCCAACTGCACCTGCACTACATTGCTAGAGCTCGAAGGAGGGCACGGTAGTCATCCTCATTGCGGACCTCCGGTGGGGAGTTGCAGCCCTTCACGGCATATTGTAGGAATGCCTCGCTGCCATCATGACCATATCACACCAAGCTCAGGGCATGAGGTTTGCATAGGATTTGAGCATGCAACGAAGGGATCGATGGGATTAACATGTAGCTCGAGAGCACAGGAGAGAAGCATGGAGATGTGGTTCAAACAGTGAGGGACGAGAGGATAATGATGTGATATCACTAATCGGTGGGAGAAAAACGGACGAACGAGAATAAATGACACAAGGGGTGAGCGGTGGATAGACGAATAAATAACAAAACAAGTGGATGGTGGGCTCGTGACGTTTGATTAGTTTGGATCATCGGGGTATAGCATTACCGATGTTTCATTCTATCAAAACAAATTTAACCCTCACAAGAACATAGAGTGTATTTGTCAGAAATACTAATGGAGACTTTTATCAACAAGCAGGCATACAACATTACAAGTTTACAACATGCTCCTAAAAAAGAAAAAGATTCAAACAATGAGCGGTGAGAGGATGGTGATGTGATATCGCCAGTCGGTGGGAGAGAAATGGATGAACGAGAATAAATGACACGAGGGGTGAGCGGTGGACAAACACGTGGATGGTGGGCTGGTGACGTTTGATAACATCATCCATGTTTCATTCTATCAAAACAAATTTAACCCTAACAAGAATATAGAGCGATACAAGATTTGTATAAAGTACTAATAGAGACTTCTATCAAGCAGGCATCCAACATTACAAGTTTACAACCTATCTACCCCTAAAAAAGGAAAATATTCAAACGGCAGCGAGAGGGTAATGATGTAATATCGCCAGTCGGTGGGAGAGAAACAGATGAACGAGAATAAATGACACGAGGGGTGAGCGGTGGACTGGTGAATAAATGACAAAATAGGTGGATGGTGGGTTGGTGACGTTTGATACGTTTGGATGACCGGGGTATAGCATGACCCATGTTTCATTCTATCAAAATAAATTTAACCCTCACAAGAACATAGAGTGATACAAAATTCGTATAGAGTACTAATGGAGGCTTTATCAAGCGGGCATCCAACATTACAAGTTTACAAGCCTCCCCTAAAAAGGACAATATTCAAAAAGTGAGGGGCAAGAGAATAATGATGTGATATCATATCACCAATCGGTGGGAGAGAAACTGATGAATGAGAATAAATGACACAAGGGGTGAGCGGTGAACAAACAAGTGGATGGTGGGCTGGTGACATTTGATAGCATTACCGATGTTTCATTCTATCAAAACAAATTTAACCCTAACAAGAACATAGAGTGATACAAGATTTGCATAAAGTACTAACAAAGGCTTTTATCGAGCGAGCATCTCATGTTACGAGTTTACAACCTACTCCTATAAAAGGAAAATATTCAAATAGTGAGGGGTGCGAGGATAATGATGTGATATCGCCAGTCGGTGGGAGAGAAACGGATGAACGAGAATAAATGACGTGAGATGTGAGCGATGGACAAACATGTGGATGTTGGGCTGGTGACGTTTGATAGCATTACCAATGTTTCATTCTATCAAAACAAATTTCAACCCTAACAAGAACATAGAGCAATACAAGATTTGTATAAAGCACTAATAGAGGTTTTTATAAAGCGAGCATCCAAAGTTACAAGTTTACAACCTGTCTCTAAAAAGAAAAATATTCAAACAGTGAGGGCGAGGGGATAATGATATGATATTGCTAGTCGGTGGGATAGAACCAGATGAACGAGAATAAATGACATGAGGGGGTGAGCAGTGGACAAGTGAATAAACGACAAAATAGGTGGATGGTGGGCTGGTGACGTTTGATGTGTCTGGATGACCGGGGTATAGCATTATCAATGTTTCATTCTATCAAAACAAAATTAACCCTCACAAGAACATAGAGCGACACAAGTTTGTGTAAAGTGCTAATGGAGGCTTTTTATCAAGTGAGTATCCAACGTTACAAGTTTACAACCTGCTCCTAAAAAGAAAAAATATTCAAATAGTGAGGGATGAGAGGATAATGATGTGATATCGTCAGTCATTGGGAGATAAACGGATTGTGACGCCCCAGGTTTTCAATTAGAGTTTTTTTCAACACTAATGACTGGTCAACCAAGTCAAACACGTTGACTTTGGTCAAACCTTGGTCAACCTGGGTCATCACCTCGAAAACTGAGCCATCAACCCCAATGGTCAATGCTTGGTCCAAGCATGGTCAACACTTGGTCAAAACCCCTTCAAAACCCTAGTTAACCCCTTGACCTTAACCACTTGTGAGAACTTTTGCCGCGTTCTCCAAATTCCATCTAAACACTTCAAAATCGGCCAAACTAGAAGTTGTTCATCCTATCGAGGGACACAATTTTCCTTTTGGTTGGCATCGCTAATTTTGAGTGGATGATGGTGAAAAACTTGGTCAAAGCCTGCTTTCACTGTTCAAAGGCGCCGAGAAAATCCTGATGTTTGCCTGAAATTTGTGCAAAATCTGTTGATCCAAGTACCCATCGGCCTTTGAGAAAGTTGTAGGTGGATCCTTGATCTACAACTTTAGTTATTAGCACTTGGTGCACTTCAGTATCAAATTTTGGAGAAATCTTGAGTCGAAGCAGGCTACATCAAAATGTTTTGAGCACTTCGCGCTCTGGAGCCGCGTCACGCACGACGTCGTCGCCCTCGCCACGTCAGCCCCGGACGCGCGCACGCCGAGGCACGCCTCCGTCCGTCGGTCCGAATGCCGAGGTATGGCTGCGCACGCGCACCGGGACCCACCGCCTCGAACTGATGTTGAGCTCCAACACCCAGCCGCCACGTGCCTTGCCTCCACTCGACCACGCCGCACCGACCATCGCCGCCCGGCGAACCCCGAAGCCGCCATACGCGCCAATCGTGCGCACGCCCGTGCCCCGCCTTGCACGCTGGTCACTACACGTCGTCGAGTTACCGCCGTCGTCGCCTATAAAAGGGCCGCACCAGCTCATGCACGCAGGCACACCACCGCTGCCTGTGCGCCGCCGCCATGCCCGCCATTGGCACCTCCACGGCGAGCTATACCTTCCCGTGCCCCTCACCACCCCTTGAACTCGCTCACACACCCACGAGCACCCCCTAAAGCTTCCCGAATCGCACCTTGCCATGCACAGCCCCTCCCCTCGTCGGAATCAGAGCCGAGGCGGCTGTATCCCCTCTGCCTCACTGCTGACGCTCGCCGGAGCAGCTTCCGCCCCGGCCACCTCCTCCAATCCAACCCTGGTGAGCACCCGTGCACCCCCGAGCCGCTTGTGGACCAAGTCCGGCCGGCCATCGCCGCCGGCGAGCTCTCCTGCGCTGCCAAGGGCACCTGTGTAACGATTGTAAAAGATCCAGGGAGTTTTGTGCAAACCGAGGGCATGGTTGTGAATAGGCAAATCTTTGTGAGGATCTGTCTGCAAATAGATTCTATCCTTTTCTTTTGTTTTGAGCAGATCTTTGAAAAATCATATAAAATCATAGAAAAATCGTAAAAATGCAAAACTAATTTTTCTGGTCTCCTTATGAGCAGAACTACATCTTTTCAAAGGCTATATATACTTTTGTTAAATAGTTTTTGAACAAAAAATCAAAATCAGTTTGTTTGTGGTTGTTCATAACTTGAGTTCTACTCATGAGCTGACCCTAAGCTTTGGATATGTTGCTAGTCAGTGTTTGAAAGGGCTACACCTAAGTTTTTGCACAAAGTTACTGAGTGGATGTTTAGTTATGTTTTATTTTGCTTTATGGTTAGATCTATGTATCTTTTTCATGCAGGTTCTTGTATATGTTTTCTGTGCTCCATCTTTTGCATATCACCTTGTTTTGCTAAAAAGTGATGCTAGTAATTTTATCATGTATTTATGAGCTATTTAAATATATGTTTCTGAATGATGATTGTTTTTGAAATAAAATCCACATCTCAGTTTCTGTTTGTCAAATAATGATTATCATTGGTCCAGTGCATGCTTATACCTTGTTTGTGCTATGGTAGGAAGTTGGGCTACTTTTGAGACACATATCTCTCTGAATAAATGCTTTGGGAATAAATAGGCTGAAAATGGTTATTTTTGTGTAGCATTAATGAAATAGGTTCTGAAGCTAATTTTTGGTGTGTAACCTAGTTTTAGTCTCTAATAGCTCTGTGTAAATTTTGAGCACCAGTGCATGAGTAGTTTTCTCTGTATTTAATATTTTTGCTTTTGCCTTGATTAAAATACTGTATTTTTCATGCTCTATTTATAGCTCTAAATGTTGATACAATTTAACAGTGGTTCTATTGTAGTGTTATGTGCTTGTACAAAAAGTTTCACTGTGATTCATTGCATGGTTTTATCAGAATGATTTTTGGAATGAAACTAGTGGGTATATAAAAAGGATAATTGAAGAAATCTTTTCTTTAAAGCTTGTGTGTGCTCTACCCCTAAAAACTGAGGCCATGGACCTCTGAAGTGTAACTCAAATGTTTGTGTGGTAATCTTGTTTTGTTTTCATAAATATGCACACCACCATCTTGAAATAATTACTTAATAAATAATTGTTTGATTAATCTTTTGAAAGAGTATGCTGAATATATTCTAATTAAAGAAATATGGAAAACTTAACACTTTACATGAGATGTTTGGTAAATAAATAAACTCACATCACCATTTAACTGTTGCATATGCATTCTACGTGTAGAACCTCCCGACGTTAGCCCCGAGTTCGTCCCGGATCGAGGTGACGGACCGTACGAGGGAAGGAACCAACTACGTGGACGTGCAACAAGACCCGAACCAAGTTCGGAAGTGTTTCTACTAACTTGCTAGTGAAGGCAAGCCCCGGTTTAACATATACCTATGTGTTCCCTTTTCACAATTTCTGAATTCATGCTTGTTATGTATGTGCATTTACGTTCAGGAGTTGAATGGAAACCCTAGATGCATGATCCATAAGTACCTATGATCTTTTACTAGTATGCTAGGTCGATAGTTGCTATGCACTAAGGACCCGGTACAAGTCGAGTGATGTACTTCGCTCGCAATGGTAGGTTCTTATGTTAGAATCATAAGATTGTTAAACTGAATTGCTCACGTGGTAAGTGTCAGTGTTTTAGACACCGAGCCTACGACGGGGTACCCGAAGTAGTAGATTGTGCGGTGGGGCTCGCCAAGATCAGGAACACGATGGTGAGACACGGGGCACACAATTAGACAGGTTTGGGCCGCAATGTGCGTAATACCCTACGTCTTGTATGCTGCGTGGCTCTGTATTGATTGCGTATGTTTTGATAGGGGTCCCTGCCTCGCCTTATATGCCACGGGAGGCAGGGTTACAAGTCGGATTGGTACAAGGTACTATTCGAGTAGGACCCGGAGTAGCCTATACAAGGTATGGAAAGCTATCCTAGTCTTAGTACAAGTCCTTGTCCGCCTTGTCTTGCCTTGTGGTCCACGGTACCAGCACCGTGGCCCACTAGTCGAGTAGTCCAGGTGTACAGGAACTCATCTCCCGGGTAGGGCCCACAATGTGTTGGTAGGCCCAGGGATGCCCGGTCAACAAGCCCCTGAGTACTTTGTAGTCGAGTGTGATGCTCCAAGTAGTCTTGAAGGTCTCTACGAGTAGTTCCCAAGCGTCCTCGAGTTCTACAAGCTTCAATCTTCAATAGTACTTGAATCATCACGAGGCTGGAAGGTACTCCAGCTAACTTCACGAGTAGTCTTGAAGTCTTCTCGAGTTGTTCCCAAGCGTCCTCGAGTACTTCCCTTGAAGGTCTTCAATATTACCCACTTCATTCTTGAAATCTTTGCATCAAAGATCCATATGGCAATACGATTACTGAAATCGCATTCCATATGGAATGTAGCCCCCGAGCCTTAGGTCGAATCCAGGATTCCAGCTGAGGGTCAATCGTCTACTCTTTGATCTTGCTCCGAAAAATCCGCAGAAAATCCGAAGAAATAATATAGGAATGCGATTTGCAAAAAACCGTATCCTATATGGATGTAGCCCCCGAGCCTTAGTTCGAATTGTTAATTCAAGCTGAGGGTCAATCAGTAGTCTTCGTCAAATAATCCCGTAAAATCCTAAGAAAAACTGAAGGACACGTGGCACGGAGCCCCCGAGCCTTGAGTCGAGTACTTTCTCGAATTGAAGGATCCAATCTGACTGTAAAATAGTGGCCTGAATTCAGTGAATTGTAGCTGAATGAAATCCAATTTCATCGAGTAGTCGAGCCCCCGAGATGGAGCTGAGCAGGTCTTGGATTTTAGTCCTCTGACTTAGCCAAAAAGTTTGCCTGTGTGAAACCAATCTGTTGAATACGAAGGGTCACTAGGTTGAACCGTTTAGGGTTTTGGTTTTATAAATACCCGAAGGGGTATCCCTTAGGGTTCCACTGCTCCCATTCGTCCTTAGATCCAGAAATCCTTAGCATCCGTAGCCGCCGCAGAGTTCGAGCGTCCACGCCACCAAGAATTTGCGCCTCCACCCCCTTGCAGCTCTCGAGTCGATGTGAAAGAAGACTCTCGTGACTGACAGGATGAAGCCAGCGCCGTCCAAGGGTCAGAACAGGAAGTCCGGTCGCGGCAAAAATCAGTTGCCGAGGCCGAAATACAAGACAGTGGTTATCCCCAAGCCCCCGAGCCAGGCTGTCTCTTGGAAGAAGTCCAAGATGAGGGAAGAAGATATCAAAGCCCTCGAAGCCGGCGGGTTGCTGCGCGAGAAAGTGATTGCCGTCTGGAGCTCTGCCGCCGGAGATGCGTGGCCGATGGAGAAGAGCCCAGATGAAATCCCAATGTTCGGGCACTTCGTCGAGCGTGGATTGACGCTACCATCTTCAGATTTCTTCCGTCGCTTCCTTGACTTCTTCAAGCTGGAGCATGTGCACCTCAATCCGAACAACATATTTCAGATTGCAGTGTTCGTCCACTTCTGCGAAGCCTTCCTCGGAATCCGCCTGCATTGGGCTCTGTTTAGGAAGATCTTCCGCTTGAAGCCGCAACCCAACGCCAACTTCCCAGTTGTAGTCGGTGGAGCCGGTGTCCAGATGTGCCAGAAAGCACAAGAGTTGTACTTTAAGTACGACTTGATTGATTCAAATCAAGACTGGAAGAACAAATGGTTCTACATCGAGAACGCCCCGCCTCAGGTGCCGAACCCCAGCATGTTTGCGCCAGTGTATGACAGGCTCTGGAAAGACGAACCAACAATGCAGGAGTGCATCCAGATCCCAGAGCTGTTGGCGAAGATTGTGCAGAAGAAGGCGCAAGGCTTGACAGCTGAAAGGGTAGCCTTCAGCTTCATGAAGTGACGGGTACAACCCTTGATGCAGCGGGAGCATCTTGGGTTCGAGTACACTGGAGCTGATGATGGCTTGAGGCTGTCTTCAGAAGAGATCAGTGATGATCTTGTGATGGAGAGGCTGGAGAAGATCTTCAAGAATCTTCACAGAATTCCTGCAACCGTCCAAGAATATAGTGCTGACAACCCTCCGCGTATGGTGAGTTTCGAAGAACTAGCCCCCGAGTACTTATTATAAGTAGTCGTGTAGCTAATATTTGTCTTGTTTTCACAGGAGGATGTCTTGAAGTTTGTATCCGACCCTCCTCCTCGTCCCGAGGATCCACTGCAAGCGCCGGAGGGAGAGGCAACAGAAGTTGACGCTCAAGCCCCCGAGAGTAGTCGATCTGCTCAAGGGGAAGAAGAAGAAGTCTTGGTGGAGGACGCCTCCTCAAGCGATGATGATAGCCAGACACTTCAACAGCGTTTTGAAGTGAAGAGCCGCTACGGGTACTCTGGGGCGCCCATCCCTAGTGGCCTCGCCGCAGGGGCATCGAAGAGGTCAGCATCATCTCTCGCAGATGATGTGACACTGCCGCCGCAGAAGAAAAGGACCACAGTGGGGAAGCGAGCTGTAAAGAAAATCACAGGCCTCCCCTCCATTACAGTAAGTGTTGGAGAACCTTTAAGTAGTCGATGTCGTATTGAATACTTGTTCTCTGCTGTAATGTCTTGAATTTTGACTTGCGCAGGTTATTGAGAGTGCAACCAATGTACCCTCAAGTAGCCCCCCAAGAATAACAGAACCCGAGGTGGTTCCAGCGTCAACCGTCGAGACGGTGGCGCATGAACAACAAGAAGCCGCGGTGCCAGGAAGTGTGCCGCCGGTGGAAAATGTGCCAGAGGTGCCGGTGGCGCCTTCTTTTTTGACATGCTGGGGCCGAAAGTCTCGGTGCCTCGAGCTGCTCTGTAAGTACCCAAGTACTCGAGTACTTATTAATATTGCTCACTTTGAATTTGCTGACCAACTTGTTGTTGCAGAAAATCCACTGATGTGAAGTGGGGCGCCTCTGGAAGTAGTGCTGCTGGAGGAGACCAGACTCCTCAAGAGCATCAAGAAGATGTACTTCCAGAGCGCCAAGAAGTACCCGCTGAACCTAATGCTGCACAGGCACTGCGCTTCCTCTGGAGTGACGTGGTCAAGGCGGCGGTGGAGGCAACTTCCAAGCCCAGGGCTCAGGATCCTGATGATATTGAAGCCATGGTGAATGAAGGCCTGGAGGCTGATCCAGAAGCCGGACTGTGCCACGAAGAAGTTCTGATTACTGAAGCCCCCGTGCGCCAAATAGATGTGCAACTGGCTCTTGAAAACAACCCGGAGGGCCGCATAGTGCCGCACGAGCCACTCATTGAAGACCCGGCTCCTCTGCGCAGCGCTGCACAATACTCTGCAGCAAGCACAAGTACTCAATCCATGGCTGAAGACTTGATGCCGTACGACGACTTGTGCCTGGATGAGGATAACTTGCAGGCACATGCTGGGATGTTCCGCAGCGTCGAGAAGCTGTTCGCGGTAAGTGTGTAGTCTCTTGTAGAGTACTTTTTAGCCAAAGATAACTTGTCTCTGACTCTTGTATTGCTTTGCGTGTTGCAGGAAGTAGTCAAGCAGTCTAAACGTAAGACTCAGCTGCTTGAGCAACACGCGGCAGACATCGAAGAGGTCACCCAGCTCAGAGAAGAACTCAAACAGCAGAAAGCTTTGTCTTTGAAGCTGCAAGGACGACTTGATGCAAATGCCGCCGAGTACCACAACGAAATCCAGAAGCTGACGCCTCAGAAGGATGATGTTGTTGGGAAAAACAAGTCTCTGCGCCAGAAGAATAATGGTATTCCTCCTTTCTGAATTCATCATAGAGTACTTTGTTCTTGCACGCTGCATCTGATAAATAGCCTTAATCTCCTGCAGAGCTGACTCAAGACGTTGAGAAGTTCAATAACAAGGCGCTGGACTGGCAGCTGGCCTATAACCGTGAAGAATCAGCTCGCATGAATCTTGAGGAGGATTATAAGGTGCGGTGCTTCGAACTTGAGCGTGAGATGGAGATTCGCCTTGCGGGCTGGAATGACTTGTTGACTTGCATGCAGTCGCTCAAGACCAAGATTGAAGAAGTCGAAGGCCTGCGCTTAGAGTTGAAAGCCTTGACGGAAGCAGCCGAGCCAGTGGCCAATCTCTTCGAGCCCAGGGTTGCTGGAGTCCAGCCTCGTCCACTTGTGGAGAGGTTGAAAGATACGCCGAAGAAGATTCTGGAGTACGCTCAAAGGCTGGCTTGCACAATCCCGAATCAAGTCTTGAGCTTCATCAAGTCGTTCTACACCGAGGTTGATCTCACGGTCATCATGAACGGCAGATCTGGAGATTGCTCCGATGACAGGCTCAACGAGTTGATGCAACAGACTTCTCCAATCGCGGAAGCAGTCTCCAAGTTCATCGATCTCCGTTAGATGTACCTGTAGAGTAGAAACACTAGGAAAAACAAGTGTAATCCCAAACAAGTGTTTATGTAATATAATTGAAAACTTGAGTAAGTCAATTATCTGGATCCCTTGTATGCTTATGTGTTGGCCATGTACTCGAGTTGGTATTGAGTATGTGGCTGCAAAAAGAGATACGAAACACGAGTAGAAGTACTCAAGTGTAGATATGTTCCAAAGAACGTTAGCTTAAACATGACGAGTTGAACACCTTAGATGTAGCAGCGTAAAAGAAGGCTTTGTCATGAAATAAGCTAAGAGTAGTAACAAGTCGATGTAGAGTAGCGACTTGCACTAAACACATTATACAGAGTTTACAATGTCTTAAGCACCTCTGAGGCTTATTAGCCTAGTGAGAGAGTACTCGAAAAGAACTTATCCACAACGAGTTCAACACCTTAGCTGTAGCAGTGTGAAAGAAGGCTTTGTTGTGAATAAGTAAAGGACAGTAACAAGTCGATATATAGGATAAACAACTTTATTACTGAATACATTGTAAAGAGTTTACAATGTCTTAAGTACCTCTGAGGCTAGGAGCCTAGTGAGAGAGTACTCGCAACGAATGTTCCGAAGAACGAGTAAGACCGTAGGGGACAGTGTGATGAACTCATCCTTGCTGTAGCAACAAGTTGTATGAGAGTTCCACTGAGACCCTACCAGAAGGGTGTTACTGTAGGCCGAAGCCTCTTATTGAAAAATAGAGACATGGACAGCATGTGCCACTTATTGCCCTATACGATACAGGATCGTCTGGAGAGAGTTATCATGACTCCCTACGAGGTCGCAGAATGAGACTGCCTGGAGAGGGTTGAATGAAGCCCCCTACGGGTGCTCGCAGCTTGAAAGCCATGAGAAGATACAGCCGAAACTGTCTGGAGAGGATTATCTTGATCCCCTATGAGTGGTGACAACCGTAGCTGTCTGTTGAGTGGTGGCAACCGAAGCTGCCTGGAGAGGGTTGATGAAACCCAATACGAGTTATTTTACAGCCGGAGCCGTCTGGAGAGGGTTGTTGAGACACCCTACGGGTAGAAGCGACAAAGCTGGTCGATGTTCCAAGAGTTGTTGACTTCCTCGCCTTCAAGAGTTTGAAGACGATAAGAGCCTGGGCCAGTAACCTTTGCAACAGAGAAAGGACCTTCCCATGGCGAGTTGAGTTTGTGTAGTCCTGTCGTATTCTGGATGCGACGAAGGACTAAGTCACCAACATTGAAGGAGTGTTCCTTAACGTTGCGGTCATGGTAGCGGCGAATCTTCTCAAGATATCGAGCGGATTGAACGAGTGCGTTGCAGCGAGCTTCCTCGAGACTGTCGACATCTGTCTGTCTTGTTTCTTTAGCTACGCCTTCTTCGTACTGGTCAACCGTCGGAGAACGCCACATGATATCAGCAGGCAAAACGTTTTCAGAACCGTAGACCAGGAAGTAAGGTGACTGCCCTGTGGGGGTAATAGGCTGAGTGCGCAGCCCCCAGAGTGCATTGGGTAGTTCCTTGATCCATTTGCCGCCCTTGGTATTTGCTGCATCATACAGTCGCTTCTTAAGAGCATCGAGTATCATCCCATTGGAGCGTTCAACTTGGCCGTTGGCACGTGGGTGGGCAACGGAGACGTACCGAACGTCGATTCCACTGTTTTCACAGTACTTCCAGAACTGGTGATTATTGAAATTCGACCCCAGGTCTGTGATAATGCGATTAGGGAACCCATAGCGATGTACGATTTCATCCAAGAAGTCGAGGACTCTATCAGCCTTGGGACAAGTGACAGGCTTAACCTCAATCAACTTGGTAAATTTGTCGATAGCCACCAAAACTCTTTTGAATCCTCCTGACGCATTTGGGAGAGGACCAATCATATCCAGCCCCCAGCAAGCGAAAGGCCAAGTTGGTGGTATCGTGATGAGTTTGTAGGCTGGAACGTGTTGTTGCTTGGCGAAGAATTGGCATCCCTAGCACTTCTTGACTAGTTCCTCTGCATCAGCTAGAGCTGTAGGCCAGTAGAAAGCACGTCTGAACACTTTTCCCACCTAGGTGCGGGAAGAAGCGTGATTGCCACAGATTCCTGTGTGTTTCTTTTCCAAGATTGCCTTCTTCGCGAGAAACGCACTTCATGAGTACATCAGAACTTGCACCTCACTTGTAGAGCTGATCTCTGACTAGAGCATAAGCCTTGACGTGGCGTGAGATGCGCTCAGCTTCTGACTTATCTTCAGGAATCAACTGATGTTTAATGTAGTCGATGAAAGGAGTTCTCCAGTCCACATCAATCATAAGCACTTCATGATCAGGTTGAACTGAAGTAGTCACAGGTGCAGATGATTGCTCCGGAATTGATGGTTTGTGGAGTTCATAGACGAAGATTCCAGCTGGCACTTGAGCTTGTGTAGATCCCAGCTTCGACAAGACATCCGAAGCAACATTGTTGTCGCGGACCACATGATGGAACTCGAGACCATGGAATTTGTTATCGAGTTTGCGTACCTCCTGACAATACGCATCCATGTTTTCAGCATTACGATCCCAAGAATCATTGACTTGATTGATGACCACCAAAGAATCACCATAAACAAGTAGTCGTGTAATGCCAAGAGAGACTGCAAGGCGAAGACCATGCAGTAGAGCATCATATTCAGGTTCATTGTTTGAGACCTTCCAGGAAATCTGCAAAACATATTTGAGTTGCTCGCCCTTGGGGGAAATCAAAAGTACCCCGGCACCAGCGCCTTCCAACTTGAGGGAACCATCAAAGTACATGACCCAGTGTTCTGGACGCTCAATTGGAGTTGGGACTTGATTTTCCCGCCACTCAGCCATGAAATCAACCAAGGCTTGAGACTTGATAGCAGTGCGAGACTTGAATTCGAGCGATAGAGCGCCAAGCTCTACAACCCATTTAGAAATCCTTCCTGTGGAGTCCCGGTTGTGCAATATCTCGCCAAGCGGGTGAGAGCCAGGTGTGGTTCGAGGACCGGTGGATGGTCGCTTCCTGGTGTGATGAGTGATTGACAACATGGTGTGGACTGATTCTTGGCTAAGTATTGCAGGTGCAGGTTGCGGCTTGACTGGTGCAGGTGCAGGTGAAGAACAAGCGTGAAAGGTCGTTGCCGGTGAGGCCTCCAGGTGTGGAGAAGACAAGTAGGCTTGGTTCGAGGGACCCGGTGGCCAGCGGGGTCAAGTGCGGGCCGCATGGTGGCAAGAACGGCAAGATGAAGTCATGGACGGTTTCTTGGTTGAGCCTCAAAACCAAGGTCGAGCCGGGACTACGTGGGAGCCGAGTCATGAGTGGTGATTGGCGGAGGCTACACCGAGTTCACGGGGTTTCCGGTGGTTCACCAGAAAACCACTGGGTTCCTTGGTTGATCCACAAAGCCAAGGCCGAAGAACCGAAGACGGAGGTGCAGCAGCTCCAGACAGGTCTGACCGGTGGGTCTGACCGGTCTGACCGGTGTGCGACGACGCAGTCCGGAATCTTCGAAGCGGAGGACACGCGTCGGGATCGCAAGGCTTGCGTCGAGGCTAAGCAAGTTTGCGGTCGCTGGGCATCCGTCCGATGGTGCGAAGACAAAGACTTCCATTTTCGCCCTCGAGGGGCATGAATCCCTAGTTAGCTAGTAAGGGTATTTTCATCTTTCGGTTGCCTCCATATAACCCAAGTGGTGAGAGGATGGCAGCCATCTCTTGGAACCCTAGCTCATTTGGTTTTCCTATTTTCCTTCCTATTTTCTTAGGATTTTCGTAGGACTAGCTTGAGAGCTTCATGGTGAGATCTTATGAGAGGGAAGGATGATCGAGCGGCAAGCTAGACCTTGTATGAACCTCTTTGGTATGTATAGATGATTCGGCGTGGTTCCTCAAGGCTTGGATGTGTCTTTCCCGTTTCTCCTTTTTGGTGATTTTCGGAGCCCTTTCTTGGCGATTTTCTTGGAGCGATTTCGAGGCCTCTCTCTTTGGGATTTGGTGGGGGATGTATGCATGAATCCTTCGTGGTTCTTTTCCCTTTGATTCCCCTTCCAAATCCGTGAGCAAAGAGGCTCGATTTTGGGGTTTTCGTGGCTCTAGGGTTAGAGGCGTTCTTGGTGAGATTTCTTCGATTCCTCTTGATTTGACAAGTTTTGGTGGACCAAATCTTGGCTATGGAGTACCCATGAGGTGTTCATACTATCCCCAAAGTCTTGTGCAAAACCGTGGAGCGAATCGGGAGATCGGGAGTTGGATTTGGAGTAGTTGACTCGCGGGCGCTGTTCATCCCGAGCTGCCCAGGCACGACCGGTCTGACCGGTGCTCTTGACCGGTCTGACCGGTGCTAGCCCTTGGTGGGTTTTTGTCTCGGGGAATAGCCTTGTCCGTGTGGTTTTGTCCCGTGGTCCTGCTGGTCAGTTCTTGGCGTGTTTGGAGTTGTTTTGCTAGGTTTTGTGAGGGGTTCTTCCTCACAGGTTGTGTTTCGTGGTGGTTTTTGTTCCAGGGCCTAGAGGAGTCACTGAGGCTTCCTGGAACGTTTGCTGTGCGGCTGCTGTAGCCACCAGCCTGACCGGCTCTGTCCACCGGTCTGACCGGTGTCACCGGTCTGACCGGCGCAGGCCATCGGTGTGACCGGTGTAGCACAGGCAGCAAGCCGTGCAAGTTTCCGCTGTGTGGTTTGGTGAGTTTTGGCTCGGAAGGTTGAGTGTTGGTTCCTAGGACTAGTAGCACTCCAGTGGCTGCATGGCCTTGGCCAACTTGGGTAGTTGGGTCGGAGACGTGAGTTGGAAGCCGTGTTCGTCTTGTTGGAGTTCTCATCTCCTTCGAGAAGAATTTTTATCGGCTCCCATTCACTCCCCCCCTCTCTGGTTCGCCTAATCGGTCCTTCAATTGGTATCAGAGTCGGTTCGGGTCTTTATTGACTCTTACTAGTCTAAGATCCAAAGATGGCGTACCAGGAACGGGGTTCGAGTCCTCCGCACTTCGATGGGAAGAACTACCAGATGTGGCAAAGGTGGATGGCGGCGTTCCTCCGCGGAAAGGGTCAGATCCTTTGGGATGTCACGGTGAACACAACTTATGTTCATCCGATGAACTTCCTTGCTCCAGGATCGAGGGATATGTTCGAAGCCAACAACAAGGCTGTCGACTACTTGTTTCGTGCTCTGTGTCAACCTGAATTCGATCGGGTTCAGACAGAGGACTTAGCTTGTAGGATTTGGGAGCAGTTGAAGGATGCTCATGCTGGGAATGCTCAGGTTCAGGCTCGGATGTACGCGACTTACCGGAGAGAGTACGAGAACTTCACTCATCTCCCCGGCGAGTCCGTTGATGCCCTTTTCCAGCGATTTACGGTCGTTGTGAACAACATGAGAGCCAATGTGGATGTCCTCCCATACAATGATCATGATAGAGCCGTGAAGCTCTTGCACTCGTTGGATCGTACCATATGGGACGGGAAGTTTGAGGCTATTGTTGTGTCCGAGAAGTATGACACCTTGACGGTGAACGAGCTGTTCTCGAAGCTAAAGTCGGCTGAGTTGGACCGTGGTATGACAGCCAAGATCGAGAGCCCGACTGATTCTCATAGTCTCGCTCTCGTTAGTGGCAAAGGAGCTAAGTCTAACGCTAAAGCATCCTCCAGGATGTACTCTCTATCTTCTTTGATGTCTTTGCCAGACGAGGAGTTCAACGTGCTTGGAGAGGATGAGCTGGCGTTGCTGACCAGGCGGTTCGAGAGGCTGCACGAGAACCGGGTGAACATGAGGAGGACAGCATGGACGTGCTTTCAGTGCGGCAAGCCAGGACACTTCGTCGCCGACTGCCCTGAGAAGACGGAGAACAAGGACGGCTACAGGCACCGATCGAGCAAGGATGGCAAGTACCGATCGAGGCGCGATCACAAGCACAAGAACAAGCACAAGGACGAGCGACGGTCGAGGAAGAAGGATGGCCGCGGCAGGAAGGCCCAAGCAATGGTCGGAGCGAGCGACGTCGACTCCAGCTCCGCCTACTATTCCTCGAGCTTGAGTAGCAGTGAAGATGATGGTGATCGGCGCAAGAACAAGAAGTCATCCAGGAACTTGAGCGGGTTGAGCTGCTTCGCGGGAGATGGCTTCTGCGGCATGGCCCGTAGCTCCGGCAGCAAGAAGAGCCACCAGAGTGACTCAGACTCTGACTCCGAGGATGAGGTATGTGATGAACTCTCTTCTTTGCGCAAGGAGAATGATGAGTTGGTTGACTTGCTTGATAACCGCGATCACATGCTTAGAGAGGCCAAGAAGATGAGGAAAGAGCTTAGGGTCTCACTAGAAGATGCTAGGAATCGTGTGGCTGAGCTAGAAACCCGGAACCTAGATGCTAAGCTTGAGATTGATTCGCTTAAGGCTTCTCCTGTGGTTTCTGATGAGATTGATTGTTGTGATTGCTCTGTGTACCTAGCTGATCTTACTGCTCTTAAGGATAAGCATGCTTCTACTTGTGATGAACTAGATATGCTTAGGGTTGAAGTGGCTGAGCTTAAGTCTAGACCTGCTTTGCTAGGTGCTTGCACTTCTTGCCCTGTTTTGCATGGAAAGATTGATGAGATGCATGCTTACACTGTTTCGCTTGAGGCTAAGTTGAAAGAGCCTATTCCCACTTCTTGCTCTACTTGTGAATTGCATGCGGTTAAGAATTTGGAGCTTGCACATTATGTTGATCGCCTGCAGGATGAGAATGATGAGCTGAGAAAATGTATGAGCTGGTTGTCGGGTCAGGAGCCTCGGCTTGGTATCATGATAGCAGCTTTCAAACGCTATGATGGTCAGGCACTTGGGGCTGACAAGCTTGGAGAGAACTGTGGTGAGGGAGTTGAGAGAGTTGGAGAGATTCCTATCCCACCACCAAACAGACACAAGAACAAGTTTGAGCCCAAGCCTAACCATCTCAGAAACAAACTTGACACTACTTCAGATCCACCCATATTCCCTCACCCAACAAATGATTTTCAGAAACCGGTGAAGTTTGTGAGCCCAAAGGGAGGTGAGGAAGGAGAGAAGAAGGGTGAGAAGCCGAGTGGGCAGCCCCAACCCAAGCCTAAGCCTAAGCCACAGCCCAGAAAGTTCCATTGTGGGTATTGTGGGAGAGATGGTCACAAGGATGAGTTTTGCTTCAAGAGGAAGCGTGAGGAGAGAATGGCTAGAGAGTGGGCTAACAAGGACAGGTACCACCCCTCTAATGGTGTACCTGAGCCTCGTATGCAGATGCCCAGGGCCAAGGCGATTGTGAGGATAGTTCCGGCTTGGGGAGACCGGAAGGCTGCAGGTGCTGCTGCTGGCCGAGCTACACCGGTCAGACCGGTGCAGGTCTGGGCAGACAGCGAGTCGGGTTTCGTGCTCGTGAGGATGCTCGGTTTGGTTCTGGAGGTCGTGGTTCTGGTGGTTGGTCTGGAAAGTTTGCAGGTGGTCAGTTTGCTAGGCGTTCTCCACCTCGAGCTCAATACGGGGGTGGGAGGAGTCGTAGCTTTGAGATGGAGAGGAGGAACGATCCACGGTTTCCCTTTCGTGGCTTTCGTCCTCCTCCAGCTAGAGAGGGTTGGTTCCCTCGTGGTGGTTACCGTGGTGGTAGCTTTGATAGGCGTGATGATTTGGTTTGTGCTAACCCCACTTTGGAGCAAATGGCTCGGCACTGGTTTTACTCTTTTGGTACTAACCCCAGTGCTGAGTCGTTTGTTCACTCACGTGCTCGCTTTTGAATTTCAGGTGGGAGACTTGAAGAACATTTGGTTGATTGACTCCGGTTGCTCGAGGCATATGACCGGAGACAAGGGGTGGTTCTCAAGTCTCGTCCCAGTGGTGACAAAGAAGTACATCACCTTTGGGGACAATGGGCGAGGGCGTGTGCTGTCAGAAGGTGAGATTAAGGTAAGTGACAAGATCACTCTCAGGCGTGTTGCTCTTGTTCAATCGCTTGGATACAATTTGCTTTCTGTGTCCCAGTTGTTGGATGAGGGTTTTGAGGTGTTGTTTCGGCCTGGTGGTTCTCGGATTTTAGATTCTCGGGGGGATCTTGTTTGCATGGTCGTTCCCGAGGGTCAAGTGTTCCGAGCTGATTTTTCTCAGTCTTCTGGTGTGGAGCGTTGCTTTTTGGCTGGTTCTTCGAGTGAGTTGTGGAAGTGGCATAGGAAGTTGGGTCACTTGAGTTTTGACCTTTTGTCTCGCTTGAGTAAACTCAATTTGGTCCGAGGATTGCCACGGTTGAGGTTTGAGAAAGAGTTGGTTTGTGCGCCGTGTAGGCATGCCAAGATGGTAGCCTCTTCTCACCCGCCTCTCACCGATGTGATGACTGAGCGTCCATGCGAGCTGCTCCATATGGACCTTGTTGGCCCAGCTCGTGTGCGATCTGGGGGTGGGAAGTGGTATGTCCTTGTTGTGGTGGACGACTACTCTCGGTATGCGTGGGTGTTCTTTCTTAAGGAGAAGGGGGAGACGTTTGGTTTTGTTCGAGATCTTGTCTTGAGGTTAAGAAACGAGAGGCACGGAGATGCCATACGAGCGATCCGCAGTGACAATGGCTCGAAATTCAAAAACTCTCGCTTCGAAACCTTTTGCCATGACTTGGGTCTTGAACACCAGTTTTCGAGTCCGTATACGCCTCCCCAGAATGGCGTGGTGGAAAGGAAAAACAGGACCTTGTGCGAGATGGCTCGGACGATGCTCGACGAGCATAGGACTCCGAGAAGGTTCTGGGCTGAGGCGGTCAATACCGCGTGCCATGTGTCGAACAGGATCTACCTCAGGGTTCACAAGAAGAAAACCTGTTACGAGTTGATGCACGGTCGCACACCCAAGGTGAGTCACTTCCATGTCTTTGGTTGTAAATGCTTCATTCTGAAGAAAGGGAAGAAGTTGGACAAGTTCGAGGCTAGGTCTGTCGATGGCATTTTCTTTGGTTATGCATCTCATTCTAGAGCATTTCGTGTGCTCAATCTTGAAACTAACCAAATCGTGGAGACTTGCGAGGTAACCTTCGACGAGACACAGCCACGTAGTCAGCTTGTTTTTGAGTGTGCAGGTGACGACGAACTTGGCGAGGAGATCTTTCAGGAGGAGGAGCATGAACATGGAGATGATGAAGATGGCGGTGTGATGCCCACGGCTGAACATGTACCTACTACTTCGACGACGATCGAGAATGGACCCTCTCCCACACCTACAACGACAAACCCAGATCAAGACGAAGCTGCTGTTGAGGGGGAGGTAGCATCAAGGCGAGAACCTCCCCGGCGAGTGCAAGTGGATCACCCAGCTTCGAGAATCATCGGCGACATGAATGAACGTACTACACGGTCGAGGGTTCGGAACAATTCTCATTTCGCTCATGCTGCTTTTGTTGCCACCTTTGAGCCCAAAGACATTGGACACGCGTTATCTGATCATAATTGGGTTAACTCGATGCATGAGGAGTTGGAGAATTTTGAGAGGAACCAAGTTTGGGTGTTGGTTGACCCTCCCCCAGGGTGTAAGCCGATTGGGACAAAATGGGTGTGGAAAAATAAAGAGGGAGAGAAAGGAGAAGTGGTGAGGAACAAGTCGAGACTTGTTGCTCAGGGGTACAGTCAGAAAGAGGGGATCGACTACGAGGAGACTTTCGTTCCTGTAGCTCGTTTGGAGGCGATCAGGATCCTTCTAGCCTTTTCCGTGGCTAAAGGGTTCAAGTTGTACTAGATGGATGTGAAGAGTGCTTTCCTGAACGGTGTGTTGGAGGAAGAGGTGTTTGTGAGGCAACCACCGGGGTTTGAGAGTGAGAAGTACCCTCACCGGGTGTACAAGTTGAGGAAGGCGCTGTATGGGTTGAAGCAGGCGCCTAGAGCTTGGTATGGTAGGTTGAGGGGGTTCCTGTTTGAGAGAGGGTTTGAGATGGGGAAGGTCGACCAGACCTTGTTTCTCCTCAGGCAGGGCAGAGATATCCTAATTGTGTAGGTATACGTGGATGATATTGTCTTTGGTGGCTCGTCTAACTCTCTTGTTGCAAGGTTTGCAGAAGACATGAGCAGGGAATTTGAGATGAGCATGATGGGCGAGTTGCAGTTCTTCCTCGGGCTACAAATCAAGCAATCAAAGGAAGGAACATTTGTGCACCAAGCTAAGTACACCAAGGACATTGTGAGGAAGTTCAAGATGGAGGACTCCAAGGCTATGGCAACGCCTATGAGTACGACTACAGCTCTTGATGCGGACGAGGAAGGTGAACACGTGGACCAGAAGGAGTACCGGAGCATGATCGGGTCACTCCTCTACTTGACGGCGACGAGGCCGGACATCCAATTCTCGGTGTGTCTGTGCGCTCGTTTTCAAGCGTCTCCGAGGACTTCGCATCGGCAAGCAGTCAAGCGCATTTTCAGGTATTTGCGACACACTCCTGACTTCGGCCTTTGGTACTCTGCGTCTTCTTCTTTGGCGCTTCATGGATTTTCAGACGCGGACTTTGCCGGGTGTCGGTTGGATAGGAAGTCCACTTCTGGGACTTGCTAGTTCTTGGGTTCTTCTTTGGTATCTTGGTCTTCCCGCAAACAGTCGAGTGTTGCTCAATCCACTACCGAGGCAGAGTATGTGGCCGCAGCTAGTTGTTGCTCTCAGCTCCTTTGGATCACATACACCATGAGTGACTTTGGTGAGGAGTATACCCATGTCCCACTTCAATGTGATAGCACCAGTGCCATAAGCGTTGCAAAGAACCCAGTGCTCCATTCCAAAACCAAACACATAGAGGTGAGGTATCATTTTCTAAGAGACAACGTAGAGAAAGGGAAGATAGCTTTGATCCATGTACCCACACATGAACAACTAGCCGATATTTTCACCAAACCCCTAGATCAAGCAACTTTCACTCGTTTGCGGGGGGAGCTTGGTGTTTGTTTGATTTCTTGAGTTGGTGTGTGGGAGCTCCTTTGTAGCATATGTATAGCTTTCCTTTGTGCATTTCTTGCATTTGGCATGGCATATGTAACATGATGTATAGGCATCTTTGTATCTTAGGTTGCATGCATTTTGTATCATATGCATTGTTTAGGAAAGGCTTCTCCTATATACATTGTTCACCATGGAATGATATATATGTCTTTGTGAGCTAATTTGGTAAGCTATGGTTAGTTTGGCTTAGCTCTTGATAATCTTGGTTTGTATCCATGGTTGATGGCTATGTTTTTTTTGAAAATTTCATATGTATGCTCTCTTGTGAGTAAATGCCTTTACATGATCTTGACATGTTGTTGTGGCTTGGCTATGCTTAATTTGTGGTTGGATAGCTTATTTTGATCATATGGGGGCCAAAGGCTCATTTGCCATCATGAATGTTTAGCCCCCATGCTTCATCTTGTGGAGGGGCATAAGTTCCTTTTTGTCGCAAAGACATTTCATGTACCAATTATAAATCTGAAAATGAAATGTAAATTGCTTGAAAAATGTTCTCCCATGTCATATGTGCTAATTTTAAGTTGCTTTGGGTGCTAAATCGTTGCATGATGCCTACCAATGAGAAGTCTCATATATAGAAGTAGGCACATGGCTCGGTGGCTTTGACATAACATGAGGTGCTTGTGGGTGTTTATGATGGTCTTATGCTTAGAATGGTTGTCCTAGCATGAAGTTTGTGTGGCTTTGCCATTTTGACATGTTTTGCTCATGTTTAGGACTTTGCTCATGAGAGAGTGATTTTCGCAAAATTGCTAAATTCTATCTTAGCTTCGCCCAATGGTTGTGAAACTTGGTGATCATGAAGTTTATGTCATTACGAAGCTATAGAGTATCTAACTTGCTCGTTTGGACATGTGTAGCATCCTATGTTGAATTTTGTCTATTTGAGAAGCTCTAGGTTGCATTTTTTGCATTTTTGGCTTGATTCATGCATTGTCAACAAGGGGGAGAAGTTTGAGCATGTTTTGGCCTACTGAATGCATTTGGAAGGTTTTCAGGTGGTTTCGAGCCATTTTTGGGCTCTGTTGTGCACCGGTCTGACCGGTTGAGGTCACCGGTCTGACCGGTCAGAGTGCTGGTCCTGTTCACATGTTGCGCACCGGTCTGACCGGTGGTGTCGACCGGTCTGACCGGTCAGAGCTGAGCTGTTGCAGCTGCTCTATTTCGTGAAGTGGTTCGCATGCATTTGTCCAGGGGGAGTTGCATTGGTTCAGGGGGAGCTTGCATGTGTGCAGGGGGAGCTCTTTGTGGTTTTCGAGCTTTGGTTTGATGGTTTGTGCTCTTTGCTTGAGCATGTTTTGTCTCGGATGTGTCGAGCCGTTGCCCTTGCCTAAGGGGTTCGAGACTTGTCTTCTTCAAGTGATCTTGCTCCTTGCCTTTTCTTTGGCTTTCGATCGCTTGTTGGAGTTCCTTTTAGTCGTTTCTTTTCTTTTCCTTTTCTCTTGGTTACCAAAACGTGTGTGTTGTCAATGCACTCATCAAGGGGGGGATTGAGAGCCAGGTGTGGTTCGAGGACCGGTGGATGGTCGCTTCCTGGTGTGATGAGTGATTGACAACGTGGTGTGGACTGATTCTTGGCTAAGTATTGCAGGTGCAGGTTGCGGCTTGACTGGTGCAGGTGCAGGTGAAGAACAAGCGTGAAAGGTCGTTGCCGGTGAGGCCTCCAGGTGTGGAGAAGACAAGTAGGCTTGGTTCGAGGGACCCGGTGGCCAGCGGGGTCAAGTGCGGGCCGCATGGTGGCAAGAACGGCAAGATGAAGTCATGGACGGTTTCTTGGTTGAGCCTCAAAACCAAGGTCGAGCCGGGACTACGTGGGAGCCGAGTCATGAGTGGTGATTGGCGGAGGCTACACCGAGTTCGCGGGGTTTCCGGTGGTTCACCAGAAAACCACTGGGTTCCTTGGTTGATCCACAAAGCCAAGGCCGAAGAACCGAAGACGGAGGTGCAGCAGCTCCAGACCGGTCTGACCGGTGGGTCTGACCGGTCTGACCGGTGGGTACCGGTCTGACCGGTGTGCGACGACGCAGTCCGGAATCTTCGAAGCGGAGGACACGCGTCGGGATCGCAAGGCTTGCGTCGAGGCTAAGCAAGTTTGCGATCGCTGGGCATCCGTCCGATGGTGCGAAGACAAAGACTTCCATTTTCGCCCTCGAGGGGCATGTATCCCTAGTTAGCTAGTAAGGGTATTTTCGTCTTTCGGTTGCCTCCATATAACCCAAGTGGTGAGAGGATGGCAGCCATCTCTTGGAACCCTAGCTCATTTGGTTTTCCTATTTTCCTTCCTATTTTCTTAGGATTTTCGTAGGACTAGCTTGAGAGCTTCATGGTGAGATCTTGTGAGAGGGAAGGATGATCGAGCGGCAAGCTAGACCTTGTATGAACCTCTTTGGTATGTATAGATGATTCGGCGTGGTTCCTCAAGGCTTGGATGTGTCTTTCCCGTTTCTCCTTTTTGGTGATTTTCGGAGCCCTTTCTTGGCGATTTTCTTGGAGCGATTTCGAGGCCTCTCTCTTTGGGATTTGGTGGGGGTGTATGCATGAATCCTTCGTGGTTCTTTTCCCTTTGATTCCCCTTCCAAATCCGTGAGCAAAGAGGCTCGATTTTGGGGTTTTCGTGGCTCTAGGGTTAGAGGCGTTCTTGGTGGGATTTCTTCGATTCCTCTTGATTTGACAAGTTTTGGTGGACCAAATCTTGGCTATGGAGTACCCATGAGGTGTTCCTACTATCCCCAAAGTCTTGTGCAAAACCGTGGAGCGAATCGGGAGATCGGGAGTTGGATTTGGAGTAGTTGACTCGCGGGCGCTGTTCATCCCGAGCTGCCCAGGCACGACCGGTCTGACCGGTGCTCTTGACCGGTCTGACCGGTGCTAGCCCTTGGTGGGTTTTTGTCTCGGGGAATAGCCTTGTCCGTGTGGTTTTGTCCCGTGGTCCTGCTGGTCAGTTCTTGGCGTGTTTGGAGTTGTTTTGCTAGGTTTTGTGAGGGGTTCTTCTTCCTCACAGGTTGTGTTTCGTGGTGGTTTTTGTTCCAGGGCCTAGAGGAGTCACTGAGGCTTCCTGGAACGTTTGCTGTGCGGCTGCTGTAGCCACCGGCCTGACCGGCTCTGTCCACCGGTCTGACCGGTGTCACCGGTCTGACCGGCGCAGGCCATCGGTGTGACCGGTGTAGCACAGGCAGCAAGCCGTGCAAGTTTCCGCTGTGTGGTTTGGTGAGTTTTGGCTCGGAAGGTTGAGTGTTGGTTCCTAGGACCAGTAGCACTCCAGTGGCTGCGTGGTCTTGGCCAACTTGGGTAGTTGGGTCGGAGACGTGAGTTGGAAGCCGTGTTCGTCTTGTTGGAGTTCTCATCTCCTTCGAGAAGAATTTTTATCGGCTCCCATTCACTCCCCCCCTCTCTGGTTCGCCTAATCGGTCCTTCAGCGGGTAGCTAGTGACCACAGAAATCTTGTATTCGTCGAAGTAGTGGCGGAGCTTCTGTGAAGTAATCATAACCGCATAGAGTAGCTTCTGTACCGGAGGGTAGCGAGCCTTGGACTCTGAGAGTACTTCACTGACGAAATAGACAGGCCTCTGGACTGGGTAGCCATGGCCTTCTTCCTGTCGCTCAACGACAATTGCAGTACTGACAACATTAGTAGTCGCAGCAATGTAGAGCAAGAGCTCTTCATTGGGCAGAGGAGCTGTGAGGACTGGAGGCTTGGATAAGAACTCCTTGAGCTGAGAAAGAGCTTGATCAGCTTCAGTTGTCCACGTAAACTTCTCTTGCCGCTTGAGTAGCTTGAAGAAAGGTAGACCCCGTTCTCCAAGTCGCGAGATGAAGCGATTGAGTGACGCCATGCAACAAGTAAGCTTCTGGACATCTTTGATAGTAGTCGGAGCTTCCATGTTGGAGATGGCAGTAATCTTCTCGAGGTTTGCTTCGATGCCACGATGGCTGATGGTGAACCCGAGTAGTTTTCCAGATGATACGCCAAAGACGCATTTGTTGGGTTGAGCTTCCATTGATATTCGCGTAGCGAAGCGAAAGTTTCCTCAAGATCCATGATAAGCATGTCTGGATCCCTAGTCTTTACAACGACGTCATCCACGTATGCTTCCACGTTCTTATGAAGTTGCTTCTTGAAGCACGCTTGGATAGCCCTTTAATATGTAGCACCAGCATTTTTCAACCCGAAGGACATTGTTGTGTAACAATAAGCACCAAACGGGGTGATGAATGCGGTCTTCTCTTGATCAGATTCCTTGATTGCAATTTGATGATATCCAGAATAGCAATCCAGGAAACAGAGTAGAGCACAGCCCGCCGTGGAGTCAATGACTTGATCAATCCGTGGCAACCCAAAAGGATCCTTGGGGCAATGCTTGTTGAGATCAGTGTAGTCGACACACATCCTCTAATCATTAGAGTTCTTCTTTCTGACAAGCACAGGGTTAGCAAGCCATTGCGGGTGAAAGACTTCCCGGATGAAGCCAGCCGCGAGTAGTTTAGCGAGCTCTTTCTTGATAGCAGCCCTGCGATCATCAGCAAAGCGATGAAGGTGTTGTCTCTTGGGGGTAGCGTTAGGATCGACGTTGAGTGAGTGCTCGTTCAACCTTCTGGGCACACCTGGCATGTCAGATGGTTTCCATGTAAAGATATCACGGTTAGCCCGAAGGAAGTTGACAAGCGCATCTTCCTATTTAGGATCAAGCTGTGCACTGATCATGGTCGTCTTGCTGCTGTCACCAGTACCGAGGTCAATGGCTTTGAGCAGGACGTCACCAGATGGTGCAGGCTTGTTATTGTTGTCAGTCTTCTCAGGAACCTCCAACTCGCTTGGAGCAAGCTTTTTAGCGGTAGTGAAGACTTCCATCATTGCATTGGGTACTTGAGTAGTCAAGGCAAGTTCTACGGCTTCTGTGTCGCAATCGTACGAACGCTTCAGATCCCCTTGCAATGAAAGAACTCCTTTGGGGCTCGGCATCTTGAGAACCAGATACACATAGTGCGGGATTGCCATGAACTTAGCGAGACCAGGCCTGCCGAGGATAGCATGGTAAGAAGTCTCGAAGTCAGCAACCTCAAACTTGATGTACTTGGTGCGGTAGTGATCCTTAGTCCCAAAGGTTACGGGTAGTACAACTGAACCCAAAGGAACAACTGCGTTGCCCGGGATGATACCATAGAACGGTGAGTTGGTCTTAGTAAGCATATTGGTGATATCCAGACCCATCTTCTTCAAAGTCTTGGCAAACAGGACATTGAGACCGCTGCCACCATCAATGAGAACCTTGGTAAGCCTAGAACCTGCCACCACTGGATCTAGAATGAGAGGATATCGTCCTGGCTCAGAGAAACTAGTCCATTGATCTGCCCTTGAAAAGGTAATAGGAGTTTCAGACCACTTTAGAAAAGTGGGAGCTGCTGGTTGGATGGACATAATCACCCTGAGTGCAAGTTTCTGCATGATAATCGTCTGGACAGCGATAATTGGCACGATGCCCTTGCGGAGTGGTTGCATCAACGACGAACACTTCTCGATGCGATGAGTAAGTACCCGTACTCTGAATGAGCTCAGTATCGGTGTCATAATCAACAAGCTTGGCACCTTCCTGGAAGGGTAAGTTGTCGAGACAAGGGATAAAGCGCTCCTGATCATCCAGTGTGAGATCAGCAGGCACATGCTCAGGCCAGTAGACGAATCTACCCTCAGGTGTCGATGTGATCACCAGTCCTTGAGCAGGGCCAGTCAACTGTTGTACTTCAGCAGAATCCGAATCGTAGTCGAACTCGAACTCAGATGAATCCGAATAGTAGTCGAGGTTGACGTCCGAATCCGAAGAGTACTCGAGCACAATCTTCGGGCCAGGGCACATGAGGCGCTTCAATGCGGCTTGGTAAGCAGCACTGACATGGCGACGACCGATGAGAAGTGGTGCTGGAATGTTATCCAAGCTGAGCGCAAGCTGTGAAGCTGAAGAAAGCAACTCAGGCTGGATAGGAGACGAAGTCGAGTTATACTCGGACTCCGACTCGAGTTCTCTGAATGGGTCAGAGATCGAAATTTCGTCAAAATTTTCGATGAGTTTCTCCATTGAAGCTTGCGTAAGCGTCGAGGACTTAAGCTTTGACTCCGGAGTTGGCGCTAAGAAACGCAGGAACGATCCAGCGCCATTAGCAACGCAAACCCAAGAGTCGAAAACGAAGGTGTCTCCTTGCTGGAAAGTGACGGTCGGCTTGATGATGACGAGAGCCATCGAGTTCACCAGTGGATCAACAACGAGATCCCCTACCTGGCGCGCCAGCTGTCAGTGTTTTAGACACCGAGCCTACGATGGGGTACCCGATGTAGTAGATTGTGCGGTGGGGCTCGCCGAGATCAGGAACATGATGGTGAGACACAGGGCACACAATTAGATAGGTTCGGGCCGCAATGTGCGTAATACCCTACGTCCTATATGCTGCGTGGCTCTGTATTGATTGCGTATGTTTTGAGAGGGGTCCCTGCCTCGCCTTATATGCCACGGGAGGCAGGGTTACAAGTCGGATTGGTACAAGGTACTATTCGAGTAGGACCCGGAGTAGCCTATACAAGGTATGGAAAACTATCCTAGTCTTAGTACAAGTCCTTGTCCGCCTTGTCTTGCCTTGTGGTCCACGATACCAGCACCGTGGCCCACTAGTCGAGTAGTCCAGGTGTACAGGAACTCATCTCCCGGGTAGGGCCCACAATGTGTTGGTGGGCCCAGGGATGCTCGGTCGACAGTAAGAGCATGGGATTGGGCTCTGGTCCAGTGGTTAAGAGATTAAGCGTTTGAAAGTACTAAACATTTGTCGGACATGGGTACGGTAAACCAGTACCTGAGTGACGCGGTGCAAGAACATTAGGCTACTAATCTTGGGCTGCTGCCCCAGGCTAGCTACCTGTGGTGCATGGTGACGCTGAATGCTAGTGTGAGGCATGCCAGCTAGCTATGTACCTAGGACTGTGGCATCTGATCCTAATCCGACGAATGACGGGAACCGTTTGGTTGAAATCACTCTTTGTGAGGGTTTTCTCCCGTATGTTTAGGTTCACCTTGCAAGGTTATTAATCAATCGATTGTCGACCTCTCACCGTTATCTGAGATTGCTTAACCCTCTATCCATGATAATCCCTCCATGATGAAATGTTGATAAACTGATGTTTGATTAATTGTTTGCACAAGTATGCTTGAATTAGTTGCTTATCTAGTAATTATTGATCTACCAGATCTTGAGCTAAAATATTGAAAGTAAGGATTAACTCCTTAGTTGCTTTTTGGTAAAACCAACCCAACAGCCAAAAGCCATGCATGATTAGAAGGATAAGTCTTTTATTTCAGACGGGTAAGCCTTGCTGAGTATTAGTATACTCAGCCTTGCTATCTATGTTGTTTTCAGGTAATGTTGTTTGGTCTGAAGAAATCTCACCCGGCTGAGAGCTGGAACGGGTGAAAGACGAAAAGTAATGGTGTTATGGGTGGCCTCCCATGATGCCAAGTTATTGTAGTTTATTCTGCTGTCAATTCAAAACTCTGAACTATGTTTTATTATTTTATGAACTCGAGTTGTAATAGTTACCCTACGGGGAAGATTAGTATTAAACTGTAAGGTACTCTGGACTCTCCTTCGTGGGGGTTTTAATGTATGCGTGTTCGATCCTCTATGTGTTAATTCAAGTGATTTACCGGGCTTGACCCGGCAACACTCAACGGGATAATTCTTTATTATCGCTTAATGACCAAAGTGGATCGGTCTAAGTGATAGTACAGACTTATCTTGGATGGGGTTGTCACACGGATGAACAAGAATAAATGACACGAGAGATGAGCGGTGGACAAACAGGTGGATGGTGGGCTGGTGACGTTTGATACGTTTGGATGACCGGGGTATAGCATTACTGATGTTTCATTCTATAAATAAATTTAATCCTCACAAGAGCATAGAGCAATACAAAATTTGTATAAAGTACTAATGGAGTCTTTATCAAGCTTTATTAATGGGCATCCAACATTACAAGTTTACAACCTTCTCCTAAAAAGGACAATATTCAAAAAGTGAGGCACAAGATAATAATGATGTGATATCACCAATCGGTAGGAGAGAAACAGATGAACGAGAGAATAATTGACACGATGGGTGAGCGGTGGACTAACAGGTGGATGGTGAGCTGGTGATATTTGATAGCTAGCATTATCGATGTTTCGTTCTATTAAAACAAATTTAACCCTAATAAGAACATAGAGTGATACAAGATTTGTATAAAGTACTAATAGAGACTTTTATCAAGGGGACATCCAATGTTACAAGTTTACAACCTACCCCTAAAAAGGAAAACATTCAAATAGTGAGAAGTGAGAGGATAATGATGTGATATCGTCAGTCAGTGGACGGTGGAAGAGAAACAAATGAACGAGAATTAATGACATGAGATGTGAGCGGTGGACAAATATGTGGATGTTAGGCTGGTGACGTCTGACAGCATTACCGATGTTCCGTTCGACCAAAACAAATTTAACCTAATAAGAACATAGAGGGATACAAGATTTGTATAAAGTACTAATATAGGTTTTGATCAAGTGAGCATCCAAAGTTACAAGTTTACAACCTATCCTAAAAAAGGAAAATATTCAAATAGTGAGGGGCAAGAGGATAACGATGTGATATCACCAGGCGGTGGGATAGAAACAGATGAACGATAATAAATGACACGAGGGGTGAGAGGTGGATAGGTGAATAAATGACAAAACAGGTGGTTGTTGAGCAGGTGACGTTTGATGCGTTTGGATGACCTATGTACAACATTACCGATGTTTCATTCTATCAAAACAAATTTAACCCTCATAAGAACATAGAGCGATACAAGATTTGTATGAAGTACTAATGTAGACTTTTATCAAGTGGGTATCCAACGTTACAAGTTCACAACCTGCCTCTAAAAAAGAAAAGGGAATATTCAAACAATGAGGGATGAGAGGATAATGATGTGATATCGTCAGTCGGTAGGAGAGAAATGGATGAACGAGAATAAATGACAGAAGAGATGAGCGATGGACAAACAAGCGGATGGTAGGTTGATGACGTTTGATAGCATTACCGTTGTTTCATTCTATCAAAAATAAATTTAACCCTAACAAGACATAGGGTGATACAAGATTTGTATAAATTACTAATAGAGACTTTTATCAAGCAGGCATCCAACGTTGCAAGTTTACAACTTGACCCAAAGGAAAATATTCAAACAATTAGGATAATGATGTGGTATCCCCAGTCGGTGAGAGAAACAGATGAGTGAGATGTGACAGAAATGGATGAGCGAGAACAAATGACACGATGAGTGAGCGGTGGAGTGGTGAATAAATGACAAAACAGGTTGATGGTGGGTTGGCGACGTTTGATACCTTAGATGACCGGGGTATAGCATTACCGTTGTTTCATTCTATCAAAACAAATTTATACCTAACAAGAACATAATGTGATACAAGATTTATATAAAGTACTAATAGTGAATTTTATCAAGCGAACATCCAACGTTACAAAGTTTACAACATGTCTAAAAAAAGAAAATATTCAAACAATGAGGAGTGAGAGGATGATGATGTGATAACATCAGTCGGTGGAAGAGAGAATGGATGAATGAGAATAAATGATACGAGGGGTGAACGGTGGACTGATGAATAAACGACATAAGAGGTAGATGGTGAGGCTAGTGACGTTTGATGCGTTTGGATGACCGTGTCATAGCATTATAGATGTTCATGCTAATGAAACAAATTTAACCCTTATTAAAAGATGAACGAGAGGATAATGATGTGATATCGCCAGTCGGTGGGATAGAAACAGATGAACGAGAATAAATGACACGAGCGATGAGAGGTGACAGGTGAATAAACGACAAAACTAGTGGATGGTGAGCAGGTGACGTTTGATACAATTGGATGACCTAGGTACAACATTACCGATGTTTCATTCTATCAGAACAAATTTAACCCTCACAAGAACATAGAGCGATACAAGAGTTGTATAAAGTACGAATGGAGACTTTTATCAAGCGAGCATCCAATATTCAAATAGTGAGGGATGAGAGGATATCGTCAGTTGGTGGGCGAGAAACAGAGCAACGAGAATAAATGACACAAGAGATGAGCGGTGGACAAACAGGTGGATGGTGAGTTGGTAACGTTCGATAGCATTACTGATGTTTCATTTTATCAAAAACAAATTTAATCCCAACAAGAACATAAAGCGATGTAAGATTTGTATAAATTACTAATAGAGGCTTTTATCAAGCGGGCATCCAACGTTACAAGTTTACAACCTGTCCAAAAAAAAAGAAAATATTCAAATAGTTAGGGGCATGAGGATAATGATGTGGTATCTCCGGTCGGTGGGAGAGAAGCATATGAATGAGATGTGCGAGGAATGGATGAGTGAGAACAAATGACAAGATGGATGAGCAGTGGAGTGATGAATAAATGATAAAACAGGTTGATGGTGGGCTGGTAATGTTTGATGCGTTTGGATGAACAGGGAGTAGCATTACCGACGTTTCATTTTATCAAAATAAATTTATCCCTAACAAGAACATAGAGATACAAGATTTGTATAAAGCACTAATAGTAGCTTTTATCAAGCGAACATCCAACGTTACAAGTTTACAACGTGTCTAAAAAAAGAAAAATATTCAAATAGTGAGGAGCGAGAGGATAATGATGTAATACGTCAGTCGGTGGAAGAGAAATGGATGAACGAGAATAAATGACACGAGGGTTGAGCGGTGGACTGGTGAATAAACGACAGAAAAGGTGGATGCATGGTGAGTCTGGTGATGTTTGATGCCTTTGGAAGACCGTGTCATAGCATTATATAGATGTTCATACTAGCGAAACAAATTTAATCCTTTATTAAAAGGTAGAGCGATACAAAATTTGTATATAAAGTACTAATAATTGAAACTTTTATGAAGCGGCCATTCAATGTTATAAGCTTACAACCTGCTTAAAAAAGAAAATAAATGAAATCAAATGAAAGCGTTGCAACATGAAGCCGAGTGGTGGTTGGTTGTCAATCGTCAGCCACCGGATCAGCCTAGTTGTTTTTTCGCGCTTTACAGCCCGTGAAGGCGTGAACTCGACAAGCCATTTTCGCCTACCTTTTGGTTTTCCCCTCGTCACCTCCATTGGCACAGTACAATCATTGTCATCATCTTCCCCTGCTCGCCCTCACCCCGAAGCTTCAAATCCCTCCTCACCTCCACGTTCCCTCGGGCCCCCACCTTTCCCGCGAAGCAACCACCACTAGACACCGGCCGGTCCACTCCACACGCCGCATCTGGGTCTACGCGGCCGGTACAGCCTCGCCCCACATCCTCCTCCCGCCGGATGATCGCCGCCGGCCTCGCCTCGATGGGCAGCGCCGCTACTCCGGCCACCGGGCCCCAGTCCTCGCGGTGGCCGCGCGCCGTCGCGAGGCTGCGCCTGGCGCTCCGCTCCTCCTCGGAGGCGCCGGCGGCGGTGGGGAGCGGGAGCGGGCGGTGGATGGCGTGCTTCAAACCGGCGCCGTCGCCGGCTGCCGGGGCGGCGGTCGTGAAGGAGGCGAAGGGGAAGCCGCCGGAGGTGGAGGTGGAGCCGGCGCGCGGCGGAGGGGAGGACGTGTGGAGCGCCGATGCCGAGGCGGAGCTGGCGCAGGGCGGGGGCTTCCCCGAGCACCTCGTCATCATGGTCAATGGCCTCGTCGGGAGGTGGATCCGCGTGCGCTGCGCCGTAGTTGCTTGCGAGTTGTTGGTTTGGCGCGGCTAAGTTTTCTCGCCCTGTTTTTTGTTTTGCAGTGCGGAGGATTGGAAGTTCGCGGCGGAGCAGTTCGTGAGGCGGATGCCGGACAAGGTGATCGTGCACCGTGAGTGACCCCAATCCGTTGCGTATTCCATTTCGTGCTGGGTTGTTAAATGTAGTTGTTCATTGAGCCGCGAACTGTAGGCTATGTTTTTTTTTCTTTGCGGGTATGGACTGTAGGCTATGTTAAGACATCTTCATCTTCGTTCGAGCAATTGCACGTGTGTTTATTTTTTTCTAGGGAGGTTATTGGGATATGGGTTTAATACTCCAATTCATTATACGATCCTATTTTGGTATTTTGGATTTCAGGACTTTTGGCTCCTATTTTGGATGGCTTTAAATACATTATCTAGAAAACAGAGTGTAGACGTGTAGGAATGCTCAGAACAAACATGATGGTGACAACATTAAGTTTTTTAGATGGTGTGACAACATGTAGTTGATATATATGAAATAATTATGGGGGAATGAGTGTCTGTCATTCCATGGCAACTTGCAAATAGTTGTCCAGTTGACGATAGCGGGAGGCACTTCTCAATTGCTCCCCCTATTTACTAGGCCAGCTACTGTTTGAAAGAGAAACATGAGTTTGTTAGCTGATCCACCACACAGTGTCACTAAGTGCTCTGACATATCTGTTAGGAGACAGTGATGTAGGTGTGCGACACAACTTGGCATGGAGGTGAGGTAACTGTGCCCTCCTAAGATCACCTAGCAAAAAGTTAATATGAGAGTCTGTATTAGCTACTATTAGTTTGTGAAAATCTTTCTTCCTGCGCAATCACAACATGCATTTGTGGCATCACCTAGTTAGCTAGTTGCATGCGGCATCTATATAATCTTGATCCGAGAAGTCTCAGTTGTCATGACGTGGTTATAATCCAATGGGAATTCTCTTGTAAGTCTAAGTTCAAAGGAACTCTGCGAGAACATAGATCTTTTATGCCTTATTTTCTTGGACCGTGCACTTGCATCTGAACTTCTTGTACTCAAACTATCAAAGAACAGCACTTGTAATAACTAGTTTCGGACTGCACGATTTCTTCCCAATGCCAGTTTTAAAACATAACAACATCATGCCTGTGTGGCAAGTTAGTCTTGCAAGTGTAATGGTTTTAGGATGAACTGTCTTGTTGCCTAATCAACCACACTTGTCATTGCTGTTCCAGCCCTTAAAAAGTGCAGTTGTTTTGAAAAGAGTTCTTTCTTGAAATACGTCCATAGAAGTATAGTATTGTTTATAGCTTGAAAGTGTGCATTTAGTTTTATGAAATCCCTTTTTCTATTGGCATTCATCTCCTCTTTGTTCTGTGATTCTTTCCTTTTCACGTAAATAGATTTAGACTTAACCTTTTTGTGCAGGAAGTCAATGCAACTCTGCCACTCAGACATTTGACGGTGTTGACTTAATGGGTGAAAGGCTTGCGAATGAGGTATACATTTTGTTTTGGCTAATCATTTCTGTGATTGATAGAATTTAACTGCATGTGCATGCTTGGCCAATCCATCAAATTTGTCTCTTTATTAAAATTAACGACAACCTATGGTATTTCTTATTATATACAAGCCATGTTGAAGTTAATAATATCGAGTGCGTGTTAGTTTCTGTCAAGTTGATGTCATCTGGGCTTTTTTATGTATGGAAGTACTATATTTTCAACCTTATCATTCATATTGGGATCTAACTGAATTATTATAGGTTCTATCAGTTGTAAAGCAAAGAAGTGGTGTGAAGAAGATCTCGTTTGTGGCACACTCTCTTGGTGGTCTTGTTGCCAGATATGCTATAGGAAGGCTTTATGAACCTAATAACAGAATTATGTCTTCTGCCGGGAAGAGCAAAGATGACATTGAGCACTTGGAAGGTCTCATTGCTGGCTTAGAACCTATGAATTTTATAACATTTGCATCACCACATTTGGGTTCAAGTGGAAACAAACAGGTAAGACTGATCCCTTTCAATGGTTTTATAAAGTTAAAAACCACCAGTTTATTCTTTCCTATGTTAACTTCACATAGCTACCCGCTACCCTACCATGGTTTAAAGTGATTACTACCTCCGTCCTTAAATATATGACGTTTAGGACAAAAATTTTAGTTCAAAATGAACTAATTTTCTTGTCTAAACGTCATATATTTAAGAACGGAGGGAGTATTAGATATCTTGGGATCTTAGGTTCTACTTACATATGTGTGCAAGTTAACCAGCCATGCAACTTCATAGAACTTTATCCTGTCATTTCTGCTAATTTAATGGATACTTATGTTATTTCTGCAAATATAATTTTCCTATGCATTATGTATAGTCACAAAGTGCTTCAATTTTACTTGAACTAGAGCAAGAACATTCAAATTCTTCAGTAATGTTAGTCTCATGTTCAGATTCTTCCACCAGTTACCTTTTTTATGTGGCCTGCCTTTCCTTGAGAGAGGAGCATCAGAAACTGCACACTTGATTGTCGGGAAAACGGGAAAGCATTTGTTCCTAACAGACAATGATGATGGTAGACGCCCTCTCCTCCTTCGAATGGTTGATGACTGTGATGGTTTACAATTCAGGTTATTTAATGTGCATTTCTCCTTTAAATTTGAAATAGTTGATAATATGTGTTTGTATGGACGTCAGATTCTTTTATTCTTTCTTTCAGTTCTGTCGTCTGAGTACAGTATATTCTCTTATGCAGATCAGCGTTGCGCTCTTTCAAACGGCGTGTAGCATATGCTAATGCTAATTTTGATCGTATCCTTTAAGGTCCTCATTTCTTGTTTCTGTACTTATTCATATCGAGTTACACTTTTTTACCTCTGACATGGTATCGACTTAACTAAACAAAAAGATATGGTTGGGTGGAGAACGTCATCCATCCGGCGTCAACACGAGTTGCCAAAAGTATGTGTTAGCAGTACTTTCATGCTTATAGTTTTTGCTCTGTAAATAAATAGACTGAAACTTATTGAACCGATTTACCTTTCTTTGACACCTGTAGCATCGTCTTCTAGTTCGTGATGAGAAGTATCCACATATTGTCTATGTTGAAAAGGAAGTTACACACAATGATGAAACAGAAGCCCATGCTGATCTCTATGACCCAGAAGGTATGCTGACTTCTCATTAAATCTGCTTTTGATAAGAAATTTATGAAGAGGCATTTGCTGAATTTTGAAGTTCCCTCATGGCTGTGTACTGTACCACCTTGTAGTTTTGGCTAACGCCTGGCTGCCTAGAGAAAAATGAATCACACCCCTTTTTCTTTTTCCCCTGTGGCAAGAAAATTATGCATGTCTTCTGGTGTTGCTGCATCTTCAACCTCTGTTTCTTCATATTAACAAGGGAATATTTTTCTGAAATGAAGTTATAAAGATTGTATCTCCAACCATTTCGGTCAAGTTGGCTACTTGGACTAGTTTTTCTACTGCCTATTGATGATTTTAGTATATTTCTCAACTTCTGCATACCCTAGCTGAACATACACTTTCTTCAGATTAAGCTGTTTCTTCATCCCGAAACCCTAAATTGACTGACAACAGCTGACAAGAATTCCCTCTTATATGCAGAGGAGATGATAAGAGGCCTTACGCAAGTTCCATGGGAACGTGTTGATGTGAGCTTCCAGAAAAGCAGCCAAAGATTAGTTGCGCATAACACCATTCAGGTACTTTTTTTGAAAAGAAAACAAACTGCAGTGTCTTTTGATTAACTTCACATTTTTTTTACTGAATGCCTTTCATTTTTGTGGCATCTGAACTTCCTTTGGCAGCTCAGATGGATGCCATAGAATGTGAGAACAGAGAGGTTTAATGTGTGTATTTTGTGTGTTGCATCTAGTATTCCTACTTCCTAACTTGTCTGTTTCGTTCATCGAGTTAAACTTCAAATGTTATTAGTATAATTATTTATCTGTTGGTATTGGTGGCAGCATCATTATACCTTCAATATACCTAGTAAATTATGATACAATACATGCTAAAGAAGGGGAATAAATTGGCAAAGTATACTACCTCTTGTTTGCAGGCTTGACTTTTCACTACTTCTACAGTTGCTTGTATTGTAGTATTATGTTACACACCAACCTTACAAGCTTAGTAATATCTTTGTGGATGTCAGATTTTCTGGCACTAACATTATTAAAGCTACCTTGAATCCTGGGAAACATTTTTTTGATTTATTAAAGATGCCATTGCTTGTGTAAGCTCTGGCTCGAAACAATCATTGTACTTTCTCTATGCGATTTATCCTATAATTGTGTATGCCTGGCACATGCCCATGACAATATCTTCTACACTGCCAATGCTAGGTGAAAAGCTACTGGCTAAACTCGGATGGAGTAGACGTGATCAACCACATGATGGATAATTTCATCGTGTAGCCCATGAAGCCTCCATTGTGGTTTGGCGAATGTCGCTGTCGCAATTTGTTGATCAGTGATCATTCAGTTTTGCCTTGGCCATTTTTTCCCTTGTAGGTTGAAGTTACCTGTCCCAGGTAATGTGGTTGATTCTTTAGGCTCGTGTGCTGCAGACGCAGAGCAGAGCCCACCTGTCCAACTAATCATCCTCCAGCAGCAATGCTAGCTCGTCCAACTGTACCATAATCTCTGTTGTATAATTGTATGTATTGCACAATTAAGCTAGTCAACAGATGTTGCTGGAAATATTTCTCTCCTGTCTGATTCCATTGGCATGCAAACTGAAACATGCAATATTCGAGTGATGATGATCCATGGACATACTTGCACTGCGTGCATCACACTATTTTTTTTAGAAAATAGAAAAGTCCCAGTTCATTACACTATCTTTCTTAAGCAAGTTTATGTTTGCAACGTGTTTTTAATAAAAAATATGAATATGCCATGAAAATTGGGAAATTGGAGAAACGAGACTTCGCGAGGTGCGAATATTTTTTCTGGGCTTTACATTAGCGGCTTTTGACTGAGGAGGACCAGAAGCCCACATGGCGTTTGTGTCAAGATCCAAAGAGCACAGGGCCAAATCGAACAGAGAAAGGAGCACGAGATTCAGACAAGAGCAGGAAGGAATGGGGGGAAAGCAACAGCAGATTCACTGATAGAGGTCATTCACTGATCGCGTTTGGTGCAGATGTGGATCCATGCGTGACAGAGGTCGCTTCCCTTGTTCGTGAAACTCTGCCAACTGCGGCTGTGACTGTGGATCCCATGCTGGAGGAGGCTGGCAATGGTGCAGGTGCGGGTCGTCCCATTCGGTCGCAGTGCTCGGTGGAGCCACCTGTGACCGGCTCTGGGGGTGGCACGCCTTGCAGGGCTCTTGGTGGCACTTGCTTATCCTCGCTTGGGAGGAAGTCTACTCCTACTTCGTATCTTCCTGCAGGCATGCGTGGGACAAGCGATCAGGTGGAGACAGCGGATCAGAGTTCAGAGATCTGCTGGGGACCTACGAGTTGATGATGTTGGGCTGTTGGGGCCGGTGGGCCTGTCTTCTGAGCTTGTGCAGGGTGCGGTGGTTGACGGCCCGGTTGATTTGGGGCCTCTGAATTCTGTGGTGACTCTGATGGAGGTTGAAGCCCATGATGACGTTGTTTCAGATTCTTTGGAGGTGGGCTCTTTGTCACCGGGGCCTGCTGGAGCGGTGGATGCGCCTGTGGAGGCAGGCCCTCTTCGACCTCAACTTTGACCTGCTGGAATCGGGAGATGTTGGTTTCGCCCCTTTCCCTGCGACTCCTGGTGAGGGGGTGGATAATCCCGGGGCGGTGGCGGAGCTCGGAGCGGGGGCGGCATCTGCCCGTAGGGTGCTAGGCGATGCTGAAGGAAGGCTCAACAAGGATGCTCGCACCTCTGTCGGTCTGCGCAGTCAGTTCAGGGGTTTGGCTATGTTTGCAGTTCCTTTGAAGAAGTCTCTGCTATGCACACCAAGCAGCAGGATCAAGGCCGTGCAAGGTAAGAAGGTTGTGCCCTCGGCTCCACTGGCACGCGACAAAAGGGGCGCCAAGCAGGGTGTACCTGGAGTTGCTGCAATTTCTGTGGATGACCGGGCCACTTTGCTGCTTATGCGTGCGGCTAACTCAGCGAAGGATGTCGAGCATGTCTCTGATGACATGAAGATCCGGTTCTATGAGCAGTTCACTGACCAGCTGCCGGATGACACTGTGGCCTCTATGCGCGGGGCTCTGGGAATGACTGAGGTGGGCGCTGGCGGCCTTGATGTGCTAGCGGCTGATGCTGATGCTTAGGCTGCGGCCTGGGATGTGGGGTGCCCCTCTGGGTGCATGTGTATCTTAGTGTTTTTATGGATTTATGGCTTTTTCGTCATTGGGATGGTGGAAGTTGGTGGTTGCTGGTGCTTCACTGGCTGGGATGTGGCTGTTGGTGGTGTTCTGCAGCTCTGTCTGTGTATCTTTGTATCTGTTGGCTCTCCTCTTGCATGGTGGCTGCCGGGTCTCTGTGTGGTCTGGTTGGCTCGAGTTGGTGTGGCTGTTTGTTTCTCCCATGAATGATCAGAACTGCGTAATTTTAAATTGGAATGTGAGGGGTCTTAACAATCCGGTGAGGAGGCAGATGGTTAGAAATTTGGTCAGTGAAACTAGAGCCTCTGTTGTTGTGCTGCAAGAAACGAAATTGGAACAGATTGACCAGGCTATTGTGGCTGAAACCTTGGGACCTGCTTTCTCTGATTTTTTTTGTGGTGTTGTCGTCCGTTGGACTTAGTGGTGGTATTCTCCTCGATGTTAACTCTGAATATTACTCCATCACCTCTTCTGAAGTGGGTGTACACATAGTTACAGCAGATGTAGCATGCTTCTCAGGTTCGGTTGCATGGAGCATCACGGCAGTGTATGGGCCGCGAAGTGACAGTGACAAATTGCAGTTCTTGGGGGAGCTGAGATGGGTAAAGCTGAATGTTCTTGAAAAATGGATTGTCTTAGGAGACTTTAACCTGATCTTGAATGCTGAGGACAAAAGTAATTCTAACCTCAATAGGCGGCTGATGGGGGCATTTCGAGACCTAGTGCGTGATCTAGAGCTTAAAGAGCTTGCTTTAAGGGGCAGGAAACATACTTGGTCCAATGATAGGACTCAGACAAGAATTGACAGGGCTTTTTGCTCTACTGCATGGGATCTAATGTTACCAAATGTGCATCTCAGGCGCTTTCCTCCAGGGCTTCAGATCACTCTCCTCTGCTCATTGTCGGATCAGCTGCAGTGCGAAGATTCAGAGGTTTCCGCTTTGAAGCTTTTTGGCCGAGACTGCAAGGGTATCACGAGGTTGTGGCTGAGGCTTGGAACAGGCATGTCTCGGTCACCAACCCCTTCCTACGCCTCCATATTAAACTGCAACGGACCGGCAAAGCTCTGCGCCAATGGGCTCGGAATTTGATTGGCAATAATAAGTTACTTATCAAGGCTGTTACACAATTGCTTGCTGTGCTAGATGTAGTGCAGGATTTCAGAGCTCTGTCTGAATCTGAAGTTCAATTCAAAAAGGACCTCAACGTCAGGTTGTTGGGTCTGACAGCAGTGGAAAAGCTCAGGGCGCGGCAAGCTTCTCGTCTGACTAGCATCAAGGTGGCTGAGGCGAATTCAAAGCTCTTTTTCTTACAAGCCAATGGTAGGCGCAGGAAGAACTACATCCACTCCTTGGAGACTCCGTTTGGCAGCTGTCACACTCAGGAGGAAAAGGAGTCCTTGGTTTTTCAGCATTACAGCTCACACTTCGGTAGGCCGCTGCAGAGGACCATCACACTAAATTGGCAAGGAATGGGCTTCCAGAGGCATGATCTTGGCCATTTGGAAGACGAGTTCACACTGGAGGAGGTCCATAGTGTTATCAAAGATATAGCAAGTGAAAAGGTGCCCGGTCCTGACGGCTTCATTGGGGTTTTCTTCAAGGGAAGTTGGGGAACTGTTCGGCAGGATATTATGTTGGCTGTGCACTTTTTTTTATCAGCTTCATGATCAGCACCTCAACTCGGCACATGTGGTCCTGGTACCGAAAAAGGCTGATGCAACAACTCTAGCTGACTACAGACCCATTAGCCTAACACACTTTGTTGCTAAAATTATATCCAAGCTGCTGTCTTCCAAGTTGGGCCCAGAGTTGAACTCCATTGTTTCTCGAGCTCAGAGTGCTTTTATAAGGAGAAGGAGCATACATGATAACTTTCTGTACACCCAGAACTATGTTAAAACACTGCATCGTAGCAAGCAGCCGGGCCTTTTCTTAAAGCTTGATATTGCCAAAGTGTTTGATTCTGTGCGGTGGGATTTCTTGTTGGAAGTTCTTGAGCAACTGGGTTTTGGGGCACGTTGGAGAGGCTGGGTTTCCATGCTACTGAGTACATGCACCTCTATTGTATTTGTAAATGGGATCCGAGGCAAGTGGTACAAGCACTTCACTAGTATTCGTCAGGGCGATCCTTTATCGCCTATGCTTTTCATCTTGGCCATGGAACCCTTATAACGCCTTCTTGAGCTGGCAACGGCGGGTGGCCTCCTCTCACCGATCAACAACAGAACAATTTCTTTGAGGGCAAGTCTTTATGCGGATGACGCTGCAGTGTTTGTGAACCCAATCAAGGAAGATATCCTCATTGTGGCTGCAGTACTTGACCTTTTTGGGCAAGCATCGGGTCTAGTAACTAACAGGAGCAAATCGGCTGTGTATCCCATTCGGTGTGAAGGCATTGATCTGCAAGAGGTTATGCAAGGTTTTGCCTGTCAAGTTCAATCTTTCCCATGCACCTATTTGGGGCTACCGTTGCATTTTCATCAGCCTCGGAGGGTAGACTATCAGCCTCTGATTGATAAGATGGCAGCTCGGCTCCCCACTTGGAAAGGGAAGCTCCTGAACAAAGCCGGCCGCCTGAAGTTGCTAAACTCCTGCCTATCCTCTATCCCGGTTTATTTCCTCTGTGTTTCCAGCAAAGAAATGGCTCATTAAAAGATTGGACAAGATTCGTCGTGGGTTTCTGTGGAAGGGAAGTGAAGATGCGCGGGGTGGACATTGTCTGGTTAATTGGAAGAAAGTGCAACGGCCCAAGAAGCTGGGCGGACTGGGTGTGCTGGACCTTGAACTTTTTGGCCGAGCATTGAGGCTGCGTTGGTTGTGGTTTCAGTGGTGTGATCCAGATCGACCTTGGGCTCAGTCAGATGTGCCATGTAATGAAGTGGATCGGCAGTTGTTCAGATTATCCACCTTAGTGACCTTGGGCAATGGAGCCAAAGCAAAGTTCTGGGACTCACCGTGGTTGGATGGCCGTGCACCACGGGACATCGCACCTAACCTGTTCAAGCTTGCTTGGCGTAAAAACCTATCTGTGGCTGATGATTTACAAGACTCCAAGTGGATGCGGGGGTTGTGGCGTATGAGCACAGCTGAAGAGATGGCTGAATTCATTTACTTGTGGCCGCTGATCCAGGAGGTGCAGTTAACTCAGCAAGAGGATTCACTAGTGTGGAGATGGACAAATGATGGGACCTACTCCTCTAAGTCGGCTTACGAAGCCCAATTTCAGGGATCTTACTGCACATTCAATTGCACAGCAATTTGGAAAGCTAAAGTGGAGGGGAAGCATCATTTTTTTGCTTGGTTGCTGCTTCAGGACAAAGTACTGACTGCTGATAATTTGTTGATTCGTAACTGGCCTTGCAACCCAATCTGCGGGCTATGTGATCAAGCTTTTGAAACTGCACGGCATATATCTATTCAGTGTGTCTTTGCGCAGCAAGTTTGGGTGCTTGTCAGTTGGTGGACCTTTGGCCGGGTAACAATCCCTGAAGCTGGCGCTAACCTTCGGTCATGGTGGAACAACACTTTGCAGGCTGCGCCAAAGGAGATCAGGAAAGAATTGGCGGCTGTGCTGATCTGTACGGTGTGGAACTTGTGGAAAGAGCGAAACAGAAGGATCTTCGACAGTGTTGCTTCTCTCCCGCTGCGCATTTTTGCTCTTATCAAAGAAGAAGTCAAGTTGCGAGCCTTGGCCTGTGGGCCTTTTCAGCTTGCACACAGAGGCTTTTAGATCTTCTAATGCATAGTAGCTGCCATGAGTCAGAGCCTGTTTATTTATTTTGTAATCGCTTATGTTGTAAGAACTTGCTTGCTTCTCTCTCTTATATGATATAGCAGTGCTCCTGCTTTTTCTTCAAAAAAAAATTCACTGATCGATGAGGAACAAGTTCAATCTTACAGACTCGAGCAATCGCGGCCAGAGAGACCACGAGACCAGCTACTCTACTGCTACCTACTAGGGTTCATCTCCATTCAACAAATCATGTGTGATACAGCAAGGCCATGGCCATTTAACACAGGCCGGCAGTAAAAACGGTTTAACTTAAGTTACTGTTGCCGGTTTGACAACAGAGGTAAAAAGGAAGGTAAGTCCGATAGCCGTTGAAGCGAAGATGAACGGCATCCCTTGCACCTACTGAAGCGTTACAGTCCTGAGATGTGACAACCACATCCGAGATAATTCCGTACTATCGCCTAAACCACTCCATTTGGTCATTAAGCGATAATAAAGAATCATCCCGTTGAGTGTTGCCGGGTCAAAGCCCGGTAAATCACTTGAATCACACACAGAGGATCGAAACATATACATTAAAACACCCACGAAGGAGAGTCCAGAGTGCCTTACAAATTAAACCAAATCTTCCCCGTAGGGTCCATTATTACAAACCATGGTTCTTGACATGAAAGTAAATGGTTCAGAGTTTATTAAAACAGCGGAATTAACTAAACGGTACGATAAGCATCATAGGAGGCCGTCCATGATGCAATCACTCGTCATCATCCACCCATTCCATCTCCCAGCTGGGTGGAATTTCTCCAGGCCACACATCACATGCATTACCTGGAAACAACATTTAAATAGCAAGGCTGAGTATACTAATACTCAGCAAGGCTTACCCGTCTAAAAGAAAAGACGTTACCTCTAATCATGCAAGGCTTTTGGCTAGTGGGTTTGTTTTGCCAAAAAGCTACTAAGTAGTGAATCCTTACTTTCACATTTTAGCTCAAGTTCTAGTAGAAGTAATCATTACTAGATAAGCAACTATTTCAACCATAAGTTGTACAATACAATTAATCAAGTAACAATATTCACAAAGTTCCATCATAAGGGATATCACGGCCAGTAGATTAAGTAGTCTCAGATAACGGTGAGAGGCCGACAATCGATTGATTTAAACCTTGCAAGGTAAACCTAAACACACGGGAGGTGCCCTCACTAAGAGTGCTCCAACCAGGCGGTTCCCGTCATTCCTCGGATTGGGATCAGATGTTACAGTCTTAAGTACAAGGTTTACTGGGCTACGCCACCAAGGTCACCCAGTCTCACGCATGTACTCAGGTGGCGAGCCCGGGGCCGCAACCCTAAGATTAGTAGCGCAAAGTTCCCGCACCGCCTCATTTAGGTACTAGGCTTACCGTGCCCATTTCCGACAAGTGTTTAGTACGTTCAAACACTTAACCAACGAAACCACTGGACCGGAGCCCAAATCCCATGCTCTTACCACATGAGCAATCCATTAATAAATATGGTGATTCCATAAAGGAGATCCTATTCTCGCGAGTGACGAACATCACTCGACTTGTACCGGATCCTTAGAGCATAGCCACTAGCAACCTAACATGCTAGTAAAAGATCATAGGCACTTAGGGATCATGCAACTAGGGTTTCAATCAACTCCTGAACATAAATGCACATAGAATAACAATGATAAATTCAGAAGCTTAAAATAAACACATAGGTTAATGTTTAAACCGGGGCTTGCCTTCGTCAGCACAAGCAGACAAACAAACTTCCGGACTTTGGTCCGGGTCTTGATCTACGACACGTAGTGCACGTCTCCTCCTGCTCCCTCGTCCTTGTCAGCCGGTACGAGTGTGTAACTACCGTCGGGAACTTCTACACGGAGGATGCATATGCAATAATTAGTGGTGAAATTAATTTAATTTAATTAAAAACAGTAACAAAAGATAACAATGGGCACATGGTTGACCATATTCACCTTGACAAAATATATTCATCATACTCTTCCTTTTAAAGAATATTATGAAGGGCTTTATTATTTATTCTTCTCTTTATAGTGATTGTGTACATATTTAATTAAATAATTTATTTATTTGCACAAACAACAAGGAGGTGGTTTCCAACTTTGAATTTATTTTCACAACACAAACATAGGGCTCAAAAAGATAAAAAGGATGATTTTCCAATTAAACTTATTATTAAGCTTAAAATGACTTCTCCATTTTTATTCAACAAAACAATTATAAAACACCATGGGTGGTGTTCACTGAGCTCACTAACTCTAATATAAGCCACCGACCACACATGCACACATGCTTGAGCTATAAAAATAAATATACCAAGAATAACATTTCTAGCTACCACAAATGAGATAAATGCACACAAAAATAAATACACCACTTCTGGAGCCAAACTTTCTCCTACACTATCTCTGATCTAAAAAAAGGCTAGGAAACCAACAAACACATCAATAGCTATTTTAGATCTTGAACTAAGCATTTATGACTAAAAACAAGCATAAATCAGGAATAAATATTTCTATCAGTCCAAAAATTATGATTAAATCAGTAAAGGTGCATCTAGGCATTTCATGACTATTCCCAGAAGTTGAGCTCAAAAATCTGTTTAATTTTTGCTACAAAAATCATTAAGGCAGAAATAGCATAAATGCAAGATAAATCATACTAAAAGATTTACTCAGTAACTTTGTGCCAATTTTTGCATAGAGCCTACACATGCTATTGCTCACAACATATCCAAAAATAAGCTCATGAACACATGTAGATTTTGTAGTACAATAGATCTAGGGTAAACTGTTTTCACTTTTTCATGCAAAAACTATCACACAAAAGTAGGGTTATGCTTTACAAAAGTTGTAGAGTTCTTCACAAGGAAACCAACAAAATTAGTTTACATTTTTCTGATTTTTCCTTGAATTTCTACGAATTTTCCAAGATTCAAGTCAAGGTCAAACAAAGGGATAGAATCTATTTTCATGGGGGTCCCTGGAAAGTTTTGGATCTGCACAGATATACCCCTGCCTCTAGCAACCAGGCCCCTGCACAAGAAAGCCTTCACAAAGGTGCCCTCCAGCGGCGGAGGCGAGCTCGCCGCCGGTGAGGTGGGGCCGGGGAGTGGCAACAAAAGGCACCGACGCGCAATTAGGCTCACCTAGAGTTGATTGACAGCGGATTCGAGGGTAGGGGGTACTCCGGCGAGCGGTTACGGCGGAGCCAGGTGGCGGCAGACGCGGAAGTGGCTGCGCCGGTGAGCTCGTGGCTCGGCCTGGGCAACGAGCGGTTCTGGAGGCTCAGAGGGGTCCTAGGGAAGAGGTTCGATGCTCTGGGCGGCTGCGAAAATGATCGGAACATGGAGCTCACCGAGGCGGCATCAATGGCTGCGGCGGCGCTCGGTGCTCGCGCGAGGAGAAGGGAGGCACGTGTTTTATAGGCGAGAGCGCCGTGAGGAAGGGGTCACGAAGGTCGTCTTCGCCTACAGCGGGTCGCGGTGTGGGCACGGCATGGCGCAAAGGGCTGAGGCGACATGCGCGGCGCGGCCAGCCAATGGCGCAAGGCGGTGCGGTGTCTGGCAAGTGCGGATGCGCCGCGTGGCACCGGCCTAGGGCCTGGCGCGCGTCACCCTCCCCGGCGAATAGTGCCCGCGGTGCTCGCCTCGAACCGGCGGTCCTTTCGGGGTCTCGGTGTGCGCGCCCACAGGTACGGCGGCCAGGGCCGACGCGGCGTCCCGGTGCGACGGCGTCGTGCGTGAGACGTCCCGGCACAGAAGCAGATTGGTGTGGCTCGGTTTGACCAAGATTTACTCCACATTTTCAAACTAAAGTGCACAAGGAGCTAATAAGCAAAGTTATAGATCTCGCGACCATCCACAACTTCTACAAAGGCTGACAGGTATTTTGCTCGACGGATTTTGCATAAACTGCTCGCCAAGTTGGCACTTTTCATGGCGCCAGTGAATAGTAACTAGAGGCGTTGACCATGAATTTTCACACATTTACACTTCGAATTTGAAATGCCACTCAACATGAAAGTTGTGTCCCATGAAAAACTACACAACTTTTGTATTGGGAGAATTTGAAGTGTTTAGGTGAAATTCGGAGAACGCGGCAAAAGTTTTAGAAAGGTCCTTGGGCATCAAGAGGTTGACTAGGGTTTTGACTACACCTTTGACCAAGGTTTGACCATTAGTGTGCGATGACTTGATTAAGATGATCATTAGTGATTGTTGGCTAGGTTTTCGAGGTGATGACCCAGGTTGACCAAGTTTGACCAAAGTCCACGTGTTTGACTTGATTGACTCTGTCATTAGCGTCAAATAACCCTAATGAAAACCTGGGGCGTCACATGAGATGCGCCAAGCCTGACAATGCCCCCCTCTTAACATCCTTGTCCTCAAGGATGGAAGGATGGGAAAACTTTGCGGATGAAATCAGCATCTTCCCATGAAACTTTGGCCTCTGTCAGATTACTCCAGTGAATAAGCCATTGCGTCACCGGCTCATTGTTCCTTGGAATCATTCTTCGCTGCAAGATTGCTTGTGGAGCGACTCTGATAGTACCTTTGTCATCCAGAAGAGGCAGCTTGAGGATCCAAATGTTTCTTGAGTTGACTGACATGGAACACATCATGTAACTGACATCCTGTAGGAAGGAGTAGCTTGTATGCTGATGGACTAATCTGTTGTAAGATTTTGAAAGGCCCATAGAACTTGGAGTGTAGTTTTAAATACTTGTGAGCACTCAAAGACGTGTGCCTGTATGGTTGTAACTTGAGATATACCATGTCACCCACTAAAAATTTCCTCTCTGATTTGTTTTTATCAGCCTGGTTTTTAATTCTAGCCTGAGCTTTCTGTAAATTGTCTTTTATGATTTGAGCAGCCACTTGTCTATTTCTGAGCTATTCTTGAGCAGTAAGATCAGGGCAATCAACTGAAATATCTTCAGCTACTAGTGGTGGAGAGAAACCATATAAAGCCTGAAATGGGGTCATATTGAAAGATGTATGGTAGGATGTATTGTACCACCATTCAGCCATAGATAACCAATAAGACCATCTTTGAGGACTGTGAAAACACATGGACCTAAGATAATTCTCGAGGCACTGGTTCACCCTCTCAGTTTGGCCATCAGTTTGTGGGTGATAGGCAGAGGATAGATGTAATTCTACTTTCATGTTCTTGAAGATAGATTGCCAGATTGAACTAGTGAAGATAGGGTCTCTGTCTTTCACAATCACTTTAGGTAGCCCATGCAACTTGAATATGTTGTCCATGTATAAATCAACAACATCCTTTGCTTGATAGGGATGGCTGAGTGGAAGAAAATGGGCATATTTAGTGAACCTATCAACAACCACCAAAATGACATTTTTCCCTTGAGACTTGGGTAGGCTTTCCACAAAATCCATGGATACATGTGTCCATGCCTGCTGAGGTACTGGCAGTGGTGCTAATAACCCCGGGTATGGTGTATTCTCAGACTTGTTCTTCTGACAAACAGGGCAATTCTGCACATAATCCTTAACAAATTGCAGCATGTTTGGCCAGTAGAACACTAACTGGAGCCTTTTGTAAGTTGCTCTTTCACCAGAATGGCCTCCAAATGCTGATTTATGAAATGCATCCAGTAACTGAGATTTCAATACAACATCATTACCAATCATCAATTTGCCTTTATATCTGAGAATTCCATTAGCTAAAACAAAAGTTGGTGCAGCATTTGGATCTAAACTTAGTTGAGTGAGGAGATCCAGGCATTTCTGATCATTATCATAACTTGCTATCACTTGAGTCATCTAAGTTGGAATGATTGTAGATATAGCATAAGCTTCATGGGAATGAGTAACTCTGGACAATGCATCTGCAACTTTATTTTCCCTGCCTTTCTTATATTCAACTTTGTAATTTAGTCCCAAAAGCTTAACTAGCAGTTTATGTTGGATGCCTTCAACCAATCTTTGTTCATGGATGTATTTAAGACTCTGTTGATCAGTTCTGATGATGACAGAGGTGCTAGCAAAATAATGTTTCCATTTCTTGAGTGCTTCCAATATAGCCATGACTTCCTTCTCATATGTTGATGCAACAGATGCTTTCAAGCCCAATGTTCTGCTATAAAATGAAATAGGTTTACCATTCTGCATTAGTACAGCCCCAATACCAATGCCACTTGCATCAGCTTCTAGGACAAATGGTTTGGTGAAATCAGGTAATGCCAAGACAGGTGGAGAAGACATAATCAGCTTGAGTGAATTGAATGCCTGATCTTGTTGAGGTCCCCACTGAAAAGAGGCTTTCTTCAAGGCATTGAACAGAGGTCGACAAATGATGCCATAATCTTTGATAAACCTTCTATAATATCCTGCCATGCCCAAAAATACCCTCAATTCAGTGACAGTGCTAGGAACTGGCCATTCTTTAATGATAGTGATTTTGGAGGGGTCAGTTGCTACCCCTTCCTCACTGATAATGTGCCCCAAGTACTCCACTTCCTTTTGTGCAAATGAGCATTTATCTAATTTGGCATATAACTTGTGTTCCCTCAAAATTTGCAACACTGTTCTGAGGTGAGTCACATGGTCTGGGAGTGAGCTGCTGTATATCAATATGTCATCAAAGAAAACTAGTGCAAACTTCCTCAAACCTCAACTAAGATGGCCTTCATCAGAGTTTGGAATGTTGCAGGAGCATTTGTTAGCCCAAAGGGCATGACCACATATTCAAAGTGCCCAAGGTGTGTTGTAAATGTTGTCTTCTGAATATCTTCTTCCTTCATTCTAATCTGATGGTAGCCTGACCTCAGATCAATCTTAGAAAAGATTTTAGCCCCAAACAATTCATCCAAGAAATCTTCAATTATTGGAATGGGATATTTGTTTTTCAGTCTTGGAATTCAGTTGCCTGTAGTCCACACAAAGTCTCCATGTACCATCTTTTTTCTTGACTAGTATCACAGGAGAAGAGTATGGGCTGACAGTTGGCCTTATCATATTGGTTTGAAGCAAATGTGAGATCAGTGCTTCCATAGCATTCTTTTGATGGTGAGGTAGTCTGTAAGCTCTTTGGTTGACAAGAAGGGTGTCAGGGAGTAAGGGTATTGCATGATCAATAGCTCTGAAAGGAGGTAGTTGAGTTGGTTCTTGAAAAACATCTCCAAATTCCTGCAGAACCTCAGCTATTTCCTGAGATGGAGTGGAAGAACCCAGTTGGTTGGAGGAATCAGAATTGTTCAGAACAATCACAGCTCCAGTAGCCCTTTTTTCAGTGTAAATGTTCCTGCCTTGGATGGGGTGCCAGTGAGTGCTTGAACAGAGATTTGGAAGGTTGCTAGTTTTCAGTTTCTTGCTCCCGTTGCTCAGTTGAGTCATCATCTTCCACTACAGCTACTTCTTCTCTGCCCTCTGCATTTTCCACCAAAATGACAGCATAAAGTTGCTTGCCTTTACACACTTTTGTATGTCCAGGAACCCATGGTTCCCTGCATTTGAAACATTTCCCTGCAGCTCTCAGCTCAGCTATTGATGGTGCTGTCACCTCTTTGTCCTTGTTTTTAGGTTTGGGGTCCATCCTGATATGCTTTTGTTGTTCTACAAAGTTGGTGAATTTTTTGAAGCTTGGAGTGGCCATTTCTAATCTCTTAGCAAACCAATAGGCCTCATTTAAAGTTGTGGGTTTGTGACATTGGAGGTGGTGTTGAATTTGGTCTTTGAGCCCAGATATGAAGCTACTGATGAAATAAGTGTCAGACAGAGATGGATTGTGCCTTTTGACCATACTCACCATTTCTTCAAATCTGTCCACATAATCTGTGACAGTCCCCATTTGCTTCAGATTATGGAATTGGCCCACAATGTCATACTCAGATGAAATATTGAATCTGTCAGTGATCATTCTGCAGAAATGATGCCAGGGAAGTGTATTGGCATTACACCCTGTTCCCCTCTACCAATACTCAGCTTTTCCTTGCACATACATGACAACAATTTTCACTCTATCTTCATTTGGGATGCCAATCATTTCAAAGTACTTCTCAGCCTTTCTTAGCCAGCCATCAGTATCTTCACCACTAAATTCTGGAAAGTTGAGCTTAGGTCCTCTAGCAACAGCTTTATGTTGATGGTACAAATGTTGGTTATAGTTGAAGGATGGATTTGGTTGGTAGTTATATTTTGGATTGGGATTGTTCTGGCTTTGGTAGTGGTGTGTAGGGAGTTGTTGTTGTCTTTCCTTAAAAGCATGAGGGTTCTGGCTGTGATGTGGCTGGTAGGGGTTTGTATAAGATAAGAGTTTCTGGTTGGACTGGTAATTGGTGTAGTTATGTTGTGGTGGGTTGGGTGGTGGGTTGGGTGGGTGTTGGGTTGGGTGGTGGCTGCTTTTGGTATGGCTCTTCATGCTCACTGATGTTCCATAGGTGTTCATGTCCATCCTGATCCCAATCCAGGTAGTGTCCCTCACTATATTCAGTATACTCATCATCAAATTGGCCATCTTGTGACCATGGCTGGTATTGGCTAAATTGAGATGCAGGTTGTTTCTGTGCCATAGCATTAGAGCTTGATGCAAAGTTCACTTTTCGCTGTGCATTAGGATCTCCACTATACATTTCAGGCCTTCTAAGTTGAGGAATAGTATAGTTGGTGGTAGTAGTCTTACCCTTGACAGCTGAGCCTTTGTCTTCAGGAAATGTATCAGGGAGTTTAGCCCTAGAATTCTTAGCCAATTTCAATAGCTTCTCCAAACTGCTGTTGATGGATTTGTTCTGAGCATCTTGGGCTTTCATGAAGTCATCCAAGGTTCTTCTGATGCCATCTACCTCCACTGCTGTGGCATAAAGCCGAGGATCTCCTTCTTCATTGTTGACAGTGTTCACCATGATGTTCTATGAGATCGGTTTGGGCCAAACCCTCCCCAATAAGTCTCACAGAAGAATCTACCGCCGCCTGAGACGCGTATTTAGCTAAGGGATTTTACGCAGACACCTGGTCTGCAACCCGTGCCAAAGAGCGCCTCCCTCCAATCGCCACCGCAGATTCCGATCTCCCTACCAGTTTGCGGAATTTTACGCAAGGACAATGCCCTGCAACCCTGACTGGCAAGAAATCCACTGCTAATTTGGGGAACTTGGGGTGGTTTCCTCGAATCCGGGTGGGAGGGTGGGGATTTTTCCACAGGTGAGTTGCAACCCCCTCTCACCGCGCTGATCGGACAGGAATCGAGGAACTGCCTGTGGAAGCGAAAAAATTTTCGCCAAGGATCGTTGGCTCTGAATACCAATTGTCAAGATCCAAAGAGCACAGGGCCAAATCGAACAGACAAAGGAGCACGAGATTCAGACAAGAGCAGAAAGAAATGGGGGAAAGCAACAACAGATTCACTGATGGATGAGGAACGAGTTCAATCTTACAGACTCGAGCAATCGCGGCTAGAGAGACCACGAGACCAGCTACTCTACTGCTACCTACTAGGGTTCATCCCCATTCAACAAATCCTGTGTGATACAGCAAGGCCATGGCCATTTAACACATGCCGGCAGTAAAAACGGTTTAACTTAAGTAACTGTTGCCGGTTTGACAACAGGGGTAAAAAGGAAGGTAAGTCTGGTAGCCGTTGAAGCGAAGATGAACGGCATTCCTTGCACCTGCTGAAGCGTTACAGTCCTGAGATGCGCCAAGGCTGACAGTTTGGCCTGCAAGGTGTGCACCCAAAATCCAGCACCTTCGAAAGTCCACCCCCGGAAATCGAGTAACTACGAGTCCTCGGCGTCTAGGGCTTCCTAGGCGACTCAAGGTGAGTCTCGAGCCGGCGGTTTCTGTTTTTCTTCCTTCTCCCTTCCCTTTCCACACCTGATTGGATCTCACGTTTCCGATCCAATTTCGAGTCCACATCCCATTCCCTGTTGTGTCCACGTCAAGATCTCTCCGTGACGGAGCCGAGCCTAAATTCTGCTAGCCCTAATCTTTGCCGGTACGTGATCCTCTACGAGGCAGGGACTGTACCCTGTCCATCAAGGGCGGGGCTGTGATGGAGTCGATGGAAGAGTTGATGAAGCGCTTGAATTTGACGGCGGCTGAAGCAAAGGGCATCAAGGTGGGGGAAGCGAGATCATCAAGGGGGCAGGGGAAGTTGTTGCAGGCGGTGGGCAAGGTTTTCTCGGAGCAGCTGGTGAATGCAGATGGTCTAGCACAGGCGCTGGGGAGAATCTGGTGCCCGATGAGAGGGGTAACTTGCAAAGATCTTGGTGAGAACTTGTTCCTCTTCACCTTCAATCAGGCGGCGGGGAAGAGGAGGGCTTTAGAGGACGGTCCGTGGATGTTTGGGAAGGACCTTGTGGTCATGGCGGATTTCGATGAATCAAAGGCGCTTGATGAGTTGGAGTTCATCTACATACCTATCTGGGTGAGAATTTCAAAATTACCGTTTGGGATGATGAACAAGGCGGTGGGAGAGGCAATTGGTGGGGAGATAGGGGAGTTTGTGGAGATGGAGAAGGAGGAAGATGGGTCGGCAGTAGGAAGGTTCCTGAGAATAAAAATCCGGATGGACATCCGTAAGCCCCTGATGAGAGGAGTCATGGTGCAGGCGAAGGGGAAGGAGGGGGAATCCCAAGCTCTGTGGTGTCCTCTAGAATATGAGTACTTACCTGATTTCTGCTACACATGTGGGCTGATCGGCCATATTGACAAGGCATGCACTACAAAGCTTAAAAAAGATGAAGTGCAACAATACAGTAAAGCTTTACGAGTAATCCCGGAGAGAAGGAGATGGGAGGATGGTGCAGGTGATCGAGGATGGCAATCTCGACCTAGCTGGAGACAGGGTGGAAGTGGTAGTAGGGGGAGTTGGAGCCATTCTCGGGGGTCAAGTGACAGGAACACTTTTGGGAGAACTGGTAGTGATGCACCAACGTGGAAAAAGGATGTGGTGTTGCAAGGAGGTGTCAGTAGTGGAGAGCATAAGAAGGACAAGGAGGAGGAAGTAACAAGCCTGTTGAAGAAAAAGGAGACCCACTCCATGAAAGGGATCTCGAAAAAGGTCCTGTTTTTGGGGGTGGAAGATGAAGGAACTGCGCGGGCTGCAGAAAAGAAAGGAGATGAGAAGAAGCAGGCCTTGGTGTTGAAGGATGGTCGGGTGGCGAAAGATCACGTAGAGGAACCTGCAAACAGTGCCATGCAGGTTGATAAACTGAAGGAGATGGATGGAGTTAGCAAGACAGTGGGGGAGGAGGCTAGCAAGGGAGAAAGTGGAAGGGGAAGGAGGTATAAAAAGATAGGGCGGGAGAGGGTAAGGCAGGAAGACGGTGGTGTGCCAAACTTTTCAGGAAACAAGAGGGTGGCGCAAGGAGATGAGGTAGATGTTCACTGTGAGAAGAAGTCAAGAGTTGACCTGAAAACTGATGAAGCGGGGCTGTCGGTACAGCCCTGCAGGGATCAATGAAGATCATTGCTTGGAACTGTCGGGGGTTGGGGAACGGCCCGGCAGTTTGTGGCCTTCTGAATATTCAGAAGGAGGAGGACCCAGACATCATGTTTCTCTCCGAAACAAAATTGGATAGGAGCAGGATAGAAGTCTTGAGGTGGAGATTGGGCTTAACAAATTTGGTGGTGAAAGATTGCAAGGGGAGGAGTGGAGGACTTGCTCTCTTTTGGAGAAACGGTGTGGATTTTCAGTTGCGTACAGTGTCTCGACTGTACATTGATGGTGATGTGGTGGAAAAGGATGGCTTCATTTGGCGCTTCACTGGCTTCTATGGTGAGCCAAGTTCAGACAAGAAAGAGGTGTCATGGCGTGCCCTGCGGACGCTGAACGCGGGGATGAGACGACCGTGGCTCTGCATGGGGGACTTCAATGAGGTTTTGATGAGCTATGAGAAGGAGGGTGGTCAGCCAAAATCACAGGCGAGTATGGATAAATTCCGGGAGGCGTTAGAAGATTGTCAGCTCGATGACTTGGGCTTTTCGGGAGACATGTTCACTTGGAGGAATAACAGCCATACAAGCGAACACTACATCCGGGAGAGGCTGGATCGGGCTGTGGCTGATGTGGAATGGTGCACAAGGTTCCCAACTTTCAAAGTTAGAAATGGGGATCCAAGGCATTCGGACCATCGACCTGTGATTGTATCCATGGAGGAGGAGGTGATGGATGGGGAGAACCGTGGACGCTCGTGCTTCCGTTTTGAGGCTGGATGGTTACAGGAAGAAAATTGTGAGACCATTGTAAATAATGCTTGGAAGCTCTCCATGGCCGTGAGGGATGGAACTGTAGCTGCGGCAGTGGGTGATGTTGCAGCTGACTTGTGGGACTGGAGAAAAAATATTTTAGGCGATCTTGAAAAAAGAATCAAACATATCAAAAGGAGACTGGAGGATTGTAGGAGGAGGGTGATCACAAATGATAGTGTAACCCAGGAGGAGTTACTAAAATACAAATTGGAGAAATTGGAGAACCAGAAGGAGATGTATTGGCGGCAGAGAGCGAAAGTACATTGGCTCCAACATGGTGACCGCAATACAAAATTTTTCCATGAACATGCATCTGAGAGGAGGAGAATAAATAAAATACGGCGCTTGGTGAAGGAGGATAGGAGTGTGGTGGAGGAGAAGGGGGAGATTGTTAATCTTGTCACTGACTTTTATAAAAATCTCTTTCAGACTCATGCAGGTCATCGATATGAAGAACTTCTGCACCAAGTTTCCCCCCGTGTAAATGCAGTGATGAATGAGGCCTTGATGGCAGAATACAGTAATGAAGAAATTAAGAAGGCGCTTGACGGCATGGGGGACCTCAAAGCTCCTGGTTCTGATGGTATGCCTGCTCTCTTTTATAAAAGATTTTGGGAGATAACTGGTGACGATGTTGTAAGGGAGGTAAAATCTCTACTAAATGGTGGAGCTATGCCAAAGGGATGGAATGAAACTGTAGTTGTGCTAATCCCAAAAGTCCCTAACCCTGAAAAATTAAAGGACCTCCGACCCATTAGTCTTTGCAATGTAGTGTACAAGATTGCATCCAAGGTTTTATCTAACCGGCTGAAATTAGTGCTTCCTGACATTATTTCTTTGAACCAAAGTGCTTTTGTACCGGGTCGGCTGATCACAGACAATGTCCTCCTAGCCTATGAGCTCACCCACTTTATGCAAAATAAGAGAAAGGGGCTGGATGAATATGCAGCTTTGAAACTCGACATGAGCAAAGCTTATGACCGTGTTGAATGGGATTTTTTACGACAAATGATGCTGAAATTGGGTTTCCATCAAAATTGGGTGAATGTGGTCATGAATTTAGTTTCAACGGTTACTTATCGTGTGAAAGTTAATGGGGAGCTCACTGATGAGATCATACCTGAGAGGGGTTTACGGCAAGGTGACCCTCTATCACCATATCTTTTCCTCATTTGTGCTGAAGCTTTCTCCTGTCTCCTCAATGCAGTCGAAGATAGGGGTGATATAAAGGGTGTCCATGTTTGTCCAGAGGCACCGAGCATCAATCATCTTTTATTTGCAGATGATTCCTGGTTACTCTTTAAAATCGAGAGCCAGAGTACAAGCCATTTGCAATATGTTCTTTCATTGTATGAGGACTGCTCGGGGCAGATGATAAACAAGGAAAAGTGCTCAATTATGTTCAGTAGCAACACGAGGGAGGAAACTAGGGCTGCTGTTATGCAGTCCTTGGACATTCGGTCTGAAGCAAGAAATGAGAAATATCTAGGATTGCCAATTTATATGGGAAAATCTAAGGTTCAGACCTTTAATTATCTAAAGGACAAAATTTGGAAAAGAATTCAGGGATGGAAGGAGAAGCTGCTGTCAAAGGCTGGGAAAGATGTTCTCATCAAGGCTGTTGCTCAAGCTATTCCCACTTATGCTATGTCATGCTTTGATCTAACAAAAACTTTGTGTGATGACATATGCATGATGATTGCACGTTTCTGGTGGTCACAACAGGATAAAGAAAATAAGTTGCATTGGATTTCTTGGGAGAAAATGTGCAGCCGAAAGGAGAAAGGTGGCTTAGGATACAGGGACCTCTATTTGTTCAACCTTGCAATGTTAGCGAGACAGGGGTGGCGTCTGTTGACTGAGCCAGAGTCACTGTGTGCACAAGTGCTGAAGGCCAAGTATTACCCAGATGGAGAGCTCCTGAAATCAGAAGAAAAGCCAGGCATTTCCTACTCTTGGAGGAGTATAGTACGAGGCCTCAAAGCTGTCAGAGAAGGCATGATCTGGAGAGTGGGGGATGGTACTCAGATCAAAATATGGGAGGATCCGTGGCTGCCAAGGGGTTATACCCGCAGGCCAATCACTCCGAGAGGTGTTACCATTCTCCACAAAGTGTCTGATCTCATTGATCCGTACACAGGCACGTGGGATAAAGAGCTGATCCATGATAATTTTTGGGAGGAGGATGTGAAGTACATTCTTGCTATTCCCATTAAGCACGGTGAAGATGATACCCCAGCCTGGCATTTTGATACGAAGGGTTTGTTCTCAGTTAAATCAGCCTATCATGTGTTGGAGGACAATAGAGAATATGAGCAGGTCAAGCAGCATGGCACATCAAGCTCCTCGGTGACAACAGATGAATCAATTAAATGGCCAAACCTTTGGAATTCCAAGCTTCAGCCAAAAATAAAGCAATTCCTATGGAGGCTTGCACACAATAGTTTGCCTTTCATGCTGAATATCAAAAGAAGGGGGGTTAAAGATGTTGACACAAGATGCCCTGTGTGCAAGCGCCTAGATGAGGATGGGGGTCACTGTTTTCTCAAGTGTAAATATGTAAAGAAGTGCTGGCAAGCTCTTAATGTTGATAAGGTGCGAATCAGGCTGCTCGAAATGACATCCCCTAAGGACATTGTGCAATATGTCCTGGACTTGAAAGGAAATGATGGAGTTGTAGTTACTGCTCTCCTGTGGACATGGTGGGATGCAAGGAATAAAGCCAATGCTGAAAAAAGAATGTCGTTGATTGAAGAAGTGCAGTACAGAACCCTGGAGGCGGCCTCTAACTCAAACTTGTTGCAGCGAATGATCTTCAGGGACAGCCCAAGGCAAGAGCAGAGTCCATGCAGATGGCACCCTCCACCTGGGGATATTCTTAAGATAAATATTGATGGAGCTTTTTGTGAGAAGGAGAAAAAAGGGGCGTGGGGCTTTGTGATAAGAGACTGTGATGGGCATGGAGTCCTGGCCGGTTCAGGCAACTTATTGGCGGTGAATGATGCTTTGTCTGCAGAAGCTGAGGCATGCCTTGCAGCGCTAAACGCCGCTATGGATGCAGGTATCTCGCAAGTAATTGTGGAGACAGATTCCACTAGCCTTGTTGCAGCTCTTCAATCACCGTCATTTGATCAGGCGCCCAGAGGAGTTATTTTCAGGGAAGCTCGTAGCCTGTTAGCTTTGCATTTCACTGTGCATGGGATTTGTTTCGTTCGTCGTACTTGTAATCGATGTGTGCATAAGTTAGCTCGTTCTGACTTAGCTCGGGACCCGGACGCTCCAATCATATGGAGTGATCCCCTTTTGTAAACACTTTCGGGGATCGCGATCTCGCTGATCCATCTTCTGTTGAATAAAGAATGAGCAAGTTTGCGCTTTAAAAAAAAATCCAGCACCTTCCCGCACCGCCGCGGCGCCGCCCGTCTCTGCCAAAATCCCCCAAACCCGTTCTCTCCCCCAACTCCGCGCCGCTCTCCCCTCCTCGCCTCGTCTCCATGGCGGCCACCGCCTCCTCCAACCCCTTCCCGTTCCCCTCCCGCCGCCCGCCGGACGACACCCTCTTCTACGCCGTCTACCCGCTCCCTCTCCCCACCAAGCTCCCCGCGCCCGCGCTCGTCGCCTCGCTGCAGTCCCTCCACCTCTCCCTCCTCTCCCACCTCGGCCCCTTCCTCTCCTCCCACCTCTTCCACCGGGACCCCTTCACGCTCTCCCTTCCGGCCGACCCGACCGCCCCCTGCGCGCTCTGCGCCTCGCCGCGCGTGCCCCACCTCCACGGCGCGCTCCGCTTCGGCGACTCCCTCCCGGACGAGTGGCTCGCCGCTTCCCTCCTCTTCGCGCTCACCCGCTCCTTCCCCGACATCGCCGCCCGCGCCTGGGACTCCGACGGGGAGTTCCTCCTCATCGAGGCCGCCTTCGCGCTCCCGCGGTGGCTCGACCCGGAATCCGCCCCCAACCGCGTCTTCATCTTCCGCGGCGAGCTCCACATCCTGCCGCCCTCACTCTTCCCCGAGACTCCGTCGCTGGAGGCCGCGCTTGCAGCCGTCCACGACGACTCCGTCGACACCCGCGCCCCCGACGCCGTCCAGGCGGCGATACAGCGCCGCATCGCCGGGCTGCCCGAGCGGGCGGCGGAGAACCTCCACACGGCGCGCGTTATTGTCCCGGCGCCGGTGGCGAAGGTGCTCAAGGAGGAGCCGTGCCTGATCGCGCGTGCCGTCGAGGGGTTCTATGACCGGGACATAGACACCATGAAGCACGCGGCGAGGATGGAGAAGTTCCTCAAAGGGCCCAGCGGAGAGGGAGTTGAGATGGTGAGAACCTCGGTGCGGATGACGCGAGCAATGTACGCACAGCTCGTGCAGCAGAACTTCCAGGCGCCCAGGGGTTATCCAATGTCGAGAAGGGAGGAGGGGCCGGAGAAATGGATGGAGGCAGAGCTTGGAATGAAGATTGCCTGCGGGTTCGAGATGATGTATCAGGAAAGACGACGCCAAGGGGAAGAAGGTAAAGGGAGCACGTGGGAGATTTACAGGAAGACCTTGGAGGCGACTGGGTGCTTCGAGGGGCTGCTTCCTGGTTCAGAGGAGTATAAGAGGGTTATGGAGAATGCAATGCAATATTACAAGAGCTCCACTCTGTACTCAAGAACTAGGTATGTCGAGTTGCTCTTTCTAACATTGTGGATGTAGCAATCTATTTAGTTTTTGTGCCAAACAATGTGATTATGCAACCAGTCCAATCCTAAACTGTTTAGTTTCTACCTTAGAGGGGGGAAAACATCTGCCATCTTGGCTATATTCATTATCAGTTCTTGAAGTACAGTCATAGCCATGTTCTCCAGGTACATAAGAAAGTAATGAATGGCATTCCAGATAATTCTCGAGACTACCTGGCTAGCTTTACCATATTGTGTCAAAAACACCTAATGGATGGACCAAGTGATAATATCTTTTGAACAAAGTACCAAGGACAATTTCTCAATGTTACAACACTCGCTATGTCACAGGGAGATACTAGGTGAACCAGTCCGTCGAATTGATGAAATCCTATCAATGCCATACTCAGCCGAAGAATTCAAAGGCATTGATCTTCCTCCCAGTGATGATGACTCATGGTTATATGGTGGGGAGGAGGAGTTAAATTCAGAACTCCGTGAAAGGCAGAAAGAACTGGAAGAGTATGAAGCTGCAAAGAAACACAGAAAAAGTCAAAAGCAAAGTGTCTCTGGCAGTTCTAAATCCCAGGCGGACCAGTTTAAGCTTGGAGAAATTACAGAGTCCATGCAAGATTTTGTTCGGAAAATGTCCAGCTTCGAGGGAGCTGAAGTTCCTGCAAACAGGTTTACCTCTATACTCATTTATCTCTATAACATAAGTATCTGTTTTGATTAACTGTATCACTGATCGAACTTGTCAGTTGGTTGTGTTCTTCGAAATTTAGTTTTGTTCTTCGATTGTTTGCTGGCATCTGTCTTCTATAAGGCTGCGTTTAGTTGGTGAAAAGTGAGTGGAATTTTTTGCATTGGACCGCGTGCGCAGAGAGAAGAAATGAACTGACACGGTCCTCTAGGTGAGAATTTTGGTGAAACTTTGAGGAACTAAGCAGAGCCTAAGACATAGACAGCTCATGTCCATTTACAATCATTAAATGTCCACTACATCTGGAATGACCGAAATACATACAAGATTGTGAGTAGATCAGTTTTGAAACTCCAGAAAAACTTTTAATCTGACTGCAGAACAAGTAACCCTAACTCCCCAAGGACACTATTTGTCAGCTCTCAGCTAGTCAGCTGTAATTTCTGTCATCTCTGCACCTTTTGCTATGGGTGGTTGATCTATGTTCTTACCATATGCAAATTTGTTTGCCAATTAGGTACCTTCCTATGTGTTCTATCTTGTGTTTGAGATGCTTCTTGTAGTTCATCTTTTCAGAGCATGTGCCTACAGTAATATCTAAGAACACATCAACGAGCATTGTGTGATGGCCCTATGCCCTTATCACATGAGGGTAATCTAGGAAATGTCTTGAGCTCACAGTTTTCTGCATAGTGTTATTGCATTGAGTATAGGTTTTTGCATGATGCCCTAGATCTGGGTGGCTTTAAGTTATAGACTTAATAGTTGGGAGTTGAGACTGAAGGATATTCGTAAGATTCAAATCATTTTATCGATCATTTTATTAATAGATAAAAATGTAGAGCAAAAACACATGTTACATTATTTTATTTGTGCGTCCGAGTTGCAATTGGATTGTTTTGCTAGCACTTGTGCTACCTAAATGGCTAAATGATTTCATGCCCTTTTCTTTTTATTTCTATTTAACTGAGCATCTTGCTACTAAAAAGTAAAAAGGTTCTTTTGGTGTTTCATCAACTCATTTTTTCTCATGTAGGAGAGATATGGAATCAGTTGACCTAGATGTCAACCAGTTCTTCAAGGCCATGGAGTCGGTTTTTGGTGGAAGTTCACGAGAGCAAGCTGACAGTGATGATGGTTTTGATAGAAAATCCTCATCATCTGACATGGACTTTGGTCTCTATTTCTTTCCTCATGTCATTCAAGAGCTGTTTGTTTCTCTTACTTTCTTTACTTATGTCACATGGTCAGTTATTAGTGTTGGCTATTCCCCAAAAAGGTTATTAATGTTAGGTCGTTTCACCCTGTGCTGTGAATATTTTTTTCGTTTTTTGGAGTGAGGATGGGTTAATTTGAAAATCTTTGCAAACTGAGATCCTCTATTACTTGCTCATGTCTTTTGTTGGATATGATGATTAAATCTCTGGCATACTAAATGTTTGATCTCTTATGTGGTTAAATGGAAGCTGAATAAATGTGCCTGATAGTTAACAGAGTAAGATGCTGTAAAGTAACTATGATATTTTTGGGATTGGTTAAACAGTATAAACTATATTGTACATTCTTCCAGTTCATATGTTCATGTATTCCTAGTTATTTTTCGGTTCTTTAGTGTATGTCTCACAAACCTTTTTATTGCTTCATTCTGCGACCTAAATGATATTTGAATCCTAGTTTTGGACTTCAGTATGAACTGGAAGTTACTGATTAAGAGTGTTTGTTGTGGTACAGATGATTCTGATGAAGAGAACGTTGTTGATGAGGAATTAGGTGACAAGAATATGGATGATTCTTTTATGGAATCATATTCAGATGCTTTAAATAAAGAACTAAGCAGCACCACACTTGAGAAAAGCTTTGCTCGTGCACCACGCACAGGCACCAGTGATGAGGTAAACCCTTGCCTAGTTGAGATGTTTCCCATTTCCATTTTCTTATCTTGTGTTTAGGATAGGGCACTGCCTTGTGGACTCTTGAATCAGTTAGGAAAAGTTGATAAACTGTAGATCACTCTATTATCTAAATTGGTTCTTAAAATGTCCTATGATGAGGTTCTTTGGGGAAAGGTGTCCCTAAATTGCTATTTTTCCCCCAATGTTGAGGTCTGAATGAGGACCATCTTATGCCATGAAGGTTCCACAAGAACACTAATGATCTCCCAACGACCATAATGACCCCCCATTTCCATTGGCTTTCAAATTCTTTCCTAGTCATTATACCTTGGTTTGAACTCAAGGTTTCTGTGCCATGTTTGAAATTTCCAAGGACGCTGCCGTGTTGTAGATCTGCTACTGACAGTTGGATTGACTAGTTAAATATGGCCATCTAATCTTGAAGTTGAAGTTTATCACGTGGCATCTTTCTCTGTAAATATTCGCAGGCAGAAACCAATACATAAAATCTTCTATTCATTTTTCTGAAATATGTCTGCATATTTATCGGATTAGCATGTTTCTGCTTTTCTTACTAGTTTCCCTTATCATTTTGCAAAATCAGTTAAAAGTCTGTATTGCATATCCAACTTACTCATGATCAGTTAACCTGTATTCGGCGATTCCTATTCCATATTTCTGGTTCTCACTGACTTCAACTCTTAATTAGAAACTAGGCACTATGTTCATTTTTGCTAGAAGAGTTGTTTGATTTTACTGATCCAAAACATTGTGGAGCCTTGCAGGGTCCATCAAATGCTGCAGCTACTGATGGGGAAATGACTCCAGTTGACGTGGATTTGAACCTCGTGGAGAGCATTCTGAACTCTTACTCTTCTCAACAAGGCCTTCCTGGTCCAGCTTCGAATCTGCTAGGACTTATGGGTGTAAAGGTACCTCCAGATGGTAAAAAGTCGTGATTTTGTGTAGTGTAGTGTACACGAGAGATCTAGAGAAATATAGGAATAACCTATCTTACATTATGGGCGGTTACCCGATTTACTGTGATGGAATGGCTTCTGTAACCTCCATATCATACTTGTATCGAAACGTCAAGAAATGGAAATCGGCAGCATGGCATGTCTTTTTTTTTTCTTTTTTCTTTAGAAAACATGGCATGGCATTTCTGGCATATATGTGATCATCAGTTTATCACAGAAGGCACAGGGATCAACTTGGATTGAGGCATTGGATTTCTTAAAAGCTATCCCGCTTTGCTGCTCTCTCCGCATCCCACGGGGTACGTGTCGCGCAGCCGTTGTTTTGGTCTTTTCGCGAAAATGTCCTCCACGTTTAGTAATTCATGAATCAGTCCAACGCATCGGAAACGCACAGGAACCACGTTTGTATGTTTTGCGAATAAGCACTTTAACTAAAGTTTATTTCTATGCGAAGAAGAGTAAATGTCGTTTTGCAAACATCCCCCGAGTCATTTTTGCGAACACCCCCTCCCACCACCCTACCCCCACCCCGCGTGTCGCTCACCCTAACCCTACCTCACTTCCCTCCCCCGCCGCCCTCCCTCGCACCCTGCTCTCCTCCTCCCCGCCGCCGCCGCCTCCACCCATTTCTCCCTCCCCACCAACCTCTGCGGCGGCTGGCCTACGGCAGCACAACGACCGACTGCATCCCCGCGGGTACCCCTATCGCCAACAACCTGCCATCCCAATCCCCAACCCACGCCGCCGCCCCCCGCTTCACCCATGGCCTCTCCTCTGCCAGCGCCGCCGCAGGGGTCAGGGCGAGCCCCAGCGCCCGGCGCGTCCGAGCCCTGGCCCGCCCCAACCGGGCGTCGTCGTCTCAGCAGCAGCTGCCGTGGCGGCCCGAGTACATCCCGAGCCGCATCGACGACCCCAACTACGTATGCATCTCGACTTGGCGTCCACATCATCGAGGTTGGTTTCCCGACCTCCTCCCCCGACGACCTCCACGCCGTGCACTCCATCGCCATCGAGGTCGATAACACGCCCGCCGGGAGGATGGACGCATGCTCGTCATCTGCGGCCTCTCCCGGTGCAATAGGAACGACATTGATGCTAGATCCATGATGGAAGTACATGACATCGCGTCTCGACAACGATGGGGAAGATGACAGGCCCTCCTAGATCTTCCACGATGCAGGTCACCACATTGGCCTCCCTTCCTCCCCTCTTTCCCCTAGCTTTCACTAATCTCTCTGATTTGGTTTGGAGGCCCTCTTCACTTTTCTCTTCAGATCTAGCCACTAAGGTTTGAGGACGTGTTCACATGGATCTGACCGGCGACGAGTAGCTGTGGATGCTGAGTGGGGATGAGCCCTTTGCTGATGCCATGCTTGGGGAGAGGATTGATGGTAGGTAGGGATGGCAGCGGGTCGGGTAAGTGCAGGTAAAGCATTTACCCGCCCGCGAGCGTACCCGCGTTGCCGGCCCTTACCCGCCCGCGAAGCTGCCCGCGGGCGAAAAACCTTACCCGCGCCCGCACCCGGCGGATATCCGCGGGTATCGGGTTTGCCCGTACCCGCAGAGAGATAACATATCAATATGATCATTTCACCAAGAACATCAACAATTTGAGATATTTCAACAAGAATAATCAACAATTTGACAACCATAATGCATTATAAGGTCAAGAACAACCACAATTTGACAACCATAAGTCCATAAGTCGCAATATAAAGTCTCATTGTATCAATTTGTCACACACAAGACACCACAAGGCGCCGGCTGTCTGCAGGACTGCAGCTGCAGCGTGTAGCCGCGGAGGCTTGGAGCCGGGCGAGCGACTGAAGCGAGGGCAGGGTGGAGGAAGGGGTGACGTTGCGCGCGCCGGCCGTCGGCGTTCTGCTCCGCCGACCCTGGCCTGAGCGCCCAGCTGCCACCGGCCCGCCGTGCCGTGGAGGCGAGTAAGCGAGGGAGGGGCGAGGAGATGTCGCCGGCCCGTCCTCCTCCGTGCGCCGCCGCCGCTCGTGGACCGTGGTGCGCCGTGCGCCTCCGGTCTCCGCCGTCTGCCCTCCAGATGTGCCGCTGAGACTCCGAGACCGAGAGAGGAAGAATCGAGACTCGAGAGAGGAGAGAGGAGAGGACCGGGGGACTGGGGGAGGCGGCGCGCGAGTGGATAGGTCGCGGGTGGGCGGGTCACGGGGTTGGGGTACTGGGGTAGGTGTGAATTTTAGGGTTTGTTGTTGGGCTTGAGCAGTTGGGCTATATGTTTTCATGGGCTTTTTATGTTTTTGCGGGCAGCGGATATATCCGCGGGTGAGAATTGCCACCCGCTAGCTGCCCGCGAGCGGACTTTGGTGCCCGTACCCTTGCCCGTCGGGTCTGGTATCTGCGGATACCCGCGCCCGTGGGCAAAACTGCCATCCCTAATGGTAGGTCTATGGTAACCTTATTTGTCACAAATAATTTATTCATACTGGAGAGTCATGTTGTGATTTGCATAGTTGCTGATTCAGCCCTGTTCCGTAATCTAGCCTAAGCCCTAAGCCCCTAACTTATAGTAAACAAGATTCATCATGTAGCCACTTCAAATAGGTTCATGATTACATGTTGTTTGAACACATTTCTTCAACGTCTTTGTCAGATAGGCTAAGCTACAATAAAAACATTACACTAAAAATACTGGCACACAAAAAAATGTAAAATTAACAAGGCTAGAAATTCAAGAGAAAATCAGCCGTATGCATATGCAGGCTGTACTAGCACTTAACTGATCAGTATAGTGGCTTCTATTGCTCTTGCCCAATCGGTCAATTGATGTTGACCTGTTGGGCCTAGATATAAGCAAAGAAAACAAGATATGGAGAACAAAAAATTGCTCTTGAGCTCACGGAGAAACAAATAGATTGGATTGGGTAATTTTTGGTTTTCAGCTATATATGGGTCTGAATGTTCTGAATGTTTCCAGCCCTTCTACTATTCACACTCTCCGCTTTGTTGACATTTGTATGGGCTGCTTCAGTGGGATTAGGATAAGGATGCATGACAGCTAATGAGGACTCATGATATATGGCTTTTATTTGAGTTGCAGGACATTGGAATTGCATGCTAATTTTTCCTGAACTGTTTCAGTTGCCATAATCATCACAGGAACACAAGAATTCTTCCTAAGTTTAACTAGGGGTCCATTAAAATTTTAGAGTAACAATCATAGCAGCAGATGCAATTAGTATCACCAAGTACATTCTACATATAAACAAGGGAGAGATGTTCTGCTTGGCTTGATTTATTTTTTGCAAAGCATAGATGAAAGTTGGCAGTAGAAATAGGACACAATTCATGGATTATTCAGCATGTAAGGTTAAGGTTTGCCGTTTGTGTGAAACATATCACTTGTCTTTTTGTTCTTTTGTACCAAGGAAAATTTGTAGAAAAATTGCCTGAATGTTTTGTGCATCATTCTGTCACTGTCTCAGCTTGTGATAATAACATTAATGACCAATAACTTGTGCTGGCATTGCCATGCCACTATACCAGATCGGCGGCCTAAGAGCGGCGGCGCTTCCTCGCCAAGGAAGGGGAGGTCGCTGCCGAATCCACTCGGGTGAGATCCACACGGCACCACCAGACGACCTCGCATCACAGAGAAGATGAATTAGTATGCATGTACTTGCCTTAACATTAGTATGCATGTACTTGCCTTGGAATAAATGCTTTGTTATTGTATTACCGGAACAAATGCTACATAAGTATGCATGTACTTGCCTTAACATTGGTTGAGTGTTGCACGATGAGCTTTGTATCATCAGCATGATCCTTATTCATGTGGCCCTGCAGTATAATTCATAAGTATTAGGTATGAGAATGGAATGTTTACATATTTAGTGTAAAGTCCAATTAATATATAATAGGAAAAAACCATAAGAGCAAAGGAAACCAGAACCCAGACGTACTATAATAGGAGTTGAGAATTGAGATATTGTGTCAACTTTTGCTTCCCTGTACTCAGCAGCACTGAATTCTGTGGAAGTCGACAGTTGGTTAGCATATCAGGCACCACTACCACTATACTATTTTTTTAACACATTTACAGAAATAACTTAGATCCAAATTCGTGTCCAATATGTAGGTTCTATTTATGTAGAGATACAGTGGGAGAACAATATGGATTTCATAAGAACATGGTTATTTGAAATAAAAATGAATGTTATAGTTCTGGTTCATGGACTACATGTTTTTTTAAGTGACTAGATTTCCTCCAGGGCATTCAAAAGGCCACATACCTCCAGAGCCAAGGAGAGCAGTTGCAACACCAGATACATAGCGCACAGCTTATGGTTTAATGTGCAAGAAACTGAAGTCACCAAAATCAACCTTAGCTTACGAACCCTAGCTTTAAATTCCTCATCTACCTTCATCCTGTTTCTTGCTGTGCAGATCTGTGCGCTCCTGCTCTTATGTTGCTTTGGATTTGTTGTGCCTTCGGCTGATCCGTCGGTTCTTGCTCTTCCCGTGCAGGTGCGGAGGCGGCCATGCATAACCTGATCCGTCGGTTCTTGCTCTTCGGCGACGTCGCGAGCAGATGCATTACATGGACAAGTACGAGGGCGTCCCGTATGGGCTCTTCCTGGGACCAAAGGTGAGCGAGTGGTTGCCATCGTTTTGTCCTCGCCCTGCCTGTGATCTCGCCCGGCCGGCGGACTGTTCGCCTGAGCACGCGTGTGGCTGTGGTTTCATTCCTGCAGGTTGGTTGAGGCCGGGCCATCGCCTGAGGAGGTTGGTGGCCTGGACGATTTGGAGAAGGAGCTCGCGCGAATCAACCGGGCCATGTGACCTCGATGGGCGCCGTGAACGGAGCATGAACCATGTGCAGCGGATGACCTGCTCTTCACTGTCGAGGTAGGTTATGCATGCTGGGCTGGTTTGTGATTTCTAGCAAATAGACGTAACTGCTCTTCCTGCTCTGCAGTGGATGCATGCTGGACTGGTTTGTAAAATATATGCACGTGGTCACTTATATTTGATGCTAGGGTTAAATCATTCTCTTGAAAATATAGTGAATTAGATGATAAAATTCAAATCTAGATCCAAATCAGGATAAAGGAGGATTACCGTGCAGCAATTTATTTTGGATAGATAACATTAAGTAAAGTGTTTTACTCCTGTTTTTTTCCTTTCCTTGTTTGAAGGTGCTTCTTGCGCTCGAGCTACTACTGGATGGGTAGTGGCGGCTGCAGGTGGTTGCACCCAGTGCCAAATAGAAAAGGTGATGGTCTGTTCTGATGCTTCTCTTAATTTCCTTATGTTCTGCTAGCTAGCTATGAAGAATTCATACACTGGATTGGTCCCAAGGATTATCTTCTGAAATAAACAACAATGCTGAATTGGTGTTGGACATTGATGTGAAGAAAAAGGTCAAAACTGGATCTTTAATTTTATATGCACAGTTCAGAAAAAATAGTACCAATAAATTTGTTACTGGTAAATTGGTTGTGTACTACAACTGATTTGGATAATCTGATTGTGTAATTTTGGATAATCTGATTGTGTACTACAACTGGTAAAAATGAGCTCTTAGGCCCAAGAGTATAATTTTTTCTGTCGGTATAGTACTGAAAAGTGAAATCCATGTGATTCTGATGAAATGCTCCTTGCCTGATAGGCCTGGTAAATGTTCAGCTGTTTCCAGTGCCCGTCCTTGGCCATTCCTCCATTGTCAGGCACGCCTTACTCTCCCTTCCCTCTCTCTTTTCAATTGTTTGCTAGCTCTTGGATAAAAGAAATCGATCTCTCTTAGCAATGGTATGTTTGGTTTCTCTCCTTTATACGTCTTTTCAATTGGCTATGAATTATATGATGCAGGAGCCAATTAATTTGCACAAAAAACTTACTAGCTATTATTGTTGCTAATTCAGATAGGAAATGGTTTAATAATCTAGGATCTTTAGCTTTTTTCTTAGAAAGATGACCAAACAAGACACATGTTAATAAATTTTCTAACCAAAATTGTTAATCTATTATGAGGAACAATCGTTTGCTTGCAGCATAGCAAGTTGGTCTATGCGTGAGATGAACCATACTGATGACCCATTGGAGTCAATACTATCTTACTCCTGAAAGTAATTTGTCCAAATCATCTTAGGAAGTTGAGCTTAGTATCTTCTGATAGAGATTAATTTTCTCCTGCTTGCATTCCCCCCTCTTAATTTTCCCCGTGCACCACTCTGCATATTGCAATAGACTGACAGAGCGAGATTCTTTTGCTACCAAATGGAATTGTATAGATGGTTAGGTTTAATGATTTTTTGCATTCCAAAATAAAAAAATGCATACCCAAAAAGCATTAGGATGTCTTCATAGGTAAGCACTTCTCACTGAATATTTTTGTTCATCAGGAACCTTCGAATAAGAAAAGTCAGTAAACACGGTTATTATCAGGTGACATGCACATTATGATTGTTGTTCTCTTTTTTGTGTTTCATCTGTAGCCTACCAACCTTACTTAAGATTAAGAGTATTGTTGTTTGCACATTATGATTTAGCAATATATCTGTTGAGAAGTGTAAAAGGGAAAAGGGATGCTATTGCAAGTGGGCAAGCATAGGAGGGAGGGAATTACAGGGACAGCATCACCGTATACAGTGATTACAGTATCTGTTCTGTCCTCAGAGTATTTCCCAACAAGAAGTGAGCATTTAGGATTTCCGGAGAGATTCTGCAAAATTTGGTAGAAAGACATAAGGGATGCTGATAAAAAGAACTATGTTTAACAAATATTATCTGCATTTGGTGCATGTAAACCAGATAGTTATTCAATTCGAATAAAAATTCCAGCAGCGTTACATTTGCATATTCTTAATTGTCATGACTGCATGAAATACTAAACTTAGGAACTGAAATGCTTTATGTAGAATTTGTGTTCTAAGCTTTATAAAAAGCAATCTTATTGCGAATATGATCCTGAAAGTTATTAGGTTGTTGATAGATGGATAGTAGTTTTCTTGTCAGCGGAAGAGCCTGCCAAATTATTTGATTGTGTGGGGAGACAAGTCATGGAATGGGGAGAGAGCTCAGGTAGGCAGTGAATTTCTATCATCATGAAGTGCAACGTGATGTTTGCAAGCGGAGGAGCAAGAAGCCCAAGGCACAACTTGATGAAGTAATTGAGCTCACAAAATGTACTTTTATTTTTGTACTTTTGTACTACTGACAAGCAGTGTCGATTTGGTTGTTTTGCTTTTCTAATCTGATATAAGCAAAATGCAACTACAAATTGAAGTGCATGTTATGTACTGCAAATTGTGTTAATCGACAGAACCTCTGACGCTTAAAGGGATTGAACTGAGTTGTTGTATGAACTAGACTTTGTCGAGATTTTGGAGTGCATTTGTTTCTTCTTTTCATACACTTTGTATATAGATGTTTTATATCTTAACTGGTCATAGTTTTGTTCAGATAGTGCGCACAACATGCGCCGAATGTTCTAGTTCTTTTAAGATTGGGAACAGCCGGCAATGCAGTCGTGAAAGCTCCTTTTATGTTTTTCCTTTTTGGGTTTTTGTAAGGCAGGGAAGAGACTAGGTGGCTGTTTTTTTAGTCACTGATTCGAAGTGCACTTTGGAGTACTTATTGGTTCTTGCGATGCGCCTTGTTGCGACGGAGGGAATGGACGATGAGAATTCGCAGCTGTAGCTCCCCGCCTCTTCGATGCGTCAAACGGATACTTCCCGCCCCCATTTCTCCGCAGCAGCCAAGATCTACCGGGACCTTTGCTTTCAGAAGTACTGAAGAAAAAAAAATCTACCCGGCATCTCATGCTCTACTGCTCCACCAAGAGAGGATAGTATAAACTACTTCTGATAAAGCAGGGGCAATAAATCGTGATTCTATATCTTAATCCATCCACTTCTTCCACAAGTAGTCCAACATGGCAGCCTGGCCACCGGGGGAAGGAAATCTCCCAGCAGAGTCTGTGCATCTCACCGTCACGAGATGACGGAATCCGCGTGGAAAGAACAAAGCAACGGGCCACGGTCGTCGCGTACGCGGCCACAAGGCGCATCTCTTTCCTTCTTTATTTTTTATATAGGGCTCCTTCGGGAGTATAGTAAACAAACAAACAGGCGTGTCACTGTAGCGTGATGCAAGCCCGGAGCTTGTAGGCGGAGGAGGCCAAGCCATTGTTTAGTTGGTCGAAAAATTTGCAAATTTAACTGCTGGAACTCCTGTAGCATACTGTAGTATGTTTCGTTTATTTGTGGTAAATATTATCCTATCATGGTCTAACTAGGCTCAAAAGATTCGTGTCGCAAAGGACATCCAAACTGTATAATTAGTTATTTTTTTACCTATATTTAATACTCCGAACATATGTCTTTTGACGTATTTAATGTGATGTGATGAAAAGGGAGTGAAAAAAAATTAGAAACTTTAGCCATCTAAAGCCTGAGTGACAGTACGCCCGCCATGGCGCCGTGCAACCGCAACGTGATTTGTCTGCCCACCTAACCCGTCGCGTGGTACACGAGCCGAGCGGCGGCGGTTCCTTCCTTTCACTGTCCGGCCGTGGTGCAGATCTGTTCTGTGAATCCGTGATGTGCGCCTGTGTGGCGCAGATCCGCATATCCGACCCTGATCCCCGTCGCCCTCCCTCCCGGCTGCGCGGAGCCACGTTTCCGCGCGCGCACGGCGTCTCCAGGTCTCCGCGACTCAACGGCGGGATCCGCGAGGGATCGGGGGCGGCACGAGCAGGCACGGGCGCACGGCGGCGAGTCCACTCCTAGCTTGGTCGCTGCGGGCTGCGGCCGCACGTGAGTGGATGGAAGCTGCGAGGAAGCTTCGCTCGCTCCCGGAGAGGCGGAGGAGGATCTGGCCGACGTCGCAGCAGCGGAGGGAAATTTTCACTTCTCCACGCACTCTTGCGAAACAGAAACCCGGCGGCGTCAGCTTTGGAGAACGACGGGCTATGGCCGGCCCTGCCTGGCTGGTGCTTTGGAGAACGACGGGCTATGGCCGGCCCTGGCTGGTGCACTCCATGATGTCACTGCCGAGCGGCAACTTGCTTCGAGTCGAGTGTACTAGTGTGATGTGTGAACCAGTTGGTCGCTTTGGGTGCGTGCAACTTGCATCGGCTCTGCTTTTGTTGCACTAGGCTATTCGCACCGCGGGCCTGCAAACTGAACGGAACGCCAAATATGGCGATTCAAGCCCCGCACCGCGCACCTGTATCTCTCCCTCAACAGTTCCGTTCGCTACAGGGAATCGGCAAACCTGGCGTTTCTCTCTCCTAACGCCAAAGCACTGTTTCTGCGTTGGGCCCGCGCTTGCCGCCGACGCCGCGCCCCTCTCCGCTGCGCCTGCCGCACCAGCAGCAGCTTGCACGACGCCGCGCCGACGAAAGGAGGCCACATCAGCGAATCCGGGGAAGCCGCTGTCGGGGACGACGAGCTCGAAGAAGCAACCGCGCGGCGCCGCCCGCTCGATTCCCTGGCCGTGGAGGAGCACGTTGTGGGAGGGAGGGACAGAGAGCCGTCGTGCCGGGGAAAGGAAGAGAAAGAGAAGCCCACTGCCGATCTTGATCCCGCCGCCGCCGGGGAAAGGAGGAGGAGATTGGGAGGCCGCATCAGCGAATCCGGGGAGGCCGCTGCGGAGGAGGCCGACGCTGAGGAGCTCGGGGACCGGATTTGGGCGGCTCGACTGGGCGGCTCGACGGAAGGGGGCGGAGAGGAAGGAGCTCGCAGTGGGGAGGAGGAGGCTCCGCGGCCACCAGCGGGAAGGAAGGGGCCGCAGCAGTCGTGTGCGGCGGCGTCGTTGTCGAGCGGTCGGTGGGAGAATGGAGAAGGAAGAAGGGGCCGCGGCGGTGCCGATGCGGATGCAGGCCGTGTGGCTGCAGACACATGCGCTAAATCATCTGTAAATGGGCTCTGTCAAGTGGCCCCTGCACCCAGTAGAGGTGCGTTCCCAGGCCCAGCGGTGCGACCAGCCAAGGCGGAGTGGACATCTCAACCTACATGTACGTGCAATTGGTCGGACTTGAATCATGAGATGATCTCGGTCTCAAATTATTATTCGTTTTAATTTTTCTAAATATTCTTTGCTAGTATGTACTTCCTCCGTCCTTATTTGATCTGCGTATAACAAAATAAAATGTGTTTATGAATGATATGTGTATTCTCAAGTGGAGCCAATCGTGTCATGAGCTGTTTAGTTGGCCGGCTCGTTTGTTGATGCATCATAGAGAGAATTTAAAGTTCTTCTTAGTCTTTGCGTTACACAGTTAGACGCATATCAAACCCAGACGGAGGGAGTAGTACTGATATATGGTATATAAATATAATATATCTACTCCCTAGTACTGATATATGGTATATAAATATAATATATCTACTTCCTCCGTCCCACAAAGACTGTTCGTTTAGAAAATTTAGGACATGTTAGTAGTTGCGACAAATGACCTTGTTGCCCCTAATTAATCATGTATTGGAACTTGAAAAGAGACATCAAATAAGTATTTTATTGACTCCATGTGTTTCTCAATGCATATTTCCTTGGTACTTGGTGTTAGTTTAATGAGAAAAACATTTAATACGAGCTAAAAACACTCTTTGTGGGACAAATTTTGAAAGTTATATGGATGGACCCGGGGGTTCCATGTGTTTGGGATCGGAGAGTAAAAATGGCGATGAGGAGCTGTTGACGGACAGACCGGGCCACGAGAATTCCGTGCGTTCGGAATTGACGATTACCACGGCCGAGATGTTCGGAGGGAGCTCCTCGGCCGTCCGTGAGCGGAAAACATTGGGCACCCATCCGAAACCCCAGGAATGGATTAAGGACGGGATAGGGCAGTCAACGGTCAACCACTGGACAGAAAATCTGTGCCCATATTTAGACGACCGGGGATGGTTACTACTCCAGCATTTATCCATGTCTAATTGTTTATCTACAGCTCCAGAATTAGCTAATCAAGCATGCATGCCAAAACACTGATTCCTGCTGCTTGATCACGATGAAGGGAATTCAGATTTCAGCATCATTGGTACTGGAGCAAAGAGCAAAATATCTGACGAACCCGATGCCACGGCCGCACTGATGATCCCCGTGCAATAATTCCCCCGGGGGTGGGCCCACCCTTGTAAGAAAAAGGGTCCCACTCCCCAGAATAATTACCCCACCTACCTCCCTCTCCTCACCATCAACCTCTCGCGTTTATAAACCAAACCACCGTCCCCCTTCGCTCCTCGCCAACCACAGCCAGCAAACACAGGCGCCGCAGATCACCAAGCCCGATTCGAACCAGCCACCCACGCCGCGAAAGAGCATGGCCGCCTCACGCGCGCTCGTCCCGACCCCGCACGCCACCGCGAGCCCCGCGGGGGCGCGGGCCCGCCGCATCCCCGCCGCCTCGCTCCCGTTCGCGGCGGGCAGGTCCGCGTCTGCGGCGCGGCTGCGCATCCGGTGCGCCGTGGCATCTTCGCCGGCGCCCGTGGCGGCGGCGCCGGCGGCCTCGGATTCTCCCGCGCGCCGGATCTCGCGTGCCGGGTCGCACGGCGCGCTGCGGCCCAAGCCGGCGGTGCTGGTGGCCGAGAAGCTGAGCGAGGCCGGTCTGGCGGTGCTGCGTGAGTTCGCGGACGTCGAGTGTGCCTACGGCATGTCCCCCGCGGACCTTCTCGCCAAGGTGGCCCAGTTCGACGCGCTCATCGTGCGCAGCGGCACCAAGGTGACGCGGGAGGTGCTGGAGGCCGGCCGTGGACGGCTGCGTGTCGTCGGCCGCGCGGGCGTCGGGATCGACAACGTCGACCTCCAGGCGGCCACGGAGGCCGGGTGCCTCGTCGTCAACGCGCCCACCGCCAACACCGTCGCCGCCGCCGAGCACGGCATCGCGCTCCTCGCGTCCATGGCGCGCAACGTGTCGCAGGCCGACGCCGCGCTCAAGGCCGGTGAGTGACCCCCGATCGAACCTCTCCTCTCCTCCGTTGGTTTGTTAATTAGCTACGCCTCCATCTTCATTTGTCGTGTGCTGCCTGCTGCTGGTGGTTAATCATGTTTAGGCTTGGGTTGACGTGCTATTCAGAGAGAGGCCAAACCAATGAACAGCGATGTCATTCTAGAATCTAGTTTATTAATTTTTAGCACGAGCAGGTCGCATTGTTTTGATGTCGCCATCGAATCTGGCAACGCAGATAAAATAAAACTGGAGCGGTTAGACAGTCTCTGCCTCTCTGGTGCTCTGTGATACACCATTACACCAAGTCCATTACAAACTTTCATCTGATTAGATAATACTGGCATACTGTATTTCCATTGGAAAGTTGAGGATAGCACTGGCCTTTGTTGACGGCACCCATGAGCATCCCAGCTTAGTAGGCAGCAAATTTCGTCTTAAATAAATTTAGGGTCACTTGTTTCATTGTTTGATGTCACCATCGAATCTGGCAGATCGAAGGTAGACAATAAAATAGAGCTGTGGCGCTTAAAATAATTTCTGGTGGCTAAGGATACCCTAAAACGAGTTGTTTGTGCAAAACTTTCTTCTAATTGATTATTCCCATTGGATAATTAGTGGCAGAGGAGAGCACTGACATTTTGTTACGTTGCCTCGTGACAAGCACGTGCATGAGCATCACAGCTTGGGCTATAGTTTTGTTCTTAAGCGACAAATGGTAACTATTTTAAGATAGTGCGATCCATTTCTACAGTAATCTGTACCTTTCCCCCTCTAGCTTTACAGTTCAACCATGCCATGCTGCGCACCAGCTTTGCAAGTTTGCTGCGTTCACGACTTCACGTGCTTCTCACATGAGTATAATAGCCTATGACTCCCCTCCTTGATTTCACCACATGGTGATTAACCCTTCAGTGGTCCCCACTAGATAGTGTGCTTATTTAGGTTCAACTGATCGAATCTCTAGACCGACAACACTGGATGGGGCTGAAAGACGGGCAGGTTCAATGAATCTGGTTGCCTGCAGTTTCTCTACCTGTGCAGCTGTGCGGCTGTGCGCCTGGGGCCATCTCAGATAGTCAGATCTCACAGCGAATCAAGCTTTACATAGGCACGTTGATAGTCTGAAACAAGCCCATACAACACTTGTATTTAATTATAGGAAACTTGATTATATGCTAGTATAGAGTAATGGGCCTGTTCTTGCCCTGCCGTTGAGGAACTACAGCGAAACGGGCCTGATGTAAAGATTCACTTATTGTTTTTCTTTAAAAAAAATCAATTATTGAAGGCATTTGAGGGATCTTTGCTTCGGGTGAATGAATAAATAAAGTACTCTAAAACAGCACTCTACCGCACTAACAGACACCATCAGTACCACCAACACCAAACAAAGTGGCCACTACAGATCTGATGACGAGAATACTGCACACATGTAAGGACAACTCTACTTCAGCTAATCAGCTGACCCTACTAGAGGGTGTGCTAGCAGATGGACGAGACAATTTGTAAGATTCGGTTAAGCTACTGAAATGTTCAATTGCTTTAATTGTTTGTAATGCCAGCCTGATTGCTGCTGCACAGTTGATTGAGAGTCCAATGCCATATTAAATCCTGTTAAGTCCATTTCAGATAATGACAACCTACCAATTTACCAAAGGCAAGTACCTCTTTATCAGTTTGACCAAAAGAGATGCATTGTAATTCAGGATAGGCTCTGCGCTGTTAGTGTGCCTGTAAATTGAGGTTGGAACCTGAAATTGCTCTTTCCCCTCGAATGCATTATTGCAACAAACCTTTACACATGTAGTAATCATGACATTCAAGGTGTACTGTGAGATAAAAGTGATTCAAATTCAGGTGCTGATTGCTTATTGAGGAATCTACCAACAACTACATTGCCAAGTCAGTAATATGTCCCTATCAAACTTTTATTATAAAAAGAACCTGGTGCCTCAGTTTAGTGGAGAATACGATCCCTGTAAGGGCTTGTGTCAAATCTAATCTTTTTGGAAAGTGACTATAGCTATTTACTAAAACTTTCCAGACAATAATGCTAATTGTATAAGCCAAATCACTAATTAATAGCTTGACTTCTGGAGACTACTTGAAACAAAGGCATCCTCATTTTGCCTCCCGGTTCGGATGATTTTTGCTTTTGCCAACTTGAAATCATTACTGGAAAGTGCTTATACATTGCGGATGCTAATTATATGATGTTGTGACCTGAGGAATAATACAAAAGCAAGTACTCTATCTTGTTATGCTAATTAAATGATATATGCCATCTCCAAAAAGGAAAAATTGGTGTGCTGCAATCATTCTCTCTAAGAAATGTTCTGATATATATTTTTTCATTTCACACAGGTAAATGGCAAAGAAGCAAGTATGTGGGAGTTTCCCTGGTTGGGAAGACCCTTGCCATCATGGGCTTCGGTAAGGTTGGTTCAGAGGTAGCACGCCGAGCAAAAGGGCTCGGGATGCATGTGATCGCCCATGATCCCTATGCCCCTGCCGATCGGGCGCGTGCCATTGGAGTTGAGCTTGTTTCTTTCGATGAGGCCATAGCAAGAGCCGATTTTATCTCACTCCACATGCCACTGATACCAACAACAAACAAGATCTTCAACGACGAGTCCTTTGCCAAGATGAAGACTGGTGTTCGGATTGTTAATGTGGCCAGGGGTGGAGTGATCGATGAAGATGCTCTAGTGAGGGCCCTTGATTCAGGCAAAGTTGCTCAGGTAATCATCAGACGTTTCTTCAATTCAAGTGTCATTTTACCTCATTGTTGTGAAGATAGATTCAGCTGAAAGGTGAAAGCTGACTCTTTCTTTGCCAATGTCGACAGGCGGCTCTTGATGTCTTCACCGTGGAACCCCCAGCTAAGGACAGCAAGCTGGTGTTACATGAGAACGTGACTGTGACGCCCCACCTTGGAGCAAGTACTGTGGAAGCCCAGGTCTGCATCTTTACCTAAAACCAGCCCTGCACTGCATTGATGCAAACCACTTGCCGCTGTCTCAGATGATGTACTAACTTCACTGAACTCGCCAAAATTTCAGGAAGGCGTCGCTATCGAAATTGCTGAAGCTGTGGTTGGTGCGCTGAAGGGCGAGCTCGCAGCGACAGCGGTGAATGCGCCCATGGTCCCAGCTGAGGTGAGAAAAGCTTCTCCCACTCGACATGTCACTTGTCAGTGCGGCATCGTTCAATTGTGAATGTACACTTGTACGTACAGGGAGATGATTAATACTTTTCTTGCCTTTGCCAGGTCTTGTCAGAGCTCGCTCCTTACGTTTCCCTGGCAGAGAAACTCGGCAGGCTGGCGGTGCAGCTCGTCGCCGGCGAGAGCGGCATCAAGGGCGTGAAGGTGGTGTACACCACGGCCCGTGGCCCCGACGACCTGGACACGAGGCTCCTCCGCGCGATGGTGACAAAGGGCCTTGTGGAGCCCGTGTCCAGCACATTCGTGAACCTGGTGAACGCGGACTACACCGCGAAGCAGCGCGGCCTCCGCATCACGGAGGAGCGTGTCGCGCACGACAGCCCGGCCGCCGAGGCGCCGCTAGAGTCGATCCAGGTGCGCCTCTCGCAGGTGCAGTCCAAGTTCGCCGGCTCCATCAGCGACGGCGGGGACATCGTCCTGGAGGGCCGGGTCAAGTACGGCGTGCCGCACCTCACCCTCGTGGGGCCCTACGAGGTGGACGTCAGCCTGGAGGGCAACCTGATCCTGTGCCGGCAGATCGACCAGCCCGGGATGATCGGCAAGGTCGGGAACATCCTCGGCCAGAGGAACGTGAACATCAGTTTCATGAGCGTCGGCCGGACGTTCCGCGGCAAGCAGGCCATCATGGCCATTGGCGTTGACGAGGAGCCCGAAAAGGAGACGCTGGAGAAGATCGGGGGCATCCCGGCGATCGAGGAGTTCGTGTTCCTCGAGCTATGATGGATAGCGAGCTCTCAGTAGGATTGATACTACGGTAGTAAGTAATGAACTTGGTATTTGGCCACAACCGGGAAGAACGCGATCCGTGATCGGGTCGGTCGGTCGGTCTGCCTGTCTGTTTCGGGACCTCTACATTTTTTACGTCAGGAAGTGGAGTGCTAGCAGTGTATGTGAAGGGTGCCTTGGGTTGGCCCCTGCCTGAAACTCTGAATAAGATATATATGTATGACGTTATTATGTCTGTTAGTCTGTACAAACTGTGTGTATCTTGGGCGTCATGCGTGGTTCTGGGAACAGCATCACGGTCAGAAATCCTAACCTTCTGTACTGCAGAGTGTGATCATCTGTGATGCAATAAATTGTGATATTGTTCTAACGATCCCAATGGATACAAGACCTTGGTTCCAGAAAGTTAAACAGAGAGAGGGGGCGAATGGGCTTGTAGTTCAATGGTAGAACGGTCCAGTGGGACGCTACCCACCAGGGTTCAAATCCTGGTGCTCGCACCTTTTCTCGGATTTATTCCGGGATTTTCCGGCGTTATGCATTAAGTGGTAAGCGACGTTCCCGTCGACGACGAGGTACCAGTGGTGACTTCGAGAATCTCCAGATCTGCCGGTGCTCAGTCCTTCGAAGGTGCTCATAGGGGTAGGGTTTGCGTACGTGTATTCATAGGGGTGAATGTGCGTGTGTGCTGTGAGCGTCTGCGTTGTACTATGTAATCTCAAAAAAAAAACAGAGAGGGGAGGAAAAATTCTGGGTCAGATTGTCAGAAACCAGCCCAGCTCTTTAGTTCATGCTTCTCTTCTTGAAAGGGCTTTATCTCTGATCTTAAGCGGGCCTTAAAAATACGGACCCCGCGCCTGTTAGGCCTCCATGGGCCCCTAAAGTGCTCCCTTGTTTTGCACGCACGGGCCGACGGCCACAATAAACTGAATTTTTTTTATATACTAGGAATGTATCCGTGCGTTGCTACGGGCAAAAAATATTAATAAATGTAAATACTAGATGTTAAGCAATATTGTTGAAAAACACATATCATCATTCAAACAATATTATATCATCGATAAAAAATTTCAATTACAAAGATTTCTTGACATGATAACAAAAGGCAATTTTGCTGACAACATTAGTCCCTAAAAAAGCAGAAAACAATATACATTCATCCCAGTGTGCATTCTCCTAACTACGGACAATGTAAAAAAGCTTAAGGTTGCACTCATCCTAGCATGGCTTTGTATCTTCCAATGAACAAAATTAACCATACTATGTTTCATTAACCATCTTGCAAAAAAAACCATTGTCAATTATATCATCCTGCAAATCAAAGTGTAGCATTATTCAAAGACTTGTTTAAAAGTTTGGCAAAATCTCCTACAGTTCTACTGACTCACCAACGATGGCATTCAAAGACTTCAACTACAGAAGAGACATCTTTTATTTAAAATAAACATAGGAGTTCATATGTGTATTGAGGTCAAGATGATCACATGATTAAGCTGAGAAATTGGGCATTCATCTCATCATAAAAGCCTAGAAATACAAACATGAACAAACAAACACAATCTTAATCTGTTACAAGCATGGAGAGACACCATTTGTTGTCTTCCCAGTTATCCAAATAACTAATGTTCATATCTGATCTGTATGAAATTTAAATAGGTCTGCTCAACCCTAAATGGGGCCAGACACCAACAAATTGTCTAGTAATAGATTAGAACACTTAAATAGGTGATCATTGCTATTACTATTAGAGTATTTGTGTAAGTTAAACACAAAATGAAAGTAGCATGTTTGGAAGCACACAAACAGAGATAGCATCAATTGTAAAAAAACCTACAAGTGGAGCCCATATTTCCTCGTGCATGCATGCTACCAGCTTGGCACTTAGGCCAAAAAGCTTTAGCTCCTTTCTTGATACATTCTCCATGGACAGGCACTAATCAATGATGTACACAATCAAGCAAAGTGCCTCTAGCACCAGGATAATCCAACAATGCATCAATTTAACAATGATTCAGTCAATCAACAATGCAGCAAGAAAACCAATGTTGCTTCTCATCAGTTTTCTTATAACAGAAGTGAATGGGTACAAGGAAAAAATAATATCACCTCAGTATTCTTGTAGAATCGGTATAGTTCCTCGACATATTCAACCATAGCCAGCTCATTGTGAGCATCAGGAGCATCAACATCATATACATTCACCTTCTTCAGGGTGGAGATTACCCCATCAGAAGCCTGTGTTCAGAAAAAAAAAAACTCACACATTCGTAGAATGATAGAGGAAATCCTTGAGCTTAGAATTCAGGTTGTGCTCATACCCTGCTGCAAGTTGTCAGAATATTAGTAAGGGTTGGTACCTGAGAAGATACGAGTTCAACCAGGGAAACATCATTGACCTAGGAAACATGTCATAGATGGCAGCAGATAGAAAAAACTTAAAATATTCAAATTTGTTTCACTATTTTGTGTTTCATCAGTGAGAAATAAGAAAGCTATTCTGTTGCTTCTATGTTTCCTCGAATTCTGCATGTTTCTACAGTTCAATGGCATATGTGCTGTTAGACCTGAACTCACAAATACAAAGACTCACAATATCACCATCACTATTCTCAATATTCTAGAACCGTACCAGCCCACTGGAAAACAACATGTTTCAACAGCAATCAACGACAAGATTGCCAAAGATGAGTCTATAGCTCTGTAGGAGAAACCATACGAAGCATTCCATTTTGCAGCAAGCAGGCATGACATACCTCACTGAATTTAAGATTGAAAGTTGTTCAGTAGTTATAAGTAGAGACCACCTAAATCACAAAAAACCAAAAAGAGTTACAAAGTTGGATAAGAAATCTGAATCGGCAATAGATACCGGACTATAGTTTGTAAATAACAGGACAAATAAAGAGTAAGAGTTATCACAGTTGGATAAGAAATCTGAACCCGGTAATGGGTATCGGACTATAGTTTGTAAATAGCAGGACAAATAAAGAATAAGCTATTACTGAGAAATAATATTGATTTGAACAATTAAAAGATTGTTTTGACAGCCCCGCTTTGGCCACCAGTTGCAAGATTGACCTAATTGGTTTTCACAATCACCATTTAGAATTTTTTATATCATACTACTGCGCAATTTTTTTTAAAAAAAGTGATGCAAGCATTATCGTTACCTACCTGATAATTCACCTTGCCTACAAGCCAGCCCAACCTGATAATTCACACTATGCCGTAGGAACATCTTGGGGGGAAATTAAGTACCTGGTCCTTGTTTTTTACTCACAACAAGGTGGTAAAGTTCTGGAAAAAAATGGAAATTGTATCAACGATTAGTATGCAAACAGAATGTATGCCTCTTACTTTTGCTACTTCCTGCATCACATTGAAGAAATTCTCCTATTGGCATCTCCGCACAACCCATTGTCGACTTGGCCGCCTTTGTTCTTTGTTGTTGTTTCAGCCACCCAACCACTCATCCTGCAGCAACAATAACAAATTTATTTGTTTTTGTTTCATATTCTACTGATTGTAATAAGAGCAGTTTATCTGTCTCATAGGCTTTATGATCTGAAATGTTGTGGGATCAAGAGTGTACAGTAACATCACTCAAACAACTCACTGTATCGTAGTTTTAACATGTACAAAACATCCCATGATTTCAGTTTTATTGCTATTTGAAAAAACTTTGTTCCAGATGGGTGGTCATCAAAGCTGAAATTATATTTGATATAATGGATCACTGAAAACTGTCAAACCATAGAATTAGTATTGAAAGCTTGAGGAGATCTGTGGTTTGCAAAGAAAAAAAAATGCTATATAACAGAGATAAGGAGGTGCCTAAAAAAATGAAAAACTGAGAGTTTAGATACCTCGGCAAGCAAATTTGACATCTCCGCACAACCCATTGTCGACTTGGCCGCCTTTGTTCTTTGTTGTTGTTTCAGCCACCCAACCACTCATCCTGCAGCAGCAATAACAAATTTATTTGTTTTTGTTTCATATTCTACTGATTGTAATAAGAGCAGTTTACCTGTCTCATAGGCTTTATGATCTGAAATGTTGTGGGATCAAGAGTGTACAGTAACATCACTCAAACAACTCACTGTATCGTAGTTTTAACATGTACGGAACATCCCATGATTTCAGTTTTATTGCTATTTGAAAAAACTTTGTTCCAGATGGGTGGTCGTCAAAGCTGAAATTATATTTGATATAATGGATCACTGAAAACTGTCAAACCATAGAATTAGTATTGAAAGCTTGAGGAGATCTGTGGTTTGCAAAGTAAAAAAAATGCTATATACAGAGATAAGGAGGTGCCTAAAAAAATGAAAAACTGAGAGTTTAGATACCTCGGCAAGCAAATTTGAACTCATGTCATCAACCAATCAATCCTTGCAGCTTCAAATGTTGTGAATGACAAAGCCCCCATTCACCAGATACAACTACAATTTACCGGCTTCATCAATTCAACTGTAGCCATACAGTACTATGTTCGGCAAGTAGGGATCAAGACAGGGATTCAGGCAGCGGACAATTCAGCAAATAGAACAGATAATAACCACAATACTATTTAGCTAATGTGGTGTCCCAGAACTGTTGGCTTGCCAGCCAGAAGACAAAACAAAGGTCTTGGAATAACTTCCCATGTCAAGCTGTTGCAGAGTCACTGAAACATTGCAACGTAGTATGGATCAATTAGACAATCACCCTGTTCGTCTGGCTTATCAGCCACCAGCCAGCAGTACTTTTCTCTCAGAAAAAACCAGCCACCAGCAACCAGCCAGCAGTACTTTTCTCTCAGAACAAACTAGCACCAGCCACCAGCAACCAGCCAAGCGAACAGGCCAAATATTTAACAGGAACATTGCATTTAATCAAAAAGTGGGCATACAATTTTAACAGAGACATGCATATGATGAAAAGCCATCCACACACAAATCCTTGCATCAGTAGTTCTAACAGAACAGTAGATGGCCAATAGATGGCTTGCACGAGAAGCTCCAAGATATGTTAATAATGTTTTAGAATTTAGAATATAAATAGAGTTTCTTGATTCCAACAATATATGTGACTTGCCGGTATGAAGTTCAAACTCTACACTACATGCTTCCAACTTAAACAGATTCAGTTAAGCTTGTACTCCTCCCTCCTATTTCTGACACGAGCTCTTAAGCTTGTCATCTAGTGCAATCTCAAAGGAGCATACAGAGACAACAAGCAAGGACTAAAACAATTATTCATGTACAATCAAATAATGCAAGGCATACCAATTCATAGGCACAGAGGTAGCAATCAAGGACTCAATCTAGTCCTCTTACCTATCGTGTCCATGCTTTTACATCTGAAACAACTATCAGTGTCTAATATACTTGCAGTGACCATTATCTCTCTTCCTAAAAACTAACCAATCCACAACTGCAAATTGAAGCTGCAGTCTAGGGTTGCTGCAATATTGGAATTGGACAGAATGATGCAATGTCAGACACAAATCTGTAGTCCCACAGCATCAGGGTGCCAGACACAGGTGTCTAATTTCACTGATATGCTGATTCTCGTAGGATGCAAATCAAGAACAAGCACAAGAGTATACAAACAATGCATTGAAGTCATGCCACTCAAAAGTCATAATAGCAAAATTTCATATTTCAAGGTGTGAGGGCAGACAGAAGAAAAACAGCAGCACATCATACATCTCATAATTTGGAATGTGATATTTATTCCTTTTATTTGTCTTCTTTTGACTTCAGTAAGCAGAGGTGGTTAATATTTTTTTTAAATGGTTCAGTATGCAGAGTAGTTAGATTTTTTTTTGACTCATAAAAGACGTGTACAGAACTAAATTAGGAATCTTGCTTGCACATGGTAACAACAGTTTAGATTAGAAAAAACACGCAAGTGGGTGACACGGGGTTGAACACTTTGAAATTCCCCGAGAAAACAATATTTGTACGGCAATATTTTAAATCTCTATCATCAACACGGAATTCTGGCCACACAAGGCAACCATCACCAATCAATCGGTAAAACGACCTCCGGCCAAATCGCGAATCAGGAAACGGTGACCGGAGAAAGCGCGCGCAGGCAAAGCGGGAGTAGAGTACTAACCGGCCACACGGCGGTAACAACCTTTTTATTTATTTTTTTGAGATTTTTCATTTTGTAAAACACTTTTTTCATTTTTTAAAAAACAAGAAAATGATAAATTTAAACATAATCACAACACAAATTGGCATATATAAAAGAAAAGATTATAATCAACGAGTAGATGCAAAATAGTTTATACAAGATCATGGTAAAAGTACTGTTGTGACAGAAAACACTAATACATCTAAATCCGCCGGCTCCTCTTCGGCCTAACAGCTCTAGCACCAGCCCTGGTGTGGTCCCGGGCGTACGTCAAGGGGTCAGGTGGCCTGATGACCCGGGGTCCGAGCTCGTCGGGAGACGGTGTCGCCATGGCCGCCTGCGACGAGCCTGCAACAGCCGGTGTCGCTCCGCCCGCCGGCGACGACCCTGCACCAGCCGGTGTCGCTCCGCCGACCGCCGGTGTCGCTCCGCCCACCAGCTGTGTCACCTGCGTTCCAAGAGGCGGCGCCTGTGTGAACTGTGACGCGCCAAGCTCCTCGCCGTCCGTCGCATCCATGGGCGCGAGAAAGTCGTGGAACCTAAACTCGTCTCACTCCAGCTGGTCGTCAGGGGACTCCATCGAGGCCGCAGTCAGGTCGAAACCTGCAACAAATAGTATTAGTTTTCCACGTATCGTACTTATCGAATTTTAATGTAATAGTTAAGGTCATTACCATGCTGGAAGATAGGTGCAGTGGACGAGGAAGGAATATCTGCCGCCGGAAAGACCGGCGGTCTAGGTGCCGTCGTCTCTGGCTGTGGAGCCCCGGTGAAACCTCCTAGTCCCGTCGGAAAGACCGGCGGTCTAGGTGCTGTCGTCTCCGGCTGTCGAGCCCCGGTGAAACCTCCTAGTCCCGTCGGAAAGATCGGTGGTCACCCTGTACGATTAAAATATAGTATAACAAAAACACACAACAACTCCGTGCATTAGTTGAAAAGAAGGTCCAGTGAAAGTACCTGAGCCGGGGAAACAAACGGCCGCTGCACGTAGGTGTGCGAGCCCTGCGGCTGTGGCTGCTGCTGTGCCATCGGAGCCGAGAAAGTAGCACGTGCAAAGGTGGAAGGCGCCTAGTACGAACGAGCTGTCGAGGCGGAGCTCGAGGACGACGTTGGGTGGCGCGGAAGAAGTGGAATGTCTGCGGCCCCGGCGTAGTTCACGACGGCGGTGTACCTCGTGGCAACATCGAGGATCCTGTTGTACGTGTGGCGGTGCTGCTGAGGTCCCCAGGTAAAACACGCCTCCCTCGCGGCCGCTGCGATCCGCACGATCTCAGCAAGCGCGTCGTGCTGCTCACGAAATTAGTAGCACATGTTATAATGAATAGTAGCATGAATAAAATATGATTGCAGTATCGTAGCTTACCGCTGTGTCGGCGGTCTGGTCTCGTCGCACCAGGTATGTGGCGTCCGGTAGTAGCCTGTCGTGGTCCGGGACCGGTGGCGGTGGCGGGGCAGCAGGGACGTACGTCACCCGCGTCCGCGTCCTTGGGAGGTACCACTTAAGGTACGCTACCCAGGCCGCGCCGTCGTGAAGGCGGTGCTCGGTGATGACGTTATCCTCGTCCGCCGCGGATGCCCACTCGTCCACGTACGGCTGCAACCTGTCGACGAACGACGTCGCCGCTGACACACCCTTACGCGTCCACCTAGCATAGATGAAACAAAAAATTATTTGCAACTTACTACTTGTAACGGAAAAAATGAGTAAAATGCACCGGATGTCCATCAACTTGTAAGAATGTGTCACTTAGGTCCATCAACTTTGAAAATGCATTTTTAGGTCCATAAATTTGTTGAGTCGTTCACCGCAGGTCCATAACTGTCCACATATGCTTCTACTAGTGACATGACATGATGACTTGGCTAGAAGAAGCATATCCTAATTAAGACATTTCATCGAGTAGCTTATGAGTGACACGTGCTTGATATTTTCAGAGCTAAACGACAGCAGCCTACTTCTGTCGTACACGCGAGGAGGCTACCGTTATTCAACCCAAGGAATGTCTAAGTATATGTGTCGCTCATTTGTAACCTACTAATTGAAAAGCCTCATCTAGAAGATGCTCCTTGAGCCAAGTCATCATGTCATGTCACCAGTACAAGCATATCTGGACAGTTATGGACCTGCGGTGAATGACTCAACAAGTTCATGGACCCAGAAATGCATTTTGAGAGTTGATGGACCTAAGTGACACCTCCTTACAAGTTGATGGATCTCCAGTGCATTTTACTCGGAAAAAATTATAACTGGCTCATGGTAGCTCACCTATGCGCTGTGGGCGGTAGACGTGGCGCAACAGGTACAGGCGACTCCTGGTAGAGGCCGAACTGCCTCATCACCCGGTGGACCGCGTACTCCTCGACGTAGACGTCGAACACCAATCGTCGCCGCGTCATCCAGTACGTCTGGTCTCGCAAGCACAGCGACGAGAGGCCCTGTGGTGCGCGGACAGCGACCATGGCAGGAGTGTACGGCGTCCACCGAACCTGAGCATCGACCATCCGGTCGATCTGACCCACGAAGTCCTTGTATGCCTTCTTCGCCTGCTCCCCAGCCCAAACGTGTTGCACAGAATATGAAAAGTTAATTAAATCGAACTAAGGAACTTATTAAGCGAAGAAAACAATAAGGGAGGTCATTACCTTCCGGAGGCACCACAGAGAACCCATGGTGGGGAGGTCCGCTGGGTCGGTGTCAGCTGACAGCGGCTCGTACTCCGAGAGATCGGCCTTGGGCCGACCGATGTCGAACCGCTCGTGGATCCACATCTGCAGCAGGAGAGGACAACCCAGGAGGATCCCCTCCCTACTCGCCGGCTTCGCCACGCCCGAACACAACCCCCTATAGGTAGCGGCTAGAACAGCGCTGCCCCAACTGATCTGGGGCATCTCGTCGAGGGGGGAGTCGGCATCTATAATTATAATTCAAATAATTTAATCTAATTATTCGAATTAAAACTATTTTCTACGAAATTTATATGAATTTAAACGAATTTTGATAATTATAACCATTTTCTAGGAATTTTATATCAATTTTAAACAAATTTTATGAATTATAACTATTTTCTAGGAATTTTATATCAATTTAAATGAATTATTTGAATTATAACTATTTTTAAAATTTTTATATCAAGTTAATCAAATTATTTGAATTATAATTATTTTCTAGGAATTTTATGTCAATTTAACCTAATTATTTGAATTAAAACTAATATCTACGAAATTTATATGAATTTAAACTAATTTTGTTTATTATAACCATTTTTTACGAATTTTATATCAATTTAAACAAATTTTATGAATTATAACTATTTTCTACGAATTTTATTTGGATTATAACTATTTCTAAAATTTTTAAAATTTCTAAACCAAGTTAACTAAACTAAGTTAACTAAACTATACTAACTAACTACACTAACTAAACTAAACTAACTAACTACACTAACTAACTAAACTAAACTAACTAAAGTTAGAAACATACCTGAGTCAAAAGTGCTCCGAAGGGTTGAAAGCCGAAGATTTAGGAGGAGAGAGGGAAGGAGGGAGGAGGAGGTGGCGGCAGCCGTCGGCCCCTTATATAGGGGTGAGGCAGCCGCCGTACCCCACCGTGTGGCACGGCGGTAGGACTCCTGCCGCCGTGTGGTACGGCGGCAGAGGTATATTTCTGGTAATTTTTGTTCGCGTTATTTATTTTTTCGGAAATCAACGAAAAAATATAAAAAACAATACCAATAAACTGGATCCGAACAAAGCAAGGAATACGAGCCTACCTTATTTTGTGATTTTGCTAATGTGCGTGTACTGATAAGGTGTGGCGTTGGAAGATTATTAGTTGGTTTTGATTGTGAACTTTCGAAAGGACTTGGGGTGCATAGGTGATGTGAGTCGAACCTAAGCGGCATGTTTATAGGCATAGTTTTGGATACGGCCTAATCAGTGCAGGTAATGCGATAAATAAGTTTTTTCATTGTATCATGGTTGGATACGGCTTTGGGCATTCTAGTTATGCAGTAATTTATACTCTGTCGCTCCCACCAATCGATGAGGCTTCTATTATAATTTAGTCTCAATTTAATTAGGAAGCAAATGCAGTTTCAAGATGAACTCAACCTCGAAAAGGAATTCAATAAGCTGTGTAGTCAACCCATTTATCTTTCATAATAGGTTGAAACAGATATTACCTGTCACTTGAAAATAAGGTTGTTTCTTTTAAAATTTAGCAAGTTTTTTGTTTGTTAAACAGGTTGACGTTCCACTAGGAATGGAATAACAAAGGCTTTTGGCAGTTTGTGGATCAGAGATGTGATTCGCCTTTTTTAGTAAGAGTTTATTTCTTTTGGTGTGCTCTTCCTGGAACTGGTAATAGGCTCAATTTGTATTGCTCTTGCAGTTGTGCCACTACCATGTGGGTTCAGACCCATATGTAAGTGACTCAACTGCAGAGGTAAGTACTTCAGAGGATTACGTTGTCGGAAGCGTGCAGTGCCACTTGCAGCTGAAGGAAGAGAGAAGAGGACAACGTCGCTCGCACCGAGAAGAAGATGATAGAGTATGGGCTTTTTGAGGTCGGGATTTGCTGAGGTTAGTTAATTTGTGGCCGTCGGACTTACAGAAAGCTTGGGGGCGGCGTTTGACCGACGGTGGTGGCGGGTTGCATGGCGGGTGAGGTCGGGCAGCAAGGGCTTTGCCGGCTAGGGCGGGACAAGATAGCCGGTGGCCTGTGCTGGTGGTGGAGCGGAGGACGTCGGAGTTGTTCGGAAGGGTGGGGTGAAGGCAGTGGGGGCGGGGTGGTTAGTGGTTGGCTTGGTCGACGGCGAGGTTGCTGCTGACCGTGGATGGTGGTTGTGCTTGATGGGAGCATGGTGGACAGCTACGATGCCATCAATCCTAGGGAGGCGGACCATGGGGGTGGTGGTTGAGGAGGCATCCGGTGGTGGTGAGGATGAACGACGGGAGGAAGCTATGGCGGACCTACCTCACTCGATTTTTGTGTGTCAAAGGAACTAAAAAATCACCATGTTTAACCTTTGTAAATCTACACATTCTTAAGGTGTGTCCTCATTCAAAGTTTGTGCTAGGTCCGCCCCTACCGGAAGACAAGCGAGCTGGGAAGTGTTAGCACTTAGACCTCTTTTCGAAGCGCTCTACGTGCCGCTCCGACATCGAAGGAGCCAGAGTTACACCAAAGACTTCTGTGGGTGCCCGCTCCTGTTGAGCTGGATGGGAGGGGCAGAGCTGTTTTTGGGCAAACTTCCAAAAATGCCGATATGCCTGTGCAAGGAGCGCGGCCAAATAGGCCCTTAGCAGCAAACGCGCGATTGCTGAGGGCCCCGGGGTCGAATGGCCACCGTACCCAATTGTCCAATTCCAACTGCGTAGTATCATCATCATACTCCAGTTGAGGGGGGGGGGGTGAAGAGATGAGCAAAAACTTGTACGGAGAGATTCAATCATCCCAGCTTCGATCTCAAGGCTCTTTTGGAACAAAGGATTTTCAAAATATAGGAATAGGAAAAATGTAGGATTTGAGTTGGTTGTCAATTACAATCCTATAGGAATGAGAATGTAGGAAACTTTCCAATTATGATGTTTGGCTACAACATAGAAAAATCATAGGAATATCTAGAGAGATATAGACACAAAGAAAAATTTCGAAGAGGTTGGACCTCTTGTCATATTTCCTTCAAAATTCTTATGGAACAAGGCAATTCTCAGGAATTTCATAGGATTGATAGGAATTCAATCCTTTGTTCCAAAGGTCTTCAAAAGAAAATTTCTTATAAGATCCAAATCCTCTAAAATTCCTATACTTTTCCTTTGTTCCAAACGGGGCCTCAATGTTATGGTCTTGTGCCGATTTGGTCCCTAGAAACTCGTCGAGTACTGGTATACTTCTTATATAATCAGATGAGGCGCGGAGAGCTGCGGCGTCGCGTCCCCCGCGTCGATCGGCGCCGGTGCGCCCGGTTGCCCCTCCCTCTCCGGCATCTTTCCGCCCGCAGCACCTGAAGGAGGACGCCGCCCCACGCGTCGCTCTCCGTCTCCCGCATTATTCCCCCACGCTGGATGCTGCCCAATTCCAGTGGCCGCTCCCACCGTGTCTACGTCCGGTCCGTCGCCGCCGCCTCGGCGACGCGCTGAGACTCGGCCGAGCCGTACGATCGCGAGGAAGCGGCGGAAGAGCGCGCCAATAATGGAGGTGGCACGCGCTGCAGCACCAGCACCGATGATGGTGGCTGCTGGTGCCAGTGCCATAGCCCATATTGCTGCTGGTGGCAACCCACACCCACGCCACGCCACGCCACGCACGGCGGCGTCCGCCGGTTGGATACGGACGCGACGCGACGACGCGGCGGCCTACAAGCCCTTCATGGAGGGGGCGCGCGGTCTGGCCGCATGATGTCTCCTCCCGTGTCCGTCCACTACGGCGCGCCGCGCACTCGCCCTTGATCACTACTCCTAGTCCATGTCGTCCGGGGGTCGATGCTCGCTTCGGGATCACGCGATGTGTGTGTGGCGCCCGCGGCCGCCGGGGCACACACGCACGGGCTGATGCCCTGCCTGCCATCTCGGCCTCGGCCTTCTCTTGGACTCTCGGTGGTGGTGGTCCTACTCCGACGCTCGAACACGACTTTGGTGTACTGCTAGGTAGCTCTATACCTGGTTGCCCGGACAAGAAGCAACGAGAGCCACTACCACTTGGGGTCGATCGGTCCGCCGCCACATACCATATATGCAAGTTGCTGATAAGGGACCATGGCCCATGTGTGAGATGGAACTGCACTTGTGAAACGAATGATGACAGAAGTATGAATCAAGAACACCACAAAGAGCTCTCAAGAATATATATAATTCCGTACCGGTGAAAAGATGAACATGCATCACCGGTCACCGCAACATCAGGATTCATCAAGACATTCCATTTTAGAACCTCTTGTTTGGTGTGAACTTAACAGTACGGACTAGCACAGTTTTGCAGAAAAGCACCCCAAAAGGCTTGACGTAAACATATCTATACGGTACTATTTTCAGGTACGTACGGCCGGTATTATTATACTGCACAAGAACAATTAAAAAGATGGCGATTCTGAAGAAAATAGAGAGGAGAACAGGGCGGAAATTGTACAATCCGTGGTCGTCGTATGGCCCGGACGTAAAGTTCCGGTCGTAGTCGCCTCATCGCCTGCGATGCGGCGGGCAAATTAGACGGGTGCGTGGTGGCCGGCCGTCGTCGTCGTCTGATAGCTCCACTGAAATCTGCCGGACGTCGTGCAGCCTCAGATACGTTCCATTCGTACCCTGTCCACCTCCGTTCGACATCACCATTACTTGCCGATCGAGAGTTCATAACCCTCCCAAAAATTAAACCGTACGTCGTTATCCCATCTCTCATCACAAGATCGATCATTAGTATATACTCTAATGAACCAAGAAACTTTTATATGATTATATCTATATAAAGAGGCCTTTTTCCTCTCCGGTGAGGAAGTTCATGTGCAAAGTGGCCTACAGGCCCTCCACAACTTCAATCAATGGAAGGATGACTTCATAAAGCAGCAGCAGCAACAGCCAACAGCAGCTTGCTTCTTGCTATAGCTGTGGCTAATTGCTGTTTGGGCGGAGCCATCAATCATGCATGCACTAACACACCGGCATCTCTTGTGCGCTCCTGTTCCAAGAAATCGCCAACCACTAGGCGTCCAGCAGCAGATCGCCAAAATTGAAGCGGAAAATAAAGCCATGGCCAGACCGGCGCAGGACGTCGTCGTCGGCGCCGTCCCCGCCGATCGAGCTCACCGTCGCCGGCGCACCTGATGACGATCGATCACCGTGCTTTGACATGGAGAGGCACTGCTAGCTCCAGCTTCACCTACTGGCCCCTACTGTGCAGGTGGTGGTAAAATGGCTCTCGTCAGCGATTACAACTGCACGGGGTTAAAGCGCAACAACGCAACCTTTAATTTCTGGGGTTTAGAATTTGTGGTGTCAGAACCCAGCAGCGATAATGGAGAGAGCGATCAGTGTAAACTCACGTCTAAAGTACCTAGCAGGGCTAGCAGTCTAGCACAATGCTTATCCGATCCGTGAGGACGTAGTAGGTTATTGGACGCACCACACATGACGACTTGACGAGCTCTTTGCATTGCTTCAAGAAGAGCCCTGTCGATCGAACTGGCTCTATCAAGTTCCAACCACACCACTAAGAATTCTGTATGATTAGTATATTTTGATGGCGTCTTTAGATTTGCAGACACGTCATACTGCTGTCCCATCTAGTAGTTAGTGACTTTAGATTTCTCAAACCTACTAGTTTCTAGAGGACTCGTGACACTCTCTCATTGGAGGAAGAAGTTATAATTGAAAGAGAGAAAGAGAAAACAATTATTACTCGAAGACACTACCACTGTGAAAGATGGTTTCTTTAGATGATTTCTTATGCTATGGAAACCGTGTTAGTTTCTTCCATTGAAACTGCCCTTAGTGGGCTTTGCATTAATTAATTAATTCTTAATGCTGAAGGTTGCCTGCTTGACATGGACTACCGAGTACTGAGACACAGATTAACAGATGATGAATAACACAATTATGGTTTCAAAACTAATTAATTTGCAGCTAATAGGTACTCCATCCGTTTCAAAATACTTGTCATTCTGAGTTTTTTTAATACATTTCATTTATTATGTATGTGGACATACTAACTAGAGGTTTTTTACGGTACACAATACGACCTGTACGACCGGTTGAAAAAGGACTCGTATGTTATAGAAAAGGACCTATTTGTAAGGATCTGACGGTTGACATTAATTCTATACGACTAGTTTTTTTAGCTGTCGTAAGGTAATATTCAAAGGTCGTATGAGTAGTATAAGAGTATTATCGAAAATGTAGTGTTGTAATATAGGAAATGAAATATATGAAATGTTTTAGATAGTACAAGGGGTAGTGGGGAATTTTTTTCCAAATAATATATATATCAAATTACCATTTTATCCATAGGGAAACAACCGAAGAAACCGATAATACGACCGTACGACCGTTGGGTCGTATTGTGTACCGTAAAAGACCTCACTAACTATCTAGGTGCATAACAAAGTAAATGTATCTAGAAAAGCCAGAATGATAAATATTTTGAAACAGAGGGAGTATTTCACTAATTTTTTTTCTTGAATACGCAGAAGAGTTGCGTATCATTGTATTAAGAAGAAGAACAGTACAAAGTTTGAGAAAGTATACATCGCGGAGCAAGCTCGCGCCAGCCTCTTGCAATCTAGTGCAAGGCAGGAAAAGAACAGCAACCATTATCTAGAACAAGCATACTGCTACTACTCATGCCTTAATCTACCTAGGTGCCTAGCCCCTGCCTGGATCCAGAGCTCGGCTTCCAATTTCATCCGGTGCACAAGCTCTTCGGAGGTGGCATATAGGCCTATAGCAGTTGTTGAACAGCCTCGCGTTCCTCTCCTTCCGGACACTCCAGATGGTGAGAGGTATTTCACTAATCAATGTGCTCAGGAATCTAGTGCAGGTCTCACCTCCTAATAGCAGCTCCAAAGTCCAAATTCTTCATCAGCACTCTGAAATTCTTGTGTTAAAATCTACGCTAGCTCGTTCGTACAGTCGTACTGCCTGCAGGTAAATCTGGGTGAAACGTCCATGCACGTCAGCATCATGGATTCATGGTGGATGTCTCAAGCATTGAGAGCGAGTTGACACGATTTACCATGAACACATGAAACGTCCATGTCAGGAATCTGTTCATTATACCCTGTGTCTCAGAATGAGGCTGACTGGATATTCTGAAAACAACAGTGCCACAATGAAAACAGCTGCTGAATTCTCCATATATTTCTCCTCCAAAAAGGGAGAATATTTGCACTGTTGTTAGTTGCTGCTGACCTGATCATAATATTCGCAATCATGAGAAACTAAGCCCATCGACGCACCGCGTCCGGCGCCCTACTACCTGAAACTAATAATCCTCATCCACTTTGCTCCTTGATTTACTCTACTGCCCCTACATGCAAAGTGTGTGTGCCCTACCTGATTCCCACTCCCACACACACACATACACAGATCATATCGATCCCAGTTGGCCACTTAAGGGGCGCAAAAAAATATAAGAAAAATAAACCTATATTCCCATTTCCATTCACTCTAAAGAGCAAAAACAAAAGGCGAGCACAAGCACAATCTTTTCTCAAGAAACAAAAGTCCTTAGCGAAAGATCTGCTTCTGGATCATGATGCTATAACTTCATTCCCATTATAGCAAAAATTACATTTAACTGAGCAAAATTACGGCCCTCATCAGGCCCCCATTCTTCTATGTTCCTCATTGCAAAAATTACAGACAACCCCACAAAATTACGACTTCGGTCAGGGTTATCTTGGAGATGCATGGTTTTTTCAGCTTCACCAAACCAACACAAAAATGTTCTGCCTTTTGATTCGGCGTCTCGCTAAGGATTCCAAACCGCTCTGATCACCATCTCACCGACCGGAAAAATCGAAACAAACCTAAACTAAAATCTTTCAAAAGTGGAACACTCACACCTCAGGGATGTGGTGCTCCTCTCTTTCTCGCCGGCTCTCACTGTGCTCACCATTCTGCTCGGCGTCCTTGATGCTAGCCATGGCGACTTCTTCCACCTTGGTCTTCTCGGCCTCGTCGTCGCCCTTGTTGCTCCGATCTCCAAAGGAGGACGCCCTGCTCGACATGGGCGTGGCAAGGTACGTCGGCTTCACGTCCCCGGCCATAATCACCAGTATCTTCTCCTCCCATATCGGCGGCGGCAGGTCCGAGGCCGCGGGCTTCGCGCCGTCGGCGCCGGAGCCGTCGCCATCGCCGCGGCCGGCGCCGCCCTCCAGGTACCCGGAGAGCTTCCAGTAGGAGCACGCGAGGATGAGGAGGGCGAAGGCTATGAGGCCCAGCATCGCGGCAAGGCCGCCGAAGAGGTACGGCACCGGCGAGTGCCACGCGGAATGCGCGGCACCGCCGCCGGCCGCTGGGGCGACCACGGCCTTCGCCGCCGCTACCGCCGTGGCATTGAACCCTGCTCCTGGCCTCATTGCTTCGCGATGTTCTTGTACTACGCTTCTCTGATCCTCGGCCCGGCTTCTGGTGGTTTTTGAGTTCTTGAGAGCTTTTGCTCTGCTTGGCTTTGCTGTAATGGTGTGTGAGCCTGCTGGGCAACGAGTGTAGGGGTTATTTATAAGGAGGGAAAGGGGGAAAAGGAGGGAAATTTGTCACTGCTTGGGTGGATTGGCTAAAAGAAAACCACAGAATGGATTATGAGGTCACTCAGCCACTTTATTGTAGCAAAGTCTATACTACATGGTTTTTGTGTTAGAAAATTGCATGAAGGGGCTCCTCAAGGTACATTATTTGCTTTCGTGGACAACCATGGGAGTTGGCACAGGGGTGGAAATGCAAAATGGAAAGGAAACCTATTATGCTCCATGTTTCTCCTTTAGGGCCACTTTTGCTCCTTTTCTCAAATGTTTTGGGAGTATTATAGCATTTGATGGGTATTATATTGGACCATGGGGGGATGATGTACTTATCCACAAGAATGGTGCATCTCCAACTTTTGTTATGTTGCTACAGGATAAGGGCATCACTATGTGTTATACCGCACTAAGAAAAGCATAGAGCACCACCCTTAAATGGTAGGACTTTCATCTTGCTGGTTCGGCATCAAGAGAAGGGTCATCAAATTACTTCCTACTTATAAGACAAATTGATATATCGATGTAACACGTTTATTCATGCATTTTAATCGTGGTTGTTGTCTGCAAATTTGTTTTGTGAAAGCAATTTGATTGCATATGTACAACTTAGAAATAGCAGACATATCTATGCATAGTTGAGCTAAACAATCACTGCTAAACAGCTAGCAAGGTATCACCATAGCTGTTTTTGTTACAGTATGTTGTGCTAAACAGCATGTGTAATTGTGTTCAAGTTAGTTACGGTTATTGCAATCAGATTTTATAAATGGTCCACAAAAGTCGCCTTTTGAAATTTCAACTAGTCACTAGGCAAAATAATCACTTTGGAAAATAGCCTTGTGTGTGTTTTGGCTAGCTTAGAGTGTCACACCCCACGTGTGAGTACTGAATTATCTGGCTTGTTTTCTTCTTACATAGCTCTCCTGTGTTCAGGGAAAAAAAAGGAGCTGAGAAATTCATCGCTACTTGTGAGCTGTGAGCAGAGGAGTTGGTTGTTCTTGCTTCTTTTTTAAGGAAGTTATTAAAAACAAGTCTCGTAAACAGTGGGCTTACTAGATCTTAACAATCTTGAACTGCATGCTCTTTTTTTTTTCTGAAACGAAACAATCTTGAACTGCATAGCGATGCACTACTATAGTTTTTACAGAAACCTCAGAGACATTCCTGTCCCACACCCAAATCTCTTCTCCCTTTTTATTTCCTCTGGATGTGCACACTGTCAATGTGGGATTCTGTTCACATTCTACTTAGATACCTGGATACAATCTTATCCAGAGGAGAGGCTGGAGCACTTAGCCAACACTATAATTTGCCTTTTTGACGCAGGTCTTCAACCTTTGATGACTTTGAGGGGCTGTAAGATGTATGAAGGCCGGGACAGTTGCAACTTGCTCTCTGTCCCTTTATGGACTACTACTTCATGCTGATCGGGTCAAGGATGAGCAGAACATCGGAAAATTGATGGATCCTACTATTCTGTCTCACCTTTTTTTTTTACTCTTTTTCCACGTTGCTAGCTCTTGTTTATTTACACTTGAAAAGGTTACTTAGTCCATGGATTCTAGAAGAAAACCTTTTCCTCTCTAACGAATCTCAAATATTTGCCTAAGCATATGTGTTATGAATCCCCAACAACGCAACGACAACGAATACGAAGATCTTTTTTTTTGTTGTTGGTGGAACTACTCAGTTATTATGTAGTAGTTGCTAACTCATGTAGGCGCCCCTCCGCGACCCCTCAACCACCGCCGCCGCCTCTCCCTACTCCGGCCACCCCCGCCTGCTCCGAGCCGAGATCCGTGACCCCCACCTCAAGCCACATCTACTCATCTCCGTCTCCCCTCCTATCTCCGCCCGTGCGAGGAGATCGAGCTCCGCTCTGCCGGCTGTCGTCCATCGTCGCGCCGCCTCCACTGCCTTGCCATGTTGGGCGTCGTCGAGTCGGATGACGAGGACCTCCTCGACGACGAGGAAGCCCCCTCCGTCTCGCCTGTCCTCCCATCTCCGTCCGACACCTCGTCCTTCCCCTCCACCACGCCTGTCCGCCCGTCTCCGGTTGCCGGCGCCATGAGCGGATCTCCCTCTCCGGGCTTCAGCGCTATAGGCGGACCCTCCCAGCACGGAGATGTCAGGCCGGGGTCATCCATCCCCTCGTCGCGCGAGCCCCAGACCATCTCCTCCAGCTCCTCATCTGCGCCTCGTCTTCTTTCCCCAACGGCGCCCCCTTCCACCCGGCCTCCGCCTCCTTCGGCCGCTCCAAGGAGCTGCAGTGGGCTGACTCGGAGGAGGAGGAGGAGGACGATGACGCGGCACAACCATCCTTCGTTGACGTCATGTGCCGCACACCGCCGCCTGCTCCCTCCTCTGGCGTGCGCAAGGTCCGTCCTTTCCCCTCGTCGGCGGCCCGGGTGCGCCGGGCGTACCAAGCTGGCGACCGTCGCCGCCACCCACGACTGTCCAAGAGGAGGGGTCGGCGGCCGTCGGAACTCGTCATCGGCCTCTCGCTCCGCGGCCGGGATGACAGGTGCAGGCCGCCTCCTCCCCGGTGTGGGCGCCAGTGCGCTTTGGGCGCGGCGGGCGGCCGCGTCCTCGTGCACCAGCGCCTCGGGCCGCGGGTGCCCGACGCCGTCGCGCATCAGCCTCGTCGCCGACGTTTCTCCCTGTCTGACGCTGACGGCTGGAGCAAGGTCCTGCCTCGTCAGGCTCCAGGACCCCCACGGCCGCGCTCCGCGGCACCCCGACAGGACCCTGCCCCGCGGCGGCGCAGCCTACCGGCGCAGCTCGACGGACGCTGCCTCAACTGTCTATCTTACAGCCATCGCGCCCACGCGGTGCCTACGCTGTTTCAACCTCCACCACATCGCCAGGGAGTGCAAGCGTTCGCGCAAGCCATCGACCGACAGCCCTGCTACCAGGGTCGCTCGCCTTCCTCGGCGCGAGACGTGCCACTGTCGTGAGCCTCGTGCCGACACGACAGGATCCACGCCGAGGGAAGATGTGACTTCTGGGGGGACGCTGCCGCCAGGCCGACACCTTCCTCACCGCCAAGTCGCTTCGCACCTCCACCTCCACCGCCGCAGCTGGATGCCGCCGTGGTGTGCTTCCTGTTGCAGAGGGACATACCCGTGGATGGGGCCTCTGATCCGATACTGCTCGAGTGAGAGATTTGCTTCTCGGTTCCGCCATCGAGGGCAACCGGGTCGGCATTGGACACTTCCCTACCATCGCCAGTAGCTGCCGTTCAGGCGAGCGCACCGACAGCCCAAGACGAGCCAATCAACGGTGACAGCATCGTGCTCGCTTCGCCTGCTTCCTCCGAAGGGCGCCTCAACCGCTTCGTGGATGCGATTCAGATGAGGCCAGTCCCTCCCCTTCTCGCGGCCCCAACCCGTCCGGCGGTGCAGCCGGCCCCTTCCGTGGCCCCCATGCGCAACAACTCAAGACTTGCCAACAGCAAACTCGTCAGGATTCCGGTCCTCGTCGTGGTGAAGTTCTGCTCATGCATCACCTCGACATGGAGGCTAGTGAGCTCGACGGGGCCTTCAAGGTCGGTTTGTCAGGTGGTTACGATGACAAGGTACTGGATGCTTTCCTCATATGGAAGGCAAATGCCAGTAAGGCTAGGGAGGGACTACTCCTTGTCTGAGCCGCAACCCCCCTCTAGGTCGGCTGGTTAGCGAGTAGTAGCATGAATGTGTTCTTATGTCTACCCTAAGTCACACTTTCTTGTAATATCTAGTGGGTGAGTTTGGCGTGTGCCTAACCGGCCATACGCTGTTGTAACAAACTATTATCATCTCCTTAATACAATGATACGCAGCTCTCCTGCGTATTCGAGAAAAAAAAATTAATACAAGTAAAACACTCTATTATCAAAATTTCGCGGGAACGGAATTTTTAAAAAGGAAATTAAATGATAAAATGTTTGAAATAAATGCCTATATATGGGAATGGGAGATTTTTCTCCCTCGGACCAGGCAGGCTCCAAATGGGGCCAAACTTTTGACGAGTCAACCCGAACAAGGATCATGCCTAACAATTTTTACAGTCTCCACATTTGTGGAGCAGGGCATATGCCCGTGCATATGCCATTGGCGGCAAAAGACAAGCGCTAGTGCCCCCAGCACGGGTGTTGAACTCAACCACTCCGCCCCCGGATCATAGGTGCTTCGGAGCACGGGTGCGAGGCGCCGGAGGCGGCAGCTAGCACTGGACATCACGGCCACGGGTCCTACCCTCTTCCTTTCCCCGATTTTTAACAGTTTGGACTTTGGTGGTGGACGCGCCGCGCAACTAACAACCCGCTGGGGCTCCCTCCAGTGGCGGACGGAGGCGGGCACACGAGTGCGCGCGGCGTCGCGTCGGATGGACGTGGGGGCGATTCCGCGCGGGACGTGGTGGCCGCGCGAATATTACGTTGTGTCAGCCGGGCAAGCGTCGATTAGGATGGGGTCGTCACCGATCACCCTCAGGCCTCGTAACGGAGACCGCGGCACAGCGCGCGGGGTGCCCGGGCCCCGCGGCGGTTCGCCATTCCGGCGCCCTCCCCCTGGGGGTCGGGTCGAGTCCGTCTCGGTCGCCTCCGGGAGATTCCCTGCCGATCTCGCGTCCGCGCGCACGGCAGCTCAGCTCAGATCAGGTGACAATTACCATGGCGCACGGCCGGCGTAGTGCCGATCGTGTGCGCGCCGTCGTGTGATGACGGTGGCAGCAGCAGCTAGAAGTTGTTAGAATAAATGGACTTAGAGCCATTTATTACAATAATGAAAGAATTAAAATCTATTTATTTAATGTTAGGGAAAAGTGAGAAATACCATATGGGTATTTGAGGAATCTCCCATCCAACTTATGAGATAGCCTTTCGGTACACCTCTTGTGAAGTTGAATAAAAGAGATAGGCGTACTCGGGATAGGCGGACGATAAGGTTTTTGGAGAGCGTCTTCACGCGACTGCTCGCTCCCGTACGACTACTTCCTCTACATCGACTCCGAACGACTACTTCCTCTACAGCCGGGTCTTCACTGCGATCATCTTCCTGCATCGAATTCGTACGGCTACATCGACTGAGGTCACTCTACGATCAGTATGACTGATTCGAGTGATATCAGAATTTCGGGTGACCCCGTCACCCGACCTTCCACAGGGTACATTCTTAAACTGTTATTCATGCTTATTAGTTGTATAATCATGAATATGTTTATGTTTAATTGTTGTTTAAACATGAACGTTTGCACATAGATTATTTCACTCACCGTAATATTAAAATATCTATTTAATTATGAAATTAAAATATACCGGAATATTACCTATCCTCTAAGTAAGGTAATGGAGGTCCATCGGTCCATCTAGTCGTCGTCATCGTAATCTAGTAACATGCGTGGGTGTGTACACATCTCTGCGGTCTGCCGGTTTTAGAGAGTGGGTATAATCTGATCCCAAAATCTTTTAGCAATGTAACTAGTACACGGCTAGCGCATTACCAATGCAACGTTTCGCACCACGATTGGTCTAGCCCCGGCAACGCACATTTCGTGTTCATGTTGCCACGTTGGGTTAACTTATACTCCCTCTGTGTCAGAATATTTATCACTATTAATTTTTTTTCACAATTTTGATCATTCGTCTTATTCAAAAAATTATTTAAGTACTACTTATTTTGTTTGCTACATGCTTTACTATTGTATGTATTTTAAGCTTGACGTATCCTTTTACACATTTACGATAATTTTTTGAATAAGACGAATGGTCAAAATTTTAAAAAAAGTCAACGGCGACAAAATATTTCAATACGGAGGTAGTATTACAATAGCTCACTCAGGTGAAACATCAACTCCCCACTCGATTTTCTGGCCGAGTCATTGGTTCTAAAATCAGCGGCTCGAATCTACTGCCTCTCTCTACTACTTATCTCCTCTTCCAGACCGACCATGTTCGTCTGGCTGACGACTAGTGACTGATGCTGATTTGTTCTGAGAGAAAAGTACCGCTGACTGGTAGCTGGTGGCTGATTTGTTCTGAGAGAAAAATACCGCTGGCTGGTGGCTGATAAGCCAGACGAACAGGGTGGCTGCCGCACAACCCTTCCCCACACGTTCGCACTGGCCACCTGTGAACCCCTCCCGCCACCGCCGCTGCGCTTCACCACCCCACGCCGGTTACCTCCACTGGGACGGCTTTCCCTCTAAGCCGATCGATGAGCACCCACCCTGAAAATCACAAATTCCTAACCCCATAAATTTAAACCCCTAACCCCGTTGCTTCTAACCTCACCAGATTTTGACCGGAGTTGAGAATAAAGAGCGCAGATGGGACGAAGCAAAAAATTAGTAAAAGAGACTCCATTTCACCCGAGTAAACTATATAGTTTTTCCGGCTTAAGTTCATAAATTGTAGTCAGTATGTACTAATCAATCAACTTCTGGTGGCAGGTGCTTAATTAGCATTAGCTTTTCTGCGCTCACCACCACCTGCTACGCTTACGTATGAGCTCACTAATACGTGCCCGTAGTGCACAATGGCGGCTCCACTGTAAAAATCTGTGAGACCTTGCCTCCGGTCTTCACTACTACTACTCAAGTCACTACTCAACCGGAACTTGATGATTACAACCCTAAGCTTTTCACATATCAGGTCTGGAAAGACGAATGATTACAACCCTGAGAGTGAAATAATAATTCCTATTACCATCCACTCGGCCCACCGCTTCGTGCCCTGTCTGCCAACTCCCCTACTACTCGATGATGATGATGCACCCACAAGCTCGTGGGACCCACCTCATTTTCCGGATGCTGGGCCCACCGCCATCGTCACCTCCCACCATGCAAAAGCTTATTCGTTTGCAGCCGAATGCGCCGCGTATGTGCAAGTAAACTTCCTCCGTGACACGACAAAAGGCAATCTTATCGTACCCACACATTGCACACAAGTAATTTCGCATGCAGTTTCTTGTGGGGAAAGAAAATCATAGGATGACACACTTTTTTATATGATGGAATACAACACTATTCTGAATGGTAGATGTGACTTCCAAAAAAGTCCCCATTTTGTTAAGGTGTTTGTAAAAGCAAAGCCAGGGAAAAATATGAATCTTATTAGTTCACAAGTTTACAAAAGTGCTTGTGATTGGAGCTAATACTCTCATGAGAAAATTTTATGTTATGTGGCATGTGTTTGTTTGCCGTACAAGTTTATATTAATTAAGTTTTCATACCTATAAGATATATTAAAGATTTTCCTGGTGTTATTTTACAAATGGATAATGATTATTTCTCCTTTTAACTTTTTTATAAGTGTCAAGTTGTTGATATTGTGATATTTTAACTTGGATGATTCCCCGTGCATTTAAACAAATTAAATTTGCACTAAAAACATTTCTAACAAAAAATATGTTAACCACTCAGTAAATAAATCTTGAATAATATCGATTAACTAAAATCCCTTCACTCGTAAAAAATTCTAAAGAGGGTCAATACCATCGACCACTTAAAAACACACTTGAAAAGTTGAGATATCTTGAGAATAATGCAGCTATGAAAGCAATCAACAATATGTTAGATGGGCTCTTAATGAAAACTGTGGTGCGGTCTTAACCCCACCAGTTTAGTTTTTTTTAACAATATGTTAGATGGTTGTGATTGATACAATTAAAATTCCAAATTCGTGTAGTTACCATGGAAATTCCCCAGGGTTTATGGTGCATTTTAGAAATTTTCGATGGTGAAACATTTTTCTTTGCGAAAGATGGTGAAAACAAACTAGCAAAAAATAGCATAAGTTAACCCATATATTTTTTTTATAAAAAGCACATTGACCTCTTAGAGCTAATAATGCCCATCAAATGTCTCAAATAGATCACTTAAAAACTCTCTCCTCATCCTACCGTATGATGTATGCACACTGTCCTCATGCACCAAATATTGACATAGGTTACCTCAACTTATGATATGCAACCGCAATCCACTTATAGACGTGTAAAAAGAAACACCTTCTTTCATGGGTGCCATGTATACACTGGCAATAACAATTGTCTTCACCATGCCCTGTTTTCAATGCAAGCATACAACTGAAACAGTATCATTCATAGATTCTTCGAGTGGTTTGTTTTATGTTACCCCACAACATGAATTGCTGAAACGTAGAAGAAAATGAATTGATTATGAATCTTTATTCTTCGGGTTTTGCTAAGGTCCTCCAAACATCAAGAACATGAATAAACACCAATTAAAAAATATTTACAGCTAGGAAACATGGTCAGTTCACCGGAACTAGTACTCGAAGGCACCCCAGATCAGTTCCGTATTTCTGGGGCATTGTTGTGTGCTCCGCTCATCTCGTTGTCGTCCCTTCCTTGGCCCTTGAGAGATTGGTTTGCCGTGAGGTGACACTGAACTGACAGGGACTAATTAGCTGATAGTTTTAGGAGGCCAACCATTCCACTATCCAGTGCAAAAAGAAGTCGATTCCATCTTTCCAAAGTCATATTTATGCAGAGTTGCTTTTGGTTATCCAATGCAGCTAACCTAGCTAGCACCCAGCGTTCACGCATATTTCACCTTCTGCGAGCTCATGATGGCCAAATCTTTCCTGCAGGCAAAAGTGAGGGCCAAATAATGTGATGTAGCCAACTAGCCAACCTTTGTGGGAACCATTAGCTAGGCAAATGGATTCCAACACATATGAGCTAAACTCACATTAGACAACTACACGCCTTATAGTTTCCACTGTTCATCATTTTAGAACTGAAGGACACATAGCTTATTATTCCCAATTTTGTACTAGAAAAAAAGAGAGTGTTAGGCAGTTTTACAGTTCAAGAGAACCAGCCGGTAAGCCAGCAACATGGATTGAAAGACAAATGCAGTTCAGAACAAAAATAAAATAAAAACCCATCGCCTGTGCCACTACAATCTATTTCTTCACCGTGGCAACTAAAATAATACATGACAGAAACAAACAGGGCTTACTCTCCCTTGCAAAGTTTCCTGGCATGTGTCTTCATCTTCTTTTCACGGCACTGATCTTCAGAGATGAGATTTGGTCTTCAGGAACGCACACTATAGCTCCATCACTCATGACAAAACATCTGTTAATTGTGACGGTTGAGATTAATTGTATACCACCACAACTTGCACCTGTGGTAATTGTGGTATACATAGGTGGTATAGGAGTGTTATTGGAAGTTTTATCTCGGTGGCATAAACGAAATATATGATTTCTTCATTTCAAATTTTTTTTTACATTTCCCACTAGTGGTATGACCATTTTTTTCATTTCAAATTCCAAAAATGAAAATTTTCAATTTTTTTCATTTCAGATTTTCCTTGGTGGCATATGAAATATTTCAAATATTTTTATTTCCCTCTTGTGGTATGATCATTTTTTTTCAAATTTCAAAAATGAAAATTTTCAATTCAAATTCAAAATTGATTTTTTTCAATTCCCTCTGGTGGTTTGGCCAATTTTTTTTGGAATTAAAAAACAATTTTTTTTCAATTCAAATTTCAAAAATGAAAATTTTCATTTCAAATTTTCATTTTGCCATAAATGAATTTTTTCCTCGGCCCGAGGTTGTCAAATTTATTTAAAAAATTACAAAAATTACCTATTTACCCTTACCAAAAATAGCCATATACGATATATCATCACCTGGTGGTATGGTCCACCGTAAAAGAGCCCTAATTGATGAGCTTGTTGCCTTCGAATTAATCGTTAGAACCATCTTAATCTCCTGCCAGCTCTGTTTATGGAAAATGGAATTGCTTCTTGTATGTCATGCACTCCACATTACAACATCAGACATCAGTTAAATAATACTCCGTATGTAAACTAGCTCTGTTAGAAAAGATTATGCTGCTTAGTATTCTGCACACTGCCAGAGGGATCACGCATCTGAGTAAGAGTCCAAATAAAACTGCACTGCCGGCATATGCGCGGATCAGATTTATATGTACCCATTGGTAACCGAATGTAATTCTGTCAAACCATCAGTCACAAGGGTAGGAACAAAATCGAGCTATCAACCACGCCATCTTGCTTTAGAGCAGTCTCGCAAGAACCTCGCTGACATGTCGAATTGCTATATGAACCATGTCTTTTCTAATAGAATGGCACATCCTATTTTTGATCAGTTTGCTCTGATATGGAGGCGATCGTAGCCTAAAAAATCACGGCTACAGGGACGACGAATATGATTTTCGTTTTGGCGTCTGAATTCCGGAGGCTGCTGCTATCTTTGGCGTGGAATCTGAAATATCCATCAATCATCATCAGTTAGTTCATCATGCATGCCGTGAAGTGGGTGCAAAGCTTTCGTTGTCCCATAAATCAAAATGTGCATTGAAGAAGTGTGGACCTGAAAATGTGATGGGGATTTACGCGTATCTGCGCGGAATTTCCACTCCAGCACTATGTTTTCTCCAAGTGCAGAAAAAGAAGAGAGTGACATAACTGTTATTAACTCTCAATGCCGTGTCAGTGTACAAATTTGAGTGCTAAATCTTCCCTTCTTTTAAAATAAAGGTAATGTGTAGTGCATACGGAGTATGTGCATTCATCTCCCTTTGTATATGTGTCTCTGTTTTCTGAAGGTGTTGCTATATGGTAGGGCCTAGTTATTTTTATAATATTTTCTCCACTTGACATATCTCTAACAGATTGTGTACTGTCATAAAGTTTATATTATGGCTTCTTTACAGATGCTCATGATCTTAAGTACCACATATTGTATTTATAACAACCCCTCGGAATTCCATAACTGGCAAATAATTAAAAGCAAGTAAAAGCAAATAAGGGGGCTTTTTTTTGCAAGTGGAGGTGCTATTAGGATTAGATGATTCCAAGAAGAATATTGCAGAGATTTGAGGTGGCTATTTTATTTTCATGGGAGAACTGTCAAGCTAACATCCACCAGTTTAGTCAAGGCAAAACAGCCAACACCCTGCTGATGTTGTTGCTGTTTGTCTTGGAATTTGCTGTGAGCCCCCTTGTTTCTGTCCTCGAGCAAACATAAAAATTAAACATATTTGTCGTACATATACTGCCCTTCAACTCTTTCTCTAAAGTTTCCAACTCAAGATAAACTTCTTTGCATTTTTTTTAAAAAATCTCTAATATATAAAGGTACAACAGATAAAGATCAACACACTTTCAACTCTAGTTTGAAACCTTAGACTAAACCTATAAAAAAGGGATTGAAAGTCTACTCCTTTTATCCAACTTGAAAGTTCAGTTCGACATATTATACCCTGATTTTCGCCAAATCAATAAAGGTACAACGGTTTGCGACATGAATATGTGGCCCACATATGGACTGGTGACGGCAAGGAGTTTGTCTTGCCTCACATTCTGTGGATCCTTGCAGGACCAAATCACCGCAGCATTGACAACACCAAGTTACACTTAAGAATATTAGTTGTATTTTTAACATATTTTTCAGAGATTTTAGAGTAATTGATGAAAAAAAAATGAAAGCGTCCATCTTGAGAAATCGAATGGTGAAAACCAAGGAATTACCATGAAGGAGTACCTAGATAGAAGTACCAATTTGGTGGGACCAAGTACAAGAATAGTGAAAAATTACTATGATACCCTTTTAATTATGTGTAAATCCATTTATTCTTTTTTTGGTAAAAGAAAGATAAAAAATGAAATTATTTGCAAGTACTAATGGTACTTTAAAACATTGTAACAAGCTCTAATTTTAATAATGTTATGTTGTGTTACATGTAAGTACAAAGAAAAGGAATATGTTGTAATATTGCGAAATTGACGTAATGAAAATAACATTAAAGTGTTTTTTCTTTCTTTTTGCAAGGCTTCTTTTTTCCAATTTGGCATAATCGTTACTGCCCTATAAAGCTTACATAAAACAACCGCAAAAGTTCTAGGAGGTGCCGAAACTCAGGGATAATGTTTCACCTAACCATAAACGCAAAGCAATGCATAATAATTGGCTAATTGCAGAGTTTCATCGGCCGCAGCAGCTTCTTCTCCAGAGACGACAAATCAAACGGGATCTACCTGAGCTCATTGCTCGATGACGTTGGAAGCACTCACTTGCATTGGCCAATGGCCATGAGTGAGAGGTTGGTGAATCACATAACCACTACTGCCTCTCCAGGCACCGAATCAGATCCGCCGTATATATTTGTGATGTCAAACGATGAGATGATCCACCACAACAAAGAAGGTTTGGCCTTATTTTATTAGTTTTTGTTTGGTTTTGCGAGATGCGCAATTCCATCCCATCCATGATGGTGCAGCATTTGTTGCTGAACTTTCACTAGCTTGGTAGCTCGTTTGCTAGCCCGGAATCCTTTTGTACTTGCAGTGGATATTTTGGGCGCCAATCATTGATGTTTTGAAACTGAGCGATTTTTGTTCTGGATAAGCATGAGAGGGAGATGCTACGTTGCTACTGTTGGCATTGAGATGGGTAGAGGGTTTGGTAGTAGGACAGATTTTGAATTTGCATTTCGGAATTCAGATAGAACATGAAGTGTCAACACAAAATATTAAATAATTCCAATCCTTGGATGCCTATAGGCTTGCATGACCAGTAAATCGGTATGTCGACAGAACTTGCATGTCAGCGCCGATGATGACTCACTCGTTTGAAATTATCATTGTAGAAATTAGGAGGCACAAAACAACAGTCCCGAGAGATACTTGGGCTGCAAGCCCATGTATTTATGATATGCACAGCCCACTGGGGGAGTGTGGGTGCGTCCATCACACAGTTTTTTGTTTTCTATTTCAGCATCTCTTCCTGTATGACATTCAATTTTAAACATTCATTAATTTTCACATGTTTATGGAAGTTATATTCACTAAGTTCTGCATATTCTGGTGTAGGACTAGCACAATAATATGGAGATCTACGTCATATTCACATACTCTAGCCCAAAAACTAGTCATTCTAGAATTTTTTGAACATATTCACAAAAATGTAAATTATCTCGGGTTCCACTATTTATTAATTATTAACCATCTTTAGCATTAATTGGCTTCTGCATGCCAAAATTCACATGCACACATTAAGTATAATACCTTTTTTTAGGATAAATATTGAGTCCTAGAATGACTTTTTTTTAGGATGGAGCAAGTAGTATAACGACGCAAAAAAATAGTACAAAATAATTGAGGAAAAAATAAATGAAAAAATTACCATATCTAGAAATAAATTAAGAGATATTTTTGTGGAATATAAGACCGGAAGAACAAATTTAGAAATAAACCCAATCATCGTAGGGAAAAACTTGCTCAATACTTCCCAAAGATATTTTTGACAATTCAATAGGGCATTTATTCTTTTTCTATCCATGTCCAAATCCCTGAATTAAATATTTTTGACAAATCAGCAATGGAGCAACTGTAGACTGAAAGATATCTGAAAGATATAACAGCTGCAAAATGCAAGGATTTTAATGATAAAGATCTAAAAGGAAAGGATTTTGACAATTAAAAGCATTTAATAGTTTCTTGCTATTTCTTAACCCCACAAAAAAGTTCTGTTTTGACTGAGGTTCACATATATTTTTGGATCTAGCAGTACTAGGGAAACACCGTGCAAACAAGTACAAAGGAAGGAGGTCTCCCTCCCCCACACCAATCCTGCCCTCCGGCCCCCATTTCCCAGCAGGAGCTTCATCCGTGGGCACCCGCGCTTCCTGTGATTTTGTTTATTCTTTTTAGCGGAGGTGATGAAATCTTTGAATGGATTTCCCTAGGTTCAATCCTGTTGGTGCCTGTATAATACTAGTGTCTCGTGTATTCGCATTGCTTGCCTTCTGCCTGAATTGACCTTAGTACATGGGTTCTTGGTTGCACTGGTTGTCCCAGTTCGACCCTTTTCCCGCTAGGTTTCAGAGTTATGTTCAACAGAGAAGCGAACATTCAGTTTGTCGTATTGTCTCCAGCCAGGCACGGTTTTTGGTCCCTCAATAGGAGATGTGTTTCCATGTACTGCCCATTTGAGAATGGTTTTGTTGTATTATCTATGCATTCTGACAAAACTCATTTCTTATATATCCTCGCAAAAAAAACTCATTTCTTATATCAGGCTTCGCTTTTAGGGTCTTGAGTAATTGTTTTCATTGCCCATTAGGCCATGTAATTTACTGGATAAAATTTCCACAGATCATGTAATTTTTTTTTGGATAAAAACAATTGTTCTGTTTATGTAATTTCCACTTGATTGCTCACCGACCTACTTGACTATAGGAGAAAATTAATCTCGTCCTGACTTCTATGCAAATCTTTTCAGGGGTGAAATGAAGCTGGTTTTCTGGAATTGGTTTTTTCTATTCTTCACATTAGTTTTGTCATCACGGGGTTTGACATTGGATGGTCTAGCTCTTCTTGCTCTGTCCAAAAACCTCATGCTACCGAGCAACATAAGCTCCAGTTGGAATGCTTCTAATGCAACTCCTTGTACATGGAATTCGGTTACTTGTAATAGAAGGGGTAATGTGATTTCTCTGGACCTGACATCATCTGGAATTTCTGGTCCACTGGGACCTGAAATAGGGTATCTCAAATACCTGCAAGTCCTCAGTTTGTCTGGTAACAATATATCTGGTTCAATTCCTTCGGAATTGGGAAACTGCAGTATGCTTGAACAATTGGATCTGTCCCAAAACTTCCTTTCTGGCAATATACCATCATCAATCGGAAACCTCAAGAGATTGTCATTGCTATCGCTGTACAGCAATTCTCTGAATGGAACTATACCAGAGGAGTTGTTCAAGAACAAGTTTCTGGAGCAAGTGTACCTCCATTACAATCAGCTCACTGGTTCGATCCCCTTCTCGGTTGGTGAAATGAAAAGCCTTAGATCCTTATGGTTGCATGGAAATATGTTATTGGGTACTCTCCCCGATTCCATTTGCAACTGCACCAAGTTAGAGGAGCTCTACCTCCTTGATAATCAACTGGGTGGCGGTCTTCCGAAAGCCTTGGGTGAGATTGAAGGACTCAGGATTTTTGATGCGACAAGCAATAAGTTCACAGGGGAGATCACTTTCAGTTTCGAGAACTGCAAGTTGGAGATATTCAGCTTGTCATTCAATAATGTGAAGGGTGAAATTCCATCATGGCTGGGGAATTGCAGGAGCTTGACAGAACTTGGATTTGTCAATAATAGTCTGTCTGGAAAAATTCCAACTTCTCTCGGCTTATTGAGCAACCTAACATATCTTTTACTTTCTCAGAACTCCCTGTCTGGGCCAATCCCTCCTGAGATTGGTAATTGTCGGTTGCTACAGTGGCTAGAATTGGATGCAAACAAGCTGGAGGGCACTGTCCCTAAAGAGTTGGCAAACTTACAGAACTTGTCAAAACTCTTTCTGTTTGAAAATCACCTCATCGGAGAGTTTCCTGAGAATATTTGGAGTATCCCAACCCTTGAAAGCATTCTTATTTATAGTAACAGTTTCATGGGGAAGCTACCTGCAGTATTAGCTGAGCTGAAATCCCTCCAGAACATTACACTCTTTGATAATTTCTTCACTGGGACCATACCACCGAAGCTGGGTGTTAATAGCCGTTTGATCGAGATAGATTTCACAAATAACAGCTTTGTTGGTGGGATACCACCAAATATTTGTTCAGGAAAAGCATTGAGAATTTTGGACTTAGGATTGAATCATCTTAATGGTAGCATCCCATCCAGTGTTTTGGACTGCCCAAGTTTGGAGCGACTTATTCTCCAAAATAATAATCTTGATGGGACTATTCCACAATTTGGAAACTGTGCAAATCTAAGCTATATAGATCTGAGTCACAATTCCTTGAGTGGTAGCATTCCGGCAAGCTTCAGAAGATGTGTAAATATAACCGACATAAGCTGGTCAAGGAATAAACTTTCAGGAAGAATACCACCTGAAATTGGAAATCTAGTGAATCTGGAAAGACTTGACCTTTCACACAACATTCTATATGGTTCCCTCCCTGTGCAAATTTCCAACTGCTCCAAGCTGAGTTCCCTTGATTTGAGTTTTAACTCTTTGAATGGATCGGCACTCAGTACAGTAAGCAACCTCAAGTCTCTATTGCAGCTACGATTACAGGAGAATAAATTCAGCGGAGGCTTGCCTGATTCTCTCTCACACTTGTCTATGCTTATTGAGCTGCAGCTTGGTGGTAATGTTATTGGGGGTAGTATCCCTCCAGCATTAGGAACGTTGGTACAATTGAGTACTGCCTTGAATCTTAGTGGCAATGGTCTAGTGGGTGATATTCCACCACAATTGGGTAATTTGGTGGAGCTGCAAAGTTTGGATTTGTCATTTAATAATCTCACTGGAGGCCTTGCGACATTGGGAAGTCTACATATTTTGCATGCCTTCAATATTTCTTACAACCAGTTTAGTGGACCCGTCCCAGATAATCTTCTAGTGTTTCTCAATTCCACACCAAGTTCCTTCAATGGAAATACAGGCCTCTGTATCTCTTGCAGTACCAGCAATCCTTATTGTAAGGGAACTTATGTCTTGAAACCGTGTGGAGGATCTGACAAAAGAGGAGCACATGGATACAAGAAAATGCCACCAAATATGTAGGGAAAATTTTATATAAAATATTGGGAGTTGTGGTTTTAGAAACAGTATAAACAAGGATATTTACTGTGTTTTTTTGTAACTGGAGAAAGAGAAGCTGATTTACACAGTTAATGTTATTCTTGAATGAGAACAAAATAATTATCCACCATTTGCTTCTGCAGAAACATCAGCCTTTTATTATTGCAATTATGCAGTTGTTAGACTTTCCATATAGTGCAGACCACAACGATACAAATTTTGACAAAACCAGCATAGTTTTGGAACTACTTGGGTCCTGTTGGACGTTGTAGTTTTTAAAAACACATGGTTTTAAGAACGTGGAATCCCTGTTTGAATCCGGACACGCGTGGATGGTTTGCGTGAAGAAGACTGCAGAGTCTTTTGAGTCAACCCATGGGAAGACCATTCGCGCTCCCTTCTTAAGCACCTCGATGCAAAGTGCAAGAGATCAGAATAGCAACACACAACCTTTGCCGTGCTCGCCGCAGCTTGATCAGCAGTTCGGCACGGCCGCACGGTTCAAGCCCGTTGCAAGGATTTCAGTTGGCTCCTGTACAGCTATACCTGTATGTTCTTCTGTCTCTGACTTTTTCGTACCTTTATTAGTTTATTCACTTCTATATCCAGGGTTCTTGGTTGAATATTGAACAATTTCTAGTATTTTCATGAATTTGCAAGGAATATTGTTGAATATTGAACGAGAGTAAAGTAAGTAGTTTTGATTATGGGCAATTTTTTTCCCATGAATTTCTAGTATTTTTGTTTCTCAACAATCGTTGCTCTTGCGAGAGCATGGGCTGCATGACTAGTTCTACAAATTTAGGAGTAAATTCTATTGAACAGATAAAATTTTCCAGCATACGTTCTAGAATTAAACACTTGTTTTTAAGGTGGGAAGGCTAAAAAATGTCACAGCAGCTAGTGGCATAGTCACAACACTTTGCACATATACAATTCTCATTCTTCTTGTTCTTGGGCCTTGGGCGTACAACCTACCTAATTGTATATGGGAAAAAGCTAACGGACTACTTTTATGAAACCTTTTTCAGGTACCAAATGGGCCTGGTTTTCTGGCCTTGGTTTTCACTGTTCTTGTTTTTAGTTACGTTTACGTCATCATGGAGTTTGAGTTCAGATGGCCAAGCTCTTCTTGCTCTGTCGAGAAACCTGATACTGCCAAGTTCTATAAGGTCCAACTGGAGCGCTTCTGATGCAACTCCTTGTACATGGAACGGAGTTGGTTGCAACAAAATGAACAGAGTGATTTCTCTTGACCTGACATCATCAGGAGTTTCAGGTTCACTAGGACCTGAAATATGTCATCTGAAATACCTGCAAATTCTTGATTTATCTGGTAACAGCATATCTGGTTCGATCCCTCCAGAATTAGGGAACTGCAGTATGCTTGAAGAATTGGATCTGTCCCAAAATTTCTTTTCTGGCAATATACCAACATCAATGGGAAACCTCAAGAGATTGTCCTTGCTATCATTGTACAACAATTCGTTGAGTGGAACTATACCAGAGGATTTGTTCAAGAACCAGTTTCTGGAACAAGTGTACCTCCATTCCAATCAGCTCAGTGGTTCGATCCCCTACTCGGTTGGTGAAATGACAAGCCTTACGTCCTTGTGGTTGCATGAGAATATGTTGTCTGGGGTTTTACCCGCTTCGATCGGCAACTGCACCAAGTTGGAGGTCCTCTATCTACTCGACAATCAACTGAGCGGCAGTCTTCCGGAAACCTTGAGCAAGATCGAAGGCCTCAGGATATTTGATGCCACAAGCAATAGCTTCAGAGGCGAGATTCCTTTCAGTTTTGAGAATAACTGCAAGCTGGAAATATTCAGCTTGTCATTCAATCAAATAAGTGGGGCGATACCGAAATGGTTAGGGAACTGCAGCAGCTTGACGCAGCTTGCATTTGTCAACAACAGTATGTCCGGACAGATACCACCTACAATTGGTTTGCTGAGAAACCTCACTTACCTTCTACTTTCTCAGAACAATTTGTCTGGTCCGGTCCGGTCCCTACTGAAATTGGCAACTGTGGATTGCTTTTGTGGCTGGAGTTGGATGCAAACCAGCTTGAGGGCACAGTTCCAAAGGAACTAGCAAACTTGAGGAACTTGCAGAAGTTGTTTCTTTTCGAAAATCATCTCACGGGGGAGTTCCCTGAAAATATATGGGGCATCCAGAGCCTTCAAAGTGTCCTCATCTATCGAAATGGTTTTACTGGGAACCTACCTTCTGTGCTTGCTGAGCTGAAGTTCCTGCAGAACATTACATTATTTGATAATTTCTTCACCGGAGCCATACCACCTGGATTGGGTGCTAACAGCCGTTTAGTTCAGGTTGATTTCACCAACAACGGTTTTGTTGGTGGAATTCCTCCAAACATTTGTTCAGGGAAAACGTTGAGAATTCTGGACTTGGGCTCTAATCATCTGAGTGGTAGCATCCCATCCGGGGTTGCAAACTGCCCCAGTCTCGAGCGATTCATTCTTCAGGGCAACAATCTCACCGGGTACATTCCTGAATTCAGAAATTGTATGGGATTAAGTTACATAGATCTTAGCCGCAATGGTTTCAACGGTCCGGTCTCACCAAATATATTTTCAACCTGCCCTTGTTCGCTGCAAATCAGTCCCCAAGCTAACAACCTGAATGGATCCATTCCGGAATTCAGTCATTGTACAAACCTAGGAGTTTTAGATCTTAGTTACAACACCTTTTCCGGCAAAATCCCGCCAAAATATGCTTACTGTGTTCGTTGTAAAGTTGTAACTCACGAAAGATAGGGTCATTTAAAGTTGTAACAATTTGTCAGGTGGGTGCAGATTAGTTCAACAACTTGTAATATGCTCAATTCCATACAATTTTTGTTCAGATAAAAATAAAATATGATAATAACAATTAATACATTTTATAAGTTTGATATAAATATTTTTAAAGTCTCATGTACTAGTTTAAAGAAAAAATGAGCTAAAATAACGAAAACGGGCATACTTTTCTAAAGTTGTTGAATACATGAAAAAAGATGTAGAAAAAGACTTAAGGCCATCGGGTCTCTTTCTTATGAACTTCGGTCTCTCAGTAATCTAATGACGTAATTCTAAAATTTGATTCAATTTAACTAATGAACAAATAAGTAATGTATACAGTTGATTCGCGATTAGAAACTTTAATTGACAAAAAATATTGGTTGGAAGAAAATTTGAATGCTATCTGATTTGAAATATAGGTGCACCAATTTGCCAAATTAGTACACTAAACTGAGCATTTTACAGTTGATTCACGATTAGAAACTTTAATTGACAAAAAAATATTGGTTGTAAGAAAATTTGAATGCTATTTGTTTAATACACAGTCATTTGTAAATTTGAAATATAGGTGCACCAATTTTCCAAATTAGTACATTAAATTGAGAATTTTACACAAGTTCTTGGATCAATATGCACACACTTATAAAATTGTTGTACTAAATTGAATATTTTACATGATTTGAGATCAGTTTGCGCGCAACTAACGAATTATTGTAAACTGAGCATTTTAAAATTTGTTGGACCAATCCACACCGACCTGACAAGTTATTGTAGTAGATTGAGCATATTACAAGTAATTGGACAATTTGCACTCACTTGACAAGTTGTTGTATGATGGGTGCAATTTACTCTAGAATAAAGCAAGTGTCTTCCTTTTAAAAAAAGTGTCTCGCCTTTGCTTCTGCAAAAAGCATTTAGCCTTTTGAGAGACCGAGCCTAGCTCGGGTGGTTGGTGGCGCAGATGGGCGTCCCAACTGGCCTGCGTTCGATTCCCTGCGAGCGCAGGTTTTTTCTCTGGGGTTTTATTCGCCGAAAAAAATCTCCTCGTCGATCAAGTCGGGGTTCGGGAGTTTTCTAAATCGGGAGTTAGCTTCCTTCTCTTAATGAAAACCGTGGGAGCGGTCTTATCCCACCGGCTTAGTTTTTTGAAAAGCATTTAGCCTTTTGTTGTGCCGTTGTTTTAGACAAAACCAGTGACGATGCCGAGGGCGTTGCGGGTGCGTCCGCGGAGAGTTCGTCAGCAGAGACGTCCTCTGAGAAGCGCTATTTTGGCGAGAGCCCTTAGCATTGACGACGAAGACTTCTCGGCGTGGAGAGTAGTTCCCAGAGCTTGACTGGGTGATCAGCTCGGTGTTGCCACCTTCTTCCGAGAGTGGAACACCCTCTTGGTATGGGAGGTTGTTGAGGCAGATGATGAGGCGCGAGGTGTCGTTAGTGGCGAGGTCGAAGGGCTTCTAATCAAGTCAGTAGACGAATCTACCTTCTGGTGTCGATGTGATCACCAGTCCTTGAGTAGGGCATGTACGAAGCTTCTCTTCAGATGAGTACGAGTTGTAGTCGAACTCGTACTTAGACGAATACAAGTAGTATCGAGGTGGTCGGAGGTGATCTCTGAGTCCAAGGAGTACTCGAACATGGCCTCCTTGCCATGGTGATGGAGCTTGGGGAGCGCAGCCTGGTAGGCAGTGCTGGTGGAGCGGTGTCTGAAGAGGAACGATTGACGGAGGTAGACCGGATCAGACGAGGGCTCAGGAGCCAGCTCACGCGGTTCGATCTAAGCCTGGGTCGAAGTCAAGTTGTACTCGGACTCCGACTTGTGCCCTGTGACTGGGTCAGAAAGCAAAATTTCACCGAAATTCTCGGCGATATCATCCATTGAGGCTTGAGGAAGCATCGTGGACGTGGGCTTCTTCACCGGGGTCGACGCTAGGAAACACAGGAAAGATCCCGCACCGTCGGCGACGTAGACCCAAGAGCTGAAAACGAAGGTGTCGCCTTGCTCAAAAGAGGCGGTGGGCTTGATGGTGATTGCAGCCATCAAGTTCACTAGCGAATCTTTGACAAGATCCCCTACCTGGCGCGCCAACTGTCGGTGTTTAGACTCGGCAACCTACTAAAGGGACTAGCCAAGGTAGATGATTGTGGTGGGGCTCACCGAGATCAGGAACTTGATGGTGAGACACGTGGAACACAATTAGACAGGTTCGGGCCGCAATGTGCGTAATACCCTACATCCTGTATGCTGCGTAGCTGTTGATTGATTGCGTATGTTTCAGGTATTGATTGGGGGGTCCCTGCCTCGCCTTATATACATGGGAGGTAGGGTTACAAGTCGGTATAGGTACATGAGTACTAGTCGAGTACAACTAGGAGAAGCCATGGCGGTTACATGATAAGCTTTCCTATTCTAGTAATAATCCTGAGTTGCCTTGCGGTCCACGTCGTCTTGCACCGTGACCCACATGTCAGAGTAGTCTCGGTAGGCCGTCCTGTGTACGGGCATGGTCCACCTCGGTGGTAGGCCCATGGATGTCCGTACGACACACACCTCACCGGAGAAGGCCATCCATCCGGGGCGGAGCTCCATTCGGAGAAGGCCACCCTCTCCCGCCGGCCATGAGGAAGAAGGGGCCGGCGGCCATGAGGAAGAAGGAGCCATCACGCATCTGCTCCGCCCAGCCGCACGCGGGCCGCCGCTCCGCGCGCATAGCCACGCGTGAGCCGCCATTGCTGGCGGAGTGAGGGAGGGGAGCGTGACGCGGCCTGCCGACGGAGGGAGGGAAGGGCTGCACGAATCGACGAAGGAGGGAGGGGGAGGGCGGCGCGGTTGCGGGGCGGCTTCAGCAGAGGGGCGGAGGGGTGGCGCCGGTGGAGGGGCAGCGGGGCGTCGTGAGGGTGACAGGAGAGACAGAGAGATGCGGGAGATAGAAGAATAACGATTTGAGCCAATTCGGAGAGGAGGAGCTCGGTATCTAGGACGACACGAAGCGTGTGCGTTCAATACCACACGGTATTGGATTGGATTTCCAATTCCCAATTCTAAGACACCCAAACAGCTGGTATTGAAGACCATCAATATCAATTCTGATTCAGAGGCTCTAATGCCCAATGGCGGAACCAGAAAATATTCAGGGGGCATGGATCAAGATCAACATTTATACAGTAGAAAACAATGGCTAAATAAGTGTGTTTGACACCAAATTTTCATGGTTTATAGATGCAGCCAGAATCATCAGGTTATGATTCACAAAAGCATGTTACACTATACAAAAGGGTTAACGAAGACTGACTTCTTCACTTCTCGTAATGGGAGCCAAGAATGTCGGTTTATACAATTTTACAAGGCTGCACACAGAATCATAATGGGAGCTCCATCTAGTATCACCAGACCGCTTTAAAGTTCCAATTGGGACCAAATTAAGGCTAGGTTAGAACATACTTTTGGCCTGTGCGTGTGCGATGCCTGGTGCAGGTTGCCTTCCTCCTCCGTGCTGCTTCAATCCGGCTTGGAGGCTCGTGGTTTTAGTTCCCGGCGGTGAGGAAGAGCCGATAGCCATGGTGGCCGGCTGGCAGCGGCACAGGCGCACAGCGCCACGGCGGCGGCGGCCGGTGTCCGGCGTCCGTGCCTCACGGTCACGAATGACGGAATGAGGACACCTGGGCCTTCTGTCTTGGGCTTCGACTAGAAACCAAGCGCGTCATTGCCGCGCGGTGTGTGTGGAGCAAGCCAGGTCCGCCTTTGTGTAGGAACGTAGCCGATATATCATGTGCAATCTTAAATGTACACTACAAAGATCGGCCAAATATATCGGTAATAACTCTACTAGCAGGTAATTTCACCAGTAGTAGAATATGAATGATTTAATATTAACTTACAACATCTTGCTCCATTGATGCTACTGCATTTTCAGAATACAAAGGATTGAATATCCCTATGGTTTTAGAATGAGAATTTTTAAAATGCAAATGTTTGAAGTTCTGGATCTGATTTATTTCCAGCAACTTAGCATTTAGCAACTACTGAAATTTTCTCTTTTGTGATGACATGGTCCTACAAATTCTTTCATTCGCAGACAAATCAATATGTTGCTAGCTTGACCACAAACTTATCTCATGAACCCATGTTTGCTACTCGATGTATTAGTGCAGTGTAACACTTAGGGAATTATTGAATAGCAAGCTATTTGTATAATCAAAGGGGGGAAAACGTCAATCTAGAGAGCCTGTTGGATTCCACGTTGTTGGAACCAGAGTGTGATTAAAAGGCCACGATGAGTTGGAGCAATCAGGATTTGATGCCTTGTATATCCAGATGGTGGCTCTTTACATGCATAAAGGACATGTCATATTTCTGTCACTTATGTCATCCTAAATTAGTAGGGGTAAGCCATTTGGTACATTATGGAGTTTGCTATTCTTGTATCTTTCTGAAAGCTTGGTCCTTTCAGCAAAACTTGCCAAATTTGAGATACAAAATATAGAGTTTGCATTTCCAAAAATAAAGAGAACAAATTTTTTTTTCTCATGATCTAAGCAGCAATGGCAGTTCAGATGCAAAGGCGCTTACATGTCCATTAAGAGTTTCAGAGGAGAGAAAGCTAAATTTCCATTCTGATAAGGGAGGGGCAGATGATGCAAAGCGAATAGATAAGGTAGCAACAGTTGATGGAAACAACCGAACTAAAATTAAATATACACCTAACAGAGAAACCAGACAACATTGTATGACGAACTTTTATTTTTTGAAAACTTACAAAATTTAGATAGGACATTTCTGAGAGCTAAAAGTCCTTTCTCTACAACTACAAGGTTCAATGAAAGATTAGAAGGCATGCTACTCAATACTTAACTAAATGGTATGAATTTGTAGTCAACTGCGGTATAATACTTTCAGTCAACAGCTACAAATGCAAATGTTTATGTGAAACCATAAATACTAAAACATCATACTTAGCAGTTAACCGAATGTTTCATCAGTTTTGACTGAGAGAGGGAGGGGTGTCCAGACGTTGAGACATACCACAACCACAATGAATGTTGCATGTGCATGGCATTTGGTTGACCAACTTACAGGCACAACAGGCGCCCATGAAACAATATGTTCTCCAGAACTTTTGTAATGCAACTTTTGCGGCCGCACGTCGCTATTGACTTGGTTGCTCACAGTCTTCATCATTGTCGTGGTCTTGCAGATGCCAAAATCATGGACTCATCGGAATGAGGAAGCTATGAGTTGTGCCCTCTCTGCTCAAGCCCCTAGAATCTTTCTCCGACTACCGTTGTAGCCGCCGCTGGCTGAGATGTGCTCATCCTTGTCACCGGCTCACCACTGCCGCTGCCGCTGCATTCACCGAACACAACGCAGCGAGCTTGGCGATTTGTTCCATCCTTGGGCAGGCGCAGCGGACATCGCGGGCGAACATAGCCTCTCCTTGAGCCCGGGTAGCCGGATGAGGTATATGCGAGCGGTGCAAGATGGAAGCCGCGAGGGAGAAGGGAGGGGAGACGGGGAAGAACAAGGTCGTGCGGCCGGCCGCCGCGAGCCCGCGACGGGAACGCGAAGCATCCGGAGCCCACTCGGGCGGTCGAGCCTGGGCAGACCTTGTTTTCACCGTAGATGGAAGATCCAACGCCGGATAATTGCAGGCGACGTGGCCCAATCTATTGCGCGAGCTTGAACTCTGAATTCGGTATTTAAAAGATTTGGGGCCAAACTAGGCCTATTGGGTTGTGGTGACTGCACCCACCAGCCACCACCATCCGCTGAGCTGATGGATTTTTTTAGTTTTTTTAATTTCTAAAAATAAATGTCGGATCCAAAAAATTTCAAAAGTAGACATCCACCGCCGTTTGAAAAGGCGACAGTTGACAACCGCCGCTGACAATAGCGGTTACAGGTCCTGCTGCCGTTTCAAACGGCGGTTGTCACGTGGCACGCATGCCTGCAAAGAACCGCCTTTTTAAACGACGGTTAGATCAACCGCCATTTAAAGAAGCAGTTGCAGGCCCATATACAGCGGTTGGAGGCTGAGACGTCGCGGGTGAGGGGAGAACCTAGCCGCCGTTTCAAACGGCGGCTGGATACACCAGCCACCGTTTTGAAAGGCGGTTTGTTTTTTTAAAATAGAGCAAATTACATGGCACGTACGGTGCTGGTTGCACCAGTATTAATCCTAACATGCCTTAGGAAATTTAAAAAATGATTACAACAAGACAACTAGCCTACTGGTAGGAGAACTGCCCGGATAACATAGATCCGCCGGAGTGCTGGGAGGGCATGTAGTACCCGTGCCCAGGAGGTGGTAGAGGTGGAGGAGAAGGTGGTGGGGTGAAGATGCTGGTGGAGTGTTGTCCTTCTTCTCGTGGCATGGACAGCAGCAGAATACGTCCGCACAACCGGTGTTCGTTTTGAACACAATAGGTCCCGTCACGGGGCTGTCGTCTTCCCTAGATGGTGGATCTAGACGAGCCAGTGCCTCTCTGAGCTCCCGCTTGAGGTTGTAGATGACGACGTCCTCGAGGTAGTCGATGTACTTTTGGTACGGCTCGATAGCTGGAGGATCCACCCATTGCACGAAAGTGTAGGACTATCCACTATATGTGGGTACATGTGGTTAGCAACAGAACCAGCCGATATATTTCTGTGCTTTGCATCTAACATCTCAAGTGTATGTGTGATCCACCACTGATACGACCTTCAAGTAATCCTGCCACTTGCCCTTGGATGCATACACTCGAAAAGGACAGTCAGGCTTCACACAATATATTTTATATATCTTCGGAGAACTCTTGAGTACCCCGAACTCTCTTTGGGTAGTCAAGGTGGCCCACCTCTTCACTGCATCTTTCAGATGTTCTGTAGTGGGGTACAAGGCATCAACAGAAATCTCATTCTCCCTGTACTCCCAGGGCACATTGTCACCCTCATTGACAGCAAACCGTGAGAAATCATAGTTCTGCCAATCCCTTGGCACACCTCATCATACTTATCATCATCATCATCAGAGGACTCTGCTTCCAACCCACGTTGGTCATCTTCCAACTCCCCCTCATACTGTCTTAGTACTTCTGGATTTTCTTCTCCCTCATCAACAACACCTCCTTCCACCTCATGAAATTCTCCTCCTGCACCACTCTCTGCAACCTCTGCACCACCCGTTTGAGAAACCACCATTTGAAGTAGTGGTTGGCATAGGGAAACCAGCTAGGGAAATTTCGGCCTTATATAGAGGTGGGAGCAAACCGCCTTTTCAAACGGCGGCTATGCCAACCACTACTTCAAATGGTGGTTTCTCAGCCTGCAACCGCCGTTTGGAACGGCGGTTGGCGTAACCGCCCCTTCCAACGGCGGTTCCACTCTAGGATCCACCGACCTTTACTGGCGGCAGATCTAACCGCCGTTTGAAACGACAGCAGGACATGTAACCGCCGTTTTCAGCGGCGGTTGTCAGCTGCCGCCGTTTCAGCGGCAGATGACTTTGAATTTTTTTGGAACTGACATTTATTTTTGGAAATTAAAAAAAACTAAAAAAATTCGAGCTGATGAGGGGATGTTAAATTTTTTTTGCGTTGTTAGGTGAGGCGTGGACCCCACTGCCCCTGGTTCCGCCTTATTCATTTGATTTTTAAATAATTTAGATGATGTACATCATTTTAGGTAATAATATTAAAATTAACATCATTTTGTAATTATTAATTAGTCATCAAAATAAGTTTTAGAAGATTTCATGAGTACTTTGTTCTATACGGATACGGATAGTGTTGGACTAGAAAGACCGGCGCGGCGTTGTCGTGCCATGACCTGTAGCTGTAACATCCAAGATTTTTGTGCAATAGTGATCACCATCATTAGTAAAGCCAAACATAGTAGTAACATTGTTGACTTCGTCAAACCCCCACCCATGGGTCAAACCCCTCAAAACCAAAGTCAAACCCCTAAGTCCCAATACCTTCTTTAATGTTCTAGCTCGTTCTCCAAATTTTCCCTAAAAACTTCAAATTATGCCAATATAAAAGTTGTCAAGAATTTCATGGGACACATTTCATCTAATTGGTGGCATTTGAAATTCGAAGTGGAAAACCAAAAAAAGTGGTCAAAGCCCTGGAAACCCAGTAGATCGGGCCGAGAAAATCCTGAAGTTTGAGGCTATTTTCTGGCCAAACCAGGGAGTAAACCATAGGTCGGCCTTTGTAAAAGTTGGAGATGGTTTGTTGTTCAACAACTTTTATTTTTGGAGATTTCAAACTTTAGTTCGAAAAATTCGAGTTTGAATCGGTCAAACAGAGCCAGACCGAGTGGCCTTGGCATCTGGCGCTCTGGAACGTGCGCTCTCGCGCCGAGTCGCCACCGTTGTTCCGCCCTGACGTTAGTGCTGCCCGCCCGCCTCCCAAAACTCGCTGGGCACCACAGATGCTGTCAGGGACGCGACGTCAAAAACCAGAAACAACCCCGTGCCCCTGGTTTTCTCCTCGAGCTTATCCTCTCCGTGTTGCCTGTTGACACGCGGCGGCGCCGCCCGCCTCGACGACTGCAGGAGCGCCACACGCCGGTCGTCGCCGTCCCTCGCGTGCTGCCCAAGCCGAAGCCCCGCGCTGCCTTGGAGTTGGGAGCAAGTCCCGGCGCCTACAAAAGCCCGGCCGGCTTCTCCTTCACGCGCGTGAACACAACTCCGCCATGGCCGCCAGGCCGCCGCACGACGCACTCCCCTTCTGGACCCCCTCCTCTCTTGCTGCTGGAGAACACCATCATCATCGCAAGCACCCCCGGTAGCTACCCCGGTCGCCTGATGCCCTTGTCGAGCCGCCTTCTCGCCGGAACCAAGGTCGCAGCACCTGCCACCCCTGGGCACCGCCGTGTGAGCTCGCCGGAGAGCCTCCCGCCTCTACTCCGGCCACAAACTAGGCCAAGGTGAACTCCTAGACTCTCTCCGCCCGTTCCCTGGCAAAGGCCGGCGGCACACTCGCCGGAATCCGGCCGCCGTGCCACCCAGTTTGCCTCGAGGACCACATTGTAGAGATTAGAATCTTCGCAGGGGCAAGAATGTAAAACCAGGGACCTTTGTGTAAAACCAGGGGGCATGGTTGTAAAAGGAAAACTAAACCGAGGACCTGGTTGAAAGAAGATTCTTCAACCCTAGATCTAAAATGCAGGATCTTGTAAAATACACCATAAATCATAGAAAAATCCTAAAATTACAAACTCAAATGTTTTGTACTCCATGTGAGCAGAAGCAACTTTCCTAGAAAGAAAGTTTTCAAAATTGTGAGTAGTTGTTGAATAATGGTGATATCTTCAGTTTGGCTAGATTTAAAATAACTTGAGTTGTAGGGCAGATCTGCATGTGAATTTTTGATATGATGTTTATATGACCATGTGTAGGATTGTGTAAACAAAAGGCACATAGTTCTCTTATGAATCTTTTGTTATGGTTTTATCTTTATATCTGCTTGTATATCTGTTTTTGAATTGTTTAAATTAATCTGTTAATCAAGTGTTGCTTATCTTTCTGCAGCAGCTTTAGAATGACTATCTACGCCCATGATAAATAGCTTAACTGTGTTTGGCATGTTTAAGGTTGTCTAATAATTTACCCTTGGTTATTAATGCTATATTCATAAACTGGGTTATGCTTAGTTTCTTGCTAGGTGAGATTCATATCTGTGCTAGATGTACTCTTATATGACTCTGTGCGAAAGTTCAACTTGATATCTTGTGTGCATCTTTCTGTATGATTTAACTTTGTTATACTAGGCACAGTTTTGTATGATTTTTCATGCTAGCTATAGTTGATGAAGTGAGTTGAAATTCATGCAGTAGCTTAGTTGCCATATTCTAACACCCCGTGTTTTTAATTAGTGTCAATTAGTGCTAATCTCTATCTTAAGCAAGTCAACAATCATTAGTAAACAACCCTTGGTCAAAGCCATGGTCAAACCCCTAGCTAAACCCCTTGAAACCTATACCTTGTCTGGAACTTTTGCCATGTTCTCCAAAATTCACTTAAACACTTCAAAATCGGTCAATATAAAAGTTGTGCATCTTTTCATGGGACACAATTTTCATAATTGGCAGCATTTCAAATTTTGAGTGTAAAGTGGTGAAAATCTTGGTCAACGGCAGAAACCATATTTTTCAGGCGCCGAGAAAATCTCCATCTTGGCATGCCATTTGTGCAAAATTGGTTGATCAAAACACCCATCAGCCTTTGTAAAAGTTGTAGAGGGTCATGAGATCTTCAACTTTGGTTTTTACATCTGGGAGCACTTCAGTTACAAAATCTCGAGTTTTGGCTGGTCAAACAGGGGCAAGTTGAATCTGCACTAGCGCCGGGAACTCGCCCGCGCACGACGTCGTCGCGCGCCACGTCGGCCTCACCGCCTTACGTCGGTACATGCACACCGAGGCACAGGTGCGACTGCTGGTCCGAAGCGAGCGTCGTGGGCACTGTGCGCCGCTGTGCTGACGCGCGCGAGCCCGCTGGTCGGTGCCATGCAGCGCGCACACACACGCCGGCGGCGGCACGCACGTCCGCCATTGGCCGCCCGCCGACGCACGTCGCCACCGCCACGCTGGCCATACCGCGACCACTCCGTTAACACAGGCGCGGGGAAACTTCCTCCTCCAGTCACCGAGCGGCTATAAAAACCCTCCCCCTTTCTCCCTGCGCGCACGCAGCACCGCCGCCGTCCGCCATTGCCGCCGCTGCCGATGAACTTCCTCCTCCGCTTGCTCTCGTAGCCGTTTCACACCCCTAAGCTCCTCTCTAGCACCCACTCGAGCCCACACGACCACACATGGCTTAGCTCGCCCCCGTATTTCGCCGGAGTTCGAGCCGAGGCGGCTCCGCCGCCGCTACCTCGCCACCGACCATCGCCGGAGGCATCTCCGACCCCATCTCCGCTACCAATCGAACCAAGGTGAGCATCCACGCCGCCGTGTGCCCTGCGCTGCCGAGGGTATGGTTGTGAGGATCGAAATCTTGTAGGGTTCAGGATGTAAATCCAAGGGCATATGTGTGAGAAAACAAATCTTTCTAGGGTACCTGCTAGAAATAGATTCTTAAGTTTTTCACCCTTTGGCCCTGCACCTTGGAAAAATCCTAGAAAATTTTAGAAAAATCAGAAAAATGCAAAACCAATTTAGTTGGTTGTGCTATGAACAGACCTACACTTTTGTATAGCACGACAATAATTTTGATGAGTAGTTTTGAAAATACAATTCAAACTCAGTTCGAATGTGTTTGGTCATATCTTGAAATGTACTCCTGTTCTGGACTTGATCTTCGGATATGTTGTTAGCCATGACTGGAATAGGCTAGATCTGTTGCACAAAGTTATGGCAGGAATCTTTATCTATGATTTATTTTGTATTTATGCTAGATCTTTGTTAATGATTTGTGTAGTATCGTGTAAATAGATTCTGTAGCTCAACTTGTGGTTACTACCTTAACATGTTTAGATATACCTCTGGTGATTTTATCACGTTTTTAGGAACTGTCTAAACATATGTTTTTGAGATATGCTTGTTTAAAGGATTAAATCCATAGTTCAATTTCTGATGATCCAGTGGTGTTCATCCTTGGACTAGATGATGTTTATGACATGTTTGAGCTTTAGGAGAAAGTTTGGCTGCAGAATAAGTAGAGATGTCTCTGTATAAATTCTTTATGCATGGCTAGGCTGAAAGTTGTTATTTTTGTGTAGCTGGATAGAAATAGTTTCTGGAGCTAATTTTTGGTGTGTAGCCTAGTTATATTACATAGACACTATGTGTATATTTTGAGCTCCAGTGCATGAGTAGTTTTCCCTGTATGAATAGATCTTGTTTTTGCTAGTTAGAATTGTCGTATTTTTCATGCTTAGGATATAGCTCAGTTTGCTGTGAATTTTTGGCAGTAGCTCAGTTGTTCCATTGTGTGCTGGTATAAAAATTCTCTCTTTGAAATCATACATGGTTTAAACAGAATAAATTTTGGAAGAAAGTAAGTGTTATAAAAAGAGAAATAAAGAAATCACCCCCTTAAACCCAAATGTGTGTTTCATCCGAAGTTAAACCCCTTGTAACTCACCTTTAACCGACTTGGTTGTTTTGCGAAGAAAAATAAATGTAAATAAATAAATGTGCACACAATCACCATCAAAAGAAATGTTAATAAATGGTTGTTTATCTTTCTTTATGGAAGATAGACCTGAGCATTTCACGGGCCGGAGTGAAAAAACCCGGTTTTTTCGGGCCGAGAAAATCATGCCCATGACCGTCCCATGGGACGCGTCGGGCCTCAGTTTTTGGGCCGGGCTCAGGTCGGGCGCGGGCTTGGGCGGGCCGCCCGCACATTTTATAGTGTAAAATAGCTAAAAACAACATTTCGGGCCGGGCTCGGGCCAAGATTTTTTTTCTGGGGCTGCAAGATCTCTGCCCACTCCGTCCAGTAAGGTCCGTGGGCGGGCCGGGTTCGGGCCGGACCGGGCTAAAAATACTTAGGTGTAATGGTAGAGTATGCTGAATATATTCTTATCTAGGTAAATGTGGTCAACCATGCACCCCATGTTTGTCATACGCTGTTCGTAATTAACTAATTTAAGTTCATCAACTAATTCTTACATATGCATCCTCCGTGTAGAGATCCCCAACGGTAGCTGTATGCTCGTGCCGGCAGGCGAGGACGAGGGAGAGGAAGGAGAAGTGTACTACGTGACCGTAGAGCAAGACCCGGACCAAAGTCCAGAAGGTTGTTCGACTGCTTGTGCTGAAGAAGGCAAGCCTCAGTTCATCATTAACCTATATGTTTCCTTTTAAACTTCTGAATTTATCATTGCTTATCTATGTGCATTTACGTTCAGGAGTTGAATTGAAACCCTAGTTGCATGATCCTTAAGTACCTATGGTCTTTTACTAGTATGCTAGGTCACTAGTTGCTATGCACTAAGGACCCGGTACAAGTCGAGTGATGCACGTCACTCGCGAGAATTGGTTCTTACGTTGAAATCATAAGACTTGATGAATTGGATTGCTCATGTGGTAAGAGTACAGGATTCTGGGCTCCGGTCCAGTGGTTAGGAGATTAAACGTTTGAACGTACTAAACATTTGTCGGAAATAGGTACGATAAGCCTAGTACCCGAAAGATGCGGTGCGAGAACTTTGCGCTACTAATCTTGGGTTGCGGCTGTAACATCCCTGATTTTTCCGGAATGTTAATGTTTGCAAAAATGTGGATTTTCAAAAATTTTCGTGCTTGATGTGATTGCTTGGAACCATAAGACTATCTTCTCGTGCCCTTTCCAATTTCTTAGTGATAAACTTAATTAATTTGCTTTGAGTGCTAAGGATAAATTCCATGTTAGTGTGATTTGTTCCTTAATTGGATTTTTCTTGAATCTTTGAGTGTGATTTGTATTTGAAATCTAATTTCAAATATAAATCAAAAGCTAATTAAACTAACTATCCTCTCTAACCTTCAGACCCGGCTAAACCATTTCTCGGGTTTTCACCTGCTAACTCAGTGGACCCGCCAACTTTTTCGGCCCTCAAATCCTTCCCGGCCTAATCTCTTCAGAAGTGCTCGGGAATTTATTAAAAGAATTACGGGAATATTTTCCGACTCTTCGAATTGATCTTTTGCAATTGATTCGATTTCGGGTAATTCGTTTGATTAAATATCCGAGAGCTCATTTGAATTACGACGATGTTTTCCGGCTTCTTGAATAAATACTTTGATATTCAAGTCATTTCCGAAAAAATAGTCTAAATTCATTTGTAATAAATTTACGAAATAAATTGTCATCAATTTATTTCGCGGACTTATTTAGTTTCGGTCCAACCCACCAGACTTATCTCAAAACCCATCTTCTTAACCATAAACTAGTTGCCTTAAATACCCCTCACATCCCTCACCTCTCTCTTCCCCTGCCTTCTCTCCCTCCCGCTGCCGCCGCACTCTGCCCCTCTTCCTCCCTTCTTCAGTTCACACAAGGAAGCAAGCTGCAACAATTCCTTTTTTTCCCAACCCCGTCAAGCACCAGCACCTCTCCAGCTCACCTCCCTGCTTCCTCTCTCCACCGCAAGCACGAGCTGCAGCAGAGCTGGCCCTCTCGATCTCTCTCTGATTTGTATCCACCGAAGCAGCAAGTTGCATTCCCCTTTCTCAGATCCACAAGCAACAGCCGCCGCATGAGCTCCTCCTGCCTGATCTCGCTCGCTTCTCTGTTCCTCCCGCTCTCCAATCGAGCAACTAGCAGCAGCAGCCGCTGTTCCCTCTCTTCAAGCCACCAGATCGAGCATGGCTCCTATAATTCTTTTTACCTCCCTTCTGCTGCGGCCTGCTGCTCCAATTCATCCCCACGGCAGAAATCAGCAAGCAGGACCTTGCTCTCTCTTCTTTTCCCCAACGCGCAGCACGAAATCCCATTCTACTGCCCTCTTGCGCCGTCGATGCCCGTGTAGAGAGCACCGCCGAGGGGAGAACCGGCCGAGTACTCCGCGCTCGCCGTGCCCTGCCGCGTCGCGCCAAAGGCCGTAAGGGGCTCCGCCAGAAGCGCCAACCTGAAGCCGTCGCCGCCGTCGCCGCGCGTGACGACCGCAAGACGGAGAATTGCGTCGCTGCCGTGGACGCCTACGACGAGCTGGACCGTGTGTACGAGGAAGCTGAGCCGAAGACTGACGACAAGCTCCTGCCTTTTTCCTCGCCCACCACCTGTTCGACGAAATGCCTTAACAACGACAGCAATCTCGTAGGTGAGCCCCTCCTCTTCTTGATGCCCCCTTGTTGTGCCGGCCTTCGTGCCGAGGAGTTGTGCCATGCTGTGACGCTTGCTCCGCGCCGCCTCGCAACTGCCGACGCTTGTGTGCCGACCTTCGAGTTGAGCCTTACGCTTGCAGGTGCCGCTGCTTTCACCAACGCGCGCGCAACCCCGCCTGACCATCACCTCCTTGCTGTCCCGCCAACCTGTGTCGCCGTCGTGACCGCCGCGCCTCCATGGCCAGGCCGCCGGCGTCCGCACGTGCGCGCGCACGCATAGGAAGGCAAAGGCCCCTTTTTTGGGCCCTTTTTCCACACTACGTCGCACACGCACACGCCCCGGCGCACCTGCGCATCTGCGCGCCCGTGTCGGCGACCAAAGCAAGGCTGCTGCTCTTCTTTCCGCCGCCGCCGTTGAGCCGGACTCCGGCCAAAGGCCGCACCTTTCTTGACCCAAACGGATCCCTAGGAGCTCCTTAACCGCACTGTGTCGTTTGATGGCCAGCCGCCGGCGAGCCTCGCTACCTCGGAGCTCCTTTTGGGGGTTTTCCGTCGAACAGCTGGTGGGCGTCAAAGCCGGCTTGGGGTTTTTGTCGCACATGCACGAACCACCGCACTGCCACCACCCTCTTTCTATTCTTATTCCACCGAGCCATCCACCATCAACAGCTGCAGCCTCCAATGCTCTCTCTTCCCCGGCTCTTTTTCCTTCCACTCGATATGCAAAGCAGCAGTAATCCTCTTTCCCCTCCTATTTCACACAAGAAGCAAAGATGCAGCCTCTCTTCTCCAATTTGAAGTCCAAGGCCACCAATCCAAGCAACTAGAGCAGCACGTCTCTTCCTATCCCTGTGCTCCACCGAAACAAGCAAGCAATTCCTTTTCTTTCTCTCTCCACGAGCAAGCAATTCCACCAGCAGCGACTCTCTCATCCATGGACCTCCCTCCAATCGGCGGCAAACAACCTCTCCCTCTGATTCTTTTCACCTAAGCAAATCAGCAAGCTGCAGTGCTATCTTCAGTAGCCGCTGTGTGTTCCAGTAGCGTTGGTCACGACCATGTTAGCCTTTAGCCCTTTTGTTCCAAGATCGTGGAGCTGCAGCCTTGAGCAAGAAGCTAGAAGCTTGGCACGCTCCTGTTTTAATCTCTTTTTGAGCTTGCTAACTAGCCTTGTTCCTTAATCCATCCTGTCGTGGTGGCTTTCTAAAAGCAACTACTCCCTCATCTTAACCCGAAGGATATATAGTGCTAGTGCAAGCCAAGTAAGTAAGCTGTAGCTAATACATGTATTAAACCATGTACGTGCTAGCCTAGCTCAAGCCTTGACCTTGGACTTCTCTGTTTGAGAGCACAAGTTTCAGTCCTATGCTAGGCTGCTCACAATCGGACCATGTCCCTTCTATCAGAAGATGTTGCTTATGTTCACAAAAATCATGTTAGATGCTAGCAAGGTTAAGCCTAGTCATGTATGGTTTACATGCCATGGACGTATTTAGCTTCACCTATATCTTCCTGTTTGTTCCATCATGTGAGCATGCAAGTGCAAACCTGTAGTGCTAAGCTCACACATCTAAACAAGCAATAACTACTGTTTGTAATCCTAAGTCATGGAAATGCTATCTAACTTTAGCTCTTTATCTATCATGTTCTGTACGTTGCTTTGCTAAATAGCAGCACGTGCACCTAACCTGTAGCCACGTCTTGGCCTGTGTTGCCTATCTGTCCTACAGTCTCAGTGCAGTTTAGAGCACCAAGGAGTTGCTTATGGTCTATCTGTTCCACACCATGAAGTTTCAGTCCGAGCAAAAGCTAGCAAGCTGGGCATCTCCTGTCTTGTTCCCAAAGGCATAATCTTAAGTGTTTAAATCACGAGCATTAATCTTTCTTGCTAGCGCATTGCTGGATGCCGAGCTGTGTGCCAAAGCTCTAGGCTTCTGAACCTATAGTACTAATCTGTGCTTTTTTATCTCAAACCATGCAAGCAATAACAACTGTTTGTATATCTATAAGCCATGTAAGTGCTAATCTAGCCTTAGCTCTTTATCTAACCTGCTTGTGCGTTGCTTACTAGCAGCAGCACTCACCCTTTTTCCTCCGAGCCTTAATCTGTGTACCCGGTGCCTGTTCTCAATCTTTCAAGTCTCTGTCGTACCTTTTCGTCGCGGCCGTGCCACGCCTTTGTCGTGGACGACGCCTGCGCTAACTAAACCATCAGCCATACCATGGATAAAATCCATCCTCGCCACACTTCTGTCATGTTCAGTTTAAGCCAAGTTTCTCACCACGCTACATCGGCTTCTAGCTGATCCTTTCTGCACAATCTCGCTAATCTGACCAAAGGGGTCCTACGGACTTACCATGGGGTCCCACTGACATTTGAGACAGCTAACTGTCTATCTTGTTCCCATATGACATACGGGACCCACAGGGTCACTTGTGGGGTCCAGTTGACCTTTGACCTTTCCCTTTAACTTGGTCAACAATGATTGTTGACTAGTCATCTGACCTTGCAGATCAACCCAAAAGCTAACCTTTGATCTCTAACTTGCTGACTTATGTTTTCTGTGCTTTATCATAATTAATTAAATTCATAAAATATTTCTTTATTTGAAAATTAATAATAAATTGATTCTAGCTTAGAAAAATACGAAATCAGTTTCTTTATTCTTCTAAAATGTTGAAGCACCCGTTAGACTAGCTTTTGGAGTTATTTGGTTCTATTGCTTCTCTTTGGAGTTTATTTGCAATTAGCTTCGGTATTTATTTATTTTTGCGAACCTAGGAATTCCCGGAGCTGAGGAGACAAGCCAGAAGATCAAGTACGGCTGCAGAAACTACGACGACTACTTGCACACAGGTGTTCACGCCCAACCGATTCTGAATACCTATTAGGCATGGCTATGTAGAATTGCTAGCGCTTTACTTTATGCATGATGATGGATATGATGAACCTTGCACTGTCTTCTTTATTTACTCTGTCCTTGATTGCCCTACCACTACTATATATATATATGCGTGTATATACGCTGAGCTTCGCTATGCATGTGTATGGGATATGTGGATAGATTCTTGGCGTGTGGGGAAAAACCGGTAGGAGAAGACGTTTTTGGGTGACTTGGCGGGGGTGAGCTCAAGACAACCCGATCTGGGATCGGGGGCTGGGGGTTCGTCTTCTCGGGTGTTCCCCATTTCGTGCCTATGGCAGGCACAATGTTTTTAGGAGCACAGGTGTTGGGGGTTTTGTGATTACTTTGGAGGATAGGAGCTCGCCCCGGTCTGAAACCGAGTGGGTCGCTTTGTTGCACGGGACTTTCGTACACACCACCTCGCCGAGAGTGGGGATAGGGCCGGGTCGACCCTGGCAAGTGCGATACCATACCTGCTAGTAGGATAGAGGGTATCAGTGAAAGGGAGCGGGTGAGGGCTCCTTCCCTTTGCGGCGCTCCCCGTGTGGCCACACGGGGGCATGTTCACAGTTCCGGGGTGGTCTTCTGCGGGGGACCGCAGCGAGACCCGGATGCAGGGTGGAATCGTAACTCTTAGGTGTTCGTCCGGTAGGGTGGGTTCAGTCGACTTGCTACCGGCTGCGCTCCATCCCGAGTTGGGTACAGGTGTACACGCTCTGCAGAGTTTAGATCTATACATATAGCCGTGTCCTCGGATATGGACATACCCGATGTTTACTCCGACTCATGTTTTGGGATTTCAACCTCCCCTTATAGGATTGAGTGTGGTGAGCTGTGGTTGCATTCGGGGAGAGGAGAGTTGCTCTCTCTGCTTCACGGATCCGGGTGCAATCATTGAGATGCGAGGAGTGGGAGTTCTCGCACCGACCCTAGGTGGAGATAGGACTGGGTGATGGAGATCTGGGTGACCAGGTGTATCCGATTGAGGATGAGAGACTTGGGATTGGTGGGATATGGAGATTTATTATTTATGTTTTGCTACTGCTGCATAGGAAAACCTGAGCCTACTCCTTGACTACTTTGTATACCTTTAGCTTTAGGTCACTTAAAGCTTGCATACAGTTGGTGACGTGAACCTATCTCATTCCTTGGGGATAGCTTGTGAGTGTGCAGGATGGGACTTGGAGCGAAAGTCCATTTTTGAAGAATCCATGGAGGAAGGGTTGCGTTGCTTCGCTCAAGGATGCCTGTGGTGAAGATCGAAGATGAAGACTTCAAGCCTTAGCTACCGCTGCGTAGAGTTTCTACTTGTTGTTTAGCCCAAGGGGCTTGTACTTAAATCGTATACCGAGCTGTATTCGGATGTAAATACTCTGTTTTGTAATCTGATTTCGTTGTATGGAAATGATATTATTATGTAATGAGTTCTATACGTGATAGCTTCTGATCCAGGGACTATCACTGGGGTACAGGGAGTCGGGTTGTCCTCACCGTAAACCCGGGTCGTTACAGCGGCCCTAGTCTTGAAAACTGTGGTACATGTGTGAGTCTGGACGCTAGTGTGAGGCGGACCAGATAGCCTTGTACCTAGGACTGTGGCATCTCATCCCAATCCGAGGAATGACGGGAACCGCCTAGGTGGTGTACTCTTTGTGAGTGCATTCTCCCGTATGTTTAGGTCCACCTTGCAAGGTTATTAATCGGTCGATCGTCAGCCTCTCACCGTTATCCGAGATTGCTTAATCGACTGGCCAATGTGATCCCTTTATGATGGAATATGTATAAACTTGATGTTTGATTAATTGTATTGCACAACTCATGCTTGCAATAGTTGCTTATCTAGTAATGATTTAATCTATTAGAACTTGAGCTAAAATATTGAAAGTAAGGATTAACTCCTTAGTAGCTTTTTGGAAAAACAAACTCACTAGTCAAAAGCCTTGCATGATTAGAGGTAAAGTCTTTTATTTTAGACGGGTAAGCCTTGCTGAGTATTAGTATACTCAGCTTTGCTATATATGTGGCTTTCAGGTGATAATGTCTGGCCTGGAGAAATCCCACCCGGCTGGGAGCTGGAATGGGTTGAGGATGACGAGTGATGACGTCATGGGTGGCCTCCCATGATGTCACTTTATCGTTTAGTTATTTCCGCTGTCTTTAAACTCTGAACTATTTATTTCCATGTCAAGAACAATGGTTTGTAGTAATTGACCCTACAGGGAAGATTGGATTTAATTTGTAAGGTACTCTGGACTCGTCTTCGTGTGAGTTTTAATGCATATGTTTCGATCCTCTGTGTGTTATTCAAGTGATTTACCGGGCTTCGACCCGACAACACTCAACGTGATGATTCCTTATTATCGCTTAATGACCAAATGAAGTGGTTTAGGCGATAGTACGAAATTATCTCGGGTGGGGTTGTCACACATATCTTGTGCATGTGTGATTTTTCTTGAGGTCATAATATGTTTAGTTCTTCGAGAATAAATTTTTGAAGTAAACCAAGCTCGATTCAAGAAATAAAAGAAAAACAAAAATCACCATTGTTTGCAACTTTTTTTTTATTTTAAGTAAAGTTCACCAATTTGAACCAAGAACCACACCCTTACTTGGTGAAGTAAATTTAATTTAAGAATCATAAACGTGCACACAATCACCATCAAATAAAAAATAATTAATCACATCCACATACCCGCTTTTGTAAGAAGAGTATGTTGGATATATCTTTATCTAGGTCAATGTGGCCACCCATAAACCCCATGTTTATCACTAAGTTGCAAAAGTGAAATCTTATTTAAATTGGACAACAGTGAAACATCCTAGATTTTTGTGCAACAGTGATCACCATCATTAGTAAAGCTAAACATAGTAGTAACATTGTTGACTTGGTCAAACCCCCACCCATGGGTCAAACCCCTCAAAACCAAAGTCAAACCCCTATGTCCCAATACCCTTCTTTAATGTTCTAGCCCGTTCTCCAAATTTTCCCTAACCACTTCAAATTATACCAATATAAAAGTTGTCAAGAATTTCATGGGACACATTTCATCTAATTGGTGGCATTTGAAATTAGAAGTGGAAAAGCCTCAAAAACGTGGTCAAAGCCCTAGAAACCCAGTTGACCGGGCCGAGAAAATCCTGAAGTTTGAGGCTATTTTCTGGCCAAACCAGGGAGTAAACCATAGGTCGGCCTTTGTAAAAGTTGGAGCTGGTTTGTTGTTCAATAACTTTTATTTTTTGGAGATTTCAAACTTTAGTTCGAAAAATTCGAGTTTGAATCGGTCAAACAGAGCCAGACTGAATGGCCTTGGCGTCCGACGCTCTGGAACGCGTACTCTCGCGCCGAGCTGCCGCCGACGTTCCGCCCCGATGTCAGTGTCGTCCGCCTCCCAAAACCTGTTGGCCCCACAGGTGTTGTCAGGGACGTGATGTCAGAAACCCGAAACAACCCTGCGCCCCTGGTTTTCTCCCCGAGCTTATCCTCTCCGCGTTGCCCGTCGACACGCGGCGGCGGTGCCCGCCTCGACGACTGTGGGAGCACCACACGCCGGTCGTGACGCCTACAAAAGCCCGACCGCTTCCTTGGAGTGGGGAGCAAGTCCCGACGCCTACAAAAGCCCGACCGGTTTCTCCTTCACACGCGTGAACGCAACTCCGCCATGGCCGCCAGGCCGCCGCACGGAGCACTCACCTTCTGGACCCCCTCCTCTCTTACCGCTGGAGAACACCACCGCCATCGCAAGCACCCCTGGTAGCTACCCCGGTCGCCTGATGCCCCTGTTGAGCCGCCTTCTCGCCGGAATCAAGGTCGCAGCGCCCGCCGCCCCTTGGTACCGCCGTGCGAGCTCACCGGAGAGCCTCCCGCCTCTACTCCAGCCACAAACCAGGCCAAGGTGAACTCCTAGACCCTCTCTGCCCCTTCCCCGGCAAAAGCCGGCGGCACACTTGCTGAAATCCGGCCGCCGCGCCGCCCAGTTTGCCCCGATGACCACATTGCAGAGATTAGAATCTTTAAAGGGGCAAGAATATCAAACCAGGGACCTTTGTGTAAAACCGGGGGGCACGGTTGTAAAAGGAAAACTAAACCGAGGACCTGGTTGAAAGAAGATTCTTCAATCCTAGATCTAAAATGCAGGATCTTGTAAAATACACCATAAATCACAGAAAAATCCTAAAAATACAAACTCAAATGTTCTGTACTCCTTGTGAGCAGAATCAACTTTCCTAGAAAGAAAGTTTTCAAACTTGTGAGTAGTTTTTGAATAATTGTGATATCTTCAGTTTGGCTAGATTTAAAATAACTTGAGTTGTAGGGCATATCTGCATGTGAATTTTTTATATGATGTTTATATGACCATGAGGAGGCTTGTGTAGAAACATGGCACATAGTTCTCTTATGAATCTTTTGTTATGGTTTTATCTTGATATCTGATTGTATATCAGTTTTTTGAATTGTTTAAATTAAGCTGTTAAGCAAGTGTTGCTCATCTTTCTGCAGTAGCTTTAGAATGAAAAGCTACGCCCATGATAAATAGCTTACCTGTGTTTGGCATGTTTAAGGTTGTCTAATAATTTACCCTTCGTTATTAATGCTATATTCATAAACTGGGTTATGCTTAGTTTCTTGCTGGGTGAGATTCATATCTGCGCTAGATGTACTCTTATATGACTCTGCGTGAAAGTTCAACTTGATATCTTGTGTGCATCTTTCTGTATGATTTAATTTTGTTATACTAGGCACAGTTTTGTGTGATTTTTCATGCTAGCTATAGTTGATGAAGTGAGTTGAAATTCATACAGTAGCTTAGTTGCCATATCTTGTGCATGTGTGATTTTTCTTGAGGTCATAATATGTTTAGTTCTTCCAGAATAAATTTTTGAAGTAAACCAAGCTCGATTCAAGAAATAAAAGAAAAACAAAAATCACCTTTGTTTGCAACTTTTTTTATTTTAAGTAAAGTTTACCAATTTGAACAAAGAACCACACCCTTACTTTGTGATGTAAATTTAATTTAATAATCATAGATGTGCACACAATCACCATCAAATAAAAAATAATTAATCACATCCACACACCCTTGCTTTTGTAAGAAGAGTATGTTGAATATATCTTTATCTAGGTGAATGTGGCCACCCATAAACCCTATGTTTATCACTAAGTTTCAAAAGTGAAATCTTGTTTAAATTGGACAAATAAATCTTATGCATACGCATCTCATGTAGAACTTCCTGACGGTAGCGACGAGTTCGTCCCGGAATGAGGCGAAGGACCGTTCAAGGGACAAGTGGACGTCGTGGAGTACCACAAGACCCAAACCAAAGTTTGGAAGGGCCCAAGGCCTAGTTAGCACTAATATCTGCTTGATAGGCAAGCCCCGGAGCATAATCCTATCTTTTCAACTTAATGCAAGTATCTTTGTTATGTTTGTGCATTTAAGTTTCAGGAGTTGAATTGAAATTATAGTTGCATGATCCTAGGTTCCTATGTTCTTATACTAGCATTATAGGTCGCTAGTTGCCATGCTTTAAGGACACGGTAAAAGTCGAGTGATGTTCGTCACTCACGAGCTATAGGTTTTTAATGTTGGAATCATAAGCGTTGTTTAATTGACATGCTCATGTGGTAAGAGCTTGGGATTGGCTCCAGTTAATAGGTGTTCATGGTTAAGCTTTTGAACGTACTAAATATTTGCCGGGAATGGGACCGGTAAGTCTAGTACCTTCTTAATCCGGTAAGGGATCTATGACCACTAATCTTGGGAAGAGTCCCCCCTGCTTGCAATAGTGTGGTGCATGCGTGGGGTTGGGCTGCAGAGGACGTAGCCAAACCACCTTGTACCAAAGACTGTGGAAATGGACCCTGAACCGAGGACGGTTGGGAACCGCTTGGTTGTTGCATACTCCACCCCCTTGGTTTTAGTTGTCATTTTGGGGTATGCATCTCCCGTGTGTTTAGGTCCACCTTGCAAGGTTATTAATCGATCGATCGTCAGCCTCTCACCGTTATCCAAGATTGCTTAGCTATATAGTCTATTTCCCTTAATGATGGAATCGAGAATTAATACGAATGCTTGATTAATTGTATTGCACAACTTATGTTTGTTGTAGTTGCTTACTTAGTAATGGATAATCAACTAGAATTTGAGCTAAAACTTGAAAGTAAGGACCTACTCTTTGTTGCTTTTCAGCAAAATAACCCACTAGCCAAAAAACTTTGCATGTCTAGAGAGTTGGTGATTTTCCATCACCCGACGGTTAAGATGAGTATTAGTATACTCAGCCTTGCTTTTGTTGTTGTTTTCAGGTTATGTTTGGGGGAGAAGAAGACAATGTTTATTGGCATTATGGATGGCCTCCTATAATGATGCTTTATCGACTAGTATTTTTCCGCTGTATTTATAAACTCTGAGCAATTTACTGCTATGCATGAAACTTGGTTTTGTAATAAATAACCCTTCATGGGAACTGATGTAATAAATTGTGACTTGTTTATCTCTGGACTCGCCTTCGTGTGAGTTTTGATGTACAATTGTCGATCCTTTGTTATAAGTGATTCACCGGGCTTGACCCGACAGAAACGACAAGTTAACCTCTTTGTTATTGCATAAGGGCCAATTGGAGTGGTTTTATGCGATAATACAGAGTTAATTTGGGCGGTTCTGTCACAGTAGCCCAGTGATTGGTATGAAGTTTGGGGATATTTTTGCAGGATTTTAGGATGTGGATTAGTTTCCTAAAAGTTTAGGGTATTTTTAGTTAAAATGCCGGGATCCTGGATTGATTGTGACAAAGTTGGTGGACTTTTCCACAAAATTTCAGACTATGGGTAGATTTGCAGAAAGTTAGGATCTTTTATGTAAAAAGTCTGTGGACTGTGTGTTGATTTCTGTAAAGCTTGGGTTTGTGGGAGATGCGGTTTGCGGGTTGATTATCATAAAATTACCTGAGAGGTGACTCGATCGAGGGAGATGGCGTCACATTACATGAGAGGTGGCTTAAACGAATGGTAGTTATAAAAATCTTGGGGGCTTTGTTAAATTGTCGGAGCAGTGAGTGGACTACAGTTTACTTTCGACGAAGTTTGAGGTGGGTTTTGTAAAATTAGCGGCCCTCTTAGCGTTCCTGCAAAGCTCGAGGGGGTTTACATAAAAATGCTTGAGAGATGGTTGGAATTAAATTATATTTCAACAAAGTTTGAGGGGGTTTCCATAAAAAATTCTATGTGTGAGCTTGACTACATATTAATTTTGATACACTTTGAGGGGGATTTTGTAAAATTGACAACCCTCTTGGCATTTCTTCAAAGCTCAAGGTCGTTTCCATAAAAGTGCCCGAGAGGGGGGGGGGTTGAGCAAATACTATTACTGCAAAGTTTGAGGGGGTTTCCATAAAATTAACTAAGTATGGGTTGGAGTACATATTAATTTCGATAAAGTGTGAGATTTTTTTAAAACTGCAAAGCCTCTTGGATGGATGTGAATCATCCACGCACGATCCGACGGTTGTGGAATTCTTGCTGACCTGGCTCAATGGGGGAGCAAAAATCTCCCCCGTTTAGGTCTTTTCTAAAGATAGTCCACATTTTTATCAAATACGAATCTGGAACCCGATAGAGAAAAATTAGAAATCGAATACGGATACATCCATTTAATATTCACATTAAAAACGAATATGAATACAAATATTTATATTGACGATTTTATCAAATATGGATTCGGATATCCAAACATCCAAGACATCTGAATCCATCCATGAAGTACTCCCTCCGTCCCTAAATATAAGCATTTATTGACTTTTACTGATCACGTTTGACCATTCGTCTTATTCAAAAATTCAAAAAAAATATGAAAATATTATTTATTTTGTTATGACATGTTTTATCAATGTATATATTTTAAATATATCATAATTATTTTTACATTTTCACAAATTTTTGAATAAGACGAATGATCAAACGCGTATCACGAAAATCAAAAATGTTTATATTTAGAGACGAAGGAAGTATAATGGGTACAGAAAACTAGAAATAGAGTGGAGAATACCATGGCACTGTCACGGCGTCGCGCAGTGGCCCGTGGGCAGCAGCTCTCGGCGGCACGCGCTACGCTGCTGCTTCAGTGCTTCTAACCGTAGAGTATTCAGACTCGAGAAACACATTCCGCGTGCATGCCCGCCGGGACAACCTGGTCGACAGTGATCAAGCCCACATGTCGTCGATTCACCGGAGATGGGACAAGAATGGACAAACAAAAAGTGGAGCAGATGGCATGGCATGCTCATCGACCTCGTGAGAAAAAGCAATGACCCGTCCAAACTAGAGTACTACCTTCATTCCGTGCATACGCACATAGATGCCGTCACTAATCAAACAACCTCTCCTGTCCATAGCGCGTTGTTAGCCTGTTAGGTCGGTTGGCACTTAGCCACCATCTGATACATTATGTTACTATGGTATAAAGCTTTCGTTTATTAGCTAAAACGTCACGACAGCGCGCTAATGGTATCGATCACACTTCTCTCTATCAGAGCTGTACGTGTCCTTTCCTCTGGCTCTGCTCTCACTCCTCTCAGCAGTGTGGTAGACTGGTAGGTGAAGTATCGGCAGTGTATGGCGACGCAGTCAACCGATTCTATGGCTTTGGCGCATCTAATAACTGCAAATTCATGCTGACGCTACACGCTTTGACGAAACGGACTAGTAGGCGTTTCAGATTATTCAGACTCTCGTGCACGCTTCCCCCGTGTCGCGCGCTCTCTTGACAGTGTCAAGTGTGAACCCACGCTGAACTGCAACAGTCCGTCTCCGTCAGAACGCGGACAAAGTTTTCCGTAGCAGAAAACAGCGGGCACACATGAACGACGCGCACATGAATGACGACTTGTGTGCAGTGTGTTCTGAACAGGTGCCTGGACTGGACCCCTGGAGTCAACCTGTAGCCTGATGACTGGACTGCCTGACTTGTGCGTGCAGGTACAGTACAAATGGCCAAGCCGCGCTCCCTTTTGCCTGCAGCTCCAGCCTCCAAGTGCCAGCGTCCGGAGCATATCAGCCTTGGCCCTCTTGCCGTGCTCGCCGCCGCCCGCCTGACTACAATCCCGTTGCAAGGACGGTTTTCCGTTGGCTCCCGTACCTGTACGTTCTTCTCTGTCTCTTCTCTTCGTGCAGTTGTGTACCTCTATTTTCGTAGCGTCTCCCATGTTTGGTCTAGCTTAGAGATAGTTGAATCGGTAGTTTACTTATTTAGTAGTGGAAAAGAAAAAAGACTAACGTAGAGTTTAGAGATAGTCTGGAATGCTTTCTGATGTACGTACTCCTCTCTCACCGCAGAATACTCAGTGCTACTCCCACGTTTCATATTACTTCTCAATTGTGACTTTTCTAGATACATCTTATGTATCTGAACATAATATATATCTAAATGTATAACAAAAAAATGCATTTAGAAAAGATAGAATGACAAATAATATGAAACGGAAGGAGTACATTCTCTTCTTCATATTACATTTCTTCGCCGTGTTCGTCTGGGTTATCAGCCACCAGCCAGCGGTACCTTCCTCTCAGAACAAATCAGCCACCAGCTACCAGCCAACGGTACTTTTCTCTCAGAACAAATCAGCACCAGCCACTAGTCGTCAGCCTGACGAACAGGGCATCTAGATCTAGTGCTAGCTTTTATTGTTGGAGACTCTCCCTTTTGATCTCCATGGTACGGTGGTCAAATCCCGTTGCCGACTCACCCGAAATGGTAAAAACCTTTGTGCAAAAATAAAATAAAATAAAATAAAGCAGTGACCCTTCACGCCACTAACAAGTATAATAAGCTCCTGATGACACAGTTGACTCGTTACTGCATGCCTGCATAGTATGGATGATACCGTCCCTCGATCAAAGTCTTGCAAGGTTGGACGCTAGTGCGTTGTTGTTGTTGGGTCGGTTGGCACGCAGTTGGCACCTAGCCATATCTAAACAAACTGACGAAGCAAATCAGCCTTCCCTTCTCGCATATACAACAGTTGCATCGCTTTCTCCGAACCGAACCTGCTTGTGGGGTTTTGTTTAGCGCTTGATCGCTGTTTGTCAAGTGGTTGTAGTAAGCGCAGGACGGCAGGAATGTCTCATGGATGCTGCTATTGATTAATTAATTAACAGATATATTAAAATAGCATTGAGGCTCGATTCGTTACTAAAAACGTGGGTTAAGTTTGACTTCAACGCGCTAGTTACTTTGCATCGATGCCGGATAGAACCACTTAAAAATTTAGAACACGCTGAAACTTGTACTGCTCTCTCCCCGTTTCTGAACGGAAAGGTGTGTATTTTATGTTATAAATAACGAACAATTTTATGCTATAAATAAAAAGTCTATACATTGTCTACTAGGTTTATATTTCAAATGTCAAAATAAAATATACACGCCCAAAATCCACGGTTGGATTTTTCCAGGCATATCCATGCCCCAGGAATCCCCCGATTAATTTCTCACAAAAACCCGCGTCCTGGGTGAAGTGAACACCGCCCAAAATCCACCCGCTGGAGTTCGAACACGCTCGGCACGTGTGAACTGTGAACCGCTGGCCAGGCACTGGCAGTGGCAGGCAGGAGAGGTTGTTCGTCGCCACCCGCACTTTACGATCGCTGCAGGCAGAGGCTGCAACTGCCGTCCCTCCCTGTCCAGTGTCCTCCACACGCGCTCCGTGCAAAAAGGCTGCCGGCACGGTATTTTCTAGAACGGCCACCCTTCCTTGCCTGCCTCCTCGCAGTCCAGCGTGCGCTCCCCTCTCTCTCGTTCGCCATGGATGCTGCTGCGGATTAGCGCTCCCACTCAGGAGCTTCGTCCTCGACCAAGTTACTCCGGTACGCGCTGCTCGCCCCTCTCCCTCGCTCGCTCTCCCCCTTCTGCCGCTTGGGCGGCCTGGCGGCCCGCAGTTGCAGCTTATGGTTTCTTGCGTGTTGCTTGTTCTTCTAGCCGCCGGTAGGTGACGGAATCTTTCGCTGGCCCTGAGGAACCGCCGGTCGTTGGGTTTATTCCTTCTGCATTGCTCGCCTGGACGGGCCTCATTTCCAGCCGGGTTCTTGCCTCTGCATATGGGCTCCCCCCAATTCGATGATTTTCCGCTAGTTTTTCCGGTCTTCCAGAGTAATGCTCAACGCCGAAGCGAAATCGGTGGTGGTTCCCTTTGTAGCTCGCTGAAATAAGCTTTCTTGGGTGCCAATTTTGAGCTCGAGCCCCATGCTTCTGCCGCATCGAGAGGCTTTCTTGCTCGGGGTGGTGTCGGTGGATTCAAGGTGCCCACGTGGTGGCGTACGCACGCGTGCTCGTTTACCGTGGAATTAGAAAAAGGGGAAATGCTTCTGCGCTCGAGCTCTGATCCCATCTCGCGAATCGGTGTGCCGTTGCTTCAACACGAGATCGGGTCTGTCGTATCTTCTCCTGTTTAGCCTGTCACAGTTTCAGGCCCCTTTTATAGCTAGTAGTACCTGGCAATGGCTTTGGAGAACAGCATTGTGCTTTCTGATTAAAGTTGTTCCTTCCACCGCTTGTAGTATCTCTAGTATTTGAGTTGGCCACGACAGCAAAAATTAGGTTGGGGGTGGTTCTGGCATCCTGCAATTTGCTTCCCTGCAACTTCTGTTATCTGAATTGCCAATGGGTTTAATTCATAGTCGATGGGTGCAGGTTGGATTCACTTGAATTGTACCAGTTTAAACAAATAGAACTTTCATGCACGTTGTTTAATTCATAGTAATTCAGTGCTTTCGCCTGCAACCCAATTGTATACATGAAATTTTTTTTTGCGAGGAGTATACATGAAAAATTAACTGTCTGCTGACTTTTATCAAACCTTTTCAGGGACGAAATGAGGCTGGTTTTCTGGACTTGGATTCTGCTATTCTTCACTTTTGTTGCATCATCTTGGAGTCTGAGTTCAGATGGCCAAGCTCTTCTTGCTCTGTCGAAAAGTCTCATACTACCAAGTTCCATAAGTTCCAACTGGAGTGCTTCTCATGCAACTCCATGTACATGGAATGGAGTTAGTTGCAATAAAAGGAGCAGAGTGGTTTCCCTTAACCTGTCATCGTCAGAAGTTTCAGGTTCACTAGGACCTGAAATTGGGCTTCTAAAATACCTGCATATCCTCAATTTATCTAATAACAATATATCTGGTTCTATCCCTCCAGAATTGGGCAACTGCAGTATGCTTGAACAATTGGATCTGTCTCAAAACTTGCTTTCTGGCAAGATACCAGCATCAATGAGCAACCTCAAGAAATTGCCATCACTCTCACTGTATAGCAACTCCTTGAGTGGAACAATACCAGAAGAGTTGTTCAAGAACCCGTTTCTGGAGCAAGTGTACCTCCATAGCAATAAACTCAGTGGTTCGATCCCCGTCTCGGTTGGTGAAATGACAAACCTTACGGCCTTGTGGTTGCATGAAAATATGTTGTCTGGAGTTTTGCCCGCTTCAATTGGCAACTGCACCAAGTTGGAGGTCCTCTATCTATTTGATAATCAACTGAGCGGCAGTCTTCCGGAAACCTTGAGCAAGATCAAAGGCCTCAGGATATTTGATGCCACAACCAATAGCTTCACCGGAGAGATCACTTTCAGTTTCGAGAACTGCAAGTTGGAAACATTCACCTTGTCTTTCAATAATATAAAGGGTGAAATTCCATCATGGTTGGGGAGTTGCAGGAGCTTGACAGAGCTTGGATTTGTCAATAATAACCTGTCTGGCAAAATTCCAACTTCTCTCGGCTTATTGAGCAACCTCACACATCTTATACTTTCTCAGAACTCCCTGTCTGGACCAATCCCTCCTGAGATCGGTAACTGTCGTTTGCTGGAGTGGCTAGAGTTGGATGCAAACCAGCTGGAGGGCACTGTTCCTAAAGAGTTGGCACATTTACGGAAATTGTCAAAGCTATTTCTGTTTGAGAATCGCCTCATAGGAGAGTTCCCTGAGAATATTTGGAGTATCCCAACCCTTGAGAGTGTCCTTATTTACACTAACAATTTCACGGGTAAGCTACCTTCAGTGTTAGCTGAGCTAAAGTCCCTCCAGAACATTACACTGTTTGATAATTTCTTCAGTGGAGTTATACCACAAAAGTTGGGTGTGAATAGCCGTTTGGTCCAGATAGATTTCACAAATAACAGTTTTACTGGTGGTATCCCACCAAACATTTGTTCAGGAAAAGCATTGAGAATTTTAGACTTGGGGTCGAATCATCTTAATGGTACTATCCCATCCGGTGTTGTGGACTGCCCAAGTTTGGAGCGAGTCATTCTCCAAAACAATAGTTTTGATGGGACTATTCCGCAATTTGGGAACTGTGTGAGTCTAAAATATATTGATCTGAGTCACAATTCCTTGAGTGGTAGCATTCCAGCAAGCTTCAGTAGATGTGTAAATATTACTGAAATTAACTGGTCAGCAAACAAGCTTTCAGGCAGAATACCATCCGAAATTGGAAATTTAGTGAATCTAGGGAGACTTAACCTCTCACACAACATTCTACAAGGTTCAGTCCCTGTGCGAATTTCCAACTGCTCCAAGTTAAATTCACTTGATTTGAGTTTTAACTCTTTGAATGATTCAGCACTCAGTACAGTAAGCAACCTGAAGTCTCTGTTGCACCTACGGTTGCATGAGAATAAACTCAGCGGAGGCTTGCCTGGTTCTCTCTTTCACTTGGATATGCTTATTGAGCTGCAACTTGGTGGAAATATTCTTGGGGGTAGCATCCCTTCAGAATTGGCAAGGTTGCTAAAACTAGGTACCTTAAATCTTAGTGGCAATGGTCTAGTGGGCGACATTCCACCACAATTTGGTAATTTGGTTATGCTGGAAAGTTTAGATCTGTCGTTAAATAATCTCACGGGAGGCCTCGCTGCATTGGGAAGTCTACACATTTTGCATGCCTTGAATATTTCCTATAACCAATTTAGTGGAACAGTCCCAGATAATCTTTTAGTATTTCTGAATTCCACGCCAAATTCCTTTAGTGGAAATCCGGGCCTCTGCATCTCTTGCAGTACCAGTAACTCTTATTGTAAGGCAACTGATGCCTTGAAACCTTGTGGAGGATCGACAAAAAAAGGAGTGCATGGCCGATTCAGGATTGCTCTCATAGTTCTTGGTTCATTGTTTGGGGGAGCACTTATGGTACTTGTACTTGCCTGCATCCTTCTGAAGTCTCGAGATAGGAAGAAGAAAAGTGAGGAAGCAGTGAGTACTATGTTTGAAGGCTCCTCCTCTAAATTAAATGAGGTTATAGAGGCGACTGAAAATTTTGATGACAAGTACATTATCGGCACAGGTGCGCATGGAACTGTTTACAAGGCTACAGTGAGCTCAGGAGATGTTTATGCTATAAAGAAGCTTGTGATTTCTGCACACAAAGGCTCATACAAAAGCATGATGAGAGAACTGAAGACAATATATAAAATTAAGCATAGGAACCTGGTAAAGCTAAAGGAGTTTTGGTTGAGAAGCGATAATGGGTTCATACTGTATGATTATATGGATAAAGGCAGTCTTCATGATGTTTTGCACGTGATTCAGCCAGTGCCAGTTTTGGACTGGTGTGTGAGGTATGAAATAGCACTTGGTACTGCCCATGGGTTGGCATATCTTCACGACGACTGCCAACCTGCAATCATTCACCGTGATATCAAGCCAAGTAATATATTGCTAGACAAGGACATGGTGCCACACATATCAGATTTTGGCATTGCAAAGCTCATGGATCAGCCTTCTGCTCCTCAGACCACTGGAATTGTTGGCACCGTTGGATATATGGCACCAGGTACACTTGGAACTTGAAACAAAGCATGATGCATAACTGTTTATTTTCCCTCATTAGCTATCTTTTGTTGATTCGAAATATAGGATTGTAAAAATTTTCATGTGGCCTGAAGCAATTTGTTGAAATCTCTATGTACCAAAATCTCAGTGCAAACATACAAAATACCAGCTGCATCTCATAGTTTTTTATTAGAACATAAAGTGTCATGTATAAGCTAACGAACAATTAATCCCTTACCACATACATGGAAATGACTGGAACTTTTATATTTAGTACTAGATGGTACTGTGAAATAAGCTAATCATGAAGGATTTTCATTCAGTCATCTTTTTATAAAAAAAATTAATTTTTTAATTAATTTTTTTTATTTTTTAAGAAAGGGGCCAGAGACTAGAGTAGCCCCCTGCGTCACCTGAATTTAACCAGGCCTGACGCCGAGTATCAGAGTTCAAGCTCCTGCTCTAGTGAAAATGCACCCAACAGGAATCGAAACTAGACTGTCAGGCTCCACTCTAACTAAGCACTGCCCAGCACCGGTACTAATTCCCGCACTCCACAGGTGCGGCACCAACGTCGAGCCAACGCTGGCGGGCAGCCTCCCAACCGAGAGTGCTACCACCGAGCTAACAGCTCGTCCGCATGCCCAGATTTGGTCATCTTGCATGCTCAGATTTCATTCAGTCATCTTGCATGCCCAGATTTGGTCTAGAGTTGCAAAATCTGTATCGTTATCCACTTTTTGATCCTGGAAAATCAGTTTGCCAGATACTGTCATGTCATCATCTACGTTGTACGATTTGGTGAATATACATACCTAATGACCGTGCGCTGGCTTGCAGAATTGGCGTTCTCCACCAAGTGCAGCATGGAGTCGGACGTATACAGCTACGGCGTGGTGATCCTCGAGCTGCTCACCAGGAAGACGGCGGTGGACCCGTCATTCCCCGACAGCACGGACATAGTCGGCTGGGTGTCCGCCGCGCTGAACGGCACCGACAAGATCGAGGCCGTGTGCGACCCGGACCTGATGGAGGAAGTCTACGGCACGGTGGAGATGGAGGAGGTGCACAAGGTCCTATCGCTGGCGCTCCGGTGCGTGGCCAGGGAGGCCAGCCAGAGGCCACCGATGGCCGCCGTCGTGAAGGAGCTGTCGGACGTGAGGCCTGCTGCCGGCGCCGCGGGCCGGTCGTTGTCCAAGAAGCAGGGGAAAACGGGACAGGGGTCCCAGTCCCACAGCAGCTGGAACTGACAGTAGGATTTCTGATTCAGCCAAAGCTGTAGCTTGTAGTCTCTCTAGTGAAGAAGAGTGTTGTGTGTACCTTCTATTGGTTCGATTCTTGTGTATACATCCATGATTGAATATTGATCTTGGTGAAGGAAGAGGCTCAACCACGACCAATTTTTGATTGAGACGGATGTGGCTCCATCCCCAGACAACGACGTGCTTTGTCGTGGCGGCCTTGTGTGTAAAGTGAAGCTTGTGTTCTCCTAAAAGATTTTGCGTTCTTCTGAAACATGTTGGCTTCCGCATCTATAGCCTACGTTTTTGTGTTCTTGTGCTGAATCTTAACTGGATGTGAACTGATAACGGTCTGTTTTTTTTTAAGACGTGCAAAGCACGTTTTTCATTAAGAGGAGAGAAACCGGTTACAAAGATGCGACTTTAGGAGACCCCTAGAGCGCAAAGAACAACATAACCTAAAAAGGAAAGGAAGAACAGGAAGAGATCCACACCACCACCATACAACACAAGCCACACGGGGGCGAAGCCTACTACAGACAGGGGTGCCGAGCACACACGCTCGTCACCGGGCGCCAAGCAGGAATCGAGGGGTCGGTCGAGGAAGTCATGCAGGACGATGCCGCCAGGGGGGGAACGACGAGGACGCCGCCATCATCCGTCTTCCCGCGAAGGGGAAGAACAGGTTTTCACCTTGCTGACCAAGCGGGAGAGGGACCAAAGGAACAGCACGCGCAGCCGCTGTCAGCTCGACGGAGATCGAGCGAGGCTTTCGCCAAGTCCCAGAACCAGCTCCACACCAACCCGAAGAAGACACTTGACGCTGATGGAAAAGCAGCATGTGTCCACGACACAGAGGGAAGCAGAGGCACCGTAGCAGACCATCGACAGACGACCGGTGGAGCAGAGGGCGAAGCGTGGAGGACGACGACGGACGGCCCGAGGAGAACGCCAGGGGCAAGTCGCCGGGGAGGCTGCACTGCCGCAGACCACGCAGAACGCCACAGCAGCGGCACCGGATCCGCCGGGAGGGGTCAGGCTCGCCACGAACAGCCTTGTCGCCGGCCGGCCGCGGAAGGGAGGTGCGGGGGAGGGCACCTCCCTCCCGGCCCGCCGCCCGCACCTGCACCCACGCCAAGAGGAGAGGGGCGCCGGGAGCCGGTGAGGCACGGCCGCCGACGGTAGGAGGGCGGCAGCCGCCAGCGGGAAGCCGCGTCGTCGACGCCGTAGCCGGCAGGAGGGAGGGGCGGCCGCGGACGACGAGGAGGAGGCACCGCCGGGGACGGGTCGTCGGCGGGGAGCGTAGGAGCGGACGAGCATGACAATCCCGGTAGAGGAGGCGCCGGAGTCGGCGAGGCTGGTCGGGGCAGGGCAACGTGGCAGCACCGGACCACGAGGCTGACCCCGTCGGCGAGACGGTCGACGGTGGCGAGGGGGCGCCAGGGGGCCCGAGGATGATGTCGACGACGACGAGGAGCTTCGAGGGGGGTCGCCGGGGGGGAGGGGGGACTGGCGCCGCCAGGGCCGGCCGGGGCGGAGAAGGCGCCGCAGCTCGACGGGGCAGGGGGCGCGTCCATGAGCGGCGCCCTCCCCGCGGCGTAGGGACCGGCGAGGGCGGGTGGCCGCGCGGAAGCGGAACCGGGCGGGGGGGCGCGAACGCCGCGGACGGAGTGGCCGGCGCCGAAGGGGCCGGGAGGGGCCGCCATCCGTCCCGGCGGCGGCCGGCGGGCCCAACCCTAGGTCTGGATATAGGGTTGGGAGGGGGGGCGGGCGGTGGGGGGAGAAGGGAGGGGGAGGGGGATGAGGCGACGCCGCGAGCCCGGGGGACGAGGCGGCGCCGGTGATGCCATACCCGGCCTTCGAGGAAGGGGGAGGGCGGCGGACGGCACCGGAGGGCAACCGGTGGTGCGGTAGGGAGAAAGGAGGGAGGGAAGGGGGAAAAGGAGGAGAAAGAGGGGAGCGGGGGCGGGTGGCCGCCGCCGCCGCACGCACGCCGGCGGCGACGACGGCAGCCGGCGGGGGCCGTGGGGGAGTTGGGAGGCGGTCGGGCAGGGGCACCCCCGGGTCGCCAAGGAGGACGACGCGGGGATCAGAGGGTAGCGGGTTAACTGATAACGGTCTGTGAAGGACGAGATTGGGATTTGGGATGTCGGAGCGTCTGGCCGAGCAACTCCAACGGACTCTGTAAAACTCAAAAGCTAGCTAAAATTTAGAAAAGAGCACAAAAACTAGGATCCAACAGACTATCTATCTCCTTAGCTCGCTATCGACCTCGGTAAAATTCGCTCCAAGCTCGGTATGTTTGGCTAGCAGCTATCGCTCGCAATCTCGATCTCGCTCTCCCTGCCGCATCTCCCGGCCCCTCCCGTGTCTCCCTCCAGCGGACCCTGCTGCCCAGGTGCGGCCGCTGCAGCCAGCACACGGACCGGCGGGTAGCTCGAGGCCGGACGGCGGGCTCCAGCGGAGTGCGGCGTCGCGGCGTAGGTGCCTGCTGGTGGAGCGCGGGACGCAGGGCGACGGAGCGAGCGGCGCAGGGCAGCCGAGCAAGCAGAGCGGGGTGGTCGAGCGAGCTACGCGGCGGCAGAGCGAGCGAGCGAGCTGCACGAAGCAGAGCGGCCGAGCGAGCTGTGCAGCGGCGGAGCGCGCGAGCTGCGCGGGCGGCGGATCGGGCGAGCTGCGCGGCGGCGGAGTGGCGAGCTGCTTGGGGTAGCCCTCGGCGGCGCCCCTCGGTGGCAGCGGCAGGCTGCTCTGACCGCCATGGATGGGAGGAGAAGGAGCAGGGGTGGATAATGTTGGGGCCCACGCGGCAGTGAGATGGAGAGAGGGGAAGAGAGATGAGATTTGGATATGAAGAGTGGTATAGTCTGTTGGAATGTAATCAAATATAAAAAGGAGATTTTAGCTAAATGACTCTTTAAACTGGAATATAGAGAACAAAATTTGGCTAGACTGTTGGAGATGCTCTAACAGCGAGATTGGGTTTCAGCCGCTCACGTTTCACCGGCCGGAAGGGGCGGCGGCGGCGGCGGCGGCGGCGGTGGCGGCGGTTCAGATAGATAAGGGTTGAAACTTCCAACCCACTAAAGCCCATCTAAACTTCCTTCTTATTTCTTTCCCATCAGCACACCTCATGACTAATAACAAAAATGTTTCAACATTTTTAATAAATGTTCTTTCGGAAATATTGATTTTTCAATATGTTTTCGTCAACATTTTGGAAAATGTTCCAACATTTTTTGAAAATGTTGGACAACAATCTCTCCGGTTCCAACAATTTTCCAAAAATGTTCCAACATTCAATATGTTTTGGTCAACATTTTGCAAAAATGTTCTAACATTTTTTGAAAATGTTGGAAAACAATACATTCATCTTCAACCTCTCGATTCCGCACATCGAAGGCCACGGCCGGCGCCCGCCCAGCGGCGCACCGGAGGTCGCACGCGGCCGCCGGCGAGCCCGCGCGGAGCCGCGGCGCCGGCGAGCTCGCGTGCGGCCGCTGCGGCGCCGGTGAGCTCGCGTGCGGGACCTCACACGCCGCCGCGCAGAGCTCGGGGGCGCGCGCGCTCGCGCGGGCATGGGACGACGGCGACGGGTACGGGGCGCGCGCTCGCGCGGTGTGGGGCAGCAGCGGCGGCAACGGGTGTCCGGAGGAGCAGGGGTGGGCCGGTGGGGGTGTGGGTGATTAGGGTTGCAGATCCAACGTACGGGATTGTTTGCACGAATCTTGACAAAGTGGAAGTTTTAATGTGTTCCCCCTTCGGGAAGGGAGATTCATATATGTTGCTTCAGCGACAATTCCACGTTCCGTCGCGCCGTACGGACGGGAGGCGCGGCCCGCACGCGGAGGGAAGCGGGAAGCTTAGGTAAGATTTGTTTTTTATTTATTTCCTTTTTGTTCGTTTCTTTCTATATTTGTTTTTATATTTTGTTTCTTTTCTATCTATTTCTTTTTTATTTGAGTTTTCTTTTTTCACTTTCGTTTTTCTTTTTTTCTCTTTATTTTAGATTTTCTCTATTTTGCTCCTTCCATTTTTTTCACGTTTTCTATTTTTCCTTCCACTCTTTATTTTTTTTCTTTCTATATTTTTTCTTCTATTCTATTTTTTGTTTATTATTTATTTTTACTTTCTGTTTTTATTTTTTTTCTATTTCCATCTTTTTTCTTTTTATATTACCTTTCTAATATTATTTTTTTCTATTTCATTTTTTACTTCATTCTTTTTATTCTTCATTCTTTTTATTCTATTTATTTTATTTTTTTCTTATTTCTCTTTTTTATTTGTTTTCTATTTTATTTGTTTTCTAATTTCATCTTTTTTATATATTCTTTCCTTTCTAACATTTTCGAGATAGTTAGCAACCATTACACCACAGAACACTTCGTGACTACATAGAGTTATAGATCATTTTAAGCTAATTTTTCATTATTTTCTTTTCTTTTTTATTAATTTTTATTTTCCTTTTTTCTTCTATTTATCTATATTTAATTTTTATTTTTTCTTGCATGATTTATTTCATTATATCATTTTTTCTCTTACATAATTTTTATTTCTAACATTTTCTTTAATACAAAGTTTCCTCTTTGCTATGTTTTTTTTGTTTTTTTGTTTTTTATTCTATTTTTATTTGTTTTCCTCGGTGAATATTTATTCCACATGAATAAAATTTTATTTTCGCTTAGTGAAAATTTTCTGTTTGATTGATTTAATGCTCAGTGATTCATTTTTCTTTACATATTTATTGTTTTTATTTAAATATTTATTTCCCTCTTCTGTAAATATTTGTTCCACATCTAAAATTTGTTGTGTTAGGTACGTACAAATTTTTTGTTTCGGCAGTTTGTATAATTTGTTCGACACGTATACATATTTGTTCCGGCAGTTCATATAATTTGTTCGGTACCTATAAACGTTTTGTTATGGTAGTTTGTATAATTTGTTCGACAAGTATACATATTTGTTCTGGCAGTTCATATAATTTGTTCAGTGCCTACAAATGTTTTGTTTTGGCTATAATAACAACATATTCTGTCTGTAATAATAACAATTTGTTCCGACCCTTGTTTTGATTTGTTCTGACACTACATTTGTTTTGTTCGAGATGACATACGATCTTGTTCTGACTATAATAGAATCTTGTTCCTACCCTTGTTCTGATTTGTTCTTACACTACATTTTTTTGTTCGAGATGACGTACAAACTAGTTCTGTCTATAATATGATCTTATTCTGACAGCTGTTCTCATTTGTTCTGACACTTTATTTGTTTGTTCGAGATGACATACAAAGTTGTTCTGGCTAATAATAAGTTGTTCTGAATATATAACCGTAATTAAAAAATTCGAATAAAAAAGTTTATAGAAATATAGTTAAGTGGGATCTTGTTTTGAAGTTTTAATTGTCAGAAATACAATGGTGCAGTGGGAATTTAATTTTGATACTCGGAAGATGTATAGGATTCCTGGTTTGGCTGGGCTAAAAGTTACGTTAGTTTGGGGCGTACAGGAAAATGATGATTGGAAGGAAAGAAAATAGGCAAGCCGGCCGGATCTGATAGTTTTGGGGTCCAGAAGATCAGTAGGCCCACTAGTAGGGTATCAACTGGGCCGTGCTCTCCCTGGTGGACGAATTTCTTTTTATATTTATTTTTTCACGAATTAAAAAATACACACTCATCCTAAAGTTTTGCGAAAATATACCTCTACCCATTTGAAACGACGGTAGGGTTCCAACTGACGTTTCATGGCGGTAGGAACAACCGTTGTTTCATATGACGGTACCTACTACCGTTTCAAACGGCGGTAGGGTCTCCCACCTGACTAGGGCTGGACCGTGAGCCAAAAACTCGTGAGCTGGCTCGACTCGTTCATAGCTCGGCTCGACTCGGCTCGGCTCGATCAATTTTTTAACGAGCCGAGCTACTGTTTTTGCTCGTTTTGTTAACAAGCTGGCTCGAGCCAGCTCGCAAGCTGCTCACGAGCCAAACGAGCTAGAAAGTTCTAATTTCAACATAGAAAATCGAGCTATCAAAGTTGAGATGAGCCATTGAAGCTATGCTAAACCTTCATAAGTGCTCCACGTGTGACTAATTTTATCATTTACAACTTTATAATTATTATTTTTAAAAAGTTTACATATGCTCAAATGTTAATTTCAAATTTACATACAGCTCGCAAGCCTAACGAGCTGGCTCGAGCTACTAACAAGCCAAGCCGAGCCAGTCTTTTTGCTCATTTTGTTAACAAGCCAAGCCGGCTCGTTACCTTAACGAGCCAGACCAAGCCAAGCCGAGCCAAGCCGAGTTGGCTCGGCGTCCACCCCTACACCCGACGGTGCGTATGTAGCAGTCCCTCCCGCCATTTCCAGTACATCTTCAAAAATTTGTAACTTTATTTGTATGAACTCGGATGAGATAGAATTTACATGAAGATTGTAGATTTCGTCGAGATCTACAACTTTATAATTCAATTTTTTCCATTTGAAATCATCTTGAGGCTCAAATAATCGATATATCATCCAGATCTGAAATTTGAATTTTAAATCTAAACATTGTGTCAATCATTTGAGCACCAAAATGAATTCAAATAGACAAAATTTGAACTACAAAGTTGTAGTGTAGAGTTTACCTCCATCCGAGTTTATATGAAAATGTTAGTGTTTGAAGATATGTTGCTGAGAGAAAAAAAATTCATCAAATATTAGATCTGAATATAGTTTCGATTATTTGAGCATCAAAATTATTTCAAATGAAAAAGTATGAACTACAAAGTTGTAGCTCTCGGCGAAATCTACAATTGTCGTATAAATTTTATCTCCATCCGAGTTCATCGAATGAAATATGATTTTTGAAAAGATATGTTGCCAAGAGAAGAAAAAATATGTCGATTATTTGAGCCTAAGATGATTTCAAATGGAAAAAAATTGAATTATAAAGTTGTAGATCTCGACGAAATCTACAGTCTTCAGGTAAAGTTTATCTCATCCGAATTCATACAAAAAAGTTACGATTTTCTGAAGATGTAGTGGTCCCTACCGCCATTTGAAACGGCGGTAGATATTGCTACAGTACCCGCTGACGGATGGGAACCCTCGGTAGGTCCCTACCACCATATGAAACGATGAAACGGCAGTTAGAAACCTATAGCGGTAGATGTATAGTTTCGCAAAACTTTGGAATGAGCGTGTATTTTTGTAAATTTATAAAAAAAATAAATACAAAAATAACCTCAAATGGAGTTGGCAAGTCAGAAAGTCTACTGTTTTCCCCCTCAAAAAAAGAAGACTACTTTTTTCCTAAAGCTTTTTAGACGGTAAGTGTAAGTTTTCACTGTTCATCAGATTTTTGGATCCTTATTAGAAGTACTAAGTGTAGATTAATGACAAAACATATTTCATAATTTCTAGTTAAATGCGTGAGACGAATCTATTAGACTTAATTAGATCACGATTAAACGATGTCGCGCTACAATAAACATGTGCTAATAATAATTTAATTAGACTTAATATATTTGTCTCGTGATTTTTAGTTTATTAATTGGTTTTATAATTAGATTATATTTAGTCTCCCCGATTATGATCGAAAACTCAATGTGATATTTTCAACAAATTTTCACTCCCAACTAAATAAAACTAAAAAATAGTCATAAACATTTTTTTATGGCACATGGGAATCGGCGACAAACCGACGTGAGGCTCTAGGAAAAGTTTTTTTTTTCATTCTAGCGGATGTGGCGTTCTACAATGAATAATTGAATGAATGTTCCTAGTACGCGCGCGTGACCAGACCAGGACGGCCTCAAAACTCCATGTGCCAACTGCACCGAGAGCTCGAGAACCAGTCGTTGACCAGCTCGACAGCGGCATCACGCCGCCGGCCATACTCTACCTGCGCTGCGCAGAGACACGCATGCCAGTCAACGTCACGTCCCTCTGCATCGCCGCAGTGCGCCCGCCCAAAGGTCGGCACCGCACCCAGAAGGCCAGAACCCCCGCCGCCGGGGGGAACGTGCGCTGCTCCTGGCGCCGCGCCGCCGCTGCTCACCGGAGCGGGCCGGGGGGGGCCTCCCCCGACGGCCAATTTGGATTCTGGACACCGTCGGCGTCGACACGAGTCCAAGGCCGAGGCACGCAGCAGGCATGCATGCATTTGCAGGCTGCAGCTGGGCACATGCTTTGAGCAAGCCGATCAGGCGATCACTCCACTCCGCTGCTGCGTGCCTGCGTCGTTGCAGGCTTGCGGCGGCGAGGCCGGCCCGTACGTGCAGGCAGCATCACCATGTGCTTCGTCTCGGTTTGGCCGAGTGCCCGAGTGTGACGTACGGTGATGCTGAGCGGTTGATGGGTGTGCCTGCCTCAGGAGCTAGCTGGAGGCGCTGCTACGTACCGGCCTGCATGCCTGGCAATTTCGAAGCTTTTGGCAGGAAGGCCTTGTGCTTGACGGCTTAAGCATAGCAGTATTGGTTAGGCCCTGTTTAGTTCACCAAAAGTTCTCAAAATTTTCGCATCGCAGACCGTGTCACCTCTCACAGAACACGTTTTCCAATGTAAAAATTTTACCACTTTCATCAAAAATTTCACCAACTAAACGGTGCCTTAGGCGTGCAATCCCGAATTGGTTTTTTCTTCATTGTTGAGGGGAGTACAACAGTTTAGGTGGAGCCCTGCGGCCCTGCCAGCCCTCTTGCTACGCCACTGGTTAGGTGTTACGGCCAGCGTCTCTACTCTGTTTCCGTCGTATTTTCACGCCCACTGGCGGCGTCGCCGCAATTAGCGAACTCCAAACCCTCGCGCCGTCGCACGCTCCCACCAGGCCACCACGTCGTACCCACACGGCCGGCATTCGTTCGCACCTTGCGAGCGCGCCTGTGCGGCCGAAAGCGTTCGCTGCATTGGCTGCCCGCCCCCGCCCGCCGCGCGCGCGGTCCCTGGGTTCGGGCCCGTACGATCGATGTCATCGATGTGATCATCGTAAAACAACATGATCACATTGTTTCCACGTTTATTATTGTCCACCAGCCGACCGATCAGGTTCATTTCTCATGTGCAGAAGCATCGCTTCGAGTTTTCTCGATCAGCTAATCTTTTTCATGAGTTTGGTCTCCGGATTCCGATTGACAGCTCTGCTGACGCTTTTCAGGCGTAATTTTCTTGGGAAAGGCGTAATTTTGCACGTTGGTTTCCCGTCGCGTCTTTGTTGCGAATTTGTGATCCCCCACGGCCCCACGCAACAACTATCCATGTGTGAACTATCGACAAAGGAATTAACTGACAAAAGTGATTTGGAAAAGAAAATCTAACAATAATGAACGGTAGCAGCAGCAGAATTCGTCGTTCGGCCCAACAAACTCGATGTCAAGACAAATCGGTTCGGCCCATTTGCAGCAGACCTCTCGCCCTCGTCTTGGCCACCGCCGCCGCTGGCTGGCTGCCGCCTGCCGGCGTGGGCACGATGAGGCAGTCTCCGAGGAAACCAGCAGGCCCTAAACCCTAAACCATGCCGTCACGCGAAAGAGGACGGAGGCACACGCATACCCAGCTTGCCATATTTATACCCTCCTTCCCCCGGCTACACCACCAACCTCGTCCTCGCCCCCCATCCTTATCCCCGGCCAGAAGCTTCCGCAACTGCTAGCGATCGATCCATCGATCCGTCCATATCCATCTCGTCGCGGGCGCTTCCATCCTCTTCGCTTCATCATGCGCCATCGCCGCCTCCACCACCGCCTCCGCGACACCGCCCACAGATAGGGATAGCGGCGGGGACGGGATAGGTTGCCGATGCCTTCGCTCTCTTGCCACGACCTCCTCGACCTCGCCGCGGCCGACGATGTGCCCCTGCCGTCGCCCCCCACGCAGCTCCGCCTCCCGCGCGCCATGTCCGTCGCCGTCGCGTCCCCGGCCTCGCCCACCTCCTCGCCGCCGCCGCCGCGCCGCGTGATCGTCTCCCACCGGCTGCCGCTCCGTGCCGAGCCCGACCCGGCCGCGCCCTTCGGCTTCGCCTTCACCGTCGACGCCGGAACCGTCGCTTACCAGCTCCGCTCGGGGCTGCCCGCCACCGCGCCAGTCCTCCACGTCGGCACCCTCCCGGCGGCCGCGGCGGAGGCGGCCTCCGACGAGCTGTCCAACTACCTGCTGGCCAATTTCTCCTGCCTGCCGGTGTACCTGCCCAGCGACCTCCACCGCCGGTTCTACCACGGGTTCTGCAAGCACTACCTCTGGCCGCTCCTCCATTACCTCCTCCCGCTGACGCCATCGTCGTCGCTCGGCGGCCTCCCGTTCCAGCGGGCGCTCTACCACTCTTTCCTCTCGGCGAACAGGGCCTTCGCCGACCGCCTCACCGAGGTGCTCAACCCCGACGAGGACCTCGTCTGGATCCATGATTACCACCTCCTCACGCTCCCCACCTTCCTCCGCAAGCGATTCCCGCGCGCCAAGGTCGGATTCTTCCTCCACTCGCCGTTCCCCTCGTCGGAGATCTTCCGGACAATCCCCGTGCGGGATGACCTCCTCCGCGCCCTCCTCAACGCTGACCTCATCGGCTTCCACACCTTCGACTACGCGCGGCACTTCCTGTCCGCGTGCTCCCGGCTGCTCGGCCTCGACTACCAGTCCAAGCGCGGCTACATCGGCATCGAGTACTACGGCCGCACCGTGACGGTCAAGATACTGGCCGTCGGGATCGACATGGGGCAGCTGAGATCGGTGGTCTCCGCGCCGGAGACGGGGGTTGTGGTGCGGCGGGTGGCCGAGGCGTACAAAGGTCGGCGCCTCATGGTCGGCGTCGACGACGTCGATCTGTTCAAGGGAATCGGGCTCAAGTTCCTGGCGATGGAGCAGCTCCTCGCGGAGCACCCTGAGCTCCGCGGCCGCGCCGTGCTCGTGCAGATCGCCAACCCGGCGCGCAGCGAGGGGCGCGACGTGCAAGGCGTGCAGGATGAGGCCAAAACCGTCAGCGCCCGGGTCAATGCGCGGTTCGGCACCCCCGGGTACACGCCGATCGTGCTCATCGACGGGCCTGTGACGGAGCAGGAGAAGGCGGCGTACTACGCGGCGGCCGAGTGCTGCGTGGTGAACGCCGTGCGCGACGGCCTCAACCGGATACCGTACATCTACACGGTGTGCCGGCAAGAGAGCAACGCGCTGGGGGACGACAACTCCCCCAAGCGGAGCGTCATCGTGCTCTCGGAGTTCGTCGGGTGCTCCCCGTCGCTCAGCGGCGCGATCCGCGTGAACCCGTGGAGCGTGGAGTCCGTGGCCGAGGCCATGAACGCCGCGCTGCAGATGCCCGAGGCCGAGCAGCGGCTGCGGCACGAGAAGCACTACAAGTACGTGAGCACCCACGACGTCGCCTACTGGGCGCGGTCGTTCGACCAGGACCTGCAGCGCGCCTGCAAGGACCATTTCTCGCGGCGGCATTGGGGGATCGGCTTCGGCATGAGTTTCAAGGTGGTGGCGCTCGGGCCAAACTTCCGGCGGCTCTGTGTCGAGCACATTGTGCCGTCGTACCGGGGGACGGAGAACCGGCTGATTCTCCTGGACTACGACGGCACCGTGATGCCGGAGAATTCAGTCGACAAGACGCCGAGCAGTGAGGTCATCTCCATCTTGAATGGCCTCTGTGAGGACCCCAAGAACAGAGTGTTCATCGTGAGCGGGCGGGGCAAGGACGAGCTGAGCAAGTGGTTCGCTCCCTGCGAGAAGCTGGGCATCGCCGCGGAGCACGGGTACTTCACAAGGTAATAAAGATCTTGCACTCTTTCACTGCTGAAGATCTGCTAGCTTGTACAGTTCCAGATACGGGGCTCTGCAATGGTACAATGAGAAGCCGTACATTTAATTAAGGAAAACCTTTTACTCGCCAACAACATATCTAGATGCTGGCCTGCTATACCTAGTCTTCTAAAATCACAACTACTTGAAGCATGTTCCATCCACTAATTTACTTTCGGCTACTTTCGGTTCAACTCATTTCTTTTATGCAAGGAACATTGCTAATGAATCGGTTCGGCGTACTTTTGTTGCTTCTGGTTGCAAGGAGCATTTGTAATGAGTTGGTCAATACGTGTTGACTCACTTGCATTGTGACTGCAGGTGGAGCAGGGACACGCCATGGGAGACCTCACTGTTGGCCGCCGACTTCGATTGGAAGAAGACGGCCGAACCGGTGATGCTGCTGTACACCGAGGCGACAGATGGATCCTACATCGAGCAAAAGGAGAGCGCCATCGTCTGGCACCACCACGAGGCGGACCCGGACTTCGGTTCCGGCCAAGCAAAGGAACTGCTCGACCATCTGGAAAACGTGCTCGCTAACGAACCCGTGCTGGTGAAGAGGGGCCAGCACATCGTGGAGGTGAAGCCGCAGGTAAGTCAAAACACGTGCATGTTTCTCCCATGCTTTCAGTAGAGGAGGGCCTTCTGGCCTTTTTAAATTTGTCTCATTGCCCGCAACTACTTCGAAATTTCCAGATTTGTAAATGAATGACAAGAGCAACTCCAACAATCTAGTTAAATCTATTTAATTAGTTAAAAGTAGAAAAAACAAGAAAAAACCTCAATCCAACATACTCTCTATCTTGCTATTCTATCTGGATATGTATCCCGGGTCTCCCACTAGCCATTTTTCGCGAGCCCTGCCACGTCGCCATTTGCGGCCTCCACGCTACCATGCGTGCTGCGGCGCTCCCGCCTTTCATTCTTTCTCCATTTTGATAAATCTGATAAAAATGCTTAAGAGTATCCAAAAATTTTGATTTTTTTTGTGGGTGTAGATTGCATCAAGAGCCACCCATTTTATTTGAATTTGGCAAGAAATCTATCACACATTTGAAATAAAAATTCTTCAAAAAAAATCTTTTTTTGGAATTCAGCTTAAGTTGTTTGCTCCCAAGATGCCCTCAATAAATCAAAAGGGAAAATTACCTAAATTCAAGCATCGGTGTAAACTAATTTATAATGCGTATTTTTATCATAGGTATTATGAAGAAATGTGAATTTCCTTCAAAAACCATCTAGGAGGAGTTTGCGGTAGTTGTGTACCTAAGTCAAATTTAACTAGTCTGTTGAAATGTACCGAAATATAAAGAAATAATCTTAATAGATAACTAAGTAGGAATATGGAGAGTGAGATTTAGCTAAACTCTTGGAGTTGCTCTAACATTAACAGCACAAAAAATATCTGGTGGTGTCATGCAGGGCATCAGCAAAGGCGTGGTTGTGGAGAGTCTCCTGTCGTCCATGGTCAAAACGTGTAAGCTGCCGGACTTCGTGCTGTGCATCGGCGACGACCGGTCGGACGAGGACATGTTCGAGAGCATCGTGTGCCCGTCGTCCAACGCTAGCGTGAAGCTCCCGGCTACCAGCGAGGTGTTCGCCTGCACGGTGGGCAAGAAGCCGAGCATGGCCAAGTACTACCTGGACGACACCGTGGACGTGATCAAGATGCTGGAGGCCCTGGCCAACGCGACGACGTCGCAACGGCGGCCCCGGCTGGCGGTGCAGCTCCGTGTCTCGTTCGAGGGCTCGCTGTGAGGAAGGAGTAATAGGAATTCATTGCGCAGTAGTAGCATCCAGTACACATCGAGCAAGAATAATCAATGGATGGTGGGGAACAAGATTCAGGCCTGTGGTTTAGGATTAGCTCTGCAGTTACAAGATTAACAAGCATTTTAGTTTCTTTTAATTATTCTTTTGCATCTCTACCCCTCTTCGTTCGAACAGTATATGTATGCAGCTAACGATGATGAAGAAATTGTCTTGCCCTATTGCTTATCTCCTAGTGTGGAGCATGTAAACATCAGCCGCCAACCAGCATTACTTTTATCTCATCAAATCAGCATCAGCCACCAACCACCAATCAACTATATTTTTCTCTCACAATAAATCAACACCAGCTACCAACTAAGCGAACAGACCAATTCTTGATGCACATGAACCCTGCTAAAATTCATAAGGTACACCTTAACCTTTACTGCAAATACAGATCAGATCACCATGTAAAATAGCCAAGAAATATAAAGGCAATTGTTAATCTATGTACCCTCCTAAATTGTATTGCAACTACTAATCTGTGTACCTTCTAAATATGGCAAGTCATGCTATCTAGATTTCCTTGTTCTAGAATTACTGAATACATATTCCCTTCGTTCCAAATTATAAGTCGTTTTGAGTTTTTTAGATTAATAGATATTATTATGCATCCAGACATAGTGTATATCTAAATGTATGACAACATATATGAACCTAATAAAACTAAAATGACTTATAATTTGAAACGGAGAGAGTAGATTGTAACAAAACTCTGTTTCACCAGGTGACGGGAAAATTGCTATAGAGCTGCGTGCCACTAATTTTTTACTCCCTCAGTCCCAAAATAAATGTAATTCTAAGACCGGACACGCAAACCAATGCTATATGTAAAATTACCAAATTGCCCCTTGTCTTTTGTAAGAAAGATCTAGACACTAGCTTGTCTTTTGTATGAGAAGTTTCTAGAGAGTCTTGTCTTTTGTGGTAAGTAAGTCAAAATTGCATTCATTGTGGGACAAATTTTGAACTCTAGAATTGTATTTATTTTGGGACGGAGGGAGTATTAAGAGGATAAAAATTGCCACATAGGATGAAAATTATTTTCTGTGAGATATTAAAAATTAAATGTTAATATTGGTGACCGTGCCAAGTTTGACCGTGCTTTATTTCCTACCCTGAGAAGGAGGGAGTGTGTTTGAGCAGGTGACGGGAAAATTGAATTGCCACGGAGTCGCGTGCCACTATTTTGTTCCCGCGGTGCATGCACACACACGCACACACGGTGCAAAAATGCAATATAAAACTGCGACTGCGAGATCTTGTCACGGTCACGGAAGGAAGATCGAGGTTAGCACGCAGTGGGAAGATCTCCTTCGGAAATGAAGAATAAACAAGCGTTGGAAAGGATAAGTTTGGTGACCCAGGTCAAGGTCGATCTTGTCGCCATGGCCCGGGCCTGGTCCACTTTAAGTTGCGTCCGCCCTTTCCCATGTCACATCACCAGACGATAGACGGACGAGCGACACGACACACGGCTGACGGGCCGCCGTGGAGCGGTCTCCCCATCCCCAGGGCGATCGCGCGCGCGAGGACGGCACGCGCCCGCACTGGTGGAAAAACAGCCTTCCGTCTCAGGTGGGAAAGACTTTAAGTCTTTAAAGTCCACCCGGGACGAAAAGGGAGAGACAAAAGCCCTCTCTTTGTCACCGGGTGGGCAACCGAGAATAAAGAGTGGTCTTTATTTCCGGGTGGTAGCCCCGCCCAGGACAAAAGGGGAGGGCACACCAGCGCCTGTGCGCCACCCCTTTAGTCCCGGGTGCTAATAACCCCGCTGTCATTTTTTTTGTTTCAATTCCAATTGTTCTAATAATGTTATACGCGTATATTCTCACGTATTTGGGTGTAATTTACGTGTACGTATAAATGTTTGCACTAATTATATGTGTCTACTATACGTACTATATGAAGAGAATAAACTTATAAATAAATATATACACACATTATATTACATCAAAAGCATAGATAGTATTTTCTGAAAGTAGTATATATATACATCAAAATACCGTTTCATTCTAATTCTAGTCTAAAGTTCCACCGGAGGTGCTAATTAAACTTTATCAATTCGATGACCGTCATAGTGATTTCTGCCTTGTGGATTAATCACCTGGTCCATTATGAATCCGCAGAGACTTTCTTGAATCGCCAAGAGTCAGTCCTTCTCAATGATTGCGTCTCTAATCATATTGTTCTGTAATGTGTAAATAATTTAATATATTACACACAAGAATTAAATATATAAGCGGTTAGAAAAAATGTATTATTAACTAGTTTAAAATAATACTTACAGTATAATCTGACGGGTCTGCCTCGCAGAAATTGTGGATGAACTCACACACATAGTATGCATATAAATGTGTCCCTTGTTCCTGTCTCATACACTAAATTGAAAAAGATAATTATGAAAAATTAGTGTTATACATTTTTAATTTGCCCAAGCTGAAGTTGTTATTTGGTTTACGTACCGAAAAATTTGTAAAGAAGTTTATTCTAGGTCTCCATTGTCCAGGGTTGACAACCTTGAATTTTTCCCAAGCTCTGGCAGAAAATAATGAAAGTTAGAGCTAGATAGTGTTAGTATAAGCACACTATTGCATAAAAGGGAACGTATGGATAGAATTATTACTCTTGAAACATATCTTGAAGGTCCAAGTATTTGTTTGGATCTCTTCTCAACGAATCAAAGACAAGGACGTTGCTTCTGTTGACATCAATTATGAGAAGAATCCAGTGGAAACTGTATATACATAGAAGCTCAAAAGATTAGAACTAAATAATGTTAACTAAGATAATTAGAAATGCGAACCCTTAGCAATTAAGATGGTAATCACACTTACTCGAAGTTGTAAGGTAGAAGTATCAAATCCTTGTAATGCAAATTACACAAGGTCCTTAGGATTGTTTTGAATGTTGTTTCTGGTTGGAGCTTTACTTGATCTTGATTAACTAAAGATGGGTCCATGAAACCTATTCGTTGGTAACCATTCTTCAGCATGTTATGCATTTCTAGGCTACAGAAAATGAAAGACAGTTAATAATTAGAGTATGCATTAATTTGTTAATTAGGGTATGTATTGCACCGTCACTTACAGGCACCAGGCCATGACAAGATCGGTATTCAAGGAGTCAAGATGGTAAATTTCATAAATATCTTTGAATTGCAGCCAGACCAACTTCTCGCCTTCACCAGCAAAATCTCCCGGTTTAACAAGCATGCCAATCATCTCCAGGCCCGCCTTAGACGTCTTCATGTAGAAGTCATGCAATCTGCGCATCTGAGTAGGGAGTTTCTTCACAAACTCAGGCCTAACAAAAGATTTCCCATGCTCGTAGTGCCATCTAGGTACGAAGTTTTTGTCCCGAGGAGGTGATTCGTGGCCGAGAACATATTCTAGTGGGAGCCCTGTTGCTTCTTCCATTTGAATGACATTTGCTAGTTGTGTTGTGTCCATAAGTGCAAGAGCTCGTTCAGTTGCAGTGAGGCTGGAGGCAACGTAAGTCTGTACTCCCGACGTCGACGCTTCTGTTGCCTTCTTCGTTGAAGGCTCTTTCACTGACGTCGACGTTTGTGTTGCCTTCTTCGTTGAAGGCTCTTTCGTCGACGTCGACGTTTGTGTTTCCTTCTTCGTTGAAGACTCTTTCGCCGACGTCGACGTTTGTGTTGCCTTCTTCGTTGAAGGCTCTTTCGTCGACGTCGATGCTTCTGTTGCCTTCTTCTTCTTCCTATAATCCTGTGGCATCGTCGACCCCGGTACTTGGTTGATGTAACTATTTGGTGACCCTCCTTGTCTCTTCTTCTTTAGGGACTTGTGCAGTGACCGGTCATAATCACTTATTAGGGGTTTATAATTTCTTGTCTCTTTTCTGCTTCCTTCTTCTCTATGAAAGCTTTGAGTTTCTGCGGACGATCTTTATTCTTTTCTGCTTCCTTTTCTTCGAGCAGTTTTTGTCTAGCAGCCTCTTTATTCCCTTCAATCCACGCCTTGAGTTGCTTATCACACTCCGCCTCATTTTCTGATGCTATCATGTCATATGGCAACTTCCTTTTAACAGGCAGCTTTTTCCCTTTCTTCTTCGGGGGATCCGGATTTGGCACGGGTATAGACGCGGTAGATTTTGATCGGGACCGCCTCTTGGCAGGCTTTGGTGAAGGCTGCTTTGGTGGTGATTGATGCTTTGGTGGTGATTGCTGACGATCGCCATCGCTCGCGGCAGGAGAATTCCCCCGTTGTGGAGACGGTGAGCTCCAATCATTCGGCGACGACCGGCCCGGTGACGGCCCGGGAGATGGTGGCTGCTGCTCGGCAACACTCGGAGGGATCGTTGACGGCCCGGGAGATAGTGGCTGCTGCTCGGCAACACTCAGAGGGATCGGTGGCGGCATGTTAGGTATTATGATGTAACGTTTGGGCCACAATATGATACTGTGAAGCGCATCGTGGAGTGTCCTTTCCCCGTCACCTCCTTGGATGTCTAGCTCTATGTCGTTAAACTTTGGGTCAACAATCTCCTCCAAACCAACTGAGGTGTAGCCAGCTGGAATCTCCATGCCGTGGCTTGTACGTCCTGGGAGATGTGCTAAAGCCATTCCGTACGCCACCTATATATATGTAGAGAAATGATGAAATTATTAAATGCCTGAGACATGCATCAAAGGTTGAGATAATTGCACGTATAATCAGGTTTATACCGTCATTGTGATGTTGCCGATCGGCTTGTGCAGCTCACATGCGGTGCGCTGACAGAGTTCATCCACAGGGTACCGTTCGTTGTCCTCTACTTGAACTTCTTCTTGGTTTGCCGCCCTTTGTTCTTCGGGGGCCTCTGTGGAAGCACAACTGCTTTTGCGAGCAGAAGGGCTAATGACGGGATCCACCGGTGCTTGGGGCAGTGCTCCGGCAGGGGTGATCTGAGCTACCGCGGCGGCCACTCGTCGTTCAATCTCTGCATTCATACGTTCTTCTTGATCTTTAAGTCTCTGCTCCATCATTTCACGCCACCGCCCCTCTTCACGCTCCCTTCTTCTTTTGCAGCTTCTGTAGGTGTCGGCGCTTCCCTTGAAAGCAAACTTCCACGGGACTACCCCGTAGCCCCTGCAACGTCTTGGGTGTTCCGGATTCCCGAGCGCCAAAGTGAGCTCATCCATGTCTCTGTTAGGAACCAATCTGCCCGCTTTGATGTCTTCATTCTTTTTGATTATCTCATGTGCTGCCTCCCGTAACGTGGGTGGGAATTCAAGGGAACCATCATCAGGGTTCAATCTTCCACCGCGGGCATAATACTAATTCTTCGATCGTTCTTCCCAGTCAAAGACCGCTGGTACGATACCTTTGTTGAGGAGGTCTTGTTCAATCTTCTGCCACTTGGGTGCTGCAACCGCGTAACCACCGCGACCAAGATGATGGTTGTAATTCGTCTTCTTACTTGCACTAATCTGAGCTCGTGCGCTCTTGTTGGCAAATTCTTCACTATTATTGTAATCCACAAAGGACTGCCAGTGATCCTTTAGCTTGGGATAATCATCAAAATTTGGAGTTCGATTCTGCTTGATATAATCTCTGTGCAGCTACTTCTTGAAACTCTGCAATTGAGTTGCCATCTTCGTGAAAGTCCACTGCTTCACAAGGTTTGCGTTCACGCCCGGTGGAAGTGTGAAGTGTTTTAGGATATCATCCCATAACATATTCTTAAGTGAATCCGGAACCACCCATGGATTATCTTCCCTTCCCTTCCATTCTCTATATGATATGGGCACGTTGTCCCTCACAATAGCACCGCATTGGGACACAAACTTGTCCCTGACCTTCTTTGGTTCCCATGGCTGGCCAAGCTCGTTCACTTCAGTGATTTGAAACTTCACGTCATGATCGACGATTACTTTTGTACGGTCTCTCTTAGTCTTTTTACTTGTCGAGGTTGAAGCCTACAAGTTGCGGATTTGTTATTCACGCGGGGTTCCAAAATGATATATATACCTCGTTGTTAATGCATTTATGGATTTGTTAATGCATGATATATATACCTCGTTGGAACCTTCTGCATTAACTATGAAAACGTCTTCATTATTGTCCTCGGCGCGGCTGTCGATGTCCGCGGTGCGGGAGTCGATGTCCGCGGTGCGGGTGTCGATGTCCCCGGTTATGTTGAGGAACGCGTCCGCCTGGCTACGCTCCTCCTCGGAGAAGGTTGGGACCTCGGTATTTGGACCCCCAGCAATAAGGCACTCCATCAGTCGCTCCTCGTCCTCATTGTTATCCATAACTAGAAATTTCTGAAAACATAAATGAATTTATGAGCACATAAATGATTTTCTGAGCACATAAATAATTTTATGAGCACATAAATGATTTTTTGAATACATAAATGAATTTCTGAATACATAAATGATTTTCTGAGCACATAAATGAATTTATGAATACATAAATGATTTTCTGAACACAGAAATGATTTTCTGGATACATAAATGAATTTCTGAATACATAAATGATTTTCTGAGCACATAAATGATTTTCTGGATACATAAATGATTTTCTGAATACATAAATGATTTTCTGAGCACATAAATGATTTTCTGGATACATAAATGAATTTCTGAGCACATAAATTATTTTCTGAGCACAAAAATTATTTTCTGAATACATAAATGAATTTCTGAATACATAAATGATTTTCTGAATACATAAATGAATTTCTGATTACGTAAATGATTTCTGAATACATAAATGATTGCTAAGTGTCGGGCAAGAGTCGAGCGAAACCACCTAAGTGTCGGGCGGGAGTTGAGCGAGGCTACCTAAGTGTCAGGTGGGAGTCGACCGAGTCGGGCGAGAGTCGAGCGAGACTACCTAAGTGTCGGGCGGGAGTCGAGCGAGTCGGGCGGGAGTCGAGCAAGACTACCTAAGTGTCGGGCGGGAGTCGACCGAGTCGGGCGAGAGTCGAGCGAGACTACCTAAGTGTCGGGCGGGAGTCGAGCGAGTCGGGCGAGAAAACCTAAGTGTCGGGCGGGGTCGAGCTAGTCGGGCGGGAGTCGAGCGAGTCGGGCGGGAGTCGAGCGAGTCGAGCGAGAAAACCTAAGTGTCGGACGGGGTCGAGCGAGTCGGGAAAGAATCGAGTGTGTCGAGCGATACTACCTAATTGTCGGGCGAGCGAAAAAATTAATATCTCTAAATACATATTTCATCTCTAAATACATATTTCATCTCTAAATTCAAATCTAAAATCTCTAATTCTAAAATCTCTAAATTCAATTCTAAAATCTCTAAATTCAATTCTAAAATCTCTAAATTCAAATCTAAATCTCTAATTCTAATCTAAATTCATAAATAAATTAACTGAAAACATTAAAAAAAATTGCTGACGTCAGCCATCAGGGGCTGACGTCAGCAGATCCCCTCACCGGCAGCGATGGCGGGCTGAGGGGGGCGACGACGTCGGCGGCCGGGAGCGGCGGCGGGCGGACGGCCGGGCGCGGGGGAGACAGCAGCCGGGTGTGGGGGCCGGCGCGGAGACAGCACCCGGGCGCGGCGGAGCGGGGTCGACGGGCGGCCGGGAGCGGCAGCGGCGGAGCAGGGGTGACGGCGGTCGGGAGCGGCGGCGGGCGACGGCCGGGCGTGGGGACGACGACCGGGCGCGGGCGGGGTCGACGAGTGGCGTGCAGACGACAGCGTCCGGGAGCTCCGGCGGCGGCGGAGGGCACGGGGCCGGCCGGACGTGTCGACGGCCGGGCGCGGGCAGGGACGACGCCGGGAGCTCCGGCGGCGGCGGAGGGCACGGGGCCGGCCAGACGTGTCGACGGCCGGGCGCGGGCAGGGACGACGGGGTCGACGACGGCGGGGTGCGAGCTTCGACGACGACGGAGGCAGGGGCGTCGGCGGGGGAAGACGACGGCCGGCGGAGATCAGCAGGGGGGATGCCGGACGACGAAGTGTGAAGTGAAGGAGTTTGGGAAGAAGGGGTGGATCCGTGGGATATATATCCCCCCTCTTTAGTCTCGGGTCGTAATCAGACCCGGGAGCAAAGAGCCTTTAGTCCCGGGTGGTGATACGACCCGGGACTAAAGGCCCCCCTTTTGTCCCGGGTCGTATCTCCACCCTGGGTCTAAAGGCCCCTTTCACGCGGGAGGGCCGCTAGGGCAAAATTTCGGCCTTTTGTCCCGGGTGGTGTTACCACCCGAGACTAAAGGCCACCCTTTAGTCTAGGGTCGTAACACCACCCGGGACTAAAGTGTAATTTTCGGCGGGAACTGTTTTTCCCCTCCCATTTCTTTTCTCATTTTCACATTCTATCTCTTTGAAATCAAAAAAAATATAGTAACTTTTACTATTTTTTCCATGCAAAATTATATTTAATTAAAATATAATAAACTGTACTTTGCTATGCAAAATTATATTTTAGAGTTGTAAACATTCACTTCCAATTTTCATTTGCAATATTGATGTGCATTCCCAATAAAATTCAATTAAACCGAAAAAAGTAAATTAATTCAGAAAAATCTCAAACTTGGTGGGTCAATCTCACATGACATATTCAAGGTTCATAAAAATTTTGAGACCGATACAACACTGCAAAGTGCATGGACTTCAGAATCGTTAAGACATAAGTGGTATAGACATGGTTCGATGAAAGGTTCTATGTAGCTTTGTGAAGCACGTGTACTCCATCTATGTCGAAATGGTCTGAAATTTTTTTGGTTGTCATTTACACTCAAAATATTAGCTCACGCAAGATCTTAGATTTTTCTGATGACTAAATGTATTTTAGGTTTTTTCTTCGTGCTAAAGGAGCTAGAATATTGTGAATTACACATCAATAACTCAAGAATTATGATTCGGCTTCCAGATAAATTAGACTCCTAAGGCACAAGAGAACTTGTGGTCAAGTTTGGCACCATTCTGGATCGTTTCAGGGGTGCTCTCAGCTCAACTTTTAATTTCTAGGTGATGTCGCACAGAAATTCAATTAAACCGAAAAAAAGTAAATTAATTCAGAAAAATCTCAAACTTGGTGGGTCAATCTCACATGACATATTCAAGCTTCATAAAAATTTTGAGACCGATACACAATTGATTTGATCAATAATCATTACATTACGACATTAATCTCAAGCACGTAAGCTTGGCTGGATCGATTGCCTTCTGTGAAATTGCATTGAGAAATGCACAAAGCTTTACGACCAGTAATCGTACATTCTCTGATAGAACACCCCTCAACGCAACTGGAAGCAACTGTGTCATCAACATGTGACAGTCGTGGGCCTTTAGATTTGTGAACTTTTTCTCTTTCATATTTATGATCCCCTTTAAATTCGACGAGTAGCCAGACGGAACCTTAATACTGTTCAGGCAATCAAACATGCTTTCCTTCTCTTTCTTGGTGAGAGTGTAACTAACAGGACCATAGTAATCAACATCATCATCATCCTCTTCTGGATCAGTTTCATCATCACCCTCCCGCGGAACTTTGGGAATCTTATGAAATTCTTTCAGGTCCTCTCGTGCTTCGTTGGTATCCTTCGGGTTACCGTAACAACCCATGAAGCCTAGCACATTCACACAAAGATTCTTCGTAAGGTGCATCACGTCAATTGCGTGTCGGATCTCAAGGTTACGCCAATAAGGTAGCTCCCAAAATATAGATTTCTTCTTCCACATTGGTGCACGCCCGTTGGCGTCAGTTGGAACAGGTTCACTACCAGTACCCTTTCCAAAGACTACCCTTAGATCATTTACCATCACAAATACGGCATCTCCATTAAAATGGGGTGCCTTCGTACGATGGTCAGCCTTCCCTTTCCAATGCATCCCTTTCTTCCGTAAGGGGTGATTAGTTGGAAGGAAACAACGGTGACCATTATACACGACCTTCTTACAGTTTTTGAGATGAATACCTTGTGTTCTATGTAAACAGTGCGTGCATGCCCGATATCCCTTGTTTGTCTGCCCAGAAAGGTTACTTAGGGCAGGCCAATCGTTGATGGTTATGAACAACAATGCTCGTAGATCGAAGTTATCTTGCCTATCCTCATCCCACACACGTACGCCCTCTTCCCGCCATAGCAGTAATAGTTCATCGACCAACAGTCTTAGGTACACATCAATGTCGTTGCCGGGTTGTTTTGGACCTCGAATGAGCACCGGCATCATAATGAACTTTCGCTTCATGCACATCCAACCAGGAAGGTTGAACATGCATAGGGTCACAGGCCTAGTGCTATGACCACTGCTAAACTTCCCGAATGGATTGAAACCATCCGTACTTAAACCAAACCTTATGTTCCTTTCCACGTCCTCAGAAAATGTCTTGAATTCTCTATCAATCTTTCTCCACTGAGACCCATCAGCCGGATGTCTCAGCAGGTTGTCTTGCTTACGTTCCTCAGCATGCCATCTCATCAACTTAGCATGTGCTTTGTTCCGGAACAAACGCTTCAAACGTGATATTATAGGAAAATACCACATAACCTTCGCCGGAACTTTCTTCGTCTTGTCACGGTGCCCCTGGAGATCACCAACATCTTCATCTCGCCGAATCTTATAACGTAGCACTTTGCACACAGGACAAGCATCCAAATTCTCGTAATCCTTACCCCGATATAGGATGCAATCATTAGGGCATGCATGGAACTTCTGTACCTCCAACCCAAGAGGGCACACAGTCTGTTTTGCTTCATATGTGGTGGACGGTAATTCATTGTTCTCCGGAAGCTTGTCCTTCACAATTTTTAGCATCCCTTCAAATGCCTTATCAGACATACCATGTTTTGCCTTCCATTGCAGCATTTTTAGTGTTTTACCAAGCTTTTTTGACCTGGTTTGCAATCTGGGTATAACGGTTTTCTGTGATCTTCGATCATACGTTGGAACTTTGCCTTTTCTTTTTCGTTTTCACAGTCCCTTTGTGCATCCTGTGGAACCTGGCCGAGATCATCAGCAGGCCTGTCAGCATGTGCTGGTAACTCTTCTTCGTCAGCATCTTCCATTAAAGTATCTGAAAAAGCTTAACCTGCGGCCCAGTCCTGAATACCCTCCTCCTCTTCTTCGTCGTCTTCCATCACAACCCCTCTTTCACCGTGCTTGGTCCAAACCACATAGTTCGGCATAAATACGTATTTCAACAAGTGGAGGTGAAGTGTGCCCGGGTCATGGTAGTCTCTTTCGTTTCTGCAATCAGAGCATGGACAACACATGAACCCACTCGCATCCTTGTTTTTTTTCGCCACTTCGAGAAAACCATGCATGCCGATAATGTACTCCGCTGACCGTCTGTCGGTGTTGTACATCCATTGCCGGTTCATCTGCATCATATTAAGTGAAAAATATCCATGTTAATTCTACAACACTATCCCTAGGTATCCTTTTCTAATAACTAAATTAATAAATTCTATTTTCTTTAATATTAAATATAGCTAGCTAAAAGTAAAATTTATATAAAAACAAAAAAAAATCTTAGTACAAATGAATGAAAGAAGATAATCATAACAAATGAAAACTTCTTATTACCAAATCTAAAGTATACTAATATAAAAACTACATCTCTTAGCTCTTAAATCAAAATTTCTATTTTCTTAATTATGACATAAATTTTAAGTATAAAAAATATACACTATCCCTAGGTCTCATTTTCTAATAACTAAATTAATAAATTCTATTTTCTCTAATAATAAATAAAGCTAGCTAAAAGTAAAATTTTTATAAAAACAAAAAAAAATCTTAGTACAAATGAATGATAGAAGATTATCATAACAAATGATAACTACTTATTACTAAATCTAAAGTATACTAAAAACCTCATCTCTTAGCTCTTAAATCAAAATTTCTATTTTCTCCTTCTCTAAATCATAACACGAAATTTAAACACAACAAATGAATGAAGGATGAAAAATAATATCTTAGCAACACCTTGAAGGTGAGAAAACTCCACAAATTGATCACAAAAAATTTGGGCAGCACCTCCCTAGGTTTGAGGCGCCATGGAGCTGAGAGGAGCTTGCTCTTTGAGCTCTCGGTGAAAAATGGTCGCGCAGGGAAGAAGAAGGGAGCGTGCTGTCGATTTTTACCAACCGGGACAAAAGGCCTCTAAAGGCCGGCCCCGCCAACCCTTTAGTCCCGGGTTGGTTTACCACCCGGGACTAAAGGCCGGCCCCAATCATTGCGGTCGTGGAAGGCTGGCCTTTAGTCCCGGGTTGGATTACCAACCGAGACTAAAGGGTCGCCCCCAATGACCCTATTGTTTTTTAGTTTAATATATATTAAGGTCTCCAAAATTTATGATAAAGACTAATATTAAGGCTTAATCAATACTTTGGAGGTGAGAACCCTAATATTAAGGTTTCCAATAAATTAGTCACTGGCCTAACATCAATACTTAAAGTCTTAACAAAAAATATAAAAAAGTTCATACATCAATACTTAATTAAGGTCTTACAAACATAAAAAGTTCATACATGAATACTTAAGGTACGGTTTTAACAAAGATAGAGGGGTGCATCAATGCACGACACATATTTCGTACTTCATTCTTCTTCCTTAGATAGTCCATATAGTTGAAGTCTCCGATCTTGAAGTCGAGAACTTCAGCGAAATATGCCAGAGAATGGATCAGTGCACTCTCTATCGCTTCACAATAATGGTCACATGGACTTCCATAAATTTCAAACAGTGGCGACGAAAACTGATATGGCCTGAAAAATGTAAGATTTGCCTGATACTTCGAGCCTCTTGTAAGTGTAGGATTTGAATCTGCGTAAGAAAATCCCACAACATCCAACACTTGCTCTAGAATTGCATGAAAGCTCTTTGCCACAAAGGTTTGACCAAACATATCCTACAGTTAAGAATAATGTTATTATGACTCATAAAAATGTTAAATAAGAAGATTAAAATAACATTAAATGATGCTCCATACTATGTCATGTTCATTCAGCCGACAAAGTCTCTCTGCGGTCGTGGTCACACTTCCTCCGTCCTCGAGTGTCTTGATTAGAAAATAAGAGTAATCCGGCACAAAGTACCCATTAGCGTAAAGTTGTTCTAAGCATGCCTGCACAGCGGTCCTTTCATAAGTCCTCCTAACCAGGGCAAGGGTACCCCACCCAACAATTGAAACCATTTGGATGGGTTCTGAAGACAGTGAGGAGCGAATTTATCCTCGAACGGGTATGTCAAACGAGATTTTTAATTGTATGCAATTGTTTGGACCGACAATGGCACATTGTAAAATAGGAGGGGTACCACCTAAATTTTCAACAACATGTGCGAGCCACTGCAAATGATTGAGAACCTGCATTGTTTGAAAATAATATTATTATACGTGTGTAGTACGTAAACATCAAATTTATACAAGGAAACAATATTACTATGTTGGGACGAGATCCCTGGCTTCGATCACCAGTAGGTAAGTCAATCACACCATGGGTGAAGTGTATGCCTGGACGACGAGCATAAGGTGGCCGTTCATCACGGCGACCGCCACGGTGACCACCGTGACCAGAATAGTTTGCCATAGTTTTCCAAAACTATTACAATCTCTGCAGGAAAATAAGAGAATGGTTAAATTTATTCTATATAAAAACAAAATATATAAGACCTATTTTCTCATTTTCTAATAACTAAACAGATAAGTGCAAGAGTTCGTTCCATTGCAGTGAGGCCGGAGGCGACGTAAGTCTGTACTATACCTTTTCTAATGACCCTGATCATTTAGGAAGTACAGCCTCACCTCACCATCATATACACACACCTCGCTCTCCCACTTACAGTACATCGCCAAGCTACAGCCCTGCATCTCCTACCTGGCTACAGCCCAACATCACCGAGTCACGTATAGCCCCAGCTCGTAGGTGATGTTGGACTGTAGCTAGCTAGGATGTAAGGCTACTGGTACAGAACGTCCAACCCACTGTATATATGGAAAAAAGAAAAAAAAATAAGAGAATGCCTAAATGTATTCTAAATAAATACAAGAAATACTTAACAAAAATGAATTAAATAGGTAGGTAGTATATTTTCATTTGGTAATGACCATTTTTTAATAAACTAACTTCTAATAAATTGAGCTAAATGTAAAATTAAATGCATCTCTCATCTAAAAGTTAAAATCAATTATCTCTATAGCAAAAACTATAAAATTAGAGGATAAATCCCTATGTGAAACTATGCTTAAAAAATATGTGAAACTAAATACAATGTTAGCTAAATCTAAAACATCTGAAAACATCATCTCTTAGCTCCTCCTACCACTTAAAAATCTAAATCCATATTTTCTCCATTTCTAATCATAAAAACAAAATTTAATCATAACAAATGAAGGAAGGATGAAGAATCAAATCTTAGCAACACTTTGAAGGAGAGAAATCTTCACAAATTGATGACGCAAAAATTGGACATCACGTCCCTAGGAGAAGAACTAGCTAGCTCTTCACAAACCATCTCTTAAGCTCTCGGGTGAAAATGTGAGCGCGGGCAGAGGAAAAAGAAGGGAGGCAGGGATATATAGGCGCACCCTTTAGTCCCGGGTGGTATTACCACCCTGGACTAAAGGCTCACCCTTTAGTCTCGGGTCGCAATACCACCCGGGACTAAAGTCTGGCGCCAATAATTGCGGCTCGGAGCCGTTGGACGCCAGGCCTTTAGTCCCGGGTGGTATTACCACCCGAGACTAAAGGGGGGCGGCGCAAACAGCCTTCCGAGGCCACGTCGCCCCAAAAGCATTTGTCCCGGTTCCAAAGTTGAACCGGGACAAATACTTGGGAACAAAGGTCGTTTTCCACCAGGTGACAACATATATGAACCTAATAAAACTAAAATGACTTATAATTTGAAACGTAGAGAGTAGCTTGTAACAAAACTCTGTTTCATCAGGTGACGGGAAAATTGCTATAGAGCTGCGTGCCACTATTTTTTTACTCCCTCCGTCCCAAAATAAATGTAATTCTAGGACCGGGCACGCAAACCAATGCTATATGTAAAATTACTAAATTGCCCCTTGTCTTTTGTAAGAAAGATCTAGACACTAGCTTGTCTTTTGTATGAGAAGTTTCTAGAGAGTCTTGTCTTTTGTGGTAAGTAAGTCAAAATTGCATTCATTGTGGGACAAATTTTGAACTCTAGAATTGCATTTATTTTGGGACGGAGGGAGTATTAAGAGGATAAAAATTACCACATAGGATGAAAATTATTTTCTGTGAGATATTAAAAATTAAATGTTAATATTGGTGACCGTGTCAAGTTTGACCGTGCTTTATTTCCTACCCTGAGAAGGAGGGAGTGTGTTTGAGCAGGTGACGGGAAAATTGAATTGCCACGGAGTCGCGTGCCACTATTTTGTTCCCGCGGTGCATGCACACACACGCACACACGGTGCAAAAATGCAATATAAAACTGCGACTGCGAGATCTTGTCACGGTCACGGAAGGAAGATCGAGGTTAGCACGCAGTGAGAAGATCTCCTTCGGAAATGAAGAATAAACAAGCGTTGGAAAGGATAAGTTTGGTGACCCAGGTCAAGGTCGATCTTGTCGCCATGGCCCGGGCCTGGTCCACTTTAAGTTGCGTCCGCCCTTTCCCATGTCACATCACCAGACGAGCGACACGACACACGGCTGACGGGCCGCCGTGGAGCGGTCTCCCCAGGGCGATCGCGCACGGCGCCCCGGCACGGAGAGCGAGGCTCCGATCGATCCCGCGCCCCCGATCCCGGCACGGCGCGCCGGTGACGCGTCGCCACTTGCCAGTTCGCGGCGTGCGGGACGGGTGGGCGCACGTACAGGAGATCGTGCCCCAGCCGGTCGCCGGGGCCGCCGCTAGCTTCCACCGCGCGCCTGACCCGCGTCTCTCTTCGCCGTCGCAGCTCATTGGCCGATGACTGGCCGGATCTTCAGCCTTCGGTTGCGTCTGAGCAGGCCTTCCGGTTGGTCCTGACTCCTGTTTGAATAAGCGCAGGGGCACTCCGAGCCAGTTGCCTCCATCATGGTCCGCACTTAGGGCGCAGCAACTCAGTCCAGTCCAATTATAGACGACGACGACGGCGACGGCGACGTCGTCAGTTTTCACCGATCACGAACAGCTTGAACTTATCCGCAACGGATAAGAAAGCAAGCAGCTAGCCATCTGCGAGCAGACTGCAAAACCCATGTAGCTTGCTTGCTCTTGGAGCGGCAGGAGAGGCCTATGGGGAGTATAGGTAGCTGGTAACCGTGCACGATGACCCGACGCCTTTGTCCGCGCGTGTGGAAACTCTAGTGTAGCTAGGCATGCAGGTTTGGTTTTGGTTGGTTGGTCATGTGTGGTGCAGGTTGGACGCCGCGGATGTCTGGGTACGGGAAACGGCACGTGCTTGCCTGCGCGGAAAGAATGAACACGTGCTATATAACAATCAGGTAGAATTTTCTTCCACTCACGCACCAAACAGAGTTGCTGGAGTAGTTCCGTGAAATTTTGGTGAAAGTAGTGAAATTTTTGCATTGATAAGCGTATTCTGTGAGTGGTTACTTGTTCGATGGTAAGCCTGCAAGGTGAGCACATCCACATCTCCCCCTCCTTGCACTGGCGTCTTTGCCTGACCTTTAAGCCGTTTTGGTCATCAGAGTTGTGAACATCACTTTATGTGCTTGATTGAAATGCCAGCTCAAGAATGAACTGTGTGATAGTTTCATCAATTTGATAGATGAGAAATATGTGTGATTGTGACATGAATCCGTACTGGAAAGTGATTTCTCCTATTCTCTCTTGTTTTCCTCTTTCCATAACCCTAGGCCGTGAAAGGTCATGATTCTCTCACTTAATCATCTCAAATGCGCAGGTTTCCACTGGATTTGCGTGCTTTGATTGTTTTAAGGTAAAAACGATGATTCTTTGATTGTGCATGCCCCTAGGTTGGTCGAGAAAGTTGGGGTGTGCGCATATCTTTGACTGTTCTGATTAAAATTGGAGAGTAGTTAAAGTTTATGTTTGGATGCATCTGTTCTTCAACATCAATGATTATAATTTGCAAATTTAGAGTCTTTAGACCATCTCCAGCAATGAAGCGGTTCTGCATCCCCAAACAACTCGCATGAAGAAAAGAGAGAGAAGAAATCCTTCACGCAAAAAAGAGAGGTTTCCAGCAGTGAGGGCATCCCGGTGCGCATCCGGCTGTGGCCGTTGGCTCCCGCGCCGCCCTGGATCTCTCCTCCAGCGCCGTGGAGTGCGCGGTCGCCGGCCGGCTTCCCCCACCCCTTGCTTGCTCCCCTGCGCCACCACCAGCGGGCAGCAGCGGCGTGCGGGGAACGGCGATGAGCTCGAGATCCCGATGCAGATCCGAGAGGGGCCCTCGCGGCGCCCTCCGCTGCTGGGGCGCTGCGGTCGCCTGGTGCCGGGGATCTGCGGGCGTTGACCCGCCGGCGCCGGGGATCTGCGGAGGAGGGGCGAGGAGATCGAGGATGAGGCGCCGCTCCTGCTCCTGCTCCGGCGCGGCTACAGCTCGCCTCCGCCATGGGGAGGGAGGGCCGCAGCTCTTCCTCGGCCGGGCGGATCTGCATGGCGGGGGAGTGCAGGCGTGCGGCTGGCTCGGGCTAGCTCGCCTACGCCATGGCTCACCCGCGGCCGCAGGTCTCCCTCCGCCGGTCGGATCTACGCGTGGCGCCGACTCGCAGTGGAGGAAGAGCTCGCGGAGGAGGTGCCGCGCGCGGAGCTCGCGGCGGCGGCGGCGCCGGCCTGGGGAGGGGGGAGCAGGGGAGGTGGCGGCGCTAGAGAGGGAGGGAGCAGGGGAGGGGCGCCGCCGGCCTCGGGAACGAGGGAGCAGGGAGGTGGTTGCGGGTGGCGCTGGCCGCTGGGGAGGGACGCCGCCGGCTTTGGGACGTAGGACGCGAGGCAGGGGTGCAGCTGGCAGTTGACGCGGTGTGATGAAGAAGGGAGAGAGAATCCCAGGAATGAAGATCGACCGGCCACTATCTTCATTTTGCAGCAGCCGTTGCAGATTCTGCTGGAGCTGCTACAGTGCGGCTTTGATCTTCATATCGGGAATGCAGCACCTGTTGCAGACTCCGCTGGAGATGGTCTTATGCAGCAGTTGCTCACAATACAGTTCCAGAATAATTAGTTTTGTAATGCGTGTTGGATGGTGACTGCAATACAGACAACCAATGCCTTGGTGTACCTTTTTTTCTGGTAAGCTCTAGGCGTATTACATAAATGCTTGTTGTTTGCTTATTAGTTCTCTAGCTCAAGAAGTTATAGCACAAGTTTGCTAAGATGGTGTTGTGATCTTTCTTACAGGCTGGTCCTGGTGCTTTATTTTCACAAAGTTTGCAAGTAGCAGCCAGAGACTTCTTGACCTTTTCCTTGGTAAATTAAGTTTACTCTTTGCTCTTGAAGTTTGTAAATGTAGGTGTGATAGTACTAAAGTCCATCTTGCTTATTGTCTATTTATCATTGTCAGTGTGTTTTGCTCATTGGAATGCTGATGATGCCTATCCTTTTACTTTCTGCAGAGCTTGAAATCTTTTCTCGGAGAAGACAAGCTGAAGGTGAGTCCATGTGGTGTATTCACTTCCTTTCGAGTTTCGACGATCATGTTCTTCTGATATGAGCATTGTTGTATGTTACAAGCTGTTAAAATTCCAATTCATGTATTCTTGGTCCGAGCATTATGGATGCACACCAGTGTTAATGCTTACACCTGCACTATATATGCACACCAGTTGCTTTAAGGATTTGTTTGAGAATTGGATCCAATGTGATCAAAATATGCTCTCATAATAATAAAATTCATTACTGCCATTGAGTTTCTAATATGAGTGCTAGAGCAGCATTTGTGGGGGTGAGCATGGGTGGGATCAGATTGAGGGGAGGGTTCAGCAATGCCTCCCAAATGTTTTCTTCTCTTTCTGTTGTGAAAACTGATTCAGCTTGACCTTGTGTGCAGGTCACATGAGGATTATAGCAGGTTGAGGCCTCTCAGCTACAGAGGTGTTAATGTCTTCATCCTTCTCTCTGGTCAGCAGGGCAAGCTATGAGAATGTCCTCAAGGAGGTACTAAGATAGTTTCAGTTGAGATCTTGGATATAATTATACGGTTCTCGACTCACTGAAATCCTGCAAATTCTTGTGTTTCTTTAAACCGACTCATGTGATGCCTTAGTGTCAAGATGCAACTTCTCTATTGTTAGACTGACTCCAACAAAGAAGAGGCAATTTGGAGAGGCAAAAGGACATGTGCCTCCTGTGTACAGTACATGAAGATGCAATTTTTCTTCGTGTCTCCAACAGAAAGAGGAAGAGGCAGATGCATCCCGCGCGCCGCCGCAGCCCCGGCCCGTGCGCCGCGCCGCTCGACGTGCGTCCCGCGTGCCACCGTATCCCAGCGTTAGAGAGGTTCACGTTGAGCTCGAAGGCCAGCTCGACGGCGTCGACACGAGCAGCTGCGGCGAGGCCATGGTCAGGGCTCCGGGTTCGCCGACAGGGCTCATCGGCACCACGCAGCTGAGGTTCGAGCTCCCGCACACACAGAGGCCATGGATAGGGCTCACTGGTGCCACACCCGCGGGATCGAGCTCCCCCGTGCGGAGGCCATGCCCGCTGCTCACCGGCGCCGCGCCCGCCCCCGCACAGAGGTGATGGCTGCGGGGCTCGCAGGCGCCCAGCACTGCGCCCCTAGGGTTGAGCTCCCGTGCGCATTGGTCATACCCGGGGCTCGCCGGTGCCGCGCCCCTGGGATCGAGCTGGCGCCTGGCGGAGGCCATGGCCGAGATCACGGCGCACGGGGCCGCGGACGGGGACGCGAAGAGGCAGGACAGGCAGCCGGCTACGACCGCGTGCGGAGGGAGCTGCCTAGGACGGGAACGCCGCGACCGCGCATGGCGACAAGCCGCTGGAGCTCGATTCAAGCTCAGCTCCGCTCACGCTCCTCCCCGAGCCACCCAGCTCCACTCGCGCCCCTCCCCCGCGCTGCCCAGCTCCGCTCACCTCCAGTTGCGCGCATAGTCAAATGCATCGGAGGAGAGAGGGATCACATTTTTCCATCACCTCTCTCCTCCTAGGCATTTTGCCTCATCTGTTGGGTCCTCTCCATTTCTCTACAGTAGCCGGTGGTGAAGCAAAAATGGATTTGCCTCCCCCAATACCTCACCTGTTGGGGTCAGTCTATACAAAATGTTAGAGGGTCTTTGTAGTGCCTGATCACTTGATCAGTCTTGATGTTTCTAATTTTATAGCACCAAGTTCTGCTTCCTTATTACTTGCAGAGTGTCATTAGTTTCATCTTATATAATTCAGATAAGTGGACTATGATGTATGTTAGTATGTATGAGCTCACATGTTGTACTGAGCACAGATGAATGAATGAATGAATAAACTGTATGTAAAGCTGAGATTTGATTATACTCCAGTGTATATAAAATAAAGAAAAATACCATTTGTAAATTCTTTTTTTCTTTCCAAATTCACATTGGTAACGGGCATTGAATGCAGCCTGTTACCTATAAGTGCATCCCGTTACCAATAGCAGACATTGATAACGGGATGCATTCTATGCCTGTTATCAATAATATACGTTAGTAACGGGCATCAAGTTGATGTCTGTTACCGATGATGGGTTATTTGTAACGCTTGATCAGTAACAGGCGTGATGCCCGTTACGAATCATTGCTTTTCACGTAGTGAAAATTACTTCCCTCAACAGAAAGAAGCACACAAGAGGAAGTAATTTTTAGTCATACATGGAGAGCCCTCTCAGGTTACTTCCTGCGACACAAAATTACTTTTCTCAACAGAAAAAAGCACACAGAAGGAAGTAACTTTGTGTCACAGAAAATAATTTTTGTGACGCAGAAAATAATCTCGGAGGGCTCTCCATTTATTTAAACCTAAATGGAGAAGCTTCTCCATTTAGATTTTGCGTTTCTGAAATACATTATTGTTGTGCTAATGGTAGATTCCATAATAATTCCCAGACCAGTGTCTTGCTTCCGGGTCAGTTTAGGGTCGTGTTTAGATAGGAGTTGAAAATTTTTTCAACCCCTTTTGACCACTAATTAAAGGTATTAAATAAAGTAGTTTATAAAACTACTTCCACACCTCAATGTAAATTTCTGAGAGCAATCTAATGAGGGTTTTGCCCACACGATTAGAGAATGGTTACTGTAGCATTACTGTAGCAAATCATTAAATTAATTATACTATTAGATTCATCATGCAAAGTTGCACTCATATGTGAAAATGTTTTGCAAATAAATTTCATTTAGTACTTCATGCATACAAGATTCCTTTCTCCGAAAAAATTTTAGAGGGAATCTAAACACGACCTAGATCGGATAATAGGCATTATTCACTTGTCATATCCGGTCCATCTTCTCTCTATACATGCAGTCAAATACGACAATTTTTCATTAAAAAATGCTATTTCAAGCTTTCAGCACTATACTCCCTCCGGTTCCGTATTAGAAGTCGTTTAGGACAGCGACACGGTCACCAAAGCACAACTTTGACTTCTCTTTTTTATAAAAATCTTTATTGGAAAGTTATATATGTATATTCTTATGAAAGTAATTTTCAAGACAAATATATTTATATGATTTTCACATTTTCAAACTCAACGACTTAAAAGTTATTCATGATTTATATTCCTAATGTTTGACTCAAATCTTGTCCAAAACGACTTCTAATAGGGAACCGGAGGGAGTACGCGCAAATGAACAGCCCCGTCTCTGTTTTTTTTTTTTTTGAAACGGACGGCCCCACCTCTTTTCGGACTTTGTTGGTACTGGAAAATAAATGAGATAGGGAACCAACCTAGCTCCCCTTCCGGTCTCATAAAAAATGGTATATGTCCCTTTCTTGTTGGGCACATACTCTATTAAAAAAATAGAACCTTGTGTTTCAACTTGACTATGCAGAGATATGGATCGCAACCTCGTCGTCCAGGTTCTAGCTTATTACAAGAGACGACACCCATGCTAGTCAATCGTACTCATGCGCTGCTTAATTGCGTGTCAAGTTAGCTAGCGACAGTTCGTACACAAACGGGTTTTTATCCACTCGGCCTGTGCTCACGTACGTCTCGCTGTAGCGATCCTGTAGTTCGCTTTATTTTGGTGCCATCGCTTTCAGTCGAAAAGAGAAAATGTGCACCTGGAAAACGACCTCGTCCGGAAAGAAGGCCAGCACTCGATCTGTAGCCTGATTGCATTTGTCGTCGTGAGACACACGGCGGTGTAACAACCTGGAAACTGTTACGCACGAATGAATCACATTTGCTAATTAACTCAAGGTTAGAATACGGTCGGAAGTAACAACTTCCTACAACCACCTATTTAAGCTCCTTTGTTCAGATGGTTAGTGGCTGGTGCTAATTTATTTTACAAGAAAATATTGTTGTTTGGTTAGTGGTTAGTGTTGATTTGTTCTGAAAGAAAATTACTGTTGACCGATGGTTGATAATCCATACAAATATGGCAGCTACAGTAACCCCGAATTTGGTCCGGCACAACCGGTCCAGGTGGGATGTCACGCACGTACGGCAGTCCGGCAGTCGCACTGTTACGTGGCCGCTTGCGCTAGTCCTTGCAACGTTAACGCAGCAAGAAAAAAAACCTTTTTTTTTTTACAACAAGGAAACCTTTGGCTTGGTTGGGACTTGGGAACGAACGAGCTGGTCTGCCACGACGGTTCTTCTTGCTTGCTCTACTCGGCCCACACACACACCCGCTCGCGTTTGGACTTTTAATTTAGACTTTTGGACCGCGCTTTGGCGGGGAGAACGAACGTCGGAGGTGCACACACGCGTCCGGATTGGTGAGGAGAGTTGGAATTCTCCAAGAATTCGGCACCTGGAAGGCGCGCGACAGCAGGCGTGCTTGCCGTTGCCGATGAAAGAATCTTGGCGGCGCGGGACGACCTGGGCGCGAGCCAGGTCCCAAAAATTTTACTAACTACCCGTGATATTAATCTCTGAATATTATGTAGGAGTATTAAATATGAATTAATGACAAAACTCATTTCACAACCCCTACCTTAATTTTCGAGACGAATCTAACGAGCTTAATTATGACATGATTAGACAACGTTGTGCTACAGTAACCAATCTCTAATAACGGATTAATTAGGCTTAATGAATTCGTCTCGCTATTTCCAGTCCATTCGTGTAGTTAGTTTTGTAAGTAGTCTACATTTAATACTCTTAATAAACCTTGGAAGTGAACCTCAATTTTTTTTCCAAAATCTTCCAACGAACTAAACAGGGCCGTGAAATGGGTGTAACGAGATGCTTTCTAAAAAAACTAGACTAGTGGGGGAGACTCTACTAAGGTTTTTCATTAAGAAGAAAGAACCGACTTCGGTTTAGAAAAACCTCCGAACCCCGGCTAACCGACGAGAGGATTTTTTTGTGGGGAAAAACCCCGATGAGACACCTACGCTCGGTGGGAATCGAACACGGGTGGGCGACCTGCACGACCGCAAGCACGACCAACCGAGCTGCGCGCTCTTCTCAAATGAGATGCTTTCTTAGACTCATGGCTTCATGTTAATATAGTTAGGAAAAACTTCTAACGTGACACTTACATCTTGATCAACAAATTGACTTGACTTACAAGAAAAGACACACAACAACTATCCAGATTACAACAAACTCACGGAGCCTAAACCCTATCCACTCGGGAACCTCTTGTATGCGTACAACAAACACGTTTAACACCCCCGGTCAATCACAAGTGTGTCACCAAGTTGAGATTGCGTCTGAAGAGGCTTAGTTGCCAAATTCCAAGTGGTTTTGTAAACCTATCTGCCACTTGATCTTCTGACACTGGTAGAGAAGAGATCTTTTGTCTTTGTTGGTAAGAGCCTTAGGTCTCTAAGAGACCAACCGGGACAAATGGTGAGAGACAAAGGCTTCCCTCTTAGTCCTGGGTCCAGAACCAGGACAAAAGGGGAGGCTTTTGTCCCGGTCGGTATTACCAACCGAGACTAAATATATTTACGCCAAAAAATATTTGGAAATTTTTGGGAGGTTCCCGCGCCCGCGCCCATGATTTTTCACAAGTCACGCAGTTTTTGGCCTTTTGTCCCGATTGGTATTACCAGACGAGACTAAATATATTTGCGCCAAAAAATATTTGGAAATTTTTGGGAGGCTCCCACACCCACGCCCATGATTTTTCACAAGTCACGCAATTTTTCACGCGAAATATGTGCGTTCACAGTACCGGGATTCGAACTCATGACCTCTAGCCTCGCGCGTAGCTTCCTTACCAAATAAATATCTCATGCATACATTTCTTGCGTTAACAGTAATTCACCATTTGATCTCTTAACTTCTATGCCCAAGAAGTAGTGAAGTGCACCAAGATCCTTGATGGCAAACTCCTTCTCCAATCTTAAGGAGTGCATTCACTAATTCTTCTGATGAACTAGCAATTATGATGTCATCAACATACACTAGCATATATATGGTATGCCTGTCTTTGTTGTAAAAAAAACAAAGATGTATCAGCCTTTGATGACACAAATCCAAGACTCTGAAGCTTGCTGCTCAAGCAAGAATACCAAGTACGAGGCACTTGTTTAAGCCCATAGAATGCCTTGTCTAACTTACACACATAATGTGGATTCTTCTTGGCTTCAAATCCTAGTGGCTGCCACATAAAAACTTCTGCTTCAAGAATCCCATGGAGGAAGGCATTCTGAACATCAAGCTGTCGTAGAGTCCATCCTCTAGAAACCACTAATGATAGCACAAGTCCTATTGTGGCTGCTGTTGACGGTTGATAGTCGTATCGAAGTTCGTTTGGACTTGCAAGCGGACAAATCCCCCGTCGTAGTCAAGGGACCCTTCTTCCCTTGAGTGGTGAACCCAAGGTATCGAATCCGTGAAACAATGTGTAACACAAGATCCAATCTAATAAGCGGAAAACACTTTGATCTTAAAAAGGGTCTTTGCATCTAATCTATGGAAGAACCATGAAAGCACATCTAATCTACTTAACACCGGTGGTAGAAAGAGAAAGAGAGGGGATGTAAAACCAATCTAGAAATTGGATCGGGTCTTTTGTTGAAGTTCCAAAACCAAGAAGAATAAAGCAAATGAATCTCATTAATAGCCTCTTTAAATCGTGGCATCCGTCCCAACCCTCAAAGGCACCTACCGTACACGTGATTAACATCCTATCACGATGTCCCACTTATTGTGTAGGTGAACCTAAGAGCACGTTCACGAGGAACGTGTTGAAAACGTTTGGTAGGTCAGGTATGCACCTCTAGCCACCATGGCTACAAGAACATCCTATGAAATCTATCCGCGGAATAGATTGGAGAACAAGAAAACCCAAGCGAAGACAAAATCGTAGTGAAAGCACTTGATCGCTAGAAATCGGATTCAATCTTGCAAATTCAACATGAAGTATAATACATGGACAAGATCACCACCAGGATCCTACCTTGATCTTGATCCTAGCTTCTAGAACTCCGACGTGGTCTTCCATGCAAGGTTCCCACGTCAGCTAGGGAAACCCTAGTCAACCATCTCGACCATCTCCTCTCCGGAAGGGTGTCCCTCTCTTCTCTGCTCCTCGGCGGCGAATGACGAATGGCTTGATGCGTGGCTCCAGGCACGGGGACTATAAATAGCCCAAAGGTCATCTAGGTCAAAGGGGGCACCGAACCGGGCTCGGAATGGGCTGGGCCGGCCGGCCTGGGCCGACCGGCCTAGGCCCATTTCGGCCCCGGCTTCCTTCCCGTCGCTTCTCGTGTCTTCTAGAACTTTTGCCGAGTTGCATGTGGGTCCTTGACGTCATTTTCCTCGCGGTTTAGATAAGGGTCCCGCATCTTCCGTCTAGGTCCTCGATACTTCTTGGCTTCACGCTTTAGTCCTTGATTTATTTGGAGTCATGTTCATCTTGTATCTTGACTTGTACCGGGCTCCATGATCTTCTTGTAAAACCCTTGATGAACTTTATCCAGAAGTCCTCATTTAGCCTCTTAATCCCTGTGTAAACAATAAACTCCAAATACCATGCACGAGTGCGAACTTGACATATAATGAGGGTTAGGATCGTTAGTGTGAATATCAAATTAATACCAACATAGAAGGTAAACATGTGGCTAGGTTGACGGAAATCGACCGCCAACATCCCCCATGCTTAAACCTTGCTCGTCCTCGAGTAAGTCTTCAATGGATATCAGCGTTACCCTTCGATGTCCGTACCCTACACTTGATCATACATGAGAAAGCATAATGCTCTCTTCCACAAGTACTTGATCATGCTCTCAAACTTTTAAATAAATCTCAGAAATTTTGAAAAATAAAGAATGAGATAAAGAGAAAAATTGCTTTAGCAAGATAAAAAATAACCATCTTGCACTTTGCTCATGTACTCTCATCTCATCTTGTCTCTCAAGCCTACTTGTTCTACTCCTTTCCTCTCTCAAAGTATATGGTGGAAAGCTTTATATGGAGCTATAGGAAAGTTTAGTCCTACCAAGATAATATAGTTGAGATGTTATCAAAACAAGACTAGCTTCTCATGGTCTTACCGAGACTCGTCAAAAAGGTCATTGGAAAAATAATGTTATCAAGGAGGGGGAAGAGATGAACACACACTTTTAGATAGGTGGACATGTGCAAATGGCAAAGAGTGATCCCGAGGCACAAACGAAGTCCTCGTTATCGGATTGCACATGGTTGGAAAGATGAGTATGGGTCTTGATCTTGAATCCTCTTGAAAACTCAAAAATCACTAAACATAGCTAGAGAACCGGGGAGCTTTATTATTTATTTTATATATTTTTTCTTTCTTCTTTCTTTCTTTCTTTTTCTCATCATAGTTTTCTTCTTTATCATTTTTTTCATCATTTTTTCTTTCATCATACTTTTTCTCTTCTCTTTTTTTATTTGCTCCCCTTGAACTCTAGACTATACTAGTACTTCCTTGGTAACGCCCCCATGCTTAGACGTTTGCTCGTCCTCGGGCAAAAGAGGTGATAAATATGCCAAGGTGGAAATTGAAGCTCTCATATTTTCTTAGGGAGAGATACTCGAAAAATCTTCTAGGAATCCTTTTGGAAGTCTCCCTTACTCACTTGAAGCACCTTCCTTGTAATCTTCCTTGAGATATTCATCAATACTTATATATTGGGTTGTGGTCAAGGAGGTGAACACAAAAAAGATATGTTTGGGTTTTGTGGTTGGATATCCGGCGAGATTTGCGAAATTCCCAATGTGGAAACTCATAATGCACGGATAGAAGAGACTAGCATAAAGAACGATACGCAAAAATGAAATGACCAGCTTCTTAGTCTCGGGCCAGAGAAATCAGGCCTTGAATTAATGCACCCAAAAATAAATCTTGTATATACTAATGTTTTGCACTCAAGTAAATTTAGGCTTTGGATGGGTAGAGCAAAATGCAAGCGGTACTTGTGACAAGGTTAGCATAACTTTTTTGAGAATAAAAAGGTTCTTTGATTCATTCAAAATCGAGAGCAACGAAAAAGAACTATGGGACTTGAGTTATCATAACCTCCACACAAGATTAAGCTAGCAAGTAATTAAATTTCAGATTCATATTAAAAGAGAGCACTAGCTTAAACATGCATAAATCAAGCATAAGATCGAGCAAAGCGGCAACGATCATCACATATCAACATGGCATCAACTTATTATCCTCACTAAAGGTGATAAACTTGGTGGCAACTTTATTCATGTTGATTCAAAGCAAACACTACTACTAACACACATGCTGAAAATAAATAGAAACAGAAAATGCTACGCACACACAAATTTGCATAAAAGCTGAAAATAAAGAAGAGGAAAGAGGGAAAATCGAACCGAAGTTGAAGGTATCATTATTATTTTTCTTCTTCCTCCTTATCCATTCTTCATCTTACGGTGGTTGATATTGATGATCTTGCTTGTAGCATGGTTGCGCCGGTCCTCCTCGAAATTATTCCGGTGGTGATATGTGAAGGTGACCCATTTGATAGGTAATGTTTGCGGTCCCTTCTTCCATCTGACTTGCATTGGTTTGGATGGGGCGCCATGAAAACTTCGTTAGGAACCATGTATGGTGGAGGATGTGGTGTCGTGGCTGCCCCACTCCCCCATGCTTGCATTGGCATACTTCCTCCATATGGTGGTGGCATCAGAATTCCTCCATGTGGTTGTTCATTATCTTGATGTGCAGCCTCTCCTTCATCTTGGGCCGTGGAGGATGATCCCTCTACCATAATTTTCCTTTTTAATCTTCTTTGCCGGTACAAGAAATCCTTCCTCTAACCAATTTTGTCTTCATTCAATCTCAACCTCATGTTGGGAAGAGGAACATTAATCTTTGTCAATTTGTACCTTCTCCTCCCATCTCCACTAATAAATTTCTCTTACTTCATGTACTCGATCCCAAAGAAATCCCGACAAGGAGAAATTTTAGGTTCCTTGTTATCTTCTCCCGAAATCATTCCCCAAAAATCCTTCTAACATATTTTCTTGGACATCAACTTGCTCCGGATCTTCCTTCTTGTAACCGAGTAGTTCTCCAATATATCCATAAGGAACTAGTTGCTCTTTATCTTCAAGGCGGAATGAGAGGCATGACACCCTCCGGTGCCAATGTATAAGAATTTCCAAGGCAAGTTCCTTGTGAGTAGTCACATCAACTTCATTAAAGAATTGCACCCATCCAAGGTTGCTCAAGATTTGATCTTCGAGTAGAATCCTACACTTGGAGGGTGTCATTGAAGTCAACATTTGGCACAAGCCTCCTCTCAAGACGAACAAGCCTCTCCTCCTCCTCCTCCTCCTCCTCCTCCATCTTCATGATGAATCCATTAGAATGCCTCGGAGTGTATGGTGGTGGAGTGGATGAATGAGTTGAGCATCGTGGTGGAACGAGTGGCTCCTCCGTATGTCCTTGAGGTTTGGTGTACCGCATGGATGAGCTTCGTGTACTCCTTATGCCACCAAGGGGCACCGTGCCACTCCTCGGTGGTGCCACGTCTTCCTCCATGCTTCGGGAAGAATCGGAGACCGAGTGCCTCGATGATGACTCCGACGATGATGATCGTGTCTTCCTTCTGAGGATGATGTTCATGACCTCTCTCATCATGCCTTGCTGCACAAAGTCACAAACAACTCCCCCGGGGGTTTCTCGCTGGTGGAAATACACACAAAGAAAGTATATGGATTGACAAGAATTGTAATGTTTTTTCAGGAATTCCTAGAGAAGGAAGTGAGGCATGAATTTTTCTGGGTGGTTTCCGGAACTTTTGGGCTATGAACTCAAGAACACGAATTAACAAATGGATAAAATACTTACCAGGCGAAGGGGAGCACCGGGAGCCATAAGTGGAGGCTAGGCCGGCCGGCTTAGGCCGATCGGCCTAGGGGGCCTCCTAGTCTTTTCGCCTCCAGTTTTCTTCGAGATGCTTATTGCTCCCTTCTTGCATTGTGTCTGCATGACACATGAGATTCCATCACCCAAACGTTCACAACCACTCCTTTGCTTGCGTGGTTTCGGGTTCCACCTCCATTATTTTGCTTTGTGTCACTTCCTTGTTTCCTTGCTTTATGTGCTTCCACTAATTTCCTGCAAAACAAAGCCCTTGCTTCCCCATGCTTGTCCTTTGCATGTGCCCAAGATGCCAAATGATTGATGCTTTCCCAAGATGCATCATGGGCACTATATGTTAATCAAACTCAAAAACCTCCTCTTAATCATGTTTAGATGCTAATCACTCCTCTAATTTTTGAAAATTTTAAAAAATTAACTCAGCGCTAGTGATGAGTCCAAATATATCATTAGAGGAGATTTTAGGCATCCGAAACAATTGTAAAATTTATTTTGGTTGCACTGGGATCGATTGCTTTCATTAATTGATAGCAAGCTCCTCCGACTTGACCGTGGGGGCATAGGTTTAGGTTCTAATTTTGTCCAAACATGAGAGAGAGAGAGAGAGATTTTGAATAAAAATAAAGTCAATGGGGCTTAGAAAAATTCTAAATCTAGAGAAACCGATGGATGTCGAGTTGAATGAAACCAAAGATCAAGTTTCCTAGGTTCACACAAGTCCGACCATGCGTCAAAGATTAGAAACCATTAAGGAACAACGCGAGGCTCTACTCGTGTGTTTTTATCATGTAAAACAAGCCAACCTTAACACCATGGAGAGGATGAAAGGCTTGGATAGGATCTGAATTCTTGGTACGAGTTTCTCAAAAAGAGGAAAATAAAACATGGGACGGCTCATGTCATTTGTTTAAAATCGAAAAATCTAAATAAAACGATAGAGCAAATAAAAGGTTCTCCGAAACTTGCTCAACCACTTAAGAGTTAATAAAATGTTTTGCGTAGCAAATTCTAAGACTCACTTACTTGAAATTCGGAAATCTTCCGGGTTGCCCTCCCGGTAGCTTGACTCTTCAACGGGTTGTCCTCCCGGTAGCTTATTCTTGACTCGACGAACGGGTTGCCTCCCGCCAAGCGCTTCATTTATAGTCTATAGCTAGACTTCTTCTCTTCTTCACTTCAGATCAACGCTCTTTGTGGGCGTTGCAATCTTGGGGACCCCACTTCTACACCATCCTTGACCTTGGTGTAGGTTTATTCTTCGGCTTAGTCATCTTTTTGGTCTTCACAGGCGGGTGTTGATTCTTGGTCTTGACGGATGCAACAACTTTTGTGTCTTCTTCACTTTGTTCTCCTTCTTCCGGTGCAATGATGAGGTAGAATGTATTTTATATTGACCATGTTACATACCTCGATTCATGGTTAAGTTGAATGCACTCCTCTCGCCATCACTTGATCTCCCCCTTGCCGACGTCGATTGTTGCTCCGACGGTCTTGAGGAATGATCTCCCTAGGATGAGTGGTAGATGAGGTTGATCTCCTTTTGATCTTGGAAGTGGAGTTTCTCTTGGAGATTCTGACGATGTCCGGCCTCCGCTTTTAGATCTTTGTGTTGCACGTCACCTTTGCATGCAAAATTTTTCTAGACTATGCACAAAATATATGTTTTTTTGTTGGAGATGTAGCCGTCCACCTCCCATTAGGGTTAGCCAAGTACATACAAAAACTAAAAGAAAACTAGGGTTTAGCAAAACCCTAGATTAGATTGATTTTTTTATTGAGGATGATCAAAATCAAGAGATGCAAAAGAAAATCAAGAGAAATACTGAAAATATTCACAAACGTAATACTAGAATGAATCTTGATTACTTGTTCCCCGGCAACAGCGTCAGAAAAAGGGGCTTGTTGACGGTTGATAGTCGTATCGAAGTTCATTTGGACTTGCAAGCGGACAAATCCCCCGTCGTAGTCAAGGGACCCTTCTTCCCTTGAGTGGTGAACCCAAGGTATCGAATCCATAGAACAATGTGTAACACAAGATCCAATCTAATAAGCGGAAAACACTTTGATCTTGAAAAGGGTCTTTGCATCTAATCTATGGAAGAACCATGAAAGCACATCTAATCTACTTAACACCGGAGGTAGCAAGAGAAAGAGTGGGGAGGTAAAACCAATCTATAGATTGGATCGGGTCTTTTGTTGAAGTTCCAAAACCAAGAAGAATAAAGCAAACGAATCTCATTAATAGTCTCTTTAAATCGTGGCTTCCGTTCCAACCCTCAAAGGCACCTTCCGTACACGTGATCAACATCCTGTCACGATGTCCCGCTTATTGTGTAGGTGAACCTAAGAGCACATTCACGAGGAACGTGTTGAAAACACTCGGTAGGTTAGGTATGCACCTCTAGCCACCATGGCTACAAGAACATCCTATGCAATCTATCCGCGGAATAGATTGGAGAACAAGAAAACCCAAGCGAAGACAAAATCGTAGTGAAAGCACTTGATCGCTAGAAATCAGATTCAATCTTGCAAATTCAACATGAAGTATAATACATGGACAAGATCACCACCAGGATCCTACCTTGATCTTGATCCTAGCTTCTAGAACTCCGATGTGGTCTTCCATGCAAGGTTCCCACGTCGGCTAGGGAAACCCTAGTCAACCATCAAGGCACGGGGACTATAAATAGCCCGAAGGTCATCTAGGTCAAAGGGGGTGCCGAACCGGGCCCGGAATGGCCTGGGCCGACCGGCCTGGGCCCATTTCGGCCCCGGCTTCCTTCCCGCCGCTTCTCGTGTCTTCTAGAACTTTTGCGGAGTTGCATGTGGGTCCTTGACGTCATTTTCCTCGCGGTTTAGATAAGGGTGCTTGGCGTATGAACTCCCACATCTTCCGTCTAGGTCCTCGATACTTCTTGGCTTCACGCTTTAGTCCTTGGTTCATTTGGAGTCATGTTCATCTTGTATCTTGACTTGTACCGGGCTCCATGATCTTCTTGTAAAACCCTTGATGAACTTTATCCGAAAGTCCTCATTTAGGCTCTTAATCCCTGTGTAAATAATAAACTCCAAATACCATGCACGAGTGCGAACTTGACATATAATGAGGGTTAGGATCGTTAGTGTGAATATCAAATTAATACCAACATAGAAGGTAAACATGTGGCTCGGTTGACGGAAATCGACCGCTAACAACTGCCTCGACAACAGGTCTGAAAGTATCCTCATAGTCAATTCCATAACGCTGTTTGTACCCCTTTTGCAACCAAATGACCCTTGTACCTTTCTAGGGAACCATCAACCATCTTCTTTACCTTGAAAACCCATTTGCTGTCAATGATATTTTTCCCTCAGAGAGGTGGAACAAGATGCCAGGTCTTGTTCTTCATAAGTGCTGAAAATTCAGCATCCATAGCTCATTTCCAATTAGGGCCAGCCAAAGCTTCATGAAGGGTATTAGGTTCACTAGATACAATAGCTAAATTACCATAGCGAATTGTACCATTTGTGTGTTGTTTAGGCTTACGAATGTCGTGTTGAAGCCGTGGAGTCGGTCGAGTGATAGTAAGCGGCACCACCGAGGACGGAGTAGTGATCCCAGTGGTGCCTGATTCGAGGAGGATCTCCTTTCCCTGTCGTTGGAGCATGGGACGCAGTGTCATGTTGGCCAGTAGGGGAGCGCGACATGGCGGGCGCTCCAGCGGTCGGGCCCGGAGTCGGCAACGTTCCGCCAGATGGCGCTGCCGCAGACGCCGGGTCGGGGTTGTGTCGGGTGGGCAATGCAGGTGGCGCTTGATGGTAGGCCGCGCCCGAGGCGGAGCCAGTAGCACCGTCAAATCCGGCACAGAAAACATGAGCGGTGCAGGGAATGTCACCATCAGAGGATCGTCCTCATATCTCGCGCTAGTAGGAATGCCCCCTGCATCAAATAATGCCTGTCTTGACCGGTAGAAGCTTTAAATTGCTCCGGATTTTCACCAGCCACATCATGATCATCAAACACATCTACAGTACTCTGGTTAGCACGGTTAGAGGTAGAAGAATTAATCAAATTTGGATCAAAAGCTTGTTGGTCCCCTTTAGTAGAATTTAAGAGATCTTTAGGTAAAAGAACAATTTCTTCTCGAAGTCTGGCACCAGCATTAGGATGTAATTCCTTGAAGGGAAAAATATTCTCGTCAAACACAACATCCCGATAAATATAAACACGACCTTCAGAAATGTCTAAACATTTGAAACCTTTATGGATGTTACTGTACCCCAAAAAGGCACAATGCTTGGATCTAAATTGCAGCTTTCGATCGTTATTGGGACGCATATTGGGCCAACAAGAACAACCAAAAGTGCAAAGCAAGGAATAATCAGACTTTTGGTGAAGGAGTCGTTCAAGGGATGTTTGATGATCAATGACTTTACTAGGAAGTCGATTGATAAGGTAGGTGGCAGTGATGATAGCTTCATCCCAAAATTTCAAGGGCATGGATGCATGGGCAAGAAGTGAGAGTCCTACTTCAATAATGTGTCAATGTTTGTGCTCGGAAGATCCATTTTGCTGATGCACGTATGGACAATAGACATGGTGAGGAATACTTACTTGTTGGAAGAAGGCATTCAACTTTTGATACTCACCACCCCAATCTGTCTGCATGGCAATTATTTTTCGGTTAAACATTCTCTCAACAAGATGTTGAAAATCTTGAAAATGCTGGAAAACTTCATATTTTATGGCGAAGCATATAAATCCAAGTGAATTTATTGTAATCATCAATGAAACTAACATAAAATTTGTTCTTGCCAACAGAGGTGGGAGCTGGCCCTCATACATCAGAGAAGACTAGGTCTAAGGGAGCATTTGAGACACTAGTGGATCTAGGGTATGGAAGTTGATGGCTTTTTCCCTTTTGGCAAGCATCACACATTGACTCTTTACTAGACTCTTGCACGAAAGGCAACTTATTTTCACTAAGGACCCGATGAACAATGCGACTAGATGGGTGACCAAGACGATAATGCCATCGAGATGAGGAGGGTGTTGGCGTTTCTTAATCTCAACACTGGGCGCCATGGCAGCGTGAGCGTGTAAGAAACTCCTGGGTACACTGACGAGTGCGAACGAATCCGCAAGCGCACAGATACACCGCTGTAGCACTTCTCCCTAGGAGAATGAGTATTCCCGTCAGGTTTCGTTCCCTAAGGATGGTGTGTAACCAGAGAGGGTCTATCCAAGGACACCAGCTTTCGCTGGGATAGGTCAGGATACAAGAAGCACTTCCTTAAGGGACTTAGCTCTCAAGATGTATTCTGTCAGGTCTCAGTCATCCCCGCGGGGCGACAACACTCCAAGGTGCTGGCAAGCGAGCCCAACTCGGTACGCGACATAGAGGGTTGACAAAGGGTCCAACAGGCTATCACCACTGCGGCCTACCTCTACGCTACGATCGTACGTGGTCTTCGTAGGAAAACCAGGGCCCAGACACCACGTCTGTTCCCCAGATAAACACTATAGTGCGGTTACGTCTGTCGACCCGCAAACTACACTATAGCAACGGTATAGATATGGTCCCACGAACAAGGGAAAGATCGGAATCAGATTTAGTCATTGAGCTATGGAGCAGAAAGGAAGCTATGGATGCAGATAAACGAGATACAGCGAACTTACTTAGCTAAACAGGATCAGAGCATGCAAACAAGTAAATGAACTACGGCTCTGGCTCTAAAGGATCGAAGCCTTGTGTCATGAAGAACACAAGCCTCTAACTTATGAACGAGCCACAAACACAAGAACAAATCAATCATGCATGATGTCCACTATAGTCTAAATAAGAAATGCTGAAATACTCACTTTGGTCTAAATGAAGAACAAGCACCCACGAGGACATCAACTCACTCCTTACCCCTACTCTACCTCTCAACTAATCCTAATCTAGATCTCTCCTCATCACCATTCTACCACATAGAGGTGAGAATCACCTCTCATGGGCAGAATTGGAGAGAGGGAGAGAGAGCTACACAAGAGAGAAGTGGAACTTGAGAGCTTGGTGGTGTGTGAGAAATGGAGCCCCTCCCCTCCTATTTTATAGACAAGGGGGAGGCTTGCTCCGGGGCTCAAAGTGCCCCTAAACACCCAGGAATGCAGCCAAGGACCAATGGGGAGCAAACACGTGGAGGGCCAGGATCAACCGACCCTAGGTCGGTTCGGCCGATCCTAGGGTCGGCCGAAACCCCTGGCCGGCCTTCTGGCTTGTGCTTCGTCTGGCTCGCTTCCATGTGGGCCCTAATGCCTCTCCTCCGTGCATGGCACGTTTCCTGGCGGTTTAGTTGGCAAAGTGGGCCCATGGATCCATGTGATGCTGACGTGGCAGCGTATGATTCGCTGAGAGTCCCTCACATGGATTGGTGACATCATGGATCCAGGAGAATCCATGTGGCAGCCTCTGATTTGCCAGCATTTGAGTGCCTTGGATTGGAGTGGAGTGAAAGTGCATGGATTCCTCCCATTTCTTATGCTAAATACCTGCATTCGAATAGACATCGACACTGGTGGAAAGTATGAGTTTAAACACCTATTCTAGTGTGAATGTGCAATTCATGCTCCAATTTGCAGGAGTTGACGGTAATAAAAATGGCAAATATCGATCGTCAACAACACCCCCACACTTGACCTTTGCTCGTCCCGAGTGAAGGGGAAACAAAGCCAAGTGGGTCCTGAATACCAAAGAGTAAGACAGACATAAGAGATATTCCAAGTCATACCTTGCTCTTGTGAACCTCTGTGTAGTGGCTATCATGTTCTCTTGGGCGATTGAAAAGTAGAACAGCTGTGAATCAAGTCACTTATGCACCTGACGATAAACACCTTGGGGGTTTTGCAAGTTTATCATAAACAAAACTCTTGGTGGCTTCCTCATTTGATTCTCTCAGATCGCTCAATGTGTATACGTCCTCACTAAGGCATTTGCCTTTCTTCATCCTACTTCTAATGATGGCTATATGTGGAGCTCAGGGTAGGATAAAGAGAAAGCATACTTGCATCACATATTTTGCAATGTCAAAGACTGGATCCACAGAGAAAATCAAATCATACCATCAGATCAAGATGTGCACCGGTATGGCTAGGGTGTGTATGGTAAGGTGGATACTAGGCCCGGAATGGGTGCTAGATATTACCATGCATATATGTGGTGAGAACTGTGGGTTGATGGTAAGGTGGACATTAGCCCCGGAATGGACACTAGTTATTACCATCTATGATATGGAACTCCTTTTCTGCATGACCATCCCTCTCCTTTTCTCCTTCTTTATTTTGGATATGGGCTATCCTTTCTCTCTCTTTTTTTTCAAAACATGCTTTGAGCATGTGTCTTTCTTTTCTCTCTCTCTCTTTTTTTGTAGCCCATGTCTCTTCCTTGAAGGATACTTTTAGAGAGAACGGTCATACCACATATGGAGCTTTTACTTTTGTGGTATGAATGATACAATGCTAACTTCCAGTGTAGAAGCATAGCAAGGGGAAATAGGTAGGGTGCACATAAATCTTGATCATGAAAATAATGAGAAGAATTCTCACAAGGGTCACAGAATTTGACAAAGCTCAATGTAATAACAAGCAGCATATGAACTGAAGGGTTTTACCTATAAAGATCATATGGCTCTAATGGGACAGAGGCATATCAAAGAGGAGCCTTTCCAGGAGGTTTTGAGTTTTCAAAAATAAATTCCCCAAGAGAGTTAGTCATCAGAGGAACAGATCATATCATCCAGCCATATCATACTTGTCAATAACTTAGGTGATCATGCTTGTCCTTAAGGAGGTTATGGTTCACAAGCATCGGGTAGATAACAAGGAATAAAACATATGTAGGTCTACTCAGGTACAGGCGAGCTGGGTGATCTTTAGCATCATCATTCGAGTTTTAGTTTAGAGATAGACAGATATAGCTTATAAAACTCAGGAATGACAGAGAGTGAGTTGTCGAGATGCAAACCGGTGTTATGCATGCGAGATGAACCATTAGAGGCTCTCCACAGGAGTGAACTCATGCGGGCCCCGTTCAGGTTCTTGGTAGGTGATCGATCGGCTAGCACGGAGTGCTCACAGTGGGTACGTCCGGAAATGTCGTGCCTGCATTGGGAGAGTCGTGGCTCTTCCCCCACACTGTCTCGAGCCTAGATGTCCTCTAAATCAAAGAGACCAAAGTAATGACACAAAGGGTGGCTAAATCGGGTTACATGACCGGTGAGCCACTTTATTCAAATCCAAATGTTTCAAACGAACTGATTAGGCGCTTTACACACATGCAAAAGGAATAAATGAAATAAAGGGAAATCAAACCTAGACCTAGACTAGCGCCTAATGATCTAAAGCTGGGGCTACTCCCCACTACTCGGCATCATAGAGAGCCCCGTAGCCGAGAACAATCTCCTCATCTTCGCATAGAGACCGCGGCGAAGGTCATGAATGTCGTTTCTCAACTCGGCCAGGTCCAACTTCTGCTCTAAGTAAGCAGCTCTGAACTTCTCGTTGCTGGCCTCCAATTCCTTCATCAGCGGGGTCAGCTTGGCCATTGAGGACAGCTTAGGGAGTTGCTCGGTTTCCCAAGTCCTCTCCCTGGACCTCCTAGTGTAGGGCGGCGGTGGAAACCCGTCGTCCAGGCCAAAGTCTTCCTTTTCTTCTGGCAGAACTGGAGCTGGGCGTGCCTCAGGAGCCCTCTCCTTGGGCAGTGCTGGCTTTATGGTCACCGGCGGCTGCGGTGAAGGAGCGGACTGTGCTGAGCTCGTCTGCCCTCCAGCTAGCGATGATCCAGGTGTGCTAGATGGAGCGAGCGGCAACCCCCTGGGTGAAGCTGAGCCGTGGTCGGCCTGCCGTAGGGGCTGGCCGCCCGTCTCATGTGCCTCTTCCCAGGCGAAGCGGAGCGCCTTGAGGGCGGTGTGCCTGGAATCCTCCCGCCCGGCGGGATGGTGGCGAGCGGGGGAACATCCAGGACACCGGCCACCATTGCGAGGTCTGCAGCGGGGGCGACAACGACAGAGGGGTTGCCTCCTGCCCCGGGACCAGTGGATGAGGTAGAGCCATCGAAAGGGACAACACTCCCTCCGGCCATGGATGCGGCGATGAGCTGAGGATGGTGAGGTGGATGAGATGGATTTCACGATGCGAAAACTCGATGGGCGGCAGGGAGAAGGTTTCTGGAGGAGAAAGAGTCGCACACGCGAAAGAAGAAGGGGAGAGGCGGCACCAGGGTTTCGGCCGAACTTGGGTTCGGCCGGCCCCCTGTGGGCCCCTCTGGTCCTCCCCTTTCTCGTGTGGGCTCCAGCAAGTCTCAGGATCGACGGCCCAGGTGGATTCCCCGAGATGGAAAGATTGGCTTAGGCTTAAGGCTAGGATAAGGTTGAGGTTGAAAATTCATCCTCCCCTATATACCAACCTTGGCCAAACCATGATATAACCATAGAGAATCTGGGGGAAGTCACCTCAGTGACATACTCGGTTCGTCAAAAGTGTAGGCACCTCTGACAGTAATCACGAAGTGTTCGGGTCGCCACAATGGTGCTGCCTTCCTGTGGACCTTTTGCCTACTTCTCTTCATCTTGGTAATTTCTTTCTCCTGCATGACCGCGGTCCACAAGATACCCGAGGGATAATTCTTCCTGGGGAAACGAGATGAGTCCCAAGAGTACTCAGGATGTGGGTGTCTTGTGATCTCCTGTCTCAACTTATGACCATCTCCTTGCAGATAATGTTGATGTGATGATAAGCTCTGATCTGCAAGGGTAGTGCATATACGAACTCGAGCCCAAAAAGGTATATCGAGGCTGAGGGCAAGCATGATCATCCCAGAGAGGCCGAGGCATTCCCTGAGGTGGTCATGGGACTCGAGGACTATAGCACTGGGGTCGCGGAACTCGGAGACGAAAAGATCGAGCACTGAGGCTAGTGCGTCACCAATGGGTACCGATCTCCGAGTGAACTCAAGCTCAGAAAGACACTCAGCCTTCAAAGAGGATAGAGCATGGACTTCCAGAGGCCGGTGTACGATCGGGAACCAGAGTTCGGATGAAGAGCAAGATTGTCTCGCTCTTACCTTAGGCAGAGGGTTCAATGTCCTCATCAGGGTGATGAAAACATTCCGAAGTCTGGCCTAAGCTTCCGATGGGGGGTTATGGATAAGCTGGAAAGTGCACCTCCCATTGGGCATCGGTCAAATCAGGCATAAGATACGAAGTCCATGCTTCTCCTGATTGATCGGTGCCGATCGATGTGCTCGAGATAAAAGTGAATGCACTCCATTCGATCGGTAAATGATTGTGCTCCTTTGGTCTGATGGATGAATCCAATGGATTATAAAGCAGAGACCGATGTCTCGGTTTATACGAAACTTCAGTGCAAAGCACTTCAGCTCAAACCTCGATGTAGAAACACGATAGGCCTCTCATACCCTCCTTAGGAGACAGTAGTGAGGATCGAACAAGTCATCCTGGCTGGGAATGGTCATTCCTTCCGAACTACTCTCTCCGTGCTCCCACGAGACAAAGTCTCGGGGAGAAGGTATAAGAAGATGCACGAGAGGGGAACCCAAGGGTAGACCTCGCGCCACGAAATCTTTCCCTTAGACTCCTGCTATTCAAGAATGACATCTTCAGCCAGAGCTAAGAAAGAATGGATATGAAATCTCGGACTCGGCCGACGATGGATCTAGGTAGCTTAACACTTCGTCTGGTGGGTGCCTCATTGACCGGGATGCAAGGGGAGCTGAAATCTCGGAGATTATCCACGATCTCTTTTCCCTCGACAGCATCTAGGTGCACAAAGGATCCTCTAGAGAGAGCATTAAGCCTCATGGCATCATCCTTCCGCAATCCAAACCAGAAGTGCTGAAGCGACATCCAATCGGGAATGTAGAGGACTGGGCAATCTTCCACCGTGGAGGCGAAACGATTCCATGCCATTCCTAGTGATTCCTCCTCACATTGCTTGAAACAGAGAATCTTTGCCCTTAACGAGATGACACGTCGTATTGGGAAGAAGTGGGAGCAAAAAGCTGCTCTCAACCTTTCCCAAGTAAGGTAGTCTCTACCAAAACAACGGTGCCAATCCCGTGCTTCCCCGGAGAGGTATAGCGGGAAAAACTCTCTTTTCCGAGCATCCGGTGATTCTCCGGTTTTACCCTGAGTTTCAATCAGACGCTCGTAGTCTCTCACATGATCAAAGGGGTTCTCATGACTCAACCCCGAGAAGGATAGGTCCTGAATTACCTTCATGAGAGAGGGGTGAATCCAAAAACCAGATGTAAGAGTGGATCTTGACGAAGATGGCTCCGAGGGTTCACTCCTCGAAGGAGGAAGGTTTTTACAAGGATAACCTTCCATGGGTAGTGGGGGTAGAGGCAGAAGTAAAGAAAACAAAAGGGATATCTCAAAAAGGGTAACGGGGGTGAAGGTAGAAGAAAAAAAGAAAAAGATAAATACGAGGATAGACGGGCTCGAAGGTTAACAGCAGCCGTCCCCGGCAACGGCACTAGAAATGCTTGTTGGCGTTTCTTAATCTCAACACTGGGCGCCGTGGCAGCGTGAGCGTGTAAGAAACTCCCGGGTACACTAACGAGTGCGAACGAATCCGCAAGCACACGGATACACCGTTGTATCACTTCTCCCTAGGAGAATGAGTATTCCCGTCGGGTTTCGTTCCCTAAGGATGGTGTTTAACCAGAGAGGGTCTATCCAAGGACACCAGCTTTCACTGGGATAGGTCGGGATACAAGAAGCACTTCCTTAAGGGACTTAGCTCTCAAGATGTATTCTGTCAGGTCTCAGTCATCCCCGCGGGGTGACTACACTCCAAGGTGCTGGCAAGCGAGCCCAACTCGGTACGTGACGTAGAGGGTTGACAAAGGGTCCAACAGGCTATCACCACTGCGGCCTACCTCTATGCTACGATCGTACGTGGTCTTCGCAGGAAAACCAGGGCCCAGACACCACGTCTGTTCCCCAGATAAACACTATAGTGCGGTTACGTCTGTCGACCCGCAAACTACACTATAGCAACCGTATAGATATGGTCCCACGAACAAGGGAAAGATCGGAATCAGATCTAGTCATTGAGCTATGGAGCAGAAAGGAAGCTATGGATGCAGATAAACGAGATACAGCGAACTTACTTAGCTAAACAGGATCAGAGCATGCAAACAAGTAAATGAACTACGGCTCTGGCTCTAAAGGATCGAAGCCTTGTGTCATGAAGAACACAAGCCTCTAACTTATGAACGAGCCACGAACACAAGAACAAATCAATCATGCATGATGTCCACTATAGTCTAAATAAGAAATGCTGAAATACTCACTTTGGTCTAAATGAAGAACAAGCACCCACGAGGACATCAACTCACTCCTTACCCCTACTCTACCTCTCAACTAATCCTAATCTAGATCTCTCCTCATCACCATTCTACCACATAGAGGTGAGAATCACCTCTCATGGGTAGAATTGGAGAGAGAGAGAGCTACACAAGAGAGAAGTGGAACTTGAGAGCTTGGTGGTGTGTGAGAAATGGAGCCCCTCCCCTCCTATTTTATAGACAAGGAGGAGGCTTGCTCCGGGGCTCAAAGTGCCCCTAAACACCTGGGAATGCAGCCAAGGACCAATGGGGAGCAAACACGTGGAGGGCCAGGATCAACCGACCCTAGGTCGGTTCGGCCGATCCTAGGGTCGGCCGAAACCCCTGGCCGGCCTTCTGGCTTGTGCTTCGTCTGGCTCGCTTCCATGTGGGCCCTAATGCCTCTCCTCTGTGCATGGCACATTTCCTGGCGGTTTAGTTGGTAAAGTGGGCCCATGGATCCATGTGATGCTGACGTGGCAGCGTATGATTCGTCGAGAGTCCCTCACATGGATTGGTGACATCATGGATCCATGAGAATCCATGTGGCAGCCCCTGATTGGCCAGCATTTGAGTGCCTTGGATTGGAGTGGAGTAAAAGTTCATGGATTCCTCCCATTTCTTATGCTAAATACCTGCATTCGAATAGACATCGACACTGGTGGAAAGTATGAGTTTAAGCACCTATTCTAGTGTGAATGTGCAATTCATGCTCCAATTTGCAGGAGTTGACGGTCATAAAAATGGCAAATATCGACCGTCAACAGAGGGCTTGACCGCAACACCATGGGCTTGCTTATTGGACTCGAACTTGAAGAGGTAGAGGCCTCCTTCACATCTACCTTCATGCAGAACCTTCTTCGTTGTTCGATCCTTTACCAAAAAATAATGGGGATGAAATTCAAAGAAAGCATCATTATCCAAAGCAAGCCTATGAACTGAAACAAAATTTTTGCTGGCTTGTAGAACGTAGAGAACATTGTTTAGGAGAAGATTGGTACGAGGGGTACGAACAAAACTTTGACCAATTTGATCGATCTTCATACCTGACCCATTTCGATGTGGACATGATCGCCACCATGGTACTTCTCCTTCATGGTGAGCTTCTTGAGCTGACCCGTGATGTGATATGTGCCACCGGTATCTGAATACCAGTTCATGTCGATGTCATATGAGGTCATTGCAAAGGTGACGGTCTTGACATCAGATGGGCTGGTCAAGCTTGTGACGAAGCGTTTGTAGCAGTGTAGCACCGTGTGGCCCTCCTTGCCACACAGCTGACAGGTAGGCCTCTCAAATGCATCTGGGCCACCGTGATGACCACCATTGCCGCGGCCGCAGTCACGTCCTCCGTGACCATGCCCACGGCCGCCGCCACCACGGCCTCCACGTGAAGCAAGATTGGCCAAGGATCCCGAGCCTCTCCCCTGTTGCAGTGAAATACGCTGCTCAAAGGAAGTCAATTAAGTGTACAACTCACCAAGGGAGATCCCTTCAGATTTGGTCTTGACAACCAATGTTCACCAGCCGTCTAAACGGTTGAAAAAACAGAAACAGAGCTCGTGTGTTTTGTTTTGGACATAAACGATGATGTAAACGGACAGACCGTTTAAACGGTAGTACACGTGAAAAATGGATGAAATGTCCTAAACGAAACGATCCGAGACGGAGTTAGACAGGCTATTTTGGGGATGGTACTCATGCGCGCGAACTAAATTTTTGGCCCACCAACACAGTGCGTGAACACGCTGAAAATTGGCACCCAGTCTTACCCAATTCGCAACACGTATATATAGGACCGACCCAATTTGCTGATGTATAGGGTTTCATTCCCGCTGTTGTCGCCACCGCCGCTTCCATCACATTGTCGTTGCTTGCCTCCAACCTCTGGCACAAATCGATGATGCCTCCCTTCCTCCACCGCACCAGCACCCTGTGAAGTCATGCCCCTTCTCTCCAGGAATGGGAAGGCCTGCAGCCTGCACGAAACAGGAAGGTCACCGGCCGCTAGGGAACAGGAAGGTCATCGACTGCCGCGGAAGTTGGGGACTCGCGCACGTGCCGTCTGGTGATTTCCTCTGACTTCTTCATCCCCAACTCACTGACCACGACATCATCCAGATTCCAGGTGCTACTACTGCCCCCTGCCCCCTACCCCCAATCTTCAGTACGCAGTAGTCATAGTAGATACAGGATATTGGATGTTTCATAGTCTAGACAGGGGGAAAACTATGTAATATTGTGCTTTGTTGCTCAGTAGGCATTAGATCTATGTTGGTTGTTGAATGTTTTGTAGCAACGGTAGCATGTAAATTGATATATGTTCATCTGGAAAACCGCAATAGGCCTAGTTGCTACAGCCTACAACTCTCTGTAATTTGATCATTTGTAGTTGCAAGATGTCATCTGCTGCATCAAATCCTTCCAGTTCAACCAGTAAACCTGTAAGCCTGAAGTGGAACTCTAAGGACATGGGGTGGGATTACAGAGTGTTGGTGGATCTAACCAACTTGAATTTGATCAAGTGCAAGCTGTGTGGTCTCCAAGTGTCAGCAGGGATATATCTTGGCGTTTCCTAGCGCTGTCACTTTTAAGAACAGATCTAGAATCCATCCTCAGTGACCACACCAAGAAACACCTTGTGGGCACTTCTTAACGTCACAATTAATGACGCCGAGTTAGCGTGAACATCAAGACTTGCCAAAGGTTAATCTAAACGATCTTGAACGAATCCGCAAGCGCACAGATAAACCATTGTAGCATTTCCCCAAGGAAGGAGAATATTCCAAGGGTATCGTATCAGTGGAAGGCAATGGCGGATATCTTAGACTTATGCTTTTGCACTGAATGTAAACTAAGCGATAGGTGTAGGAAACAACAAACTCAAAGGCAGGGGTAAGATAAAAGATATAAAGGGTAGTGCGACACACACACTCAGATCTACCTCTACTCTAGCACACTACGACTTAGGGGGAACATACGAGTTAGCTCTAGGTTCTAATGTACTAAACATACAAATCTAGAAGATACAGGAGATAGGCATGAGTATTGCATGAGAGGGTAAGGTTCAGCACCCAGGTACAAACGGGGAGCTAGCCCGCGACGACCAGCACTCTGCGAAACTAGACTTTAGACTCCTACAGCAGGTACCCCAGCGCGGAGGGTTGCAAAGGATCCAACAGCTGTCACCACTGCGGACCTACCTCTATCGTTATGGAGGGTATGCTCATAACTAACGTAGCCAGACAACCCAGGCACCATGCCTGCGTTGCTGCTAGACTCCACCTGGCCCGGGCTATTGTGACCCAGGATGAGAGCCACTAGAAGACTGGTCAACTTAGACCAAGTACCGTAGCTTGAACACAAACCTCATGCAACACTCCCATGCCATCTAACAAGATCAACTAAGGCTAGACATATGAACGGATACGGACTCTCTTATGTCTAGTCAATAAGATCAAAGGGTCGTGTTCGTGAAGAACACGAGCCTCTAACTTATGAACAAATACATAAGGAATGAGTTTATCATCCTTCAAGTGGATCAAAAGGTAGTGTTCATAAAGAACACAAGCCTCTAAATGATGAACAAAGGATGAACTCAAGAACATATCAAGCATATGATCTACCATGACTTTATATGAAATAGCTGAATAACTGAAGAAGATCAAAGTCATACAATGAAATAAAGATAAAAGAGAACTCATACCTAGACTCCAAAGAAGTCTTTGAACCTGAATAAGAGCTACTCTAGCCTACCCCCTAGCCTTGGAAACTAAAAGTGAGAGGAGAATGAGAGAGTGGTGTGTGTGAAATGGGAGCCCCTCCCCTTCTATTTATAGGCAAGGACCAGGCTTGCTCGGAGCACCAAATAAGAGCTACTCTAGGCAAGAACAAATCAGTGAGGTAAGTGACCAATGAGCAAGTGACACGTGGAGGGACGAGATGGGGCGAGCCAGAGGCAGTTCGGCCGATCCAAGGATCGGTCGGCCCCCTAGGCCCCCCACTCGGGGTGGTTTTCCTCTGGGTGGCAGCCCTATGGGCCCTTTGATCCATCCCCGATGCATGGCTTGATTTGGTATCCAAGGTGGGCCCTTTGATCCATGTGAAGTCCATGTGGCGCTCTCTGATTTGTCGGTGAGTGCCTCCCTTGGATCAATGATGTGGAATGCCATGTGTTTCCTTGGTGGCAGCCACCTCCTCAGCTGAGTTGGCATTGTTTCTCCATAGAAGGTGGGTTTCCATCTCTTTTAAGGGGTATTTCACCTACATACAAACAATCTCTAATGATAAGTGGAACTACATTATTCAAACCAAAATGCAAATAAATAATGCATATGCCTCCATTTATGTGAGAATATTGAGGGCTGAAAGTAGTACTTAACAGCCGTCAACAATATATAGGCTAAAGCTCCATATTGCTGGCATCCGTGGCCAGGTTAATATATATTATGTAACTCTATCAGGCTATATCAAGCTCAAGCATGATTTTTTATTCCTTGCTACATGAAACATGATTGTAGATGGAATAGAACTTACTTTTAATTTTTAATTGTGCAGGTTAAATCTTGTAGAATGGCAACATATGAGGACAAAGAAAGGTGCAAGAAAGCAATAGATGACTGAAAGCAAGTTAAAAAGGCAAGGCTGAGGACCTGTGTGGTTCGAGGACCGGTGGATGGTCGCTCCTTAGTGATGAGTGATTGACAACATTGTGTGGACTGACTCTTGGCCTAGTATTGCAGGTACATGTTGCGGCTTGATTCGCATGGTGCAGGTGAAGATCAAAGTGCAAAAGGTCTATCTCTGTGTGACCTCCCAGGAGCGGAGAGACAAGTAGGCTTCAATTGAGGTACCCGGTGGCCGACAGGATCAAGTGCGGACCGTACGCTAGCAAGAAGAGCAAGATGACGTCGAGAGGGATGGAGCCGGTGCAAGGTGGCAGCTAACAACTGAAGCTTGCATGCGGGGTTTGCAGTGGTTTGGCCACAAAACCACTAGGTTACTTGGCTGAGCCACAAAGCCAAGGCCGAAGGCTCGACGGGGCGACCAGCCTGCTCATGCCGGTCTGACCGCCCAGGGGAGGCGGTTTGACTGCCTGGCCCGAAATGACCGGGGGAGGCCGGTCTGACCGCCCAGGAGGGGCGGTTTGACCGTGTGGGCCACAGCGTGTCGAGAAGCTTCGAAGCGGAGGACGCGTGGCGCGATCGTGAGGCTTGCGTGGAGATGAAGCAGATTGCGTCCAGCGGGCATCCGTCCAAAGAAGAAAAGTTCCCAAAGTGCCCTCGGTGGGCTTGTATCTTAAGTTAGGTAAGTAGGGGTAGTTTGGCCATTGGTTTCCCTCCATATAAACTCAGTTGAGAGGAGATGGCATCTACCTCTTGAAACCCTAGTTCATTTGCTTTCCTCTTTAGTTTTCCTTAGGCCTAGCTTGAGAGCTTCATGAGAGATCTTGTGAGAGGGATGGATGTTTGGGCGGCTTGCTAGACCTTGTATGAACCTTTCATGGTATGTATAGAAGCTTCGGCGTGGTTCATCTAGTCTCCCTTGGTCTCTCGGCGTTTTCCCTTTTGGTGATTTTCGGAGCTCTTTTTGGGGGTTTTCGTCGTGGCTTGTTTGTGGGGTCTCTTGGAGGGATTCTTGTTGGGTATCACACATTAGGTCTTCGTACCTCTTTTCTTGGTGATTTTGCCCCAGAAATCCTTTGGGAAATCCTTCGATTTTGGTGGTTTTCGGAGTTCTTGGAGTTCATGACCTAGAGACCTTCGATTCGTGATTCCTCTTGATTGGATAGGTTTCGGTGGATATCCTTTGGTGGAGAGGTCATTCATGAGGTGACCCAGCTATCCCCGAAGTTTCGTTGCAATCCGTGTGGTGAATCAGGAGATCAGGTGAAGGGAAGTTGAGGGTTGACCCGCGGCCAGTTTCTGGAGGGTAGGCGGTTTGACCGCCCCTGGCACGCGGTCTGACCGCCCTGGGGATTTTGCGAGGAAAGTGTTGGTTTTCCGTGGATTTTCTCTAAGAGCTTGTTTGGGCTGATCAGAGGAGTTTCCAGGCGAAATCTTGGGTCGTTTTGGAGTCGTGAGCTTCGAGTTGTGGTTTTGGGGAATTTCCCAGCCTAGGCGGTCTGACCGCCCTGTCCATGCAGTCTGACCGCCCCTGGTAGGAAATTTCCCGTGTGTGGTTTCCGCTGTTGTGGTTGAGTAGTTTAGTTGCTTCCTGGTGAGGTTTGCTCCTAGGATCAGTAGCACTCCAGTGGTTACGTGGTCTTGGCAAACATGCGGATAGAGTGGTGAAAGTGATTTTGGGATCGAGGCTGTGTTCATCTCGTTGGAGGAGCTATCTCCCTCGAGAAAGAATTTTTATCGGCTTTCATTCACTCCCCCCTCTCTGGCCGCCCAATCCGGTCCTTCAATTGGTATCAGAGCCGGTTACGGATCTTTTTGATTCTAACCAGTCTAAGATCCAAAGATGGGTGACTACGGAAAGGGGTCGGGTCCTCCGCACTTCGATGGGAAGAACTACCAGATGTGGGAGAGGCGCATGGGCGCGTTCTTGCGTGGGAAAGGACAATTGATCTGGGATGTGACACAAAATGAGCATTATGTCATTCCAGACGATTTCATCCTCCCAGGTGCTCGGGACATGTGTGAGGCCAACAGCAAGGCCGTGGATTACTTGTTCCGTGCTCTTTGTGCCGCGGAGTTCGATTGCGTGTACTCAGAGAAGGTGGCTGGCAAGATTTTTGGGCTAAGTTGAGGATTGCTCATGTTGGGAACGCTCAGGTTCAGGCGCGCTTGTTTGCCACTCACCGGAGAGAGTACGATAACATCACTCATCTCCCCGGTGAGTCGATTGATGCCATGTTCCAGCGCTTCACCTGTATTGTGAACAACATGAGGGCCAATGTGGTTGTGCTCCCATACACGGATCATGATAGAGCTATCAAGCTCTTGCACGCACTTGATAGATCTGTGTGGAGTGCCAAGGTCGAGGCCATTGAGGAGTCGAGCGTGTATGACACGTTGACTGAGGACGAGCTGTTCTCTAAGCTCAAGTCGTCGGAGGTGGATCGTGGCCTGAGAGCCAAGACTGAGAGCACGACTGAGTCCCATAGTCTCGCTCTTGTGTCCGGATCTGGTGGAAGGACTAACACTAACTCCTCTTCGAGGATGTTTTCTCTGTCTTCCTTTGTGTCCTTACTAGATGAGGAGTTCGACGAGCTTGGAGAGGACGAGCTGGCCCTGCTGACCAGGAAGTTCGAGAGGCTGCACGAGAACTACGTGAACATGAGGAGAACCACTTGTACGTGCTACAGATGCGGCAAGCAGGGACACTTCATCACCGAGTGCCCGCAGGAGATCGAGCCCAAGAACGAGTACAAGCACCGCCCAAGGATCGAGAACAAGTGCCGCTCGAGGTGTGAACACAAGAGCAAGTACAAGGACAAGGACGAGCGGAGGTCGAGGAAGGGCAGCGGCTACGACAAGAAGAAGAAGGCACGGGCGATGGTGGGAGCGAGCGACGTCGACTCCAGTTCCTGCTACACCTCGTCGAGTTCCAGCGACAACGACGACGACGGCAAGCGCAAGAACAAGAAGCACGGTTCCAAGAACCTGAGTGACCTGAGTTGCCTTGCACGAGGAGACGGCTTCTGCAGCATGGCCCACAGCTCCGGCAGCAAGAGAAGCTAGAAGGAGTCTCCGGATCAGAATCCGAGGATGAGGTATGTGATGAGCTCTCTTCTTTGCACCAGGAGAATGCTGAGTTGGTTGCTTTGCTTGACAACCGTGATACTATGCTTAGAGAGGCTAAGAAACTTAGGAAAGAAGTTAGAGCCTCACTAGAAGAAGCTAGGGAGAAAATTGCTAAGCTAGAATCTGTGAATCTTGATGCTACACTTGAGATTGATTCCCTTAAGGCTGCTCCTGTTGTTGTTGATGCTCCTGAGTGTGATGACTGCAATGCTTTCTTGGCTAATTTGACTTTGCTCAAGGAAAAGCATGCCTCAAAGTTAGAGGAACTAGACTTGCTTAGGGCTGAGATTGATGAGTTGAAATCTAGATCTGCTTTACTAGGTGCTTGCACTTCCTGTCCTGTGTTGCATGCCAGACTAGATGAATCTCATGATAGGATTGTTTCTTTGGAGGCTGCTTTGAAAGTTCCTCTTCCTACATCATGCTCTACATGTGAATTACATTCTGTTAAAAATATGGAATTGGCACACTATGTTGACCGTTTGCATGATGAAAATGATGAGCTGAGAAAGCTTATGAGTTGGCTGTCTGGGCATGAGCCACAGTTAAGTTTGATGATGGCTGAGTTTAAGAGGTCAGATGGTCAGACGTTGGGTTCTGACAAGATTGGTGAGAGCAGTGGTGAGGGAGAGAAAATTGGAGAGATTCCTATCCCACCACAAACAACACCCATGAACAAATTTGCTCCAAAACCCAACCACCTGAGAAACAAGCTAGACACCACTCCCGATCCACCAGTGTTTCCCCACAAAACCGATAACTTCCAGAAACCGGTAAAGTTTGTGAGCACCCTTGAGAACATATTTGAAGGGAAATCAGGAGAAAAAGAGGTAGAGAAACCGAGAGAAACTCCACAGCCAAAGCCTAAACCAGTTCGCTTCCATTGTGAGTATTGTGGGAGGGACGGTCACCTAGGAGAGTTTTGCTACAAGAAGAAGAGGGATGAGAGGATGGCGAAGGAGTGGGCGAACAAGGACAGGTACCACCCCTCTAATGGTGTGCCTGAGCCTCCTATGCCACTGCCTAGGGGTCAGGCTGAGGTGCGTACAGTTTCGGGTTGGGGACGAGAGGAATTTCCAACCGAGGGGGTTCGCGTGTTGCTACCCAAGGGGGCGGTCAGACCGGCTTGGGCAGGCGGTCTAACCGCGTCCCAGCTGGGAGCAAGGGGTGCTGATGCCCGTGGTCGTGATGTTGATCGTGGTGGTTCCTATGGTCGTGGTACAGGCAGTAGGGGGTTTGTTTCTGGTGGTGGTGTGTTTGCTGGACGTTCTCCTCCTCGTGATCGATATGAGGGTGGTAGAGATTGTTGCAGCTTTGGCTTTCAGAGGGGCTACGAGCCACGCTTTCCTTTTCGTGGTAGTCGTTCTCCTCCAGCGAGGCGTGAGGTGGTTCAGCGTGGTGGTCGTAGCTTTGGACGTGATAGGATGGATGTTACTAACCCCATTTTTGAGCAAATGGCTCGACACTGGTTTGATTCCTTTTGTGCTAACTCCAGTGTTGAGTCACTTGCTCATTCTCGTTTTTGTTTTTGATTTGCAGGTGGGAGGCATGGAGAACGTTTGGTTGATTGACTCTGGTTGTTCGCGACACATGACCAGAGACAAGGGGTGGTTCTCCAGCCTCACCCCGGTGGTGTCAAAGGTGTACATCACTTTCGGGGATAATGGACGAGGATAGGTGATTTCAGAAGGTGAGGTTAAGGTGAGCAAGTTGGTGACCCTAAAGCGTGTGGCTCTAGTGAAGTCACTTGGGTATAACCTGTTGTCAGTATCTCAGTTGCTGGACGAGGGTTATGAGGTGTGTTTTAAGTTGGGGGCTTCTCGTGTTCTTGACTCTCGAGGCGATCTTGTTTGTACGATCGTGCCCGAGGGACAGATCTTTCGCGCTGATTTGTCTTAGTCTTTTGGTCCCCCGAGGTGTTTGGTTGCTGGTCCGTCTTCTGAGTTGTGGAGGTGGCATAGGAGGTTGCGGCACTTGAGCTTTGAGCTTCTTTCCCGTTTGAGTGCACTCGATCTTGTCCGAGGATTGCCCAGGTTGCGTTTTGAGAAGGATTTGGTTTGTGCGCCTTGTAGGCATGGCAAGATGGTAGCCACTCCCCATCCACCCCTGACTGTTGTCATGATAGAGCGTCCGACAGAGCTGTTGCATATGGACCTTGTTGGGCCAGCTTGAGTTCGCTCGGTGGGTGGGAAGTGGTATGTCCTAGTGGTGGTGGACGATTACTCTCGCTATGCCTGGGTGTTTTTCTTGGAGGAGAAGGGTGAGACATTTGGTTTTGTTTGAGACCTGATCTTGAGGTTGAAGAATGAGAGACATAGGGATGCCATTAGAGCGATACGCAGTGACAATGGCACGGAATTCAAGAACTCTCGTTTTGAGACTTTCTATCGTGATCTTGGTCTTGAGCATCAGTTTTCGACTCCGTACACCCCTCCTCAGAATGGTGTTGTGGAAAGGAAGAATCAGACGCTATGTGAGATGGCTAGGACGATGCTCGATGAGCACAGGACTCCTAGGAGGTATTGGGCTGAGGCGGTGAATACCGCATGCTATGTGTCAAACCGGAGTCTCCTCCGAGCTTTCAAGAAGAAAACCTGCTATGAGCTGATGCATGGGCGAGTACCCAAGGTGAGTCACTTTCATGTCTTTGGTTGCAAGTGTTTCATTCTTAAGAAGGGCAGAAAGTTGGACAAGTTTGAGGCTAGGTCGGTCGATGGTATTTTCTTTGGTTATGCTACTCACTCTAGAGCATTTCGTGTGCTCAACATGGAAATTAACCAAATCGTGGAGACTTGCGAGGTTACCTTCGACGAGACACAGCCGCGTAGCTCTTTGGTCTTTGATTGTGCAGGTGATGAGGAGTTCGGCCAGGAGATCTTTGAGGAGGAGGTGCGGGAAGATGGTGAAGAAGATGATGGTGGTGGTGCTCCCGCAGCTGACCGTGTACCTACTACTTCCACTACTACGACGACGATTGAGGATGGTCCATCACCTACACCTACGACGACAGAGGTTGTTCGAGAGGTTGCTGTTGCTGAGGGGGAGGTGGTCTCCAGACGTGAGGCTCCCCGGCGTGTTCAGGTTGATCACCCACCTTCGTCGATCATAGGTGAAATTCATGAGCGTACTACAGGGTCTAGGTCACAAAGGCATTCTCATTTTGCTCATTCTGCATTTGTCGCTTCTTTTGAGCCCAAAGATATTGGACACGCACTTTCCGATCCAGATTGGGTGAACTCTATGCATGAGGAGCTTGAGAATTTTGAGAGGAATCAGGTGTGGAAGTTGGTTGAGCCTCCACCAAACTGCAAACCTATCGGGACAAAATGGGTGTGGAAAAACAAAGAGGGAGAAAATGGGGAGCCAGTGAGGAACAAGTCGAGGTTGGTTGCTCAGGGGTATAGCCAGAAAGAGGGGATAGACTATGAGGAGACATTTGCTCCTGTGGCCCGTTTGGAGGCAATTAGGATCCTTCTAGCATTTTCAGTTGCTAAAGGGTTCAAGTTGTACCAAATGGATGTGAAGAGTGGATTCCTAAATGGATATTTGGAGGAAGGAGGGTATGTGAGGCAACCCCAGGGCTTTGAGAGAGAGATTTCCCCATCGGGTATACAAACTCAGAAAAGCACTATATGGCCTTAAACAAGCTCCCAGGGCATGGTATGGTAGGTTGAGAGGGTTCTTGTTTAGTAAGGGTTTTGTGATGGGGAAAGTGGATCAGACTCTCTTTCTCCTCAGGCAGGGTGACGACATTCTGATCGTGCAAATATACGTGTATGATATAATCTTTGGTGGCTCTTCTCACATTTTGGTTGCCAAGTTTGCAGATGACATGAGCAGGGAATTCGAGATGTCCATGATGGGTGAGCTGCAATTCTTTCTCGAGCTCCAGATCAAGCAGTGCAAGGACGGGACATTTGTGCATCAAGCCAAGTACACAAAGGACATAGTGAAGAAATTCAAGATGGATGACTCGAAGCCGATGGCTACACCGATGAGTACGACTACAGCTTTGGATGAGGATGTTGATGGCGAGCCCGTGGACCAGAAGGAGTACCGGAGCATGATCGGCTCCCTCCTCTACTTGACAGCGACGAGGCCGGACATACAGTTCAGTGTGCGTTTGTGCGCTCGTTTTCAGACTTCACCGAGGACTTCACATCGGCAGGCCGTCAAGAGGATTTTTAGGTACTTGAACTACACCCCTGAGTTTGTTCTTTGGTATTCTGCGGCCTCGACACTCAACCTTCACAGGTTTGCAGATGCTGACTTCGCTGGGTGTCGTTTGGATCGTAAGTCTACTTCTGGTGGGTGTCAGTTTCTTGGGTCTTCTTTGGTTTCTTGGTCATCCCGCAAGCAGTCGAGTGTAGCCCAGTCCACTACAGAGGCCGAGTATGTTGCTGCAGCCAGTTGTTCCCAGCTCCTATGGATTACCTACACTATGAGCGACTTTGGTGAGGAGTGCTCCTATGTCCTACTCTTTTGTGACAGCACCAGTGCCATAAGTGTAGCCAAGAACCTAGTTCTCCATTCTAAAACCAAGCATATAGAGATGAGGGACCACTTCCTGAGAGACAATGTGGAGAAGGAAAAGATTGCTTTGATCCATGTACCCACCGAGAACCAACTAGCTGATATCTTTACCAAACCCCTTGACCAAGCTACTTTCACTCGCTTGCGGGGTGAGCTCGGTGTGTGTTTGCTTTCCTGAGTTGGTGGTGGGAGCTCCTTTGTAGCATATGTATCATATTTATCTTTTGCATGGCATTGCATTTGTATCATGATGTATAGTCATCTTTGTATCTTAGGTTGCTTTTGTATCATATGGTAGGATGAGCTTCTCCTATATACATTGATTGCTATGATTTGCTAGTTGTGAGCTTGTGAGCATGTTTGATGTGACTTGTGAAGGATAGCTATGCTCTTGATAGTCTTGCTATATTTGCATGATGAGGTGGCTATTTTTTGGAAAATGTTTAGATAGGCTCTCTCTTATGAGTTTAAGGCTTGGCATGATCTTAGTATGCTTTGGTGGTTTATGTCACACTTAATTCATGGTTGGATAACATGTGCTTCTCACTTGGGGTCAAAGACCCATTTATCATTATGAATGTTTAGCCCATGTGTTACCTTGTGGGGGAGCATAAGCTTCTTTTTGCCGCAAAGGCACTTCATGTACCATTTTATGCTCAAATCTAAAAAATTAACATGGTATGAAATGCCTTACTCAAAATTGTGCTATCAATTGACCCATGTCATAAATGATTTAAATCTGAATTTATATGGGTGCTAAATCGTTGTATGTTGTCTACCATGAGAAGTCTCATTTTAAGTAGTAGACACATGGCTCGGTGGTTTTAACATGACATGAGATGCTTATGGGTGTTTGTAATGATCTTGTGTTAAGGATATGTGACCAAGCATGAAGTTTGTGTGATTTAAATTCACTTTGGTAGACTTTGCTCATGTTTTGGTCTTTAGTTCATGAGAGGGAATTTTTTCGCAAAATTGTGTATTTTGATCATGGCTTGCTCATTTGCTCATATAGCTTTACTATCATGATGGCAATGCTCATACGAATCTTTGGAATGTCTTGCTTGCTCATTTGCTCACTCGTAGCATTTTATAGTGCTCTTTGTCTATTTAAGAAGCTCTAGGCTGTAATTTTCGTAGAAATGTCTTGATTCATGCATTGTCAACAAGGGGGAGAAGTTTGTGCATGGAAAATGGATCTGAGCATGTTTAGAAGGTTTTCGGCTGGCTTCGAACTGTTTCGGAACATATTTTACTGGGGGCGATCACATAGGGCGGTCAGACCGCCCTGTCTGTGGTGTGACCGGCCCAGGCGGTCTGACCGGCCTGGCTAGGCGGTCTGACCGGTCTGGGTCAGTGACAGCAAGTTTTGCTCATTTTTTCATGCATCTGCAGTAGATCTTGCATGCATGTGTTCAGGGGGAGTGCATTTGCTCAGGGGGAGCCTGCATGTGTTCAGGGGGAGCTCCTTGTGTCGCCTGAGTTTTTGCTTTGGTGGTTTGCTCTTCGTGAGCTTTGGTTTTTGTCTCGGTTGTGTTGAGCCGTTGCCTTTGCCTTAGGGGACCGAGACTTTGGCTTCAAGTGATCAGGGTCTGTGTTGTTTGGTTTTTGGATCACTTGATGGGTTGTTCGTTGTTTCTTTCTTTTCCCATGATGGTTACTATGTGTGTGGGTGTTGTCAATGCACTCATCAAGGGGGAGATTGAGGACCTGTGTGGTTCGAGGACCGGTGGATGGTCGCTCCTTAGTGATGAGTGATTGACAACGTTGTGTGGACTGACTCTTGGCCTAGTATTGCAGGTACAAGTTGCGGCTTGATTCACGTGGTGCAGGTGAAGATCAAAGTGCGAAAGGTCTATGTCTGTGTGACCTCCCAGGAGCGGAGAGACAAGTAGGCTTCGATCGAGGTACCCGGTGGCCGACAGGATCAAGTGCGGACCGTACGCTGGCAAGAAGAGCAAGACGACGTCGAGAGGGATGGAGCTGGTGCAAGGTAGCAGCTAACAACTGAAACTTGCATGCGGGGTTTGCAGTGGTTTGGCCACAAAACCACTGGGTTACTTGGCTGAGCCACAAAGCCAAGGCTGAAAGCTCGACGGGGCGACCAGCCTGCTCAGGCCGGTTTGACCACCCAGGGGAGGCGGTCTGACCGCCTGGCCTAGAGTGACCGGGGGAGGCCGGTCTGACCGCCCAGGAGGGGCGGTCTGACCACGTGGGCCGCAGCGTGTCGAGAAGCTTCGAAGCGGAGGACGCGTGGCGCGATCGTGAGGCTTGCGTGGAGATGAAGCGGATTACGGCCAGCGGGTGTCCGTCTGATGAAGAAAAAGACCAAAGTTCCCAAAGTGCCCTCAGTGGGCTTGTATCTTAAGTTAAGTAAGTAGGGGTAGTTTGGTCATTGGTTGTCGTCCATATAAACTCAGTTGAGAGGAGATGACAGCTGCCTCTTGAAACCCTAGTTCATTTGCTTTCCTCTTTAGTTTTCCTTAGGCCTAGCTTGAGAGCTTCATGAGAGATCTTGTGAGAGGGATGGATGTTCGGGCGGCTTTCTAGACCTTGTATGAACCTTTCATGGTATGTATAGAAGCTTCGGCGTGGTTCATCTAGTCTCCCGGCGTTTTCCCTTTCGGTGATTTTCGGAGCTCTTTTTGGGGGTTTTCGTGGTGGCTTGTTTGAGGGGTTTCTTGGAGGGATTCTTGTTGGGTATCACACATTAGGTCTTCGTGCCTCTTTTCTTGGTGATTTTGCCCCAGAAATCCTTTGGGAAATCCTTCGATTTGGGTGGTTTTCGGAGTTCTTGGAGTTCATGACCTAGAGACCTTCGATTCGCGATTCCTCTTGATTGGATGGGTTTCTGTGGATATCCTTTGGTGGAGAGGTCATTCATGAAGTGACTCAGCTATCCCCGAAGTTTCATTGCAATCCGTGGGGTGAATCGGGAGATCGGGTGAAGGGAAGTTGAGGGTTGACCCGCGGCCAGTTTCTGGAGAGCACGCGGTCTGACCGCCCTGGGGATTTCGCGAGGAAAGTGTTGGTTTTCCGGGGATTTTCTCTGAGAGCTTGTTTGCCCTGATCAGAGGAGTTTCCAGGCGAAATTTTGGGTCGTTTTGGTGTTGTGAGCTTCGAGTTGTGGTTTTGGGGAATTTCCCAGCCTAGGCGGTCTGACCGCCCCTGGCAGGAAATTTCCCGTGTGTGGTTTCCGCTGTTGTGGTTGAGTAGTTTAGTTGCTTGCTGGTGAGGTTTGCTCCTAGGATCAGTAGCAATCCAGTGGCTACGTGGTCTTGGCAAACGTGCGGATAGAGTGGTGAAAGTGATTTTGGGATCGAGGCCGTGTTCATCTCGTTGGAGGAGCTATCTCCCTCGAGAAAGAATTTTTATCGGCTCCCATTCACTCCCCCCCCCCTCTCTAGTCGCTCAATCCGGTCCTTCAAAGGCTAACTAAGCAGTAAGAGGTTAGAGATGCTATGGACCTTGCTGGTGCACCACCTGCTGATGACGACATTACAATGACAGAGGTAGAACAGGTTGAGATGGTTGGAGGAAAGACCATTAAGAAAATTAGGCCCATGGATAAGTTCACCATGCCCCTTGATCAAGCCTCACTGAGCAACACAAGGGTGATCAGGCAACAATTCATCACTGAAGTAATATGGAACAAGCTGACGCGTGAGCATCGAAAGCAACTTGTTTTTGTTCAGTACAATAACAGGATGAATGGGAAAATATGAAGGACAAGAAGAACTAGAAAATGGATCCTATTCTATCCACTAATGCAAACCATGCTCAAGGATGGCTCGTCGAAGGAGGAGATGAAGAGGACGCAGAACCTGTATGTGGGCTAACATGGAAATTGATTGAAGAGGCTTGTGGGGTTGAAGAATGTGGGAATCTTCATAGGAGTGCAAGGCTGGCCCAAATGAGAGATGTTGACGATGATGATTTCCATTCCGAAGCAGAAGAAGAAGAAGAACAAATCAATGAGGATGAGATTGACTTTGAATCTGACCAAGAGGATGTGGTTCCAATTGTTGGGGACGAAGATGAGGATGAGAATGATGACTAGTCAATTAGTCATGCATGTCTGGAAGCTGCTTCAATGCTTTTGCTTATGAACTGTTGTATTTTGTCATGTGATGTGTGTTGTGATTTGTGAACTTGTGATGCCCAGATATGCCCTTAGGCTGGGAGGCTGTGAATTTGTAATGCTTGTCATGTGTTGTGTCATTTTCATTTGACTTGTGAAACTTTGAACTGTATGCTTTTGTTGTAAGTTGTGAACTATGGTGATGTGAGTTGTGAAGTGGATAATTGATGCACTTATGTAAGAACTATTACCTTTTTATCTGTCTGGCTGTCTCTGACTCTTTGTGTAACAATTATCATGCTTGTCATGTAAGCAAACAAGAAATATTGTCTCATTTTCATGTCTTATATGAACGTGGTTTGATTGTATGAATTTGAGAAATGTATATTTATTAGAATACTTGTATTTTTGCATGCAAAATATGTGTTTTTTTGAAAAATATACAAAACTGTTTAAACTATTTAATTCTGTCTAAACGCCGTCTAAACGCTAAACGAAGGGTGGCTGACTGTTTATCATTTACCGTTTACGATAACATTGGTGACAACAAATACGACTGGGTTGTACTCGTCATCAAGGCCGAAGAGGATGTACGAGTCAAGATCATCGTCTTCAAGCTGCTTCCCTGCAGACACCTGTTGACGGCTAAAAAGAACCACTTTCAGCCCTCAATATTCTCACATAAATGGAGGCATATGCATTATTTACTTGCATTTTGGTTTGAATAATGTAGTTCCACTTGTCCTTGGAGATTATTTGTATGTAGGTGATTTACCCCTAAAAAGAGATGGAAACCCACCTTCTATGAAGAAACCATGCCAACTCAGCTGAGGAGGTGGCTGCCACCAAGGGAAATATGGCATTCCACGTCATCGATCCAGGGGAGGCACTCACCGACGAATCAGAGGACGCCACATGGACTTCACATGGATCAAAGGGCCCACCTCGGATACCAAATCAAGCCATGCACCGGGGATGGATCAGAGGGCCCACAGGGCAGCCACCCAGAGGAAGCATGGCCGAGATGGCCGCCCTAGGGGTTCGGCCGACCCTAGGATCGGCCGAACCGACCTAGGGTTGGTTCATCCCGGCCTTGCATGTGTCAGCTGCTCATTGGTCACTTGCTGCATCCCGGGGTGTTTTGGAGCACTTTGAGCCTCCGAGCAAGCCTGGTCCTTGCCTATAAATAGAAGGGGAGGGGCTCCAATTTCCCACACACCACTCTCTCATTCTCCTCTCACTTTTAGTTTCCAAGGCTAGGGGTAGGCTAGAGTTGCTCTTATTCAGGTTCCAAGTCTTCTTTGGAGTCTAGGTATGAGTTCTCTTTTATCTTTATTTCATTGTATGACTTTGATCTACTTCAGTTATTCAGCTATTTCATATAAAGTCATGGTAGATCATATGCTTGATATGTTCTTGAGTTCATCCTTCGTTCATCATTTAGAGGCTTGTGTTCTTCGTGAACACTACCTTTTGATCCACTTGAAGGGTGATAAACTCATTCCTTATGTGTTTGTTCATAAGTTAGAGGCTCGTGTTCTTCACGAACACGACCCTTTGATCTTGTTGACTAGACATAAGAGAGTTCGTATCCGTTCGTATGACTAGCCTTAGCTGATCTTGTTAGATGGCATGAGAGTGTTGCATGAGGTTTGTGTTCAAGCTACGGTACTCGGTCTAAGTTGACCAGTCTTCTGGTGGCTCTCACCCTGGGTCACAATAGCCCGGGCTGGGTGGAGTCTAGCAGCAACGTAGGCATGGTGTCTGGGTTGTCTGGCTACGTTAGTTATGAGCATACCCCCCGTAACGATAGAGGTAGGTCCACAGGTGGTGACAGCCTTGTTGGATCCTTGAGCAACCCTCCGCGCTGGGGTACCTGCTGTAGGAGTCTAAAGTCTAGTTTCGTAGAGTGTTGGTCGTCGCGGGCTAGCTCCCCGTTTGTACCTGGGTGCTGAACCTTATCCCTCTCATGCAATACTCATGCCTATCTCCTGTATCTTCTAGCTTTGTATGTTTAGTACATTAGAACCTAGAGCTAACTCGTATGTTCCCCCTATGCCGTAGTGTGCTAGAGTAGAGGTAGATTTGAGTGTGTGTGTGTGTGTGTCGCACTACCCTTATATCTTTTATCTTAACCCTGCCTTTGAGTGTGTTGTTTCCTATATTTGTCTCTTAGTTTACATCAGAGCAAAAGCATAAGTCTAAGGTATCCGCCATCACCTTCCACAGATACGATACCCTTGGAATACTCTCCTTCCTTGGGAAAATGCTACAATGGTTTATCTGTGCGCTTGCGGATTCGTTCATGATCGTTTAGATTAACCTTTGGCAAGTCTTGATGATCACGCTAACCCGGCGTCGTTAGTTGTGACATTGAGAGGTGCCTACAAGGCGTTTCTTGGTGTTGTCACTAAGGATGGATCCCAGATTTGTGCTTAAGATAGTGACGCTACGAAATGCCAACAACACCATGTCGTCTGCAAGGCCTCTCGTCTTGCTGAAGTACTCGGTGATGGTAGACGTCCCCTTTTGCGCGGTGGCCAACGCCATGCGCGTGTTGATCACCCGGGCGCGAGATTGAGATGCGAACATCCCCTCGACGGCGTCCCAGACCGCAGCGGCGGTGGGAAGTGTGGAAACTTGTGCCAGGATCTCCCGGGACAGTGAGGACAACCGATAGTTGAGTATCTACTGATCCTTGGCAACCAAGGCGTTGTAGTCAGGGTTGGGGACGAGATCGCTGGGCTTGTCAGCAGCCTTGGGAACCTTCTCCGGCGGAGGGACAACCGCCTTGTCGAGGAAGTGTCCCACCTATGCTCCCTTGAGCGCAGATTGCACTTGGGCCTTCCAAAGTGCATGGTTGTTCCTTGCCAACTTCTCGGTCACCAGATAACCGATGGCAGGAACAACAACAAATGCGGAGGAGTTGGAGGAGGTCGCCATGGAACAATCGGTGGAAGAACCAAGCTCTGATTATCATGTGAAATGGGTGTAACGAGATGCCTTCTCAGTCTCTCGGCTTCGTGTTAATATAGCTAGGAAAAACCCCTAGCGTGGCACTTACATCTTGATCAACAAGTTGACTTACTTACAAGGAAAGACATACAACAACTATCCTAGATTACAACAAACTCATGGAGCCTAGACCTATCCACTCGGCAACCTCCTGTATGCGTACAACAAACACGTTTAACACCTTACACAGCATGGCACGGCACTACGGCAGCGGGGGAGCTCCCCGGCGGGAGTCACCAATGGCGATCAATCAACGGACAACGAGGACACCCCAACCCAGGCGGATACGTCGTATGGCGACAACACCCCGCACGGGGCCGGGGGAAGATGCTGGGATCGGAGTTCCCATGAATGGCGGCTCGGGCACATGCACGCGGGTGGCGGCTCTCAGATGCTTATTCCAGCGGCCAGTGCAGACTTTTGGCACTCCGCTCGGTGGATGGTGGTCACCGCCCCGCGCGGCCGTGGCCCATGTGGCTTGTGCAACATGATGTACGTGTATATATGGACAGGGATAGTGGACGTCCCGGAACAAATACGTATATGTCGCATGCATTCTTGTCCCGGACGGAACATATATACGCATATATATTGTTGTAAAACAATCGGACTCCATATGGATGGAAAGGAGGGACTAGAAGTCCTAGTCCTTGTCCGGTTGCTTGTGGGCTCTTACCCAAACTCTAGGCTTAGTTCAGAGTATAGATACGAAGGAGCACCCCTATTGTAATACATCGATATTCAGATAATAAAGAGAAGCTCTACCTATATTGTCTCTTGTCTACTTTGTACTTATTCTTATGCTTGTCATGAAAGACGCGAGAGGGAGAAGATCCAACCATTGACGACGTGTTTCACAACACGATCTATTGAATAGATTAACCAATATTAATTAATTTTCCACTTGCTTTTATGCATTTAAACACACGAAGTGTGCCTGTAGCAAATGCATGAATAATGTAGGATGTGACATGATGTCCATTATTTCTCCTAGAAATATAATATTGGTTTCAAGCCTAGCACCATGTAATTTCTAGAAGAAATTATATGTAACTCTGAAAGTTATTTTAGCCAACTTCCCAACACGACATTATGAATTTACAATAGCAGTAAATTTTTAAGAAGTATGTCAACTATTTGAGTTCATACATAACATGAAGTTATGCATAAGTAATATGTTTTCTTGAAGAATCATATTGTTTTGCCATGTAGGCATTTCTGCAATTCATGAAGAATTACATATAAACTCAATATAGAAAAGTTATGTGCAATCAAAAGTTGTATAAACCATGAAAGTGTGAGGGAAATATTGTATATTCCACAAGTAATGTTGGGCTCAGGGGGAGATGCATTGAGCTTTGAAATCTCTTACTCACCCAAAACCATTAGTAAATATATATTCCTACATAAGTTGCATTATTAAGTTATATTCTTGAAGAATTTGGTTTTAAAGAATAAGCACTTACCTTTTGCTTTAAGACTGGAAATTTAGCATTAGTTTATGATTCTTTCCCATATTAGAAGGGAAAAATGAATTAATTGGTGTTTCTTACCTTTGAATAAGTTTTCTCACCTTATCTTATACCCATTTACTTGTAGCAATTTTTACCCGTAGTAATCATTTTAATCTCATGAAATATATAAAAGAATTACAAACTAAATATTGTAAATAATTGCTTTAAATTACCTATTTGATAATCATTTGAAAGTATTTTTCCACTGAAGTCTCAAATAAACCATGTAGGTTATAGTTATTGTGCATTACCACAATGCAGGTAGAACGGAAACTGAATTTCTATGAAGCGCACTAACCAGTAATATGCAAACTTTAGAATTGAACTTAGAAGATTCAATTTAGCCATGAAGTTGTGTATTACTCAATCATGTACTGAAACATGAGCCCTCTAATAACTTGAAGTTCATTCTACCCAAACCACATTGGTGTACGCTGAATAATACATCTATATGGATTTCATACCATATCCTATTTATACTAGCAGTATAATTTAATATTATGAAATATTTGAAGTAATTCATAGATCATGCTTGAAGCAAAGGATCACCTGAAATAGCAATTATGATATGAAAAGGGGAAGAAATTGGAACTAGAGACACGAAGAATGTGGATAAACTTGAAAATTCTAATAGGCATTTCCTAATCTTCTAAGATTGTTAGTTTAGAGCCTCATCCTGTTAGATTGACGGACAATCAATACGTTAGTGGCCTGTAGCCATAGTCATTGTAATGACTAAGCATGTAGCTTTTTAATTAATCCTAATATTACTTTGTCGTTCAGAATGACAAAGTTAATAATTATTTCACACTAATGTGAGGACATGCATGTCACCACATTAATCAGAAGCCTCCGCATGGACATCAAATCAAAATTTTGCTTGTAGCCATTATGCTATTCCTGTCATTACACCAGCTTGCAGGCTGGTTTCTTTCAAAACTTCTCCAGTTAGAAGTACCTCCCACTCTGATAAGATGGCTAGTAAGCCATCATAGCACTCTATCAGTTAGCTAGCATGTTGACAAATCAATGTATATATACATATGTGCAAAATGAATAGAAGTCAGTAATTAATATTTAGTCAAGAAGACTAAGATCAGGGGGAGCAAACTGGTCTAGAATGGACCTGATAGGAAATTTGTCCAATTAGAAATTGGTTTGCCAATTAGAATAGGTTTGCGAAAAATGAAAAGAAAATGGACATGATAGTCCATTGTGTGAAAATCAATTTATGGATTAAAAAACAAATGGGGAAATCCTGAATGTAAAAGCAATTAAATTTTCCAAAATATTTTCCATATAAATTATATTTTGCATAAATATTAAACTTGAAGTTTAATTATAAAAATTACTTGAAGTATATTGTATGAGTATTTGGATGAATATTTTGGGCTAAATAAATAAAGAAGCTAGATAAACATAATATTTTTGTAGACTTAATGAAATCTAGCTCACTACATAACAAATAACCCCTAAAAGTTTAAAATAAAGTGCGTGTAATTATTTCACCAACATAGCATACAAATGGGCATCAACTTGAAGTTGGAGAAATACGGAACTAAATTTCTATTACATTAAGCTCATGGGGATATCATTCGAAGTATGCTATTTATGAAGATCTAATGCTGACATTAGGGAGAGAGAATTCCCATATGAATGCCTTGTATTGAATGAAAGAATAATATTCATAATATTCCTAGAAGCTTGAAGCAGGAATAGAAACACGCACTCAGTCATACTCGCATGAAGCGAAGTATAAATGGTAGAAAATTAAATTGTGAGGAAGCCGATGAATGGCATCACCTGATGTGAAAACACACTTGAAGTGAAATTTCTTGAAGGACTTTTATCCCAGTGAGAATGTGCATATATAATGAATACTCACAAATGGGAATCCAGAAATTAGAAGATACAACCTTAAGTTATTAACCAAAAGTTAAGTTTACTTGTAGTGAACTTAATGCTATGTGTGGTGTAAAATCTACGGGGACGCCTATTGGTTTTGGATCAAATGAACTTGTCAAATAATTTATTACAGTCTCCGTAGAATTCTGGAAAGAATACCATTATGGTAAAATACCTTACAAACTAAGAAAATGATCATCTTGAAGATGAATGCCTAACACTATATAGTGCGCTCAATATTTTGTGTTGGCGTAGCAGATACTAGTTGACTACATCATAGTCTTATCCTGAAGATATGGGAGAGAAAAGAATGAATGTCGACAACATATTACCTCTATAATTGCAAATATTTCTCTAACGAGAATATGGATCCATAAATAAAATTCATGGAAGAGTTGCATGAAGCACTCATGTTGGGTCAAATTGAAGAATGCAGTTGAGGTTGAACCATGAAGAAAGTATTTGAATCTAGAAGTTCAAATTGGATGACATGGTGAAATGCGATGGTTCATAAGTCTTTCAAAAGACTAGTAAACTCCTATTATGTATGAATGAATATTCTGCTACTTACCTGGCATACGGAAAGAATAAATTGAAATATATATTATGTAGTTAATTGATGAATTCTGGAAATCCATAAGAGATGATCCTTGAAGGAATAAAAATAAAAACAAATCTCATACTAAGTATTGAATGTCTAAGGTTGATAATATTTCTGAATGAATATTAATAATCTCTAGAAGAGTAATTCCTTAGAAAATAAAGTCACAAAGTGACTTATTGTGATTAACACATTCAAATAAAGGAGTTTATTGAAAAGCTCAAATTAAATGATCGAGTAAATCACTTCTATCATGTAGATCTTTATTGCAAGAATCATGAAGTTCATGCATAAATCTTGAAGAATGATACTATTGATGAAGAATGGTAACTACGTAATGTTGTATATCAAGAAGGTTCAATGTTATACTCTTTTTCCCTTTATGAGTTTTTACTTGAAGGTTTCTCACATAAGGTTTTTGACGAGGCAACATGTGCAATACAAAATGCGGTTGATATGTACTCTTTTCTCCAAGAGCTGTTTTTTCCCACTGGGTTTTTCAGATGGAGTTTTTGATGACGCATATGCATTCGCGGTAATCAGCCAAGGGGAGTGTTGTAAAACAACCGGACTCTGTATGGATGGAAAGGAGAGACTAGAAGTCCTAGTCCTTGTCCGGTTGCTTGTGAGCTCTTACCCAAACTCTAGACTTAGTTCAGAGTATATATACGAAGAAGCACCCCTATTGTAATACATCGATATCCAGATAATAAAGAGAAACTCCACCTATATTATCTTTTGTTTACTTTGTACTTATTCTTATGCTTGTCATGAGAGACACGAGAGGAAGAAAATCTAACTGTTGATAACGTGTTTCACAACACATATATGTCTCCTCTTCGATCAGTCCTCCTGCGCACAAGAATCACATGGATTTTGTCCCTGAAAAAGATATATACATACAATGGATCCGCATGCGACACGGTCACTAGAAATCTAGAATCGTTGAAACTCTCAGGGGTCCAAGTACGCTTAATCTTACGGGTGGTTCAGCGCATTAAATTTGTCTAAGTGCCGTCGTCAGATTTCTCACATCCTAATATGTGCTAGCCTGCTAGCTAGGGCGATGACTCTGAGAGGCCACGGCCACGGCCAGAATACTTGATCCACGAGGTCGAACGTGGCCTGGTCGCCGCCGCTCCGTGTTACTAATGTTAGCGTTTGGGGACTCGGCTGGTTCGTGTTAGAGCAAGTTTAATAGTCACGCCCGCTCGCCGGCGTCTCAGGTGCCGATCTGGCATGCGGTGGTGGTGGGGTCCGCCAGCATTTAATGTCAAACAAGAATTTCAGCCAATAGCAGGGGTTGCAGCTCGCTTTTGATCTACCACACCGGCTGCGGGCGGGCGCGTCGCTGGACGCCTGATCCTTTCTCTCTCGTACACGTAGGATTTAGCCCGCATCTCGCCCATCATTATACTTGCTCTTAGATAAACCACTCATCAGAAAGTGAAATAAGCAAGGAGCACGTACTTACTACTATTCGAAACCAGCGGCAGCCACAATCTCGAATTCTCGTTTATCCCATTCTGACGGCAAATAAATAATGGATGGATTGGATTGCACGACCAGCTGGGCCTCCTTCCTAAATGCACGTCCGGCCTGCCTGAGAGCCAACGGCGGCACTGCAAGCCTGGGCTTGCCCCCCCCCCCCCCCCCCCCCCGCGTTTTTCATGGGTCCTGTGAATGCGCGCACGACGAGTACGAGCGAGGCTGCCCTTATACGTTAAGATTTTGTACCACCTTTTTTTTTATGAAAGATTTTTCTTGGTTGCCAACTTTCCATAGTCAGCTATTCTGAGAATAATAATTAGCGTTTAAAAAATGAATAATGTAGAACGAAGCACACCCAGTTCATATAGCTTCATCCTTCTCGTCTCGCCTTGGGCTGAAGCCAAGCGACGCCTAAATAGCGACGGAGTCGTTTCAGCTTTGCAGTTCGGCCTGACCTTCCAAGTTCCAAGTTTCAAAACCCAACCTGAAGCTGAATAACCTGAGGCATGGACCAAATCTTTCTTTCATCCCAGTGTATATGTGTCCAGACGATGCAAGCTCAGGACACAGACCGGCCGGCTGAACAACCACATCGAGAGGCAAAGGATTACATTCCTGCGCGGTATCTTTCTTTGTTCAGGTGGAGAAATCTCGCTGACACTTGCATGGCAGGATACGCGATGGTCAGACAGAGATACTCACCGGAGAGTACATGAAAACCGTTGGCTGCCAATGCCCCTTGACGTCTCGGTCGAGCTATGGAAGGGGGCTGGTGTGGCAGAGAGCTTTAAAAAGGAATAGTTTCCGGCCTCTCCAATCGCACACAACTATAATTTTACATAATTCTCAACTTTGAAGGAAAATAGTACGCAAACGATAGGAGCAAATTAAAAGCAAAGTCGATTATTGCTTCTTCATCCATTATTAGCAAAGATATCTAAAGCGATAATTTCCAACATCTTGCTTGCTAAACGAACAATCTCCCTTGTATCCTCACGCTGCAACAAAAACTAATGTCATAGCCAATACACTCCTCTGGAAACAGCCTGCATAAAAAAGGAAAATCGTTTCTTTTCAAAGACCAAATTGCCCACATAACAGCCGCTGCCACAACAAAAATTAATCTTCTATCTTTTTTAGTTACTACTAAAGTGCACGTGCGACACGCATGTGTTTTAGAAAAACCTTTTAATATGTAGTACTTATATATTCATATATGTACAAAAATATTATATACTTACAAATTTACTCTAAAGTAATTATAATGTTTGCAACAACATTCATAGTTGCATTCTTGAAAAGGATGTGCAGTGAAGAACATGCGAAATTCAATTGAAAAACACGTAGAGAATTGGTACTATTCATGCAAATTTCAAACCGTGTATTTCAACGGAACGTCTATGTGTAGCCACCATCAGCTGGATTATCAGCAGATGAGCATAATATAAATGAAAATTCAGATTTTTTTTCTAAATTGTGTTCAAACCAATTGAACAGGTTCCTTCATGAAGCTTGATTACTGCTCAAATCCTTTCCTTAACCATCAAACAACGTTTTGTCAAATCCTTCCCTACCATGAAAAGCAAGCATCCTAAGTTAGGTTTCAGTTATAGCAGGCATATGTTGGCATTTTTTAACGTCACTACTAATGACAACGGGTTAGAGCGAGCGTCAAGAACAGCCATTGGTAATCCTAACGATCATGAATGAATCTGCAAGCACACAAATATACTATTGTAGCATTTCCCCAGGGAAGTGAGTATTCCAAGGGTATCGAATCTGTTGAGGGCTATGGTGGATATCAAGACTTATGCTATTGCATTGAATATAAACCATGAGATAGAGAAAGTGACAACAACTCAAATACAGGGGTAAGATAAATGATAAGATAGGGTAGTGCGACACACACGTTAATTCATCTCCTACTAAAAAACACTACGGCATAGGGAGGACTGTACGGAGTTAGCTCTAGGTTCTAATATACTAAACATACAAGAGTTAGATGATACAAGAAAGATGCACAAAACATTGCATGATCGGGGTTCAGCACCCAGGTACAAACGGGGAGATAGCACCGCGACGCTACGCATACAAGCGGAAATCTATCCTTTAGCCTTCTACAGCAATACCCCAATGCGGAGGGTTATAAAGGGTCCAACGGCTGTCACTACCGCGGCCTACCTCAATCGTTACGGGGGCAAGATGATAACTAACATAGCTACACAACCCAGACATCATGCCTATGTTACTACTGAACTCCACCCGGCCCGAGCTATTGTGACCCAGGGTGAAGCCACCAGAACACTGGCCGACTTAGACCGAGTACAGTAGCATAAACACAAATCTCATGCAACACAACAATGCAATCTAACTAAATCAAACAGGGCTAGTCATGCAAATACATACGAACTCTCTTATGTCTAATCAACAAGATCAAAGGGTCGTGTTCGTGAAGAACATGAGTCTCTAACTTATGAACAAACACAAAAGGTAAGACTAAATCATCCTTCAAGTGGATCAAAAGGTAGTGTTCATGATAAACACGAGCCTCTAAATGATGAACGAACGAAGAACTCAAGAACATATTAATCACATGAACTACCGTAACTTTATATGAAATAGCTGAATAACTGAAGTAGATCAAAGTCATACAAAGAAATAAAGATATAAGAGAACTCATACCTAGATCCCAAAGTAGACTTGGAATCTGAATAAGAGCTACTCTAGCCTACTCTCTAGCCTTGGAAACTAAAAGTGAGAGAGGAGAGTCAAGTGTGGGTTTGAGAAATGGGAGCCCCTCCCCTTCTATTTATAGGCAAGGGCCATGGCATCCTTGGGCACCAAGTGTCACCAAAACATCCCGGGATGCAGCAAGAAAGCCAATTGTCACACCCGATTTCCGTAAAGAAACCAAATGCATCTCATATGTGTGCCAGGATTATAATTTCACACATATGATAGACAAAGAGTGTAATATCAGATACAATGCTCAAAAAGCGTACAAAAGAGGTTTATTAACTTTTATTACACTCATCGATAGACACGAAGGTCTTTACACGATCATCAATAACTACAACGGTGCAACTCCGTCTTTGGCTCCACAGGCATCTGACTGGTGAATGCAAGCCTCAGAACTTGTCAAAGTCGCTGAAGTACTCCTCACCATTGTTCTCCTCTAAACAGCGGTAAGCAAGGGTGAGCACACTTATGGTTGGAGCTCAGCAAGTGGGGGAAAAAGTATGCAAAGCTATCAAGGGTAGGCTAAGGTTTTGCAGCGGTTAGCATTTTAAGTTGGTCAAATTTTATTAGCAAGCGCCTATTTACTAAGTGTAAGTTTATACCATCCCCAAAGATTAAGCATTTGAAACATTATCCCAAAACCATATAAAACCATGATTTAATTCCATCTTCAAGTTCACTTATCATGTGAGGTTCCAAGCCGCTCTTAACCGTGAGCACGCCTGATCGATCAGTTTTCACTCTGCAGAGGTCGTACACTTTACCCACAGCTCGTGTTCCCCATGTTGCCCAGGTTAGCTAGACCCTTAAACACTTCTGAGGTGAGTGACTAGGGGTCCACTACGAAGCCTTTACAAAGGCAATGCAAAAGACCAACAACCTACAACAGTTACAGCAGCGGAGCAGACCATAACCCTCCCTAGTGGTCAGCACCTTAGCAAAGGCTGCTACCCCAAAAGAACCGGGCTATACCCCTTCAACTCCGGCCCCCTGTGCCCCTTTCGGGAAAGGTTGTCAGATAATTCACATGCCTAATTAATTGGCTAAGGGCAGAGCCATATGCCACTGTGGTTGCACTATTTTCTTGGGTGGTTCTCCATGTTCCAATTAATTTATATGATCTTGTAAATTAACAAGGTTCACCAAAGTTTCCATGATCAATATTTTATAAACATTCATTTCAACCATCCCAAGTTAAGCAACTAAGCATTTCTACCCAAAACATTATTTAAAAGGGGTTGTTCAAGGTAATAGGGGTAAAATTCTAGTCATGTCCTTTAAAAGGTGATTTCCCATCAATTTATGCATGGCAACATTAAAAGTAAATTTTAGTTATTATGCAAGTTGGGTGGGACAAAAATAGAATATGTAGGGGAGGAAATCCACTTGCCTTCCTCTCCTAAAAAGTTCAACTCTTCTTCTTCAAAAGGTTGATCTTGCTCCTCGATCGGAAGCTCGGTTCCAATCAGCACGATATCTACGATCACATCAAAAATCATTCAATAAATAAAAACAGTACATCAATCATTCTAAAAAGCTAAAACAAGCTTCTAAAACTAACGAGCACTAAGAGACGGTCGCATGGACACCAAAAATGCCTAAAACTGACAAAGGATGCAAAAGATATGGCTTAAACAAGCTCTAGGGGCTAAACTGTGAGAAAAACTAACTTCCAGGAGCTTATTGCAATAAACCAGGGACTTGAACCTAATTATGATTAAAAACAGAAGGTCTAATATGCAAAAGGTGAAGGGTGGACTGCGGGATAGAAAAACTAAGGAATCTAGGGGCCTAAACATAAGAAAAAGAACTTCTCTGTAAGACTCTTTAGAGGTGGAAGGGCATTTGTGTGATATTAAAGATTTCAGGGGCTTTATTGCAAAACGATAGAGAATAGACTCTGTTGACCGTTACGTTGAAGTTTGACCTAGGCTGCGGCTTGATCTGGACCACTGATCAACAGACGGACGGCTGCGGCAGCTCCGGCAGAGAGTTGCGGCGGCGACCGAGCGGCGCGCGGCGGCGGCGGGCCGCGCTCTCGCCGGAGATGCTCAAAATCGAGCTTCCGGGCACTAAATCGAGCGCGGATGGGTTCTACAGGCAGCTGCGGAGCACGCGAACTTAGGTAGGGGCTTAGGGAGGAGGGTCGAGCGGCGGCGCGGCTCCGACGAAGCGCGCGGGGTGCTAGGCGGCCTGAGAACTAGAAAGAGCGGCTTGGGAAGCTTTCTTACCCTGCTGTGGAACTTCAACGAGATGCTCGGCGAAGAAGAGGAAGCAGAGGCGCAGATCGATCCCGGCGGCGGACGGTGGCTCCAGTCTTCGAGTGGCTGCACTGTGCGCGAGCGAGGAGGGCGAGGAGAGGTGCGGGATGAGCAGGAGCCTTGGGGCGTCTTATATAGCACGGAGAGGAGCAAGGGAAGGGGCGTGGAGGCGGTGGAAGTCGAGCTCCGGCGGTGGAAGCCGCCATGATGGCTCGGTGGAGCACGGATACGCCCGTCTCTGGAAGGGGAAGCGAAGAGGTGGGTGGTGCGCGCCGGCGCATTCAATTTCGGTGCTTAGTGGGGGAGGGGAAGGGCACGGGACGCCGAAATTTGGCCGGCGGCCGCGGCGGTTGCAAGCAGGGGAGGGGCTGGAGGAGGGGGATAGATTCGATGACGGGGACCACCTGGCAGAGAGAGGGAGAGGGGAGAAAGAGAGTTGGGCCGGAGGATTGCTTTGGGCCGGAAAGAAGGAAGGCGGGCCAGTGGTTTGGACCGCGGGGAAGAAAGAAAAAAGAAAAGAGGAAATGGGCCGGGGTAGGGATTGGGCCGGAAAGGGAAAAGGGAAGGGGAGGGAAGGTTTTAAGATTTGAACTTTTTGTTTCTTTTCATGATTTTTGAAAACTCCACAAACTCAAACAAAACCATGCAACCAAAATGATGCACAAGCACTTGTGTGTTTCTAAAAATTATTCAAATGATATTTAAATATTTAAAGGCCAAATTTATTTGATAATTTATTATATTTTCTTAGAAAATAAATCTAATCAAGTTGCTAGCATTTTTTTAGGGTGATGGAATTTTGGGTGTTACACCAATGAGCAAGCACCACGTGGAACACCACGATGATGCACCACAGAGACGGTTCGACCGATCCTAGGATCGGTCGGCCCTCTTGTGCCACACGTCATCGTGTGCTTCTTCCTAGTGACTGATATGTGGGCCGTATGATCCATCCTCCGTGCATGGCAAGATTCTTGGCAGTTAGAGTCCCTAGTGGGGCCATGGATCCATGTGATATCCATGTGTCACTCTTTGATTCGTTGACGAGTGCTTCACTTGGATCAATGACATGTTTGCCACCTAAGATCCATGTGGCAGCCATCTCCTCAGCTGAGGTGGCATGGATCACTTCACAGAAGGTGAGTTTCCATCTCTTTTCATACTTATTTCACCTACATTCAAATAATCTCCAAGGACAAGTGGAACTACATTATTATTAATAAAATGCGTGTAATAAATGCATATGTCTCCATTTATGTGAGAATATTGATGCCAAAAGTGGTACTTAACAGCCGTCAACAAACTCCCCTAAGCTAACCTCTTGCTCGTCTCGAAGCAAGACATTAGCGACTTAGATTGGTTAATCAGGAGTTGCTACAATGTTGTATTCTTAACTTATGGCAAGCATACACCAAAGTAATGTACCAAGAGTTTGAACAAGTTGGTAATGATCTTACCATTCGCTTGACGATCTGGGGCATGTAGCTTCACCTGCCTTGGGCGGTTGAGAGACAGAATGGTTATAGAGATTACTTAATCACTCATACCTTGATCAGCTATCAATCCGGAGGTTTTGCAAGTTTTTCAAAAGAAAATTCAGAGTTCCTCAAATGATACTCTCGGATCGCTCAATGTGTATGGTTCCTTACCAAGGCATTGAATTGCCTTTCTTCACCACCTACTCCTAATAGGCTTATGTGGAGCTGTAGGTAGGGAGGAACTGTGGCATACTTGTCTCTCATATGTTGCTAAGTCAAAGACCGGATCCTTGGAAGAAACAAGTCATACAACCTGATCAAGATGTGCATGTGTGTGTATGATGATGGGGAGTATGGCAAGGTGTATACTAGGCCCAGAATGGGTGGTAGATATTGCCATACTTTTTATGAGATGGGAGTGATGGTAAGGTGGACACTAGCCCCGGAGTAGGTACTAGTTATTACCATCTACATGGTGGAACTCCTTTTGCAAAATTCAATCCTTTTTCCTTTTGAAATTTTCGAGACTTGGGCTAGCTCTCTTTTTCTTCTTCTTTTTTTTTCTTTTTGCCATGCTTTTGAGCATGCATTTTTTTAGCTAGCCCCCTTGTCTTTTTTGGAGATATTCGAAGATGGATGAAATGATACAATACTGCGCGGAGTTTTATTTTGTGGAAGAATGCAAAGATGGATGGAATAATGAATGCTAACGTCCAGTGTAGAAATTTTAGCATGATCGTGTACGTGATCTTGATCATGGGAGCATGACGAGTTTCTAACTAAAGGTCACAACAATTTGATAAAGCTCAATGAGAGAACAAGCAGCATATGTGGAGGCTAACAAGATCTAGAATCTACATATGGCCTTGGATAGGGAATGCTCATCATTCAGGAACTCATCATGTTTAAATTTTTGAAAAGGAAAACTCTGGAAATCAAGCATCACTTGGTACAAGATCATAGTACTCTATGCTACCATATCATATCTCGCAAAACCTAGACATGGATCATGCTTTTTGCTACCCACAAGTTTCAAGCTAAAGTTTGATCATGCAAGCCAACAAACTCAAAACTTAGGTAGGATACTAAGTTGTAAGCAAAACATATGAGAAGAATAAACATAGCAACTATTCATCATTTCAACTATGGAGAACACGAGTACGGCCACCAGAAAGTAGTCGATCAAAGCGCTACCAAAAATCTGATTGCCTCGCTATCTGTTGACATTTCTTAACGTAATCACCTAAGAACAGGTTTGGAACCCATCCTAGTAATAGCGCCAGAAATGTTGGTTGGTAAATCTTAACGTTTACAGAGATCCGCAAGCGCACGAAAGTACCATTGTAGCATTTCCCCAAAGGAGTATTCCAAAGGGTATCGAATCTAAGGAAGGCATTGGCGGAATGACAAGATCAACTCTATTGCAATGAGTATAGATCATAGACGGAAATAAACCAGGCACTCAAGTGCAGGGGTAAAGATATGATAATGGGGGTAGTGTGATCACACACACACTCACTCACTCTCTAAAGGGTCCTAGGCATAGGAGGCGACACACGAGTTAGTTCTAGATTCTAATGTACTATACACATAAAGCTGGAAGGAACGAGTTAGATACACTAGCGTTGAAGAGCATTGACTTGAGCACCCAGGTACCACGGGGAGATAACCTCCCGCGTTGTTTCTGCACAACTCCAGTTGTTATATTTTAGACTCCTACAGCTTATCCGAACGTGGGGGATTTCAGAGGACCAATGGCTGTCACTACCGCGGCCTACCCCAAGACAAACCGTGGGATAAACTCATAAGTAAGGTAGCTACGCAACCCAAGCACCATGCTTACGTTGTTAGCCGGACTTGACCGGCCCGGGCTATTGTGACCCAGGTCAAGCCACCAGATAAACCAGCCAATTACACCGAGTACCGTAGCTCAAGCACAGACTTCATACAACGCAATCATGTCATCTAATTAGATCAAACCAGGTTAAGTACACAAACGGATTCGTGCTTTCCTATGTCTGTTCAACTGGATCAAAGGGTCGTGTTCGCGAAGAACACGAGCCTCTAACTTATGAACAAACACCAGAAACATGTAAAAGTCACCCGTCAAGTGGATCGAAAGGTCTTGTTCATCAAGAACAGGAGCCTCTAAATGATGAACAGGTGAAGAACACATGAACAAATCACTCATGCATACTAACACAACTTTATATGAAATAGATAAATAACTGAAGTAGATCAAAGTCATACAAATGAAATAAGATACAAGACAACTCATACCTAGATCCCAAAGTAGACTTGGAACCTGAATTAGAACTACTCTAGCCTACCTCCTAGCCTTGAGACTAAAAGTGAGAGAGGTGTTGCAAGTGTGGATGGTTCATAAGTGAGCCCCCTCTCCTTCTATTTATAGGCCCCTGCACCGGCGAGGAGTGGCTGCAAACACCCCGGGAATGTCATCTAGGACCAATGGGGAGATAGCACGTGGAGGACCAGGATGAACCGACACAAGGTCGGTTCGGCCGAACCCTAGGGTCGGCCGACCCCCTTGTGGGCCCCCCTGGCCTGTGCTTTCTCCAGGTGTCTGCCCTGTGGGTCCTAAGGTCGGTTCCCGGTGTCCACCCTGTTTTGGCGCGGTTTGCATGCCTTTGTGGGCCCATGGATCCATGTGAAGTCCACGTGTCACACTCTGATTCGTCGGGGTTGCTTCACTTGGATTGCTTGCATGGCATGGATGCATGGCTCCCTAGTTGGCAGGTTTGCATGCATGGCATCCTTGTTGGCAGCCCACCTAGGATGAGGTGATGTGGCATGGACCCTAGAAGGTGAGTTTGGCACTCTTTTCTTGCTTATTTTCCTGCAATCAAATAATCTCCAAGGACAAGTGGAACTACATTATTCTTAACTAAATACGTGTAAGAAATGCCTTATGCTCCTTTATTCATGAGTATATTGACGGCTAAAGTAGGTACTTAACAGCCGTTAACACTATCCCCGAGCAGGAACTCTAGCGCGGCAGGTTTCAGAGGCTTTGCTCTCCCAACAACGTGTGCGCGCACGAAGTGGAAAGGGGAAGTTTTTTTATTTTCAGCAACTACCAAAGGTGAAAATGTATCTTCTTGTATAAGTGCAGCCCGTGAATACTAATGGACACCATGCACCCCGTATGGCTTTTCATATGTGCAACAGAAGCATTAACCCAAACACGTTGCATGCACCTCATGACAGCGGCAAATGGAGCAATTAGCACTTAACGCATTAACTATGCATGCACTCATGGCTTGCAACGCATGGACCATGGTGTTAAGGTTGTTAAAGCATTTGCATGCACCTTATGACTACCGTTACACACGTAGTAGAGTCACCCACGTCTCAGGGACGGAGGTAGGATGATAGGATTGAAGAGGCTCATTCTCTTTTCTCTTCTCCCAGCCTCCCTTCTTCCTCTTTCTTATTTTTCCTCTTCTCCCTCCTTCCCTCTAATTTCAATGGAGATCTGGCTAGTAGGGGGGCTTGAGCCCACTCCACCCCACCCGTTGCCGTGGGTGGCCTCCGTCCTGGCGGGGGACGGATCTAGCCCTTCTCCCCCCTACTACGGGGAAACCCCTGAAGCCCCCCTCCCCCTCCCCCCAAAAAAAAAACTGCCATGGGAGAGAAGGGCATGAGCGGCTGGAGGGGATACAGAGGTTGAAGACGAGTTGTTGTGCGAGATGGGCTACCAACTAGCAAAGAGTGAAATGGAATACAACCCAAATGACCAAGCCTATTAGTCTATCTAGTAAATAGCCCATTCCCAATAGGTCAACTGTTCTTTTTTTTCTTTCCTGTCTTCTTCAACCGCACACATCCGTGCTTGGGCCATTTGTTTTGTATGCAATTTAACTACTAAATAGCAGATTTTGGTCCTGGATGGGATATAGTATGAGAAAAGTATTTTACTGTAGCACTATGTCCAGCCCCTCGTAACTTTTTCCAGAATCCGTCACTGCGTCCTGGTGTCACCAGCCATTACATGGATTTAGAATCTGCATGCTACCGCGTATACACACTTTACTCTCAGCATTGAGATGGACTTTTGAAATTCATGAATTAATTGTATTTTATCAAAGAATAAATCTTGAATAAATCCAACACTGCTTCTTCCCCGAAGGAAGGAAAGGAAGGCTCACGAGAGCCGTCTACCACTTAATGAATCTCCCTTTAAAAAAAGAACAATTAAGGTTTTTTCGTAATTTTGAACCTCTCAAGGCTGAGCAAATCGATTTGCCTAGAATAATAGCGGAAGAATCGAGTAATCGGCCACCTCCAAGCATCAGTTTGCGTTTGCACTTGCACGTAACCGAGGCACAGAGCATAGCAGGAGCAGGCATCTGGACAAGTCTGATGGCACCACCAAGGGCCGGCCGAGCTGATTTCTTCAACGAAGAATTCTTTACATTTCATTTTGTTCCCTCCTCACTTTGTGCCACCAAGTGGCCGCAGTGAGCAGCGCATGCAGGCTAAACAAATTGTTTTGGCCGGCCGGCAGTTTTCCTAGCAAAATGCCGATGCTGACCGAGTAACCGTCCATTTGTTTTTGAGTTAGAGCTAGACGTACATGCTTGATGTGACCGCCGCTGGGTCTTTGCAAAAGCAAGTCATGTTCAGGCAGTGAGAATGAAATAGGAAGGAACCGAGAGGAATTTTTCAGTGTGTGGAAAAATATAACGGTGAAAAGCACAGGTCTCGCTTTGCAAGCACGACTGGAACCGAAAGGGTTAAGCACCGTTTAGTTCGGTGAAATTTTGGTGAAAGTGGTGAAATTTTTGCATTGGGAAGCGTGTTCTGTGAGAGGTGACACGGTCTGCGATGCGAAAATTTTTGAGATTTTTGGGGAACTAAACGGGGCCCGGAAACGAGCAAGACCGTCGTTGGGTCAACGTTCAGATGTTCAGAATTATGTGGCTGATACCCAGAGATGAAAACGAAGTTCAGACATTCAATTAAAGCAGAACAACCACAGCACTTGAAGTTCGTAGGCTGACGGAGATGAAAGTGAACTGATGCAAATGTAATACTGTCAGAGCCAGGGAATTACATTCTCTGAAAATAGTTTAGATAAACTGAAGCTTCATCTGAACCCAAAAGTCCACAGAGGCAGGGGAAGTGCTGAATACTAGTACTATTTCCCTTTTCAAACAGAAGCGATCGGAGTGTCAAAGAGCACCGTAATTGGAAGTTGATCTCACGTCTAAAATCATGCTGAACTGAATACACAAATTAAACACAAACGCCCGTAGCCTTCGGCGAATCGGGAAGCAAATCAGAGTAGTAGAAGCACACAAAAAAGTTATCTTCGAAATCTTACTCAAACCTCAGACCGACCCCTCGCCGCGTGTGCCGTGATCACGTTCCGCCGTGGCGCGACGCGACAACTCCTGCGGCGGTGCACTGTCGTCGCCGTGGGCGTGGCTCCCGCTCCTCTTGCACTCGTGGTAGAACACGGTGTACACCATGGGGGAGAACATCCCGAGCAGGAGGCGCACGGCGCACGCGAACGCGTCCCTCCACCCCCGGCCGCCGCCGCCGCTTCCTCCGACGATGCCGACGACGAGGGCGTCGGCGGCGGCCAGCACCAGCGCGATCAGGAACCCCTGCGCGCTCCGCGCTCCCACCGCATCCCCGGCCCTGTGCAGCGCGTCCAGGCCACGGCAGCAGCCGTCCTCGACGATCGAGACCACCACCCCGACCGCCCACACCATGTCCAGGTAGATGTACAAGAGACGCGCCGCGGCGGCGACGGCTGCGGCGAGGACGACGGCGAGCCTGGACGCTGGCCCGCCGCCGGCGGCGGACATGTTCAGGACCGGGATGGCGATGAGGGCGACCGACAGCGCGGTGTAGCCCACGGAGAGGAGCGTGGAGTAGATAAAGGTCACCAGGGGCGCCTTCCACGACGCGGCCAGCACCAGGTGGTGCAGGTCCTTCGCCGCCGGCAGGTGCCTGCTGGCGCACGCCGCCGAGGCGGCCTGGACGATGACCACCGTGGAGGCGAAGCGACCGAGGTGGGAGGCGGCGGCGAGGACGACGTTGGCGTGGGAGAGGGCGGCGGCGTCGTTCTTGAGTCGGAGGAGCAGGTCGTAGAACCGCGGCGTGACGGGGTGCTCCCGACCGAGGGAGTGCAGCCTGGCGATGAAGCCCAGGAGGAGAGAGTACACGGGGACATGGCCGCCGACCAGCTGGAGGGAGCTCGGGATCAGAGCGAGCAGGAGGCATGGGAGCATGTGCTTCTTGCTCCTCCGTGCAAGGCACAGGGCCTCGCTTAGAACTGCGACTACACCCCGGCGTGCGTCCATGGCTCTTGCGCTATTCGTTCACAAGTCAGGCAGAGCTTCAAGCTTCTCTCTTTCTCGTCCTGTGAATTAAGGATATAGTACATGTGAATGTGATGAAGACGTGATGTGAGGCCTTGTGGGACACGTTGGTAATTCCTCACTTCCTCGTCTTAGAATTTTCTTCATTTCTATCTGATACAGTTAGACTTCTAGGCAGAAGCACCATTGGCACGGAAAAGACGAACAAAATGTGTAGCACTAGAAATGAAAGGTCAAACAAACGGATTCCTAGGAACCCATGATGCATTGTTTCTATCAAATTGCTACTGCATTTAAGCATATTTCAGCTTTCCTTAGGAATCCATGACGCATTGTTTCTACCAAATTGCTACTGAATTTGAGCGTATTTCAGCCCAATTTCTCCGAGCAACACTACATATTATAAGGAAAAACAGTGCAGTGCCCATTTTGGTTTCAGTGAAAGACATTCCTGCTAAATTAGGTCTCACAACTTAAACAAGGTTCTTACACAATGCCACTAAACTCCAGAGGTTTGCTCTCCGCATAGCAACACCACCAAATCACTGGTTCTTCCAGAAAAAATTGAATGTTATTTTAGGAAGTTGATAGCATAAAGCCTGGAACAAGCAGATAGCGTTAAACATAAAACCTTACGTTTACCTTCCATTCTTTATAATCATTCAACTGAAAATCGCAACCAAGAAAACAACACACAATTAAGGACACAACCTTGATACCAGAATGAATTCACTATCTGATAAGAAATCTCAGAATCCCGAGGCGAAAACCATAATGTTCAAAACAACAAACATTAACGAGCCACAAAATCTTAAGGTCGCGATGAAAAACAAAAATAAGCCTAAATGGTATTAGCAGACAATTCAAGAGCCAAGTAACACGTAATCTCGAAGTGATTGATACATTCTTTATCTAGCAAACAACCTTCTAAACTCCAACTCCAATAGCCCTTTTCAGATTGACCATGCGCGTTGCAGATGGATAAGCCTCTTTGTGAACTCTTCCATAGTTACCATGCAAAGCCTTACCGTTCCTGTCCTTCGGGTGCATCGGACCAGCCTGCTTGAAGCCTGCTACTCCAGTGTAACCAGGACGTCCACCACCATGCTTAGCTTGCGATGACACAAAGTTTTCCTGCGACCTCCCAAAATTTGAAGGATCCTGATTCTCAGCCCGGCGTCTCGGCGCTTCCACTAGAGATTTACCATCATAAGCCACATCATTTCTCTCCACAATGACAGAAAGGTTATCTGTCATCTGAGAGAGCAACCTCTGCAGCCTGGTTTGATCTGCATTCTGAAAGACGATGCTACGTGTTGGTTGATCCCACCTTGCATGAAGCTCCTCCTGTATCATCATCTTGCTGACAATACTGTGTGTATGTGATTCAGTCAGGTCAAACATCACAGATAGCTGGCCCAGGCTCAGGGAGCCATAGCAGGAAGAATAAGAAATGAGATAGGTTTTCAGAGCTGCTTCTTTGATCTTAAGCTTTAGCATATCAAGAACATGCTCCCTGCTCCTCCAAAGCTTCCAAATCTCAAGAGAACTGATGACATCGAAAGCCTTTTGGTAGTCAGCCATCTTAAGGATTCTTGCAGCAGCCATAACATGGCCTCTCACATTCTCTGGAGGGCCAACGAAAGTCAGCCTCTCACTGAATTCAAGAAGCCCACGGAATGTTTTGTTCACAGGTTTCCGGCTGCCGTAAGTACTGGCCACCATGCTAGGCACCTCTATCAACATGGCAGAAATGAAATAAGCTGCTTCCAAAAGTTCATAATTGATATGCATGTGGTAAGGTATCTGCCGTCTCTTCTCAAGTCTTTCCTGTTGGAACCAATTACAAACAAATTAGAACAACTATACTGCAATAAGTATAGAAACACGAGGGTCCAGAATTCCAGATCCAAAAACAAACACTTTAATCTATAACATATGAGATGCCGACATAATTTTGACAATAGATTGTTTTCTGTCTACAACCAAAGCATACATTCACAAACAACATGACACATCTATATAGCTCAACAAAAGCTCAGAACACGTTTTATTCTCTAGGAAAGCATAATAACCATTTGATATACACCATAAACCAGATGTGCTGACTTGCAGTGTCAAAAAAATATGCATAATTATCAGTTTATCACTCTCAGCATGGGTAAGGAGCTCAATATAAGAATAAAAAAAGTGCAAAGGGGAAAGGGGGGGAAAGGGAGAAATTGTGGCATGAATTAGATAACATTATTCACATGCATTGTTTTTTGTTAGTCTACTTGTCTGACAGTAGTATATGCAGAAACCATGATAACAAACTGATAGAATGCTTCCACTTAGCAAAACAACCCAATGCATATATCCACTAAAACATAAATGTCCACTCTTCGACAGAAATTTTAAAAACTTGCCCAATGTTAAGGTATAACTAATTCAGATCTTGTAAGAATAGAAGTACTTCTGTCTTCTGGAAACTGATACAAGCATGTATATTATGTAGGGGAGATTGTGAGTCCTACCTGCTCAGGGGATTTTTCATGATAACGGCCATAACGTACACCTTGTGCAAGCAATTCTCTAACTCTCCCAGTCGCATACAACTCAGATAGACAATCTAGGGCTTCAGCTGTCAATCCAGCCCTGAAAGCACAAAGACCCAGCTGTGCAATGACTCTGTTAAACAAAATCTGTGAAGAAATGTCCATAAGCTTGATTCCATCATGCAAATGACTCGTTAATAGCAAGTCACGAGCAACTGAGAATTCATCAGAGATTGCATGGGTATGCGTCGCATAGCATTGCTCTGGCTTTGGTCCTTTCATCTCCATACTTGTAAATTATAGATGTCAATCCATCCAACAAAGTTCTACTGCTGGGAGGGAAAATAGGCCTTCTAGGTACAACTTCTGGAATGACGACAAATGGTGTTGGCCCGATACATCCATCAATCACCTTGGCATCCCCATCTTCATTTTCAGCCTGTCCTGCCAAGTTTCTCATTGCATCATACACTTCTTGGGGTTTATAGTAAATAAGTTCAACTTGACGCAGTGCAACCTTAGCAGAAGCCCTAAAATTCCCGACTCTTTCGAGGTAACCCTGTATATTTTGTGCAACAGTCATAAACAAGGGCTCATCCCGCAGCCTCTCGACATAATCTTTTGTGTGGGGATCAGTGCACTGCAAACTCTTGAAATACTCAGAGTCCAGTCTCTCAAGGAAGGCGGTCAAATCACCTGACACATGGATAGTTCCATCATAATCAGCACCATTACAAGTCTCCTTCTCAGCAGGCTCAACTAAGTTGTCAATCACAATATTGGGATATTGCTGAAGGATGTCAAGCACAAGAAGAATATTGTTAGCACAGCTCTTCCACACATTGATCGGCATATGGCCAAGCAAGCTGGGATTGATGTCAAACTGAGCTGAAATCACATGGCAAAGAACTTCAAGCTTCTGAGAAGGTGTTTTTGCCACATGACTCAAGAACATAAGTTGGTCTACCCTTTCAACTCTCCCAGTACCTTTCTTGCCCCTTGATGCCACGATTTCCTTCAGCTTCTTGTCAACAATTTCCCAAGTAATCTCACTTGGATCTTTAGAGAACTGCTTGTCCATAGGATTGTCCTTGTCGGTTATCTTGTTCAAGGGTTCTTCATTCTGCCTAGACCAATGATTATTATCCTCTCTCTTATCAGATGCTAGACTATTTACATCAACATCACTATCATAGTCATCATCACTGTCATCGTCGCCCTTGTCATTTGCACCCTCATTGTAAAAACACTCAGGATTCTCTCTGCACTTCAGTATCAGCTCTGCATACTGCTTGTTGTTCTTCTTAAGATTTTGCTTCATTGAATTTAGTGCCTTTGCATTGCTGCTATTCATCTTATTCTTGGCTTCCTTGTTTGCGAGTGACTCAGTGAGGAAGTCTTCAAGCAATGTAAGAGAAAGGATGTATGCATTTGGAAGCTTGTTGGACTCATTGACACGAAGAACCTTCTCAAGCTGTTTGTTGAGGTTTTCGAAGCAACCTTGGAGACTAACCCAATCGTTGATCTTCATAGCATTGCGGATCTGTTGGACAGTGGACCACATCTCCTCATTAAGTTTGACCTTTAATGGCCGCACCACACGATGAGTATCCGATTCATCACTGTCACTTGAGTTGGACAAGTGATACTTGTGGTCAACCGGATTCTTGATAGGACGAGGAGAGACATCACCAGACAAACTTCCCACAGATTTACTTTCATCGTCGTCAGAGTCAGTATCTCCCTGAAATTGTGAAAACAAGGCAAAAGGCAATGGAATCTTAGTATTGATCAAAGTAATCATCGTAGGTCATAACTCAAAATATTAGAGAACCAAAACTGTGGTACCTGTCGTGACCAGAAGCGCGAGGTCTGTATCGCTGGCATTTGGCCAACAGATTTACTCTCATCGTCATCAGAATCACTATCTCCCTGAAATTGAGAAAACAAGGCAAAACACAATTGAATCTTAGTATTAATCAGGTAAAATAATCATCATAGGTCATAATTCAAAATGTTAGAGAACCGAAAACTGTGGTACCTGTCGTAAGCTTGAGCTCGACATGGCTGACGTTTGGTTTGTTTTGTACTATTTGGATCTCTTGAACCTACAAATTGTGCAAGAAAAATATCCTTTTAACTGAAAACTGTGTAATAAAACATGCAGAAAACTCCAATAGAAAGTTGAAAAGTTCCAAACAGATGCACACAACAGTGACATATTTTTAACGACTTTAACATTCTGTGGCAGGTTATATTCAGTGTCGATGGGTCATCCAGGAGTTCAGGCTTTTTGCACTACGCTTTGCGTTCGTAATATTAAGTGTCAATTTCTGACAGTTTCTAAGAATCAAAAACAAGCAATAGTCAAGTGAATGTAGTATGAGAAATGTGAAAAGACAAACATAAGATCCTTAAGCCTGGCTGCATAACATAGGTAAACAGTAAATTAAATATGTCGTCCAATCTAAGAAAGATGGCACAACCAATTTGCAAACACCACAAATCAACAAACATGATAATCACATGGAAACCTAAAAAAGGGAAATCACAACGGACGAGTTCAATGAATCCACACAATAGGATAAGACATTGGGGGGAAGTAATCATCTTTTATATCTACCAAAAAGTATAATGTAGATCATCAAACTATGCCCATTTGCCACATTAATAGCATTCCTCAAGTTTTCTGTCAGCAAAACTATATAGCATATCATATAGCACAAACAGTAGCAGAATCATGATTCCACCAATCCTTGGGCTGAATTCTAATTGTCTAAACTTATGCCAAACACTACCCACATGCAGGGGCGGAGCTACATTAATGCATGTGTATGCACGGGAATACCCAACAATTTTGGCAAAAGATTGAGTATATCTATGATATATACATGTCATGTGTATAGCTTGTATAGGTCGTGTTAGGCAAATTCAATAGTTGTTAGCTTCCTGTCTCAGTCCAAAATCGCTGCAAAACATATCAACAATCAAACAGGTCATTCTTCTACCTGCGTCTCGGCTCTTTCTCCGTAGCAGTATATATGGCACTATTTTAGGCTTAATATTTTTTCTTAGGAATACCCAACTGCCAATTTCTAGCTCCGCCACTGCCCACATGCTTAGCCAGTTGGGCTATGGAAGAATAACAAGAACATGGGGAGAAAGTACAAAAGGAGAAACGTCAACTTAAGACTACATAATCAACAGGTATTTAGTTCACCCTCTCCTACAAAGCGCTCCTTCATTAGGACCGGAGCTTCTGTACCAGTCATGCGCTTGCGTTGTATTCTCAGGTTAGGTGCCTAACGAACAAGGTATCAAACGAATCGATAAAACCAAGCATATCCAGGAAGCTAGCTAAACGAATCCACCAACAATTCATTCCAGACGGCACCAAAACGTGTCAGGCTAAAACCCTAGTCCCGGTGGCAATTTTCAGCCTAGAAACATCGTATGGAGTTCACGGAGACCGACAGCACGGTGCGCGCAAACATCTCGAAACGAACACACTTCGCCGAAACTCAATCCGTCGCACCTGATCCCCCGCAACACGAACGATGCCGTGGCGGTTAGGGACAACACAAACAAACGAACGAGGAGGAACAACGAGCAAATTAGGGAGAGATCGAAGAGCGAGCGCGGCATTACTCGGGAACGCGGCGAGGGACGAAGAGGCGCCGTCGTATCGGGGAGGAGCGGAGCGGGGTGGGGTGGGGCGGGGCGCGATGACGTCGGCGCGCGCTAGGGCAGGCGGGGCGGGGCGCGGCGGGGCGGCGGTGAGCTGCTCTCCTTCGGGGAAATTGGGTGGTGATGGGGAAAGGGGGAGATCGACGATCGAGGAGGCTTATATTGGGGCGGCGGCGCGCTCGGGAAAGGGCTTGATTGGACCGGACACCAAAAGGCCGCATGGCAAGAAAGTCTTGGCCCAATACGTGCTTACCCTGCTTTTGGGCCGGAAACTATTCGACTCTCATATTGGGCCGAATTGGCTACTGTACCTCTGTACCTCTTCTTTCTTTAATGGAAGTGTTTATTATCAGCACCTCTCTCTGTCCTACGGCTTCTCTTCGCTTTCGTTTGCAGGGACCAGAGAGAGGGATATCTCGTGACGACGGTTAATGATCTTTTCGGCCTTAAAATGAGGGTTTCCATGTGACGTGGCCCGTGCACCATGAACAGTGGCACACTTGCTGCGACTGGTTTTGAGTGGAGCTTCGGCTTCCTATCCTAGCCTGTGCGGCAGCAACATGCTAACGGTACTAGCGCAGGCCCAGCTAGCACCAGGGCCTTTCAAGTCCTTAAACAGCTTGTCCAGCCTGTAAATGCGCAGCCTGCTACTGTTGACCGGATGAGTTGTGTGTCCCTTTCGCTTGAATCGATCGCTGCTGACCAGTGTGCGCTGCGCGCGCGAGCCACCCTTTCAGAAAGTTCTTCAGATGTTAACGGGTTAGCAGCCGTTTTAAAGCCCCGAGACGGGGGTGATCGCGGGGACAAGGATGTGATTGCGGCGGTTACCTGTACGATGGTTATTACAGGGAGTTATTGCCCGTGTTTGGTTAGGAAGGGGGGAAATTTCACTCTAGGAAATCTTCTATGCATAGAGTACTAAGAGCGTCCATAGTGAAAATAACCAACTGCTATCTATTTTGATGACACTTCAGAGCAAGGATAATGATTTAGCCCGCAGTTGGCTAAATGCAAGTGCCATGTCATGAAGAGGGAGCTATATAGCCGAACGGAATAATAGATTGGCTAAAAGAGAGTTAAATAATGATGCATGCATTCAATTGATTAGCTGAGATGTGCTTTTTTTCTCGTAACATGTGATTCAGCCGGGCGGTAGGATATGCGTCCGCTTTCTTCTCTCTCATAATTTCTCCCTCTCCATGTCAGCTTTTGTTGACGTGAACTTGCTTGCAGCCTGCCTAGTCATGCCTAGTCAGCCTTATTATACTTGCTCTCATCAGCATGAGTCCTATTCATAGTAATTATTTATTTAACATCCCTTCTCTGATTCTCTCTACCACTGTGGATCCCACCTGCATGCATGGTCCCCGCTCCAAAAGCAAAGTTGGTTGGTGCGCTGCGCTACTTTGTCTCGGGACAAACAAATCTATAAGCGACGAGCAAATCGTTGGCTCAGTATTTTAGGCATCTTCTCTTTCCTCCACATAGGATGCATGCTGACTTGTGTACTTAAATAGCTAGCTGACTCAGCACCATTACGGACGTCCTAAATCAAATTTATTTGCAAAAACCTTTTTACGGATGAGTGTAACTTTGCGTGATGAATCTAATTAGCATAATTAATTAGTGATTTGCTACAGTAATGCTACAGTACCATGCTCTAATCATTCGGTCAAAGGCCTTGTTAGGTTCGTCTCGCGATTGTGTTCGGGTTGTGGAGGTAGTTTTGGAACTGACTTTATTTAATACTCTTAATTAGCGGTCAAAGTTGCATTTAATAGGGGGTGAAATTTTTTCACCCCTACCAAACACTGCCGTTGATTTCAGCGATTGCATTCTTGTCATAGCGCCACAGGATCGTGACTCCAAAAGGGATAAATCGTCGTGGCGCAATGCATATATAGAGAACCTAGCAAATTACGAAGCAACAGGGCAATGTTAGAGCAACTCCAACAGCCATTTTTTAAAAGGAACTGACAAGCTAAATTTTGGGGAAAAAACTCAAAAACAGCCATCTAACATACTCGGTATCTTCTGCATCGCTATCCCGGCTCGCAAAATCACCCTCCTCACTCGCCTTCGCTCGTCAAACTCCTAGCCCGACACTCCTGCGTCCTCCGGCCGACCCCCTCCTGTTAGCGCGCGAGTGGGAAAGACGCCACCATCGTGAGCAAGAAGCAAGCCGAGGCGACGATGGAGGTTGTGGCGGGGTGGAATCGGCAGCGGCCGCGGTGAATCGACTGTGCGGCGGTGCATTGACGGAGGCGGCGGTGGCGGGAGGAGGCGTTGGTGCTGCTGCCGCCATCGAGGGTCATCCGACGGAGAAGAGCTTGGGGGACTCCGGTAGAGAGGAGCTCGGGGGAGCTCGGAGAGACGATTGGCGGGGAGGACTTGGGAGATGAGGAAAAGCGGGAGAAGATGGGAGACGGGACTACAGGAGGAGGAATAATGAAGTCTGAATGACACGTGGGGCCCACCCAGGACTGGATCCAAAAGGCACTTTGATTTGGCTAGTCTGTTGGAATTGACTCCAATTTAAAGAGTGAATATTAACTAAATGACTAACTAAATCTCTATACTCCTAAAAAGAATGAAGTGGAAACAAAAAATCTCTTCACTTTCCACGCCTCAGCCTCCCAGCGCCTCAGCCCCGTGGCCCCTCCGCTCCGCCCCTGCGCCGCCACCCAATCGTCGTGGAACCGAAAAAAACAACGACACCTCCGCTTTCTTCTCCTCCGCTCCGCAGCCTCGCAACGGGAAAAAAATACGGTGCGCGCGGTGCGCACCTCGCGCTGCGTGCGCGCCCCTTGCATGCTGCCGCTGACCGTGGGCCTGACCTCCCCATGCATGTGCGCCTTGCCCTTCCCGTGCATGTGCTCCTGCCTTTTCGGTGGGCCTGCCCTTCCCGTGGGTCTGCTTGTCGCACCCTGCGCGGTCGTCCAATCCCAGACGGAGCGCGATGCGCAGGGGCGCGCACGCTGGGCGTGGTGCGCACCGCGCGCACAGAATTTTCTTCCCTCGCAACGGCCCCAACTCCAGCGCCACCTCCGCTCCGACTCCGCCTCACGATCCCCACGCCGCCTCCCCCTCGCGATCCCCACGCTGTTCCCCTGCAGTCCGCCTCCCGTCGCGACCTCCACGCCTCCAACCCTAAACCGCCGCCGCCGTCCTCGTCGTCGATCTCCAACCCTAAACCGCCGCCGCCGTCATTGTCGTCGATCTAGGGTGCTGCTGTCGTCGATGTTGATCTCGGGCGCTGTCGTACGTCGAGTTGATCCAGGACGCGCTGCCGCCGTTGCGACCCCCACGCCTCCACCCTGAACCGTCCACGCTGCCCACCCTCAGGGACGGGCGTCGCTGCCCACCTCTCCAGGCGCAGGGACTGGCGTGCAGCCGCCTGGGAAGTTCGAACTCCCAGGTGATGGTGATGTTCATGGTGATTTCATTTGCGTATCAATTTCATGTGTCAATCAATTTCTTGTGCCGTTGAGTGCAAGTTTCTGATTGGTGACTTCTACTATGAACTTGGTTTGTATACTCAATTTAAGCTTTCTTGCGGGTTCTTCTAGTCGTGAAGTGAAATTTGATATTACTATCGTTTTGATGTACTTACTATCCATGTTCTTTCTGGCAGGAGTCCAGATAGTTGACATATGCATTGCAACCAGATCACATAATGGTGGTCTGATTGATTTGCTAGATCTCCGCAAACTGCTCTGTCAAAAGAGAAAAACTACTCTTGAATCGTTATCTGAAGATGACTTTTTACGGGCTATAAGTAAGCTAAAAGTAAGTAAGCTTTAGTGATCCATTTATGATTTATATTTTGGAACTTTGGAAGTTGATATGCATTATTTCTACAAGTGGAAAATTGCAAGTTCTGCAATGCAAAGAAGTTTGAATTTGAATCAAAAGGATTCTACTGTCGTAGTGGAGCTATTAATCTAGCCCCTGCCGACCCGCCCCCGCCTGAACTCATGAGATTGTGGATGGCGTCGGACTCTGATGCCAGGCATTTTCATGAGCACATCAGGCATTTCAATGGGCACTTCTCATTCACTTCTCTGTACTGCAAACTTGATAGTGCGACCACTGACGCCTCAAAGTGTAGTATTTACACTTTCCGTGCGCACGGCTCCCTTTATCGTAGTGTAAAACTATGGCAAGGAAGAAAAGTATGAACCATCTCACCTCGAGCTTTATTTCTACGACAATGATCCAGCTCTTGATTACAGGCTACAAAAGTGTCGTGAGAAGACTGGACAGAAAGATAGAGAGGTCATTCGTACGTTGGTTGGCATCTTAAATAATGGCATTAATCCCTAATCCGATCACCTTCGGATGTCCATATCGAGTTCAACCTTGATCAACATCTGGATCAAAGGGTATATAACAAGCCTTTAATGTCAGAGGTGGCTGCCGTATGGATCGAGGGAAGTGATCATCGGGGTCAGTTCAAAAATAGTGTTGTGCTCCACGGGAAGGATAGGTCATGGAAAGGCATTAGGTCGTATCATGCGTGCTACGACCCCCTGTCGTACCCTCTCTTCTTTCCCAGAGGAGAGTTCGGGTGGCACAACTGCATTCCCAAGAAGGGTGTGACTGATGCACATGTACACGTAGCCCAAGCCAAACGCAAGGCCCGTGCGGAGGGGGATGGCGATGATGACGCGGGTGTTGGTATTTATTAACGCAAACAGAAAAATCCGCAAGCGCACGGATACCGATGTAGCCTTCACCCGGGAGTATTCCAGAGTATCGATTTCCACGGGGAACGTGAAGTGTACTAGAAAGAGTTTAGAACGTCCTACGAAATGTTTGATGATGTTGGGAGAGAGAGATTGTTTCTAAAGCCTCTAATCGATCTAAAAATCTGAGATACTCTTGGGTTTATTTATATTGGGACATCAGAACACTAGCCGCGGAAAGGGGTGAGAAGGGGGCTAGGAAGCTCCAACTACGGTCCTACAAACACCAATCCGAACGTGGTGGAATACGTCGGCCGTCAGGGCTGTCACCACCTGGGGCTACCACTAACTATCCATGGGATTGGGTGCAATTCCAGGTAACCACTAGACTAAGCACCACGCCTAATCTAAAGATTACTACTCTAGCGTTGCAAAGACTAGAGCACTTGATGCAAGCGGGAAACTAATAAATAAACTTAAAGTAAATACTGAATGAAAATAAATAAATAGAGAACTTAGAATTAATAAATAAAGAACCTGAAGATTGCTGAAGAACGAACTAGTTGCTGTAGATGTACAATGTTGATGAAGATCCGACAGGTCCGGATCTCCAGCTTTCTCCTCACCTCTCTCCTTGATCTTACAACTAGATGAACTAGAAGAACTAGATCTAGAACTAGAACTAGAACTAGTTGAACTAGACAACTAGAGGGATCTCTCTCTTCTAATATGAAACCCTAACTTTTGCTCTATAGATAGCTAATGAGAAGATGATTGAACCAGGGGGTCTGGGGTCTGTTTATATAGTCCTGAGGAGGTGCCTCGCCACCATACGATCCAACCGACCTTGATCTACGGCCAAGATGTGGTTTTATAGGTCGGTGGAGGAACCTTCTGGAACATACCAGAAGCGGGGCCTGATCGGGGCCAGGGGGGCCCGATCGGCCTCCCCACTGGGCCGGTCGGCCTGGGCTGGGCCCAGGCCGAGCTCCGCCTTCGCGTGTGGGCCTCTTGTCTGTGACACCCTAAAATTCCATCACTAAAATTCACTTAAGCAACATAATGTTTTAGTCTTAAGGATTTAAATTAATTTGCTAATTAAATTGTGCTCTAAAGTAATTTAATTTAATTTAATTTAATTTAATTTAGAAACAACAAGTGCTTGTGCATCATATTTTGGTTGCATAGTGTTTTGTGTGAAGGTTTGAAGTTTTAAATGTGTTTGAAATATTTGAAAACAGTTTGAAAAGTTTGAATTTGAAAAAGTTTTTAAAAAGAAAAAAAAAGAGAAAGACCTCACCTTCCTCCCTTTCAGCCCGGCTGGCCCACCGGCCCAACTCCCTCCTCCCGCATCAGCCCACCTCCCCGCCTTCCCTTTTTCTTTTTCCGCGGTCGCTGACAAGGTGGCCCCACCTGTCGGTGCTTTCTCCTTCCTCCCACGCCCCTCCCTTTCCTCTGTTTGAACCGGCGCCGACCGGAACTCCACCGCGCCTGCCCGCCTTCCTCGCTCCCTCTTTCCATCCTTAACTCCCGAAGAAAGGCAATTATTTCCCGTGCTACCCTCTCTCTCAATTTCCTTTCCGTTTCTACTCCTCCATCACCCGCAATGCCCGCCGGCCATCAATGGCAAGGCCGCCGGCCGCCGCCCCCTTCCGCTTCCCCTTTCCTCTCTCTCTGTCCATATAAAACCCGGGCGCCACCATCGTTTCCTCCTTTTCGCTCCTGCTTATACTTTCCCCCGCGCCCGAGCACCAAACCCACTAAACCGCCGTCGCCACCGAGCCTCTCCGCCGCCGCCGGTAAAGAAACGTCGTCGGTGAAGGATCTCCCTATCTCTCTCTCTTCTTTCGATTGTGATGCGGCTGTTGCTCATCGAACTTCTCGTGCTCCAGGCCTTCGTCGCCGTCACCTCCCGGAGCCCCTTCTTCCCCGCCGACCGAGCCGCGCCTCTGCTTCCATCTGGAGCGCCGCCGTCCTCGGTCTCCGCCGCCTCTGCATCATTGTCGTCGTTCTCTTCACACGGAACTCTGCAGCGAGGTGAGGACCCCTCCCGTGCGCCGGTTTTCTTTTTTCCCCGTGCGCACGAGCTCGCCGGCCATGTGCCCGTCGCCGCCGTCCGCCGCCGGCCGTGGCGCCCCTAGCCCGCTGCCCTAGCGCCCTCCTCAAGCCCGTGGCTGAGTCCGCCGCTTCCCCAGCTCCGCGTAGGTGCAAACCGTGCTCGAAACCGAGGCCGGACGCTCGTTTTCGAGGTCACCGGCGAACTTCCGGCGAGCCTCCGCCGTGCGCCGCCGCCTCCGGCGCGCTCGCCGCCGCGCCCTCGCTTGCAGGCCACCAGGGCCGTTCGATCACACGCGGGCGGTTCAGATCTAGTCGGGGTGATACCCCTTGGCCCGGTCCATCGTGGACCCGTGGACCAGGACCACGGCGCGGTCCACCGCCACCGCAGCCGCCGGATCAAAGATCTACGGCTCTGATCAGCCGCAGCCCGGGTCAATCCGGACCGTAACGGTCAGCGCCCGGCGTTTTTGGTTAAGAGCCCCTGGGTTTCTTTGTTTTCGCATACTGGTCCTTCCACCATCAAGAATCCTTACAAACAGGTCCTTGTTTTTATGATCTAGCCCCTGAAGTCTTTAGATTCCTTCACCAGAGGTCCTTTTCACTCCTTTTCACACATAAACCCATCTATTTATATGTATAATCATGTTTTAGTCCCTGGTTTCTTGCAGTTAAGCCCCTGGAAGCCCTGGTTTCTTCACAGAAAAGCCCCTGAACCTTGTTTTAGCCGTATCTTTTGCATCTTTTATCCGTTTTAAGCGTTCTTGATGTCCACGCGACCGTCTTTTCAAGCCCGTCAGTTTCAGAACCTTGTTTTGGCTGTATATTTTGTGTTTTAGCTCCGTTTCCACCGTTTCAAGTTGCGTTAGGTTCATATCAACTCAAACTACGTGTTAGGACCAATGTTGAGCATGTTCTATGTTTTATAATTTATATAAATATTAAATATGATTAAATCCTATTTACACATGCTTTTCTAAATAAAAATCTAATTAGAGTTTAACACGTGTTTTCATAAGAAAGTTAATATGATTAATACTATTTGAATAATTCTTTCAATTAAAAGCTAATTAGATGTATATCCCGTTTTTCATAATCAAACTTAAATTGATTAATGAGTATGCAATTTGCTTTCTAATAAAAAGCAACATAGGTTATATCCCGAGTTTTCTTAATTAATTGTTAATTTGATTAATATGAATATAAATGTGTTTTAAATTATAATTTGATTAGTTCAACTCGAAATATAAAGATATACGCTTAGATGCTTTACATGCTTCTGTTAGAAGTAAATGTTTAATTTGCATAAATCATACTTGAATATTTGTAAATAAAATTGGACTAGGTTCACATCGTCTTTTTAATACAAATATAACTTGCTTAATTATAAATAGGGTATTTCTCTGAAATAACCTATGCACATCTTTATTCAATTAAAATATACCAAACACTAGCTAGCTCTTGTATGTGATCATCCAAAGCTCTCGATAGTTCCGAGTGTTTTTGAGTTCGTGTTCCTAGAGCTAAACCTTGTTCTCTTTTAAAGCTTTTCATGCTTGGTGTATTGTTTTGTTTATTGAATGTCTTTATGTGTGCTCATAGACATCGTGTCAGTTTCAAGTGAGCAGCCAGTTGAAGTGGATCAAGAGCAAGTTTTTGAAGAAGAACCCCAGTGTTTAAGCAAGGAAGGCAAGTGGACTTCTCCCCCTGCATATTCTATTTTTGTCCCACACAACTTGCATGATAACTAAAATTTACATTTAAATGTTGTATTGCATAAATTTGATGGGAAAATCACCTTTTTAAGGACATGACTAGAATTTTATCCTCATTACCTTGAACAACCCTTTTTAATAAATGTTTTGGGTAGAAATGCTTAGTTGCTATACCTTGGGATGGTTCAAATGAATCTTTTGCTATATGATAAATGTTGATCAAGATAACTTTGGTGATATATATATGTGCTTATGGTTAATAACAAGATCATATGGTTTAATCGGAACATGGAGAACCACCCAGGAAAACAGTGCAACCACAGTCCACATGGCTCTGGCTTAGCTAATTAATTAGGTGTGTGATTGTACTGGTGACCTTATCCGAAAGGAACACAGGGGGCTCGGGGTTGCAGGGGTATAGCTCGGTCCTCTTGGCCGCAGCCTTTGCTAAGGTGCTGTCCACTAGGGAGGGTTATGGTCCGCCCTGAGCTGTAACTGTCGTGGGTTGTTGGTGCTTTTGCATATCTTTGTAAAGGCTTCGTAGCGTCCCTATGCAATCACACCTCGGAAGTGTGGTATGATGCTTGGCCAGCATCGCATGGTTGGGTTCAAAGTTCTTCGGAACTTTTACGCGAGCTGTGGTGAAAGTGTACAACCTCTGCAGAGTTAAAACTGATCGATCAGCCGTGCTCACGGTCAAGAGCGGCCTGGACCCTCACATGATAATCAAACATAAAGATGGAATTAAATCGTGGTTCTTGTGGTTCTGAGATGAGATGCTTTCCTAAATGCTTAAGTGGGTTGGTATGAACTTACACCTAGTAAATAGGTGCTTGCTAATAAAATTTGACAAACATTAAAATGCTAACCGCTGTAAACCTTAGCCTATCCTTGATAGCCTTGCATCTTCCCCCACTTGCTGAGCTCCAACCATAAGTGTGCTCACCCTTGCTTACCCGCTGTTCAGAGGAGAACAATGGAGAAGAGTACTTCAGCGACTACGATGAGTTCTTAGGCTTGCGTGCCCCCAGTCATGTGCCTGTGGAAGCTGAAGACGGAGTTGCTTCGTCTAGTTATCATTTGATCGTTGTAAAGACCTTCGAGTCTAACGTCTGAGTGTAATAAAGAGATAATGTAATGGTTTAACTCTTGTACGTTTTTATTGCTGTTTACTGATATTTCACTCATGACGTCTATCATATGTGTGTAAACTTGATCCTGGCGCACATATGAGATGCATTTGGTTTTCTTCAGAAAATCAGGTGTGACATTGTCCCTTCTAGATGCGTATTTTCTGGGAGCCCACTTCGGTTGAGTTCGGGAGCCTTCTGGAGCCTTCTAGAATTCATTCTTTTCGCATTTTCCTGAATAGTCCCTGAAAATCACAACTTCACCAAAACTCATGGAAATATGTTAGTGTAAACCCTAACAAGGTGATCTAATTAATTTTTAGTCCCTTTCCATGTTTAGTTGACATATAAAAGTATACGTTAACAGGCGTCAACAAGTTCCCCCAAGCTTACCCTTTGCTAGTCCCTAGCAAAGCTATGCTATTATAGGATCAGGAGTTGCTACTACGCTTTCATACCTCAAAAGTACTATAGTTATCAGAAATAAATTCTCCTCTCAACAAGATTGCTCTGTCTTACCTTTAACCATGGTGCGTAGCCTTTTCATAAATCATAAGCAATTAAAAGACAGAACAATCAAGTCAAGCAGTATATATCAAATTCTTTGATCAACTATCATCCTGGGATTTTTGCAAGAAAACTCAGAGATCCTGTGCATGACCCTCTCAAGTATGGAGTCACACTTGGCAAGATCTTTATGGCGGGATGATAGTGTGGATGAGGGTGAAAGGTGGTAAGCCTTTAGCTTTTTTTTCTTGTATCTTTTTCTTCTCATACATCTTGGACTATATCTCTCTTTCTAAGACTTTTGAGATCTGGGCTTTCCATTCTTGGAGAGGTGGGCTCTACTCGCCTCGGACTTTTGTCCATTTTTCTCTCTCCTTAGAGATGTGGGCTCTACTCGCCCTCGGACACGCGTCTATTTTTCATCTCTGAATTTATTTATTTATTTATTTATTTTCAGGGAGGTAGGCCCTACTCGCCTAGTATGACACTTGTCCTTTTTTCTCCCTCTCTCGTCTCACTTTTTCCTCTCTTTTTTTTCTTTTTCTTTCTCTTTTTTTCGAATGTAGCCCCAGAATCTTTTTGACATTGAGAGAGATATATCCTAGAGTTGCATGAGCTATATGGCTTGATGGAAAATGCGTACTTCCATGTCAGAAGCAGCATAAATGGTGGAGTGGGATGATCTTGATGTGTATGGCAAACTCTTGAGGGTCATAAATACAGGAACTCATCATGTAGCATTTCATGATTTTCGAAAGATAAAACCAGGAATCGAGTATCTCTAAAAAAATGATAAACAACAGCTCAACTCTTCATGAATCTTTATCCTTCAATGCTAAGACTCAGATAAAGCATGTGCTTCCCACAGGTGTTGGGTTTAGAGCCAATTAAGTATTTAAAGCCTCAGGAGAATCTAAGTCCGAAATGTAAGTACTTTTAAGAGGAATTATGGCGGAGCAACTATTCATCATTTCCAAGCATATATCATCGAGATCAATCAAAGCCATCTAGCAGAAACATACTCTCTTTTATTTATTTTGACTCTAACAGACAAGGACTGTAATTAAGACTCACTATATCTAGCAAAGCAAAAATATATATAAAACTAGCTAATAAGACAAAAAGAATAAGAATACTTACCTGGATAAATGGGGGATGCCCTCCCCCAAGCTGAATGTTGACATAGTCGATTGGTAATGGTGAAGTAAGGTAGACAGTAGTGGTGGTGTTGACCTTCCTTGATGGGGCATTGATGATGATGACGGTTAAGATTGTGCTCTATCAAGTGGTCGTACGCCTCCAAACTATCGTGTCTTACTCCTTCTTATGCTCCAAATCCTGCTAAACTCAAATAGACAACAAAACTTGTGGAACAGGTTAAGCGTTAGCAGTTGGCCACTTAAGCCTTTGTTGTCTAGTAGGCTTAGCATCTTTCTTAGTGAGGAGGTACTTAAGAGCAGCATGATCGGTATAAACAATTACCTTTGCCCCCACTAAGTAAGATCTAAACTTGTCTATAGCAAAGACAACAGCCAATAGCTCTTTTTCAGTTGTGGCATAATTGAGCTGTGGTCCAGACAAGGTTTTGCTAGCATAGGATATGGCATAATGCTTCTTATCCTTGGTTTGGCCTAAAACAGCACCAACCGCAAAGTCGCTAGCATCACACATGATCTCAAAAGGAATATTCCAATCAGGTGGATGAATGATTGGAGCTGAAATGAGTGCCTTCTTAAGGATTTGAAAAGATTCATGGCACTCATCAGTAAAGATGAAAGGTGCATCTTTAGCTAAGAGACTAGTCAGGGGTCTAGCGATTTGAGAGAAGTCTTTAATAAAGCGCCTATAGAACCCTGCATGTCCCAGAAAGCTACGGATTTCTTTCACATTCGTGGGAGGTGGAAGTTGTTCAATAACTTCAATCTTTGCTCTATCCACTTCTATACCACATTCGGACACCTTGTGTCCTAGCACTATTCCTTCCCGAACCATAAAATGACATTTCTCCCGGTTCAGGACTAAGGAATTTTCTTCACACCGTTGTAAGACTTTATCTAAATTCTCCAAACAATCGTCGAAGGTTTTTCCATAGACGGTGAAATCGTCCATGAATACCTCCACGATTTTCTCAATCATATCAGAGAAAATAGACATCATGCACCGTTGGAAGGAAGCCGGAGCATTGCATAACCCGAACGACATTCGTCGGTATGCGTAAGTTCCATACGGGCATGTAAAAGTGGTCTTACTTTGGTCATCAGGGTGGATTGGGATTTAATGATACCCAGAATAACCATCAAGGAAACAAAAGAAAGAGTGCTTTGCAAGCCGTTCCAACATTTCATCAATGAAGGGTAACGGGAAGTGATCTTTCTTTGTAGCCTTATTGAGTTTTCTATAATCAATGCACATACGCCACCCAGTGATAACTCATTGAGGGATGAGTTCGTTCTTCTCATTCCTAACAACCGTCATTCCTCCCTTCTTTGGCACTACTTGGACAGGACTAACCCACTCGCTATGTGGCACAGGGTAAATAATCCCAGCGTGTAGGAGCTTAAGGACCTCTTTCTTGACAATGTCTCGCATAGCGTTGTTAAGTCTGCGTTGTGGCCCCCTTGAAGGTGTGCAATTAGGATCGATAGGGATGCAGTGAGTGCAGAGAGCAGGACTAATGCCCTTGAGGTCTTCGAGTGAGTAGCCTATGGCTGATCTATGTCTTTCAAGAACAGTGACGAGTTTTTGTGTTTCTTCTTTTGAAAGTTTGTCACTGATGATTACTGGGGTTTGTCGATTATTGTGTAGGAAGACATATTTCAAACCAGGAGGAAGAGGTTTCAACTCTATTGAAGGAGGTGGAGGTTTCTCATTTTGGTCTAGCTCAATGGGTTCTGCAAACTCGTCCTCTTCTTCAATGAAGTGTTCGACGTCGAAGGATGGTTGGGCCATTTCTTCTAAAGACGCCATTAAGGCCTCCTCAATAAGGTCTTGCTTCGGTTTGGGTTCCACTATTGTGTTTGTAGATCGGACAAGAGGAATAGTCATAGTGGAATTCCCAACATTGAAGTCTAAATGACCTCGTAGTGGTTTTTCCTGTAGAAGCCTCATGATTGGTCTGCCAATCAAGAGAGGAATCTCTGAGATGTCATAAATATGAAAATCTAGATATATCTCAGAGTTGTTGATTCTAACAGGAAATGTCCTTAAAACTCCATGGCTTTCAAGAATAAATCCTATTGGACCATGTAAAAGTTTTTGAGATGGAGTTAAGGACGTGTCGGGATAAAGAGTATCGGCTAACTCCTTTGAAATTATGTTTATCCCGATTGAAGGATTGTAGTGGACTTCTCTAGCAGACCCTCTAATTTGGCATAAGAGAATGGTTGAAGGGGAGGTGATTCGAGCTACCTCAGATGATAACTCCGCTTCGGTCAACCATTCATAACTCATAATTGCAGAAAGACTTTTGATATGTTCTATGCTAACCGTTTCTTCCTGCGGATCAGATGGAGTGGTCTTTTCTAGAGGTCTCGCTTGAATAGGAAAATTTGAGGTGTTTCCATAATCTTCAAAGATATCTTCCTCAAATGCAAAGGGAAGCTCTAGAGGAGATGATTCATCATCCTCTAGTTGGGTTTACGTTCCCTTTTCGAGAGGTTCCTTGACAACCAAATTACTAGATGAGTCAATTGGAATTTCTAATTCGGTTGCATGTTCCTCCTCTAATGGTTCGGGGCTTGGCTCGACTTCTTCTTCAGGGAATTCATCGTAGATGCCAGTGTATGGGGTGTTTTCAAGAATTTTGTCAAGGATAACTTTTCCCTCACTAATGTGAAAATGATCCTCCAGAAGATGTATCGAGGAATAGGGCAGCTTCTTTGCTAAGGCCATAATGGAAGTGTTGTAAAAGGACTTGGTCAGGCAAACACAAATCTGGGCCAGATGAGATTAAATTTGAAAAACTTGCCCAAGCTGCTCCTACGGTTTCTTTCTCTTTTTGTTTAAAATTCAGAATTTCACGACGAAGAGTGATAATTTGAGAAGTAGGGAAGAAAGCAAGACAAAATTTGTCTCGAAGTTCCTCCCAATTTCCGTTCACACTTCTAGAATTATGAGCATACCATTGTTTCGCTCTCTCAGAAAGAGAGAACGAAAATAGTTTCCATTTTAGGGTCACATGTTTCATGCCAGGAATATTCAAGCATGAACACAATTGCTCAAATTCTCGAAGGTGGACATATGGATTTTTGCCTTCTTTTCCCGAGAAAGTTTGTTCCCGAACCATTGCTATAAAAGCAGGGCAAATCTCGTAGCCATCTGTAAGAATAGGATGTGATGATTTTGGTGGCTCTAGTAGTTCGCCCTTTGGAGCGGAAAGTTTATAAATAGGAGTGGAATCCATGATGGTGGTATGAGAAAGGTGGTAAAAAGAAAAGGATAAACGGACGAACTTGATTCTAAACTAGCACAGCTACCGTTCCCCGGCAAGGGCGCCAGAAAGCTTGTTGGTATTTATTAACGCAAACAGAAAAATCCGCAAGCGCACGGATACCGATATAGCCTTCACCCGGGAGTATTCCAGAGTATCGATTTCCACGGGGAACGTGAAGTGTACTAGAAAGAGTTTAGAACGTCCTACGAAAAGTTTGATGATGTTGGGAGAGAGAGAGATTGTTTCTAAAGCCTCTAATCGATCTAAAATCTGAGATACTCTTGGGTTTATTTATATTGGGACATCAGAACACTAGCCGCGGAAAGGGGTGAGAAGGGGGCTAGGAAGCTCCAACTACGGTCCTACAAACACCAATCCGAACGTGGTGGAATACGTCGGCCGTCAGGGCTGTCACCACCTGGGGCTACCACTAACTATCCGTGGGATTGGGTGCAATTCCAGGTAACCACTAGACTAAGCACCACGCCTAATCTAAAGATTACTACTCTAGCGTTGCAAAGACTAGAGCACTTGATGCAAGCGGGAAACTAATAAATAAACTTAAAGTAAATACTGAATGAAAATAAATAAATAGAGAACTTAGAATTAATAAATAAAGAACCTGGAGATTGCTGAAGAACGAACTAGTTGCTGTAGATGTACAATGTTGATGAAGATCCGACAGGTCCGGATCTCCAGCTTTCTCCTCACCTCTCTCCTTGATCTTACAACTAGATGAACTAGAAGAACTAGATCTAGAACTAGAACTAGAACTAGTTGAACTAGACAACTAGAGGGATCTCTCTCTTCTAATATGAAACCCTAACTTTTGCTCTATAGATAGCTAATGAGAAGATGATTGAACCAGGGGGTCTGGGGTCTGTTTATATAGTCCTGAGGAGGTGTCTCGCCAACATACGATCCAACCGACCTTGATCTACGGCCAAGATGTGGTTTTATAGGTCGGTGGAGGAACCATCTGGAACATACCAGAAGCGGGGCCTGTCGGGGCCAGGGGGGCCTGATCGGCCTCCCCACTGGGCCGGTCGGCCTGGGCTGGGCCCAGGCCGAGCTCCGCCTTCGCGTGTGGGCCTCTTGTCCCTTCTAGATGCGTATTTTCTGGGAGCCCACTTCGGATGAGTTCGGGAGCCTTCTGGAGCCTTCTAGAATTCATTCTTTTCGCATTTTCCTGAATAGTCCCTGAAAATCACAACTTCACCAAAACTCATGGAAATATGTTAGTGTAAACCCTAACAAGGTGATCTAATTAATTTTTAGTCCCTTTCCATGTTTAGTTGACATATAAAAGTATACGTTAACAGGCGTCAACAGCGGGTAATTGCATATATTCTTTTAAACTAATATATACCGATGAACGTGGATCACAATACTAATTGAACACCTTCATGTGTGCAGGTTCCGCCGGAAACATGTGTGTTTCTGTTCGTGATTACTACGCCTACAAGTTTCAGATGCGACCTAGTATTTTCAATCCAATATTGTACGGGAAGCGTCTGTTTCAGCAGTTTGCCGTCGACACCTACGTGAAGATAGAAAGCTCGTGTCTTGACTACATCCACTTCAATCAGGATGCGGTGAGGGCTGACTTGTACCGGGGTTTGGTCGACAGCTACCGTACAGGCGTGGAACACGCGGACGAGGTTGGGAAGCATACGGTGCTTTCACCAACGTTCATTGGTGGTCCCCGTGATATGAGGCGTCGGTACATGGACGCGATGGCTCTGGTGCGAAAGTTTGGCAAACCGGATACCTTCCTCACCATGACGTGCAATCCGAATTGGGACGAGATAAAGAACGAGCTATATCCAGGACAAGAGGCACAGGACCGGCCAGATGTCGTGGCTCGAGTGTTCAGGGCGAAGTTGGAGGAGCTGAGGAGGCGGTTGTTGCACAACGACATACTTGGCAAGGTAAAGGCCTACGTATATGTCGTAGAGTTCTAGAAGAGGGGCTTGCCGCATGCACACTAGTTGCTGATAATGGAAAGGAAGTACAAGATCACGTGCCCTGAGCAGTACGACATGCTCATCTGTGCGGAGCTGCCGAACAAGAAGTTCCCTGAGCTCTACAGGATGGTGACGAAGCATATGATGCATGGACCGTGCGGGGTGCTAAATCCAGAATGCCCATGCACGGTGGGTCGTACTTCATGCAAGAACTATTGCCCGCGACCATTTTGTGATTCAACATCACAAGGCAAGGATTCGTACCCGCAGTACAGGAGACTTGATGATGGTCGTACGGAAAAGATCTTATGTCACATGCTGGACAGTCGATGGGCTGTGCCGTACAACCCGTACTTGATACATACTTTCAACTGCCACATTAATGTTGAGGCGTGCAGCAGCATTAAGTCCGTGAAATATCTATTCAAATATATCTACAAGGGCCATGACAGAACATCCGTTGCTGTTAGGGAGAATGGAAAGAAAGACGCCAACGGAAACGTTGATGAGATCACTGACTACAGAGAGCCCTGGTGGGTGGGGCCTCCCGAAGCGATGTGGAGGATATACGGCTTCGACTTACACCAGTGTCACCCACCGGTGTAGCCGCTTCAATGTCATCTCCCCGGCCTGCATATGGTTTCGTTTCAAAAACGGGACAAGGTTGAACGGGTTCTAAAGCGTCCGCGTATCGAGGAGTCTATGCTCACAGAATGGTTTAACTTCAACCATCACAATCCGAAGACTCGAGGAATCCTGTATCGTGACTTGGATCGCGGAAGATAAAGTTTGGGTTCCAAGGAAAAACTCGGTATACCAAGTTGGTAGGCTCGTATCTGCAAATCCAGCGGAGGGCGAATGCTATTTTCTTTGAGTTCTCCTGAACCACGTCCCTGGAGTGACGTCGTGGGACGACCTCAAGACAGTTAATGGTGTATGTTATCCTTCGTTCCGTGATGCTGCAATGAGGCGAGACTTGATAGAAGAAGACAAGTCGCTAGATGAATGTCTTACTGAAGCCAAGCTGCTGCAGCAAGCGTCTCTCATCATTTGGGACGAGGCGTCAATGACAAAGAGGCAGGCTGTTGAGGCGCTAGACAACAACATGCGTGATATAATGGGACGTCTAGATCTTCCGTTCGGTGGGAAGACGGTTGTCTTTGGTGGAGATTTCAGGCAGGTCCTCCCAGTTGTACGGAAAGGATCGAGGGTACAGATTATCGGTGCTTCCTTACGTAGGTCGTACCTTTGGCGAGACATGCGACATCTTAAGCTCGTGCACAACATGAGGGCCCAGAGTGACCGTTGGTTCGCGGATTATCTACTGCGCATCGGTGATGGCATAGAGGAGTTTAACAATGATGGTGATGTACGCCTTCCTGACGATATATGTGTCCCGTACTCTGGGGATTCCGAGAAAGATCTAGACACTTTGATCGATAGCATCTTTCCAAACCTCAATGCAAACATGACAAACAAGAACTACGTCACCTCCAGAGCTATTTTATCAACACGTAATGATTGGGTGGACAATATTAATTTGAAGATGATCAACAAGTTCCAGGGTGGGGAGATGGTGTACCATAGTTTCGACGAAGCGGTGGATGATCCGCACAACTACTATCCTGAGGAGTTCCTTAACACATTGACTCCCAACGGGCTACCTCCACATATCCTGAAGGTCAAGATAGGTTGCCTGGTAATTTTGCTAAGAAATTTGGACCCTGCAAACGGACTCTGCAATGGAACGAGACTGGTGGTTAGAAGGTGCCAAAGAAACTCAATAGATGCTGAAATTATCCTGGGGCAGCATACCGGGGAGAGGGTTTTCCTTCCTCGCATACCATTGTGCCCCTCTGATGATGAGATGTTCCCGTTTCAATTCAAGAGGAAGCAGTTCCCTATAAGGCTCAGTTTCGCCATGACGGTCAACAAGTCGCAGGGTCAAACAATACCAAATGTAGGAGTGTACTTGCCTGCACCTGTGTTCTCCCATGGTTAGCTGTATGTTGCTATGTCTAGAGCCACAGCCAGAACGAACATCAAGATCCTCGCCCTCCCGCCTAACGCAGAGGCAGAAGAGGAAGAGGCTAGAAGGCAGGAAGAGAAAAATGCTAGAAGTGCTAAAAAGAAAGGGAAGAGTGAGGGTACAAAAAGGGATGTGGTAAAAAAAGAAGAAAGCGGTACCAAAAGTTGATGGAATATATACGAAGAATATTGTTTACAAAGAGGTTTTAACACGGTACGTGAGGTTATATGATATTAATTGTTCATGTGTATCTTCACGTTTACTTTATAGTATAATTGGAATGATGTGATACAATTTAATATTTTTTATTTCTCTAGGTAAAATTAAATGCTCTATAATATTATGCATGGGATGGTGTTTCAACTCGGCATGGTTTGTGTCAATTCAATCATTCAGGTAAACAAAAATACAATTTATACTATGGTATTTACTATGATTTTCTTGTATAGAGCTATGATTTTCTGTTGATTATCTTTTTATAACGAAATATGGTTGCCGTCGTGCAAATAGAGTCATGTTATGTTTGATGCACAGTAGTAGTTTGCTTAGTTATTTTTTATCAAAGAAAAATAACACCGCATATTTCTTCGATCTCATATTGTGTGTGCTTTTTGCTTTTATTAAGACTTTGTTCACGTAATAGACTAGGCAGCTCAAGGGGGACAACAATGCCAGGTTTGATTTAATATATAGATAGAGTATAAATTGATGTACATCAAAAATATATTATATTTAGCTGTATTTAAATGCGGAGAGGAAATGAATGAAAAGGAAAAGTTTAAACTAATTACGGAACTCAATGCGAGATTAAAAAAAGACCCACCAATCGGTAAGTACAGTGAGTAAATATACCTTTTTGTATGTTCTATTATTGTTTCAAAATATACGACCAATTCTAACACACGACATCTAAAATTTTAATTAAAATCTTGTCTTACATACAGGATGCTATTAAGATACGGCGCAATTTCTTATCAACCTTTTGGCGCATGAAGCAAATCCCTGGGAGAAAAACCTACATGTCATGGTTAAAAATTATCTCTCGCGCATCATAGGAAGAAAAATAGATTAGATGAGATCGGCCTTTAGATGAGTTGAATTGATCTTGTCCATCAAAATTCAGTGTTGGTATTCTCATCCGTAGTGGTCATGTCGTTATTACTTTTGCAAGTTGTGTGAAATAAAGAACATCAAAGATCGTGCATATATTATTATTATTATTATTATTATTATTATTATAAAACTCATTGCAACGTCATTTGTATTGCACCATCAAAATATTGGGTCACTAAATTTTACTTTGTTCAAGAAAATATATCACACCATCAAAATATTGATACTTGTTCAAAGATATTGCCCGTAGCAACGCACAAGCACCTTTCCTAGTGAGAATATAAAGTGCAGAATTTAACTAGTCTCTTGGAATTGGTCTAAGGATGTAAGATGAGCTCCCGTGTAAACGCTATCCTAAATTCAAGACGGAATAAGGTCTAGTATGTTTGTCAAAAATAAGGTCTAGTATGATCGACCCATGTTTCTCATTTCCTGATGAGGGAATCCTCAATTCTCCCCCTTCAACCCGGCACTCCATATGCATGGGACCAACAGCTAGAAAGCTCGCACGTGGCTGGAAAATGCATTGCACCTTTCGATCTCTTTTTTTAGTTAAGGATGGAAATCCCATCCCTGTATCCATTCGTGACACTACAACAGTAGTTATACTCTAAATTGTTACAACACACTGGTGGAAAAAGGGTCTTCGATCCCGGTTGGTAAGAACAATAGTTCTCTAAAGACCTCTAGAGACTAATACGTAGAGACAAAAGGACCCCTCCTTTCTTACCGGGTGCCCAACCGGGACTAAAGGGGGGCATTTAGTCCCGGTTGGTATTACCAACCGGGACTAAAGGGGGAGCACGCGCAAGCGTTTGAAAAAAAAATTGAAAATCACTGGGAGGCCCTCACACACGCGCACGTCGCAAGTCAGAAGTCACGCGATTTTTTCACGCGAAATATACGCGTGCGCGGTGCGGGGATTCGAACTCGTGACCTGTAGTCTCGCGTGTAGCTTCCTTACCATCTCACCTATACAGCACATGTGATTGAATAGAGAATGCAATCCTCTTATAGTAACTCGTGGAAGACCCTTTAGTCTCGGTTGGTGTTACGAACCGAGACTAAGGTTGGTGTTACGAACCGAGACTAAAGGGTCGGAGCTCTCCAACCACTCATGGCTACGTCGCCCCAAAACCTTTAGTCTCGGCTCCAAAATTCAATCGGGACTAATGTGTAGGAACAAAAGTCGTTTTTCCACCGGTGACCGTTCGTAGACTTCAATCTCAAACTGAAAGTGCAAAAGATAGAAAAAAAATAGATTAACCTTCAATCTTCTTTTGCATGCTTACTTCACTCGACACCTCATACGCTTCTTACACGGGGACAGGAGCACCTCCACCATGACCAATCTTGTATGTATCCCATAGCAGTGCCTCCAAGAGGATGTGATGTTGACTAGTCGTATAAGTTTTTATCCAGGAAATACGAGAGAGGCGGGAGTCGCTTTTTTTTGCTAGGGGTGCAAATTGGTTATAATGTGGTGCGCCTTCGAACCTCTTTAGTTCAATTATTTGTATTACTTCTTCAAAATTGAACTAAAGAGGTACAAATAATTAAACTAAATGTGTCACCACATGACCTATAATGAAGCGAGATGCACCTAAGCATCTATTGGACATGTCCGAGCTCCTGCTGGAGAACAGACACCGACGAGTGGAGGTGCGCGACTATGGCAACCACAGCGGCGGAAGAAAGAGAAGGGTGGTCGGGGGGGGGGGGAGGTTGTCTAGGGCGGCAACGTGGCTATTGAAAGTTTATTATTAACATTTTATTGTGCAGTGGTATGAATTTTTGGAGGGAGGGATTTAGTAAACCTCTAATAACTGATTTTGGAAAGGATTTTTTTAGGAGGTTCTTGAAGTTGCTCTAAGACAGCAGCTCGTGTAGCCAAAACCAGCGGCTGCCACATGACCATGCTGTATGTTGAGCTTGCCGTCGCAACGCAAATTGTCACACAGCCTTGACATGTGACTGGACACCTGGGCACTAAGGGCATGTTTGGATGCAGCGTGACAGGCAACTCAGGCTCCAGGCAACGATCTCTACCCTAGGCTGATGAAATCATGCGTCTGAGGTTGCTGCCTAAGTCAGGCAGCTTTGCCAGGTCTCCAAGGGCTTGTTTGGTTGCTTCCTGCCAGGCAGCACAATCCGACTCCAGGCAGTAGAAATCCAACGCATGGGATTGCTGCCAGGGCCAAGCAGGTTTCCGAGGACTCAAAGCAAACAAGCCCTAACAGCCCGGCCCATCACTCCACCACGTTTTGTTCCCTAACTCAAAAGATTCTCAAAAGTGTACTCTCCTCATAGACACACTTTACGAATGACATTTATTTTGAGACGGAGAGAGTAGAAATTTATAGCCAAAAGAGAAATCTTCAACATCATGTTAGTGTACTAACGTCTAATATTTCGATGCGGCTGAAATTGTTTAAATAATTTGTACTCCAAAAAAGACCAAAAGCCCACTTTTGTTTTCCAAGTCTGGTAAATTAAAAGGAAAGAGTTCAAATTAGTACCTTTATTTGTTAATATATGACGTTAGTTAGTTCATTTTTGATGTAGCCAACGTCATATATTAAAGGATGGAGGGAGTACTCCCTTCCTTCAAGTACATAGAGTTTAGATAACCTAATAAACTATGTTGTTGTTCCAATTAACCTTAAACTATGCTATTTGGCTCGCTTACCTCATAATACAATTTGTCATTTTTTCCCTCCATACCCAGTTGAATTTTAATTTGAGACTTTGCAACTTGTTAGTAGACATCATATTCTATATTAAAAGATGTACAATTTTTTCATCATTAATTTTATATAATTTTGTATATTAACATTAACTTTTATTATTAAATATCTTACCCTACATTTTGATGAAAAACATGATATGGTTTTTTTAACATACCTTATGTTGTCTACTATAAACTAGCAAAATTTGAACTTCAAACTCAATTGTCCATGAAGAAAAAAAAAGATAAATTGGGTTGATGAATAAATTGAACTAAATGATATAGTTTAGGCCTTTAGGGGTTAATTGAATAGAGAAATACTTTAGAGATTATTCAGATTTTGGTTATCCTTGAGGAGGTAATTTGAATTGTTCTCTAATTAAAAACAAACACTATTGATGAGGTGCACTAGTGTCATTTCTTCCGAGCCCTTTGCACTAGTGAGGGACTTGGGGCACGAGCAAAATCAACCAGATAGCCCCGGGCTGATTCCCCGGGTTGCCCAATCAGCGGATCCCGACTACCAACAAATTAAACAACACGACAACCAAACCGGCTCGATCCATCAAAAGTAAACGGCTCACAAGTTCGTTGATCCTTTCTATGGTTTCCAGGTCAACTATATAATTTTTCTTATGATGCACGCATTGACCCTTGGTCTAATCATCTCAACCTGCACATGCTTAAGGATTCCTTAACTCCACAGTACCACCACTAAAAATACGAAGCGACTTGCAACGGCAGCAACTTTCCATCACCGTTTTTCAGTAATATTTTGGCCTGATGGCCACTGATGAACAATCCAAAACAAGGTCAAGGAGCTATGGGGCGAAATAAAAGTGGAGCACCGACTAACCTGCTCCGGCATTCAAGGCTGCAATGATGGCGGCAGCGTGTTGCTCAATTGAGGCAAGGAGTAAATGAGCCGGGATGCGACCCTCTTCCCTGCGTTGTTGTACAGCCAGATCCAGAGTAAATGCTATCCAATTCATCAGAGGAAATGGGAGAAGGGGCGACTGGGAAATTGCTTGAATTGTTGTACTCCATTTTGGGTTGACGTGATTGTGTTGTAAAGAGATTCTGTCTGAATAAAAAACCAATTGGATTATTATGTCTATGCCTTTCTTGTTTAGGTCACATTTCTTTCAAACCTGAGATCATGTCTTCCCAGCTATTTATGCAGTAGTAGACTTCAGCCATTTCAGATCTTCAGTTAAGAAATTACCCTACTGAAGCAATGTTGAATGTACAGTAAATAACAATGCAAGTACTGCTAATCTACTACACACAATTGTGAAATGCTCTATGAAAAACATATGGAAATCCCGAGCCGTAAATCCTTCCATATAGCCACCATTTCTTCCCCTCGCCAAGCAATGCAAATTTCCTGCGATCCAATGTTTGCAGAAGAAGATGGCAGGCAGGCATGCATGCGTACACAGTTACACGGGGAGCGGTCGAACGGAGGAGGAACCAGGTGGAAGATCTTGGATCTCCGCTTCGCTTTGCTTCACAAGAGGCCTCTGATCCAGAGCAGCGTCCGCCGCGCGAACGACGGCGCCTCGTCGGCCCTGGAGCTCAGGCCGTGGCCGCCGCCGGCGGACTCGAGGTCCCAGTCCACGACGCTGCCGCTCGCGCTCTTGTCCCACGTCGACACGTTGTACTCCGACTCCGTCACGGGGCTCACCGCGTCCGCGCGCAGCTTGGGGACCGCCGCCGCCGCGGTCACCCCGACGTCGCTCGCCGCGCGCTGGAGCGCCGAGGGGAGCCGGAACGAGGAGACGCGGCGCGAGTTCGAGCAAGACCCGGCGGCGATTGCGCCGCCGGAGGACACGTCCTTGCGGCGCGGCCCACCCGTCTTGGAGATCGAGAAGCTCTCCTGCTTGTCCACCGCGGCCTTCGACGGCTGCTGCTGCTTGGGCGGCGCGTCGAAGCCGCGGAAGCCTTCCCGCTTGGAGTGGCAGTCGCACTCCGACATGGCGACGCGGTGCCCCGGCATGCGCGTCGCGGGGCGCTTCTTCTCCGGCGGCTTGACGGCGACGCGGAGCAGGGAGCTCTCGTCCATGACGTACTCGTAGGTCCCCATGGAGAAGCACCGCCTCACGTCCTGGCTGCCAGGGTTGGCGCTGCCGCCGGCACCTTCTGTGGCCTGGCTCCTGAACTTGCCGAGCTTGACGGGGACGACCACTTCGTCCTTCTTCTCCACGGGCTCCGCGGCGACGTGCTTCCGGTCTGGCCCTGCCTCCTCCTGCTCCATGACGAAGCTGAGGCGCGCCGAGGACGCCGCGTCGAGGCGATCCGAGACGGAGGCCTCGGAGCCGGACTCGAGGACGAACACCAGGGGGCTGCACCCGCCGCCGCAGGGTGAGAAGTCGCCGAGGAGGCTGCGGCGGCAGAGCGGGCAGGTGGAGTGCGACAGCAGCCACGTGTCGATGCAGTCGACGTGGAACGCGTGGCTGCACTTGGGGAGGAGGCGGAGGCGGTCGTCGTCCGCGAACTCGCAGAGGCAGACCGCGCAGTCGAAGGGGTCCTTCCCGCCGGCGCCGACCACGGCGCCGTAGAGGAACACCGGCAGCGCGTCGATGAAGGACTGGTCGACGCCGGCGTCGTGGAGGTGGAACAGCTGCTGGAGCTGCCCCTGGAACGCGGTGGCGTTCGCGTCGCCCCCGTACCCGTCGCCGGCGTCCCGCGGCGACGGGCGGAGAAGGAACCGGACGAGGAGGTGCAGCAGGCCGGAGACGAAGAAGATGACGGCTAGGATCAGGATGATGAGGAGGACGCTGGGGCTGATCCTGCTCTGAAAGCCCGCATCAGTGGACGACGCGGCCGCCGCCACCGGTGGCGGCGGCGACAGCAGCGGCGGGAGCGATAACGGCGGCGGCGGAGGCGGCGGGAGGTACGGAAGGGGGAGCTGCAGCGGCGACGTGGGCGGCAGCGCGGCGTAGTTGATGGTTGCATGCATGGTGTAGTGGCTCATGGCGCCGGGTCAGGGGGTGAAAGCGCCTGACCCGTGACTCGATCTAGAGAGAGCCAGGTAGCGGAGGGGGAAGAAGACAATTTGGAGGTGGTCAGCAGCAATGGTGGGAGTGCCGCCTGAATCGGGTGTCGTCTTCTTGTCTGTCGCTTCTTCTCGCGATGGAGACAGAAGCCAAGGAGAAAGAGGGGATCATCGCTGGGAATCTTGCGTTTGATCTTTGTAATGGAAAGAAGGAACAGAAGAACAAAAACACAGCTTGAACAGAAGCGGGTTTGGAGAGAGGGAGAGAGAAGGGGGGGAGGTCCCGGGAGGAAGCCAGGGAGGTCAATGTATTGGAAAGGGATGGATCCTTAATGTGGGGAGAAAAAAATGGAGGGGAGAAGGATGGTGATGTTGAGAAAAAAGAACGAAAATGAAAAAGAAAAGTGAATAATGATCCCAAACAAACTTTCGTTCTTAAAAGGGAAAGTTGTGATTTTCTATTAAGTCTTAACTTTTCTAAAAAATAGGAAACATAGCATATAGTAATACCAAATAAATTCACCATGATTCTCAAAAAAATAATAATAAATTCACCATGAAGCATATTTCACGGTGAATTTAATAAAAATTAATTGATTGTTATAGACGTTGGTGTATATATTTTTTTTTGTAACAATTACAGTCAAAAGTTAGATATGTTTAACATGGAAGAAAAAAACTAAAACATTTCCATTTTTAGAACGGAGGAGTGTGATCCATCTATACTTAATTTTTCCTGGTAACCCACAACCTATGGATCCAAAACAAAATTCGCTGCTTCAAAAAAAATAACTATGGATTGATGTGTATCGAGGAACAAAATCAAAGGTGGAAACACTCAAGAAATTCTTAGCTTCTTCAAGAATTAAAATAGTCACGTCTCTAATTGAAATTAGTCATTCATATGCTCTCTTATTGAGACTAGCATACACAATACAAATCTCAGGGAGAATATGTGACCATCTAAAAGTGGTCCAAAGCGAGTCCATCTTGCTTCCATCCCAGATCATCATGGAGGGGAGGGAGTTCATTTCAAAACCTGTTAGAGTTTAATGGCGACGCATGGTCGAAGAAGAGGGTAGGTTTGCGTAATTAGTGCACTTGTACTACGTACAACTAGTAAATGTCCGCGAACATATGGGCATGGATGGTTACATAGAAGTTGCATGCTATCTTTTTTTATAAAAAAAAAACACTTGTGTGAATGTAGATTTGATCCTCCTTTCGAAACCAAACCATTTTCTTGGGAGCCATAAACTAGTGTCACTCCTATAGTCCTGACCGCAGTTCAAGATGATGTGTGGACTTTTGAACAGCGGACAAAAGAGAAGAGAGATTAGAAGCACACAGCACCAACACCGAGAAGTTCCATGGTTGCCTGGTTGGTTGGATCTTGGTGACCTGATTTTGACTTTGCAAGAACACCTATCAGCAAGCGGCTCAAAGCCCCATCAAATCCCTCCTCCCATTTTCTACCACTGCCAGTGGGCCCTGGTAATGGCTGGAGAGAGAGAAAGAGAGAGTAGAGAGAGAGAGAGAGAGAGGTGGTGACTGGTGAGCTTCTGTACGGGGCTATACTGTGAGATATGAATGCCACTAGGTTCCTAGGTCAACTTGCTAGAGGTCCGTGGAACATGAACAACGGTTCGAAATCTTTGTTGAAGCTGGCGGATCTAGCCTAGTAGCCTATATTTTCATGTCAAAGTTGCCCGTCATTTTCAGCACAGGTGGAAACTGCTTATTTCTGGAAATTGATTGAATTAACTAAAAAAGGATATTATGAATTCATTTAGACTGGTCACAATTTCAGAAGTATTTGATTCAGTAATTTTATTATTATTATTGTTGCACTATAGGCATATTTTGAAACATTTTACTTTATAAAACCCATAGATTCCAGGTGCCGTATAAAATCTCGAAGCTGGAGGTATGGCAAATACCACGTGTGGCAACTCCCACATATCTTGAAATACCAGCTCGGAGATTTTTCTAAAATTGCCAAAACGTAATTTAATATTTGTGCCGTGGTGAAGTCCTAACAGCAACAATACAACCTCTTGCTAGGATCCTAACGATAAAATCGAGTCGTTCATCAATGATCTAACTTTGTCCGTATACTCTTACCAGCCACCGCTTGGGCTTCAAATTCCTGATTCAGGATAAATAAATAAAAACTTTTGATCGGTCCTACAATTTTTTTAAGTAAAGCATGATGAAAGACGTTGATATGTGAATATATCAAGCAAAGAAACGAGCTGTGATGAAGCGCTTGATAGATGAAGATACTGTATAAAATCTCGGAGCTGGAGGTATGGCAAATACCACATGTAGATGTAGTACTGGTAAACATGTCTACGTGTAAGGTCAGTCTTAGTGTAAGTTTTATGAGCACAGTTACCTACACTGAAAACTAGGTAAATGTCCCAATGGAGTTTCATGGTGATGAAACTTTCCTCACATTTCATGAAACTCTCACATTCTTTCTTTTCGCTACGTCAGCAAATTTAATACAGTGAAACGCTCCATGAAATTCCACTGAGATTGGCCTAAACAAGTACTCCCCAACACTCAATTACTAGTTTTTTTTACTGATTATAAAATTGCCAATATAATTCATCAATCGTGATAATTCAATATTAATGCCGCGGTGAAGTCATAACAACAACACTACAACCTTTTGCTTGGATCCTAACGATAATAGTCGTTAATCAATCATCTAACTTCATTTGTCCATCTACAAATTCGTGAATCAGGAGAAATAAATAAAAACTTTTAGTGAGTCCTACAAAAAAATTAAATAAAGCATGATGGAAGACGTTGATATGTCAAGCAAGAAAGGAGCTATGATGAAGCAGGTGTAAAACGTAGCGCGACCAGAGTTGGTTTGGGCACCGTTGTCATCCATAAATGTGTGCCCCCAACTCTCGGGATTCAATGGGAGAATCCGTGGCAGCACGCGGTACAGCACGTATGCGCGCGCAAGCAAAACCGTCGGTGCGCGAGACGCAGCACCGTTGGCGGCGGCAGCCGTACAACTCCGGCGCGGGTGAGTAGTGTTCGTCGGTTCGTCCCGTGATTTTCCGTATGATCTTGCGCGGGTGCTTCGCTTTGGCCTCAGAGTTCAACTGTTCATCAAAGAGAGAAGTACTGTAGGAGTACGTACAGCAGAGGAGCCGTGCATGGACAGCAAGTCAGCAACGGTTTGCATCCGTCCAGATCAACAGGACGTCACGGCCAAGGACAGCAGCAACTCCCAACCCCGAAAGGCGAATACTCCCCCTCCTCTCCTCACTTTTTCCTTCCCCACCATTGCAAAAGCCGGGACGCCGGGTTGACCCCCACACCCGCCATGTTTCCGCGAGCAACGACGACGGGCGCTTCGCTTCCGCTTCTTCGTTGGTCCGCGTGGACGGGGAAACGTACGTCAACGACCCGACGAGACGGTGCGCTGCGCGCGCCGCCGAGCCGCGTGATTGCCGCGGGCAGCATGCGCCGAGGCGATGGCGCGCGCGGCGCGCGTCCTCAGCTCCCGTGGTGGCGCGCTCGGCATGGCATTCCGTCCCCCACCCCGTGCCGGCCGACCGGGGCGGGGAGCCGAGCGCGCGGCCCGGCTTTCGGAGCGCGCGACGGGTCCTCATCAGGGACGGAAAGGCTGCGCGCTTTGCCCAATCCGCAGACCCCAGCCATGCATAACGCATCGCATCGCATTGGATACGATACGCGACAGAGGGCGCACAGAGCGGCGGCAGCTTTGCCGTCGGGATCATTCCGGTTTGTGCCCTGGTGGTAGTGATACGCATTGCTGTTATCGCGGTCGCGGGACCTCAACTTTTGTTTGGCCTCGTCGTGGGGCGGCGGCTCATGGGGGCTTGGCCTGGAAGTAGGGCATCATCCTCGGAGTCCGGTGTAGTCTTGGCTCTGAACTCTGGTGGTGGGTGGAGCAGGGCCACGATCCCTTGCTCTATGCCGAGCTGCCGACCTGCATGCGCGGTGGTGGTGTGTGCCATGTTTTGTGAGTTGTGAGTCACTCCAACCCGCGCTTACCTTCTCGCTCAACCACGGCAAGGCCGCGTTGCTGCTGCATTTGGCACTCCGGTTCTGTACGTCGTTGCTTTCTCCCGACTCGAAGAGCCGCGACCAGCAAACAGGCCGCCTTCCGTGCCGAAGTGCCTGCGCGTGGTCCTTGTCCTCCCCCTGGGTGTGGATGTGGGTGAGGCGAGACGACCCTCGGGAAGCGAGGTGAGGACGACCTGGCGGTGGACGCCGGGCTGGCAGAGCCAGCGGCTTCTCGGATCCATCAATTGCTACGCCCGACGTGCTATTCAATCCAGTTCAGTTGGGCCTAGATACCGTAGACTCCGTCTTTGGAACATTAACACTCCTTGATTACTGCTAGCAAGACAGCTTTGGTACGAGAGTGGTCGGCACATGCATGGTCAGGACTCGGAAGAAATGAATGTTTAGGCCGGTTAACTACCTATAATCATCAGGTAGTTACAGACCGGCTGACACGACAGATTGCTGACATGAAGATTTTCATCCACACTTAAATTAAATCTGTGCTGGGCAACGTGTTCAAACGAGGAGGCAACATTGTTCGCTTAAAGTTGTCAACTGCTCGCACATGGCTAGAAGGCATGCAAAGGGAAGTGAAGTGAAGTGTGGGGGAAGTGAAGTGAAGTGTGGGGGACACGAAGGGCAACGTATATGCACGAGTGGGATCAGCAAGCCAGCAACTACGAAGTGCGGATGAGCTAGCACATACTCCCTCCGTATCGAAATATTTGTCGCTGTTGATCTTTTATTACAACTTTGACCATTCGTCTTATTCAAAAAATTATTACAAATATATAAAACGGTAAGTGGAGCTTAAAATATTTGTAATAATAAAGCATGTAGCAAATAAAATAAATGATACTTGTATAATTTTTTTTGAATAAGACGAATGGTCAAAATTGTAAAAAAAAGTCAATAGTGATAAGTATTTTGATACGAATGGAGTACTGCTACTCATCCAGGGCTGCTGCTGCTGGGCGCGAGATCGTCGGCCCTCCTGTCCAGGGCGGCAGGGCAGCGCCCAACAACCAGCTGCGAACCACCATATCCATATCCAGGCCGGCCTCACTTATGACTGCGGATAACCTCGCCAGTCACCCCTCGCTCGGTGCTCGGCGGCGTGGCGCGCACATTGGTGTCATGGTGTGGCAGCGCCCTGCTGCTGTTGCTGCCTGCTGCTGCCGTGCCCGGATGTGGTTGCTCGACCGCCTCACCTGGGCCTGGCAATCTGGCATGGCCGGCACGTTACCTACTCCCCAGCTTTTGCAGGTGACCCAAGCCCCAACTCTGGCGGTCGCCGGACCGGACGTATATACTGCCGTGTGCCCGTTGTTCAGTGCGACGCGCGTACGTACACAGCAACTACCAAGTACCATACAACACGAGTACACGACCACAGTACCATACAACTCCAAAGTAATTCTCGTACTCGCCTTTTGCACTTTGGAGTTTGAATTTTCCCCTGTTCCGCCGAGTTTTTGGGTTTTATAAAGGCCGTCAATTTTGGGCCCATAACTCTCGTCGGTCCAGAGGGACGGACGACGGACGGGCGGGCCTGTGTGTGTGCGCCGCAAATCGTCTCAGGAAAGGAACTGGCCCAACAGTGCTGGCCCAACTCTCAACCCGACCGTTGGAGTTCGGCTTCCTCCCAAAGGCACCGGCCGCCGCCACGCGTCGCCGGTCAGCCGCAGGAAGCATCTAGAAAGCGCCACGTCGACCTTCTCCTCCGCCACCTCCCCTCCGCTTCCAGACGCTCTCTCTCTCGCACCGACTGGCAGACAACCGCGGTTGATCAGCCGAAGCACGCAATCCCCGTCTCCAGGAGACACCAAACTCTCCCAAAACTCTCGCTCCAGTCAGAACTCAGAAGGATCCCCAAGGCAAGGCGTGCACGCACGACACGATGGAGAAGAAGGATCTGCTCGGAGTCCGCAAGCCGCCGCCGCCGCCGGCGAAGCGGCGGCGCAAGGTCGCGGCGCCCGCGAAGGACTCCGGCGGCGGACGCGCTCGGGGCCTCGCGAAGGCGGTCGCCGCATACCTCGCGTCGGACTCCTACATGTACGCGCCGCTGGTGTCCGCTCCGCCTCCTACCCCGCCGCCGGCGGCGGTGCCCTCCGCGGCGCCTCATGTTTCCACTCCCGGTACGTTTAAGTCCTGAATCAACTCTCCGTGCGCTCAATTTCGCATCAAATGTACAGTTGTGAGCACCGCGCAAAGTTTTTTCCTCCTTGAGTCGAAATGCCGAGTCGAATGTAATTTTACCGTTCGGGTTTCTAGGGTCATTTTGGGGATGCACTCTTAACTCAAATCCTGGGGGTTGAATTCAACCATTTATTCCCAGAACTTGCATTTTAAGGGAAAGGAAGTGATTAACAGGCTGTTTGTGGAGCGGCCACAGGATTCGTTGAAGTGTTACTATATATATATGGGCGGCGTTTATGCTGCAATTATGTGACAATGCTTGGAATAGGTACAGTAGTTTTAGTTATTACATAATAAATACCGAACGTCATGAATATGTAATTTAGTGAGGTTGCTGTTAATGACAAAATTGTCGATAAGCACCTGATACACACCAATGTGGCAATACCAGTGCCACATAGGGATGGAGCAGATATTACAACATTCGGTGCATTTCCAGGACCAGAATAAAGAGAGTTTGAGGATCCAAACCCAGCTCATTTAGGTGTACTACATACCCTTGATAATGGTCATAGTTTTAGAAAACCACATGTTTCTTGGTGACTTGAGGTTAATTTAATTTCCTATAGATCATTGTCACCTATTGTTTAGTAGGGTAACATAAATTTTTTGCAGTCTTCAAGGCCTTGAATTGAATAATCTGGAGTCAGTGTCTTTTTATTGAATCTGTAGCTTACAGGAGTATCCCCTTTTCGGTGCTTAATGGCCGGCATGTTTATATCTACTGCATCACTAATTAATATCAGTTTTTCTTTGTCGTGTTAAGTGTTCACATTACTATACATTGCCGTGCAAATTGTGCAGAGAAAGAAGTCACACTGGTGCAAAAATACAGAGGCTCTTGGCAAGCTACCTTTACTGCCAACTAGAAGCATTTGTGGACATGTTGTTGGTTGGTGTTGTTCATGCAGTTGTGTCCTTCTAAAGCACTACCATTGTTGTTTCCATACTCTGTTATGTTAATGCCTAGACACTGTTGGTTAGCAATCTAATCTACCTTTCTTCTCGAGCTCTCATGTTATCACTCACTGTTTTAATATGGCTTTCATAGTTACTATTATCCTGCCTATTTGGCGTTATAATCTTCCTCACATATCTTTCTCTATGGCTGAATTGTGATGTTGTTGTTGGCATTTATTATTTTGCTGTCCATCTAAGTTACTGCTCTTCCTGTGCTAATGTAAATCAAAGAGAATGAGCATTTTGGGAAACATGAATGTGATATATCTCTTTTCTGGAGTTTTGGATTACAGTTGTTAATCTGTAATGTTATTCTTGTTTTACGTACTTCCCTTTCTCTATGCTGTCTATTTTGTCTCTCCTGAGCCATATGCTGTTCTTGTATCATTCGATCCTTTCCCTTTCTCTATGCTGTCTTTTTTGTTCTCTCCTTACGAAGAATATTTGACTAGTGTGTTTCCACTAATGTTTCTTTTGAGGAGCTTAAAACATCTTTCTAGTGGCTGTTGATGGCGTAGATTAGAAAAGAATGCACTCTAGCTCTTGGGCCACTTTCATTATTGTTCTCCGATGTAACTTTTGTTTGGGTTTAATAAGGTTAGTCACACAGAATGATGAGCCCGTGGGGGCAAGGGCAAGGGCAAGCATGGACAATCATGAGATCTCCTCTGATTTAAGCATTGTTGAATATGACTACTACGTGTGCTGGGCCTTATCAGAGAAGTACACTTCCATGGCCATGCCTGAGATTTTTGTGGTGCTAAATGTGGGGATAAATGATATTTAATCAGTGGTCCGGAACAGCAAGAGAAATCCATACGGAAGGAAGGAAGGAAGGTGGCCTATCTGAGTTGGTTGGAACATAAGAACAGGACCAGCCACATGCGTGCACATGGCTTAGAGACCCACATCTGCATGGACTTCCAACTGAATTTGGATATGCATGTAGCTGCAAACAAAACTTGATTTGCTAGTGTTAAATATGATCGAAAGGTTGTCCGTACAGTGAAATGCAAGTGAGGTTTTTATAGGTGAGGAACTAGTTCCTGCGCTGTCTCTGCGTTTTGATTTTTGAGCATCTTTTTTTGTTGTTGCAATTCTTTTTATTTATAGACTGATTTCAATGTTTTTTGTTTTGAGTCATGTTACGTTAACCTTTGCTGTGAAGTATTTTGAGTCCACCTTATTTCCTGTGCAGTGGCACCCACATGGGTAGTTCAGTGAGAGAATCAATGGTGATACTTGAACTGATCCCTTCAAAATAGACCTATTGGCCTTTCCTTTCTGCGGGACATGGAGATGGTACCGGTTGGTCTAACTGCTTAAGACTCGGGAATAGTCCCTTTTGTGGTTGTGATAAAGGATGCTGATCATGCGGAGGGATGTGCTGACGCTGTGTATATTGATGGTTCCAGGTGCGTTCTACCTGCCCATAGTTGAATGTTAAATGTAAATGTTAATTAATTCTCAGAACATCTGATGGAAACCTTTATAGGAGTTGCATGACAATTATGGCACCACAATTTTCTGCTAGATTCTGTCTGGATGATAAAATTTTCGTTATAAAGTTGCTTTTTCAATGCAGTCCCTGATCTTCTAAATGCGATGGAGATGCTCTGAAGACCCACCTCACCATTAGTCTATAAAATAATTCTCATCATCTTTGCCTCTTTTTCGTCTTCAAGGGAGATCAAACATGGGGAAGTCATATGCATCATCTTCATTTTTCCTTTTTCTTTATCTCCTAAGGGGTATTCTTAACATCTTATCAAGGCACATGCACCATGCGTCATATCTCTTGTTTGATGATTGCCTATTGCTTTGAGAGGACATCATTTGTCTTAGGTTCTTAAAAGTCCTACTAAACAACATTGGACAGATCCACAGTATGGCGACTTCTTGTCTGCATGCCATCTGTGGTTGTTGCTATTTGGTTTTGCATCATGTAACCTCCTAATGTGAACGATGAGGCTGTTCGGCTGGCAGAAGTTTGGCTTATCTCGGCTTGTTTTGGCTTATCTCCTCTCACATACTACTATTCATTCTACCAGCCGAGCACTATTCATTCTACCAGCTGAACAGCCTCGATGTGATAATTGAAGCTTTTTAGACTTCATGCCTGTCAAGGCCAAATCAAGTTAGCTACATATTGGATTAATTAAGATTTGGAGGCTTTCTTGAAACGACTAGTTCCTGTTGTTTAGCATATAAATTTTTTGTCCAAGGGGTGGCAGAAAAAATTGGCATTGTACCCCCGACTGTTAATGCTTTCTGTGCTGCGCTTATTCTGATGGGTGCTCCAGGTAAAGGCTTCAGCTGCTTCCAATTCCTTTTGTTATTTGACACTGCCTAAGTGTATTGCATGTGCCATTCTACTTTTCACAAAGATAAGCTCCAGGCTTCTCCTGTTTAATATGTTGATGTTGTAACATGTATTATTATTATTTTGGTAATCTAACATGTGTTCCTATTTTTGTTGTCTCTGGTCTTCAGTGGACTACAGCCTTGCAATCTCTGGCTCCTACTTATATGCTATAATCCACCACTGTTGCAACCACCCTAATCCAACACCTTTCCCATTGTACTCTCGTTACAGGCTAATGCCAAGCACATGCTACATGGGCTGCGACTTGTCTATGGTGGATAGTCCAAATCATAGCATTGCAGAGACACATGCTCACACATGGATGGGCTCCAGGTGCTTCAATAAAGCCACGCAACCCCTTGGAGCTGTATCATTAAGGTAAAGGTGTCTTGATGCCACTATATTATGATGGTCATATCATTGTACGCGCACTAGCTTGTGTGTTGATCCCAGATTACTTTCTGAGGTACTTTTGATTTTCGACAAGATTGGTTATCGAGCTCGCAAAAGTTAAGAGCACTGCGATTGTCGTCCGTACCTTTAATCCGGCTTGGCTGCATCTTTAGGCAATTGCGCGGCTTGATGCTCCCAGAATACATGCTTGCTAATTACATTGTTAATCTGGAGCCAAGTTGATTTGCTGCCAAAGACCCTACTTTTGGAAGGTTTTAAATTCTGGCCTCAAGGTCCTAGACCTGTGGTACAGTACATGTTAAGTGGATCAAGTTGGAGGTTAATAAAACCTTAATATCAAATCATCAATAGACCACCTAACCTGACATAGTAAAATCTGGTGCCACTGGGAAACCGCCAAGTAGACATAGCTGCGTTGGCAACCTGCAGGCTGTAGCTGAAATGCCATGGCAGTAGCCCATAGCTGGCCTGGCTGTGAACAATAATCCCAAGGGGAATATCCCACATGGCTGTGCTGTAAAATACAGAATCTTACTGTCGCCTGGTACACGTTGTTCCAGTGTTGTTTTCCTCCAGTGTCCCGAGTTCCCGACAGGAAGCCTTGGCTCAGTAGAGTGCACAACTCTTAGCTCCCACGGTTGAATTTAATGTCACCCACTGAGAGACAACTCACTAGATTCAAACTAATGACCACCTTCTTCCTGAGGGCTGCGTATCTCTGCTTCCTGAAGTTGAAAGGTAGCATTATGTTCTGGTCGTCTGAATAGGAATCAATGTGCCTGCTAAGGAAGTTGATCGCAGTATGGAGTATCTGCATGTACCTTCTGCATCTAAGATTGCTTAAGCCTGGACAAGATATAAAGCGCACAAGAATGTTCCTTTGATATTAATTGGCATATAAATATACATACCCATCTCCCTGCCAGATAAACAATGGCTTGTTTTGCAAGATTGTTTTCACCCAAAATGATAAATTGGTTATAGGGTGGCATGAGAGAAGGGACAGCGCTCTCCAATGATGTGGAGCAAAAGGCCAGAGAGCAGTCTTGCGTGCACATGCCCTTCTTGGACGCTTCCTCTGGTAGCCCAGCTGCTATCTATCTGGTCAGCAGTACATTTATGCATGAATTAAATCCCCGCACGTACTATGTGCTCTATCTTCATCATAGCATCCTTTTCAAGCTAGGATGATTGTAGATCACCCGGTTGATGTGACACGTTAGCATATATTCTCCTTGGGTAAAAAGGATCAAATCCCACAATATCAACCGTCTGTCTGTCTATCTACCTGAAGCAATGGACTTGACAGAAAGAACTTCCCTTTCAGTGGTGACACCCAATTTGGCGGTCTTGCTTGGGAATCAAAGCTATAATATTTCTGTATTTTATATAACATTTCATCTGATGTTCTGATCCACAGGGAGGCATGCTAATGTAAGGGTCCGTTTACTTCACCAAATTTTCACCAACAACCCGTCACATCAATCTTCTTTCCACTAATTTGGAGTATTAAATGTAGATTAATGACAAAACCCATTCCACGACCCCTACCCTAATTTTCGAGACGAATCTAACGAGCCTAATTATGTCATGATTAGACAACATCGTGCTACAGTAATCAATCTCTAATGACGGATTAATTAGACTTAATGGATTCGTCTCGCAATTTCCGATCCATTCGTGTAATTATTTTTGTAAATAATCTACGTTTAATACTCCTAATAGACCTTGAAAGGGGACCCAAAATTTTCAGTTCGCCAACTAAACGGGCCCTAACAATGTTTGAAAATCTTCACTCGGATTATACTCTGGCTGGACAAGAGAATATATTGTGCTACTTGTGCTTTCCTCACAATCTCAACAAGATCCAGCACTGTAAGTATAGTTTAATAATCCAGAGCTTGATCAATTGATTGATCGACTAGTATGGACTGAAAGAAGGATTGTATTGTCCTTACTGTTATGGTTATGGAGGGTTTTAAGAGTGTGACTGTTAGGTGCACAGAAAGTACGCGTCCTTCTAATGAGTAGCCCGATCATGATCACTATTCAGTAGGAATCCATTAGTCGTAATACCACGGATGCTGCCATCCAAATGATCCTGTATCTGCAGGGATCAACACACTTTTTTTTTTTTGCTATATGAATGTGGCTGCATGTGTTTGTGCATAGTCTTAGAGGTAGTGCCAATGACAGGAGGCAAGAAACGGCAGAAGAGCTATGCAAAAATCCATTGTACACACACCGACACATACAAACAAATGAAATACATGAACCATGCACGCAGACCAGCTAGCCTATTGGCAACCACCAATCAAAGCATTTTCTTGCAATCAGCTGGATAAAAGGGCTGGCTTTTTCCAGCCAGATTTAACTAATAGACACACTTCCATATGTGACCAACCAATCACATAGGGGTGAGGCAGTGGCACAATATGCTACTAGTTTGGTGGGTGCTAGGGAGGAGTTGAACAGAGATGGCCATGGCAAGAAATGTAGCTAGGTTCTCTCTTCCCTCTTACATGTGCAGTGGCGACTGGCATGCAAACGATCGACTGCCTTCACCAGAGCTCTCTCTACACGCCGTAGATGTCCGAGAGCTTCCGTAAGATGGCCACCTTCAGCTCTAGTGCGCAGATGCACTCGGCGGTTTGCCGGAGCACCGCCTCAACGTCAGCTTTGCGACGAGCACCCACCGGCACAATCTTCTTGAGCTCCCGGAGGCGCCTCAGCACCATGAGCTGGAACGGCCTCCTCCTCCTCAGGGACACCATTCCTCTGCTAAATTTGATGCTCTTTCCTTGTGTCACCATGGATTCTCTCTCTCTAGCTCTCTCTCTCTCTCTCTCTCTCTCTCTCTCGCAAGTGAAGAGTTGTATTAAGCTTGAAGTGTGTGGTGTGGGGGTGTAGTGAGAGAGGGTGCCTATTTATAGGAGAGAAACCTGAGAGAGGAGGCGTGAGATTTCACTTGGCCATGTGGGAGAGAACTAGGTTCTAGGCTGTAGACTGAGCTGTAAGGAGGTATACTTGGAGCCATCACAGACCATCAGTTTTTGTGAGCTTGCCCATATCTTATGACTGTGCGCAACTATTATTGGCTAGGAGTAGGGTGGCTCCCTGCTTATAGTTTAATCTAAAGAGGAAAACCTATAAGAACCTCCCAACGCTCATAGTCATATATGGCATGGTATAGGTTTCTGCCTCCCTCGACAGAGTTACTTACTCTTGTTTTTGTTTCTGTATGGTCAATTGTTGTGTCAGTGAGTTGGGCCATTTTGAACTGGTTAAGATATTTAGCTGGTTTTGGTGGTAACTGGATCAACCACAAAATTGCAAATAACAGAAAGGATCATAAAAACTACCTGATTCTGTTTAAATTTATATGCTCTGAATACTTGCTGAGAATGGCCTTGTTGCTGGGTTCCAAACAGGCCATGAGAGCGTATCGCTCAGCTCGCCGTGGATGAGAACATGCAAGCAGCTGCTGGCCTTTTGTAAGGGTGAACAGTGCCTTGGCCGGCTTGGGGGGCATGCAGCTGTTGAGGCTAGAAGACAGCTCGAGAAAATCGGGTAATAATTGCTTGACGTCTCCACGTCTCGTGCACTTGTTTCTTCCTTGCCATGGGGCTCTGTCCTCTCGTGCGGTCTATCTCAATCCAACCTGATGCCGAAATGGCCACTGCGCAAATAGCTGCCCATCATTCTGAGAGCTAACCACTTCGCATGATTGCTAATCGGCTCAACCGCATAAAAGGGTCATATAATAGCTGATCGTCTCTGGTTTTATCAAGCAATAAGTGTGCCAACTAACTAAGTAACATTTCCCTTGTCGGGGAAAACAACATTTAGCTGCATCTGTGCTTTGGATTATATAGTGGCTTTTGAAAGTGTTTTCTATGGTAAACTTTTTATAACTGTAGGTACAGTAATTATTACCAGATATCCAATTTTCTTAGACGGCGTATTTAACAGATGGATTGTGTGGAATTAGTAAGGACTACTGGACCAGCCCATGTAGCTCGCCCAGTATAGATAATTAGATATGTATGTAATCTAGGGTGCAAATAAAATTTTGTAGCCAAATGTTAGCAACCCATTCTTGATAGACTAGCTTAGCTGCAATGGTTTAACTAGCGCAAAACACTATTGTTCAAATCATCATCACTGGATGGTTATCAGTGCCTGCAATCATTGGGAGGTTCCATGTGACCTTTGTCAAGTTGTGGCACAAGCACAAACGTGAGCTACGGCCTACGACACCCCCATATTCCCATAGCAAATGTTTTCACTCTGAGCAAGTGCCCAAGCAGCTGTAGCCTGCCTGCACACACACATGGCCAATTTGGGCTGGAGCTTACCAAGTTAAAATTGCATGACAGTAGAACAACTGGTTTGAGAAGGCACACTTTCTCAATTTACAATCCTTGTTATAAGGGAATACTAGTATAGAAAGAATGGAGAAAGCTGTTCCAGTACCTGAGCTAATCCAGTTTATCAAATGATCAATAAAACCATGCATGTCGCCGCACGGTGAGTGATGGATCTGGCAGCTGGCGAGGGGATTCCCATTACTCGTTCGCCTTCTTCAGATTCAGATGGAACTGCACGTGCTGGCTGTTAGTGTCTACCAGTGTTCGTTCAGGAGGAAAGCAACATTTGTTCGGTGGCGGGTCTGGCGTAGCGTGGGCGGGCAGTTGACCGTCCCGGGCTGCGATGGCCTGCCTCGGCGGGGTGCCGGCCGGCCGTGGCCGGCCTCTGGTGGTGTGCGGTGGCCTTGTCGGCGGTTGTGGCTTGTGGCGTTCTGCTGAGGGGTGCGGCTGCGGAAGTGGTTGACGGCGTCTTGGTGGCGCGGCCGACGGCGGCTTGCTTGGGCATGTGCCAGCGGCGCAGTGGTGGCGTGGCTGGCGACGCCCTGGTGTCGGTGCTCCGGTGACACCTTGGTGGTGTCTCTGGTTTGTCCTGGGTCGCCTTTCTCCGACGGCTGTGTGTCGACGGTGCCGTGGTGGCATGGCCGACGACGGTTGGCGTGGTCGTTTGTCAGCGACACCATGGTGGTGCTGCTGATTGTGGCCTCGCGGTGGCTCACCAGCAGCATCACGGTGATGCGGCTGGCGACGCCGGCCGTTCCCTTCGCCCCGCGAAGACGATGTGGGTGAAAACCCTTTCCTTCTTGGGACGACGTCGATGGCGTTTCCTGCGTCATCTCCTTCCTAAAGGTGGCGTCGAGCATCTTCGGTGTGGGTCTTGTCTTCTGCCCTTCGACGTTGACGGCTTTCTGTGAGAGCTCCTTCTTTTTCCTGTTTACCTTTTCTTAGTTGCGCTTTAGTTTTTGTTTAATTATAGCAGAGGGGGCTTATGAGCTAGAGAGTAGTGAAGAAGAGAGCTTTCAGTTGTGGCTCGTGTCGATGTCCCAATCCGACCGAGCAGAGTAGTTTGAGTTGTTTCTAGCCGATGCGTGTTGATGTCCCGATCCAACACACCGAGACCCTTTAGTTGAGTTGTGCGGTGCTGATTTGATGTCCCAATCCATTCCACCGGAGTTGTTGGTCTACGGACTAGAGTTGTTCGGGGTTTTCTACCCCCCTTGAGTTGTACGGTTTGACCTAGAGTTGTGTGGGATGGTGTTTTGCCTCCCTAGTTGTACGGTTTTCGGACCGGAGTTGTATGATTTTCGGCCCGGTTTCCCTTATAAACTGGGACAATTCTCTTCTTCTAATAAAAATTTGGAAAAGCGTAAGCTTTCACCGTCCCTTAAAAAAAAGTTAGATACGTTTGTAGTATGCAGTCTCCTGGACCTTCGTCAGTGTGCCATTTTCTAATTCTGCGCCTCAGATAGTTGAGACGATTAACTCTGGCTCTGTTTTGGTTTGTAGGGAAACGGTGATGCAAATCAGCTTACTGGGAGTCGATTCAACCTGGCAATCAAAGCAGTAGCGAGGGAGCTGCGAGACACGGAACATGTGTTGGTTTGCTGTTTGCACGAAGGCGCTGTTGAAGAAACAGGGGCAAATAAAGGCCCCGCCGGTGTCGATTTCGTTCTCTCCATTCCTATGCAAAGCTCCGTAGCAGCCGTGGTATGTTCTGCAACCCCGTCGTCTGACGAACCGAGCTCTCCGCCGGGTTTGTCTTCTCAGAGAGCGGTCGTGTTTATCTCAGAGGTTTTTACCTATGAACCATTATAAAAGTTTCTCTTTATCTACGTACCATCTAAATCTGAGAAAGTCCCTAGGAACCATCAACTGAAAATTTCTTTCCCTGTGAACCACTGCCGTCCACTTCCGTCATTTCTTCCGTTTGACCATGCTGACATGTGGGCCCGGTTCGTGAAACCCTCTGTTCTCTTCTTTCCCCCACGCAGCCAGAGCCCCGAGGCGACCCTCTACGCACGGCGGCTGCCGGGCGGAGCTCGCCCGCGGCGACCCTCTCCTCACTCTGCAGATTGCAACCGCCCGCCGCCCTCTCCGCAGACCGCGTCCTCCCGGTGGCCAACCCACACAGTCGGCGAGATGCAGGGCCGCGCCGCCCCATCCCATGCCCCAGGGCCTCCCCTTATCCCGCACCAGATGAGGACGAGGACGAGGTGGTAGTTGATGGACGTGGACGACGACGGGACAGCCTCCCTCCTTCGTGACTTCCTGGAGCGCGCAGACCGGGCCCATCCTGGCGGCGGCGGCCGAGGAAGGCGACCGAGACGGGGTGGGCGCAGGGGGTCAACCGAGCGGCAGCGGAGCGAGGAAGGCGACCGAGACGGGGTGGGCGCTGCGGCCGTGGCGCCATGGGGGCGGATGGATTCGCTCCTCGGTGGACGCGGGACGGGTGTGATGGAGCTCGTCGTTCCGGCCGGCGGCGGCGAGGGAGCGGACGGTGGTGCGGCAGAGGGAGGTCCACGCAGCACGCACTCCTCCACGGACTACCATTTGCTTTCTCCAATCATCCGTCTCTCCCCATTTGTGCCCAGGCCACGGAGCTTGGAGGAGCTGGGGCTCGCCGATGCCCGCGGGACGGCCTCCCCGGCCGGCGGCTGTGGTCGTGGCCGTGGCCTCGCCGGGGCCGTCCCCAGGTCGAGCTCACGGGGTGGGCGCTGCGCGGGAGAAGAAGCGGATGCGGCGGCATGCTGCTGCTACTCGCGGTTGCGTCCACGGGTGTGTTCACTGTTCAGCTCCCTCTTCACCGTCGTTAAAGGTCCATGCGCCACCGATCCCCTCTGCTTCCCGTTGGGCGTGCTACAGCTTCGGCTCCCAGCCACGGAGCTCCTGGCCTCGCTCCTTGCCCCTGGACGCAGAGCTTCCTGCCTGTGGCGGCCTCCTCCAGCAGCCGACTGCAGGCGGGACAGGGACGGGCAGCCGGCGGCGGGCGGGACAAGGACGGTGCACATGCAGGGGTGGGCATGATCGCGGCGAGGGCAGGCTATCTGGAGCTCAGCGCGCACGGAGGCAGGCCAGGGATCGGCGCGCACGGAGGGGGGCAGGGCCGCCGGGAGTGGCGACGCCCAGGGAGGAAGGAGATGGGATAAGAGACCGACGCATGGGTCCAGGCAGGAAGGAAATGGAATAAGAGACTGGCATGTAAACCCCGCAAACTGATCACTCACGGTGTTGGAAAAATTTAACGGTAGTGGCTTGTAGGTAAAAGAAACTTAGAACATGGGTACATAGGAACTTTCTAAGACTTGGATGGTATATAGGTAAGGAGAAATTTTTATAATGGTTCGTAGGTAAAAACCCTAAATCTTATTGTTCGGGCGTATCAGATCGCCCTCACTGATACAAGTCAAAGATGGTGGTGATGTGATGAGGGTTAAACATCACCCGTTTATTAGGAGATGGCGATGGCTCTTCCTGTACTGTGACCATACTGTTCTGTCTGAAACCTCGCATGCCGACAGAGGTTCCCCTTTTCCCCTCTAGTCCTCTACACATCTCCCCTGCCCTAAATTCCATCCACTCCACAGTGAGAGAAGTATTCCAACTCGAGATCCAATTCGGTTCAACGCAGGCAGGGTCGTTATCAGAATTTAAGCAAGCATCAGCGAGGGAGGGGGGTGCATGCGCGCGGGCGGGCAGTGGTGGATCTATCATCCCCGTCCGTCGTCGGCACCCTGGCGTCAAGTTTGGCGTCGCTACAGGGAGGGAACATGTAATAAGGGATCCGAGAGTTTGCTCGATATGGCATCGCCGGGGGGGCACTGTGGTGCCGTCACTCCGGCCGGCCGTCCCCTCGCAATTTGGCCAGACAGCTCCACGATGCTCGTCGACAGAGCCGGGCAGCCCAGCCCGACGCGCCGAATCTTTTCGAATTCCGCGATCGGGGCTCGGGCTACTGGCTAGCAGCAGCTAGCTGGCCGCGCTCCGGCGCGTAGCCTGCAGAGCGCAGCAGGTGCCAGGCGCGGCCTCGCCGTCGCCGTCGCCGAGCTGTCTACGTTATCCGATCGACGGATCACCACCATGAACGGGGATCGCCTGCTCATCAGGCCTTCGCTCTGCCCCTCCCTGGACAGCAAGCACGGGGAGTCGGGGATGCTCTGGCCGCCGCCCGCCGGACAGCACCGGAACATGGCGCCCCCCCTCCTCCTCCCGGCGTGTCGCGTTCTCCTCTCGTCTCGGCCGGGCCTCGTCCAGCAGCGGGGGGCTTTGCGTGGCGTTGCATCCGCTGCTCGCTCTCTGTCTGAACCTTCACGTGCGCGCCTAGCACGGCCAACACGATAGTACGTGTATTCAAATGCCCCCAGGTTGTGGCGTCGTATGATTGGTCGAATACAACCAAAACCCGGCCAAATAATTCGAGCGATCGATCAGGAGGGGGTGGCCGGGCGCGTACGGGCGGCAGGCACGTCGCGTTGTGCCGCGAGGGCGCGCGCACGCGCAAGGCGCCACACGCGTGCCGACGACGTGGGTGGGTGGGTGGGTGCGGGCGCGCGCGGCGACGACGGCGGCGGGCCGGGAGAGGAGAGGAGAGCACGCACGTCAACGAGAGCTAGCGGGCCGAGAGGGACCGACCTGCTGGCTGCTGCCTGCTGTGTGCTGGTGCCGCTGCCCGCGCGCACAGAGCGCTAGTAGTACAGTAGCTCTGAGAGACCCGCCAGCTGGTGCGGGCAGCAGCGGCGAGCGGCAGGCGGGCTAGCGAAGCAACCAACCATGGCGCTCGATCGCCAGCTTTGTCCTCACGCACACGCAGACGCAGACGCAGACGCGGACGCAGGGACATGCGCGGCGCGGCCGGGCTCCCGTCCGCTTCACACGTGGCGAGCGGGGCCGTAGGGAGGCTCGGATCCGAGAGCGTGCATGCTCTGCGCGCGCGAGGCGATCCGGATCGGACGGCCGGGCGATCGGCCCCGCCCCGCCCCCACGCGCGCGCGCCCTAGCTGGCCGCTTGGCGTCGCGTTCTTCAATCGGAGGCGCCCCCACGCGCAACGCAAGCAGATCTGATCAGTGATCACCCACCTGATCCGATTCTTCAACCGTGTCGTCAAGCTGGCTGGCGCTCCTCCGGTCCTCCCCCCGCGTGCTCATGGATTGGTGGTGGCGCGGCACCGATCGGTGGGGTGGTGGTGGAGTGGAGGGGGGGTCCGGGCGGGCGGTGCGCCGGCCGGCGGGCCGGCGGGCGGGGAGGGCGCGGGGGGCAGGGCATACATGTGGCGCGGCAGGAGCAAGGAAGCAGGGCGCATGTGCGCGTCGCCCTCGGCCGCGCGCGTGGACAGCGTTGAACCCCATGCACGTGCACCCCCGCAGCGCGGACTCGCGGGCGGGGGCCAGCCTGTGATGTGAGCTCCCTGTCCGCGAGCGTGATGGCCCGGATGGGTGACGGCCTGACGGGGAGCGCCGCTCGATCAGGTCTCCGTCGAGCTAGGGAGGAGGCCGGGCCGGAGCCCCCCACCCCCCCGGGTCTACGCGACGCTGACTGCATACGCCTGCTGTATCTCTCTCTCTCTCCCTCTCTCGAGCCTTCTTCTCTCCGCGGACACCCGCGCGAGCCGGCGAGCGAGCGAGAGAGATGTGTGCTAATGGCGACGACTCGCACGGCCGTCGTCGCACGTACAGATCGAGGTAAATGCCGCCGCTCCGTTGCTGTCACTAAAAGAGGGAGAACGTCGCCGGCCAGCTTGCAAAGTAATTAATTCCCGAGGAAACCTCTGAAAAAACATTCTGCAGAAAAGCAATTTATTGTACGATCGTATTATTCAGAGTTTTATCGTCTTCTCCGGCCGAGGACTGAAGCGTCGTCAGTCGTCTCTTTTTTCTGTGACCGGAGAGGGCGAGAGATGGCTTAATAACAAGATGCGACTGATGATCTCGCTCTCGCGCGACTGTAGTGCGCCTTAGCTTGATTGGGCGTGGTTGGTGTGCACCAGCACCACCCCGAGGTACTCGCAGCTACTGTAGCAGCTAGACCGGTGAAGTGATCGCCGGCAAGCCGTGCGGCGGCCATTACTGACGACTGCACGTACGTACGTACCTCTGCGTACACGCACACGCTTGACTGCATGCATGTGCGCGTCATGCATGCACCTGCACGCACCTGTCAGGAGCGAGCAGGCAGCAGCCCGGCCAGGGGGATCCATGCATGGACCGGGCGCCACCGGCTTTGCCCGATCGGAAACTGGGGGTTCCCGTATGCCGTGCCGTGCCAGTTCATCTCATGGGGAATAGCGTGCGTTCCTGGCTTTCGGCACAGACGATCAGGACCCTATCTGATCAGGCCAGGAGAGATGTGAACATTTTCTTCATGTCATGGGGAATAGGAGGAATAGCAGACGACCCACGGGGCCAGGTGAGCGACGCACTACTAGAAAACCCCCTCTGGCTACGTTACAGTAGCAACGCACACTATAAGCGTTTCTACGTTAGTGTCTAAAGACGTTTTTTGACATGATTTTAAGAACATGTCAAATTGTTATGATATTAGACACGCTTACAGTGTTGATAGTCTTATAAAGACATTTTTATCATGCTATTGAAATCGTCTAAAAAAGAGACGAAGTTAGCCACGCTTTAAGACGTCATTATTGTCTAGACATGTTATAATGTGTAGCAAATAATGTCTATAATCACGTAAAGATGCCTTTTGACATGATTGTAAAAACGTTTCAAGATAATACACAATTAGACATGCTTTAAATCATGACTTGCATGTAGAAACATCATAAAGCGTATCAAATAAGTGTAACAAATGTTTCTTCATGTGGAACTTAAGAGGAAAATATATCTTATGTAAGTCAAGATTGTTGTGTAGGTGAGATGGTAAGGAAGCTATATGTGAGATGATAGGTCTTGGGTTCAAATCCTATACGGCACATATATTTCAGATGAAAGATCATGTATAGGTGTCCTTAAATCTGAAATATTTTTTTAGTTTTTCATAAATTAGTAGACATGTTTTATAATGTATCTAGGACTTTGTCTCTATATTTATTCACACACAATAAAGCATTACTATAATACGTAACTACACCACTAAGCATGTTATTAACGCGTGTCTCTAAAATTGTATCAATGCAAGTACACATGCATCAAATGTGTCAATAAAGTGTTGTTTATTTCATAGACACGCTTAACTAATTCATCTCTACGAAGCCTGACGCGGTCCATACGAAGACGCTTCTAACACACTTTTTGAAAGCGTGTCTACGAAGCTATAAAGACGAAATAAAATGTGTCTAACTCCAAATCTAGCATTGCTACAGGAGGTGTATTCTAGTAGTGACGAGCCGACGAGATGGTGGTGGGGAGAGCAATGAACTGCGCGATGGCGATCGAATCCATCTCGACGTGACGTGCCGACCGCGAGCGATCGAACCCCGCACCCCCCCCCCGTGTGGGATGAGTCTGCAGAGAGACTCCGTCACTGCCGTGTGGCCCTGAAGGCCACCAGGCCCGCGTGACAGTGAGTCAGTCCCTCTGCAGCTACTGCAGAGGATTTGGTTCCCCCGTGTGCATACACTAGCCTAGCTCTAGCTAGCTAGCTAGCAGCCTCGATCCCCAGGAGGTAGTGGAAGAAAACACGCCATGACAGGCACTTAAAGGCTAGCTAATCATGATGTTATGGAGCAACAGTTGGTGACAAGGACGTGAGAAAATGGGATGATGGTTAAGTTGATGGAAGTCGTTGTGTTCCGACGACCCGGCCGGCCGGCCTGCCGGCTGGTGATCCGATGACTGGTGTTGTGGCTGGATCATGCAATACGCTGAATTCTTCGAATTCTTCGCACTGATCCTGCCTCGGCCCCTCTCTCGGGCTTTGTTTAGTTCCGCAAATTACTTTCGATGTGACGAGTGAATAATGATAATTTGTTGGTAACTTATCACATTAGACCACGTGCATAGAGAGAGCAGCATGTTTCGATGTGACAGATGAACAGTGACATGCAGTTTGCCCAACTAAACCAGGCTTGAATATATCCTGATAGATGCTAGTATATGCATCCAGGCATCAGCATCTGCCACACTGTTCTGTTATGCAGTAGGGAGCTGCCCCCCATGGCTAACAACAGTAACACGTACGGGTGCGAGCTCTTGATAGCGTCCCAGGATATACACTAGAATTTTTCAGATGGGGAAACCAAGCTTTTAATTCGTGATACGGACGCAACATAGGGTGGTGATCAATCCTGTTTGAGCTTTGTCGATCAGCGAGGAAGTAGCTTTTTCTATCTTTCAAAAAAAAAAAAGTAGCTTTGTTTTCACCTTATATGCATGCTGGTTAGTTGAGCAATCTGGTACGTATCAACAGCGGTGTGATCGAGTTGATACTATACCGAAGAGGTGTCAGCATGCATATACTGTTTAATTTTACACTAAGAACATGCATATTTAGGCTCTGTTTGGGAGGGTTCGGCGACATTGTGCATCGGAGCCGCTCCACTTCTCTTCTCCTTCTCTCTCACTGACGCATGGAACTATTCATTAAAGCTCTGGAGCTCGGTATGAGTAGCTCCGTCAGGTCTATGCTACAGTAGCGCTACAGTGTTAGAACCGGAGCCGACTCAAGCCCTTCCAAACGGGGCCTTAATCACAGTTGCCTACCTATCCTGTACGTCGACACTGCCCTCCTCTTGCTGTTCCATCTGACTCACTAATCCATTTTAGCCTTTTCTGAACGAGCATAGCTCCATCAATGATTGGCCAGTGAGCGGTCATGTAATGTGCACCAGAAGTTATCCATCATAGCCGTAGACTTTCAGTGCCTGATCAAACACCAAAAGCATTCTTCTGTCGGCTTAGAGAAAAAATTTAAAAAAGGCGCATTAATCCGCCTTCAGCTTCGAGCAGTTACCTGCACCTGATCCATTTTAACTCTACGCGAACAAGGCGGCGACAGCAAATTAAAAGTTAGATCGCACGGTCCGGGTGATTATGAGGAGGACAACGCATGCGACTGAAGATCAACAGCTAACAATATGATACAGACAACAACTCTGTGCCGTGAGGCTGAAGGAATTAAAGTGCAGTCTGGAGCAGTGCAGACTGCAGAGGCAGAGACGAGGCTAGGTGCGATGCAGGAGGAGCAGGTAATAGCAGTATGATTTCTCTGCAGCCTTGCGATTACAGTAACGGCGGTGAAATGTTTGACTTCCACCCGAGCATCATATAGAAACGTTTGTATCAAGCATACTGGAGCTAATTTGCTGTTCCTTCTATGCTCCTTTGATCTTCTAAGACTTTAGTAGCAACAACTAGCAAAGGTATCCATTTCTTCAATTTGTTATTGTCCCAGTGCATAAGATCCAATACTTGTATTGTGAACCTTTTTGTTAGTTGAGTGAGGTAGGGGAATTTTTGTTTAGAATATTGCAGAATACTACTAGTGTTGTTCACTAGTAAAAAGAGAGAGAGGAGAGCAGAGATAGAATATACTTGGGCCCACTCCATCTGAGGCCTTTTTGTACGAGGCCCAGATATTACATGGGCCTCCGCAAAGAAAGCTTCTTTTTCTTACGAACAAACGGCCTTCTTCCTGAGTTTTTGCGGATCTTTATTTCTTTCTTGAGTTTCCGAACATGGAGCTGGAGGCAGCATTTTAACGGTGCATCGCGAAAAGAAGAAAAAAAAAGAATGGCGAAAAGGCTCAAAATATGAAGCATCCAAAAAATTCAAACATTTGAAATGATATGTATTATTCACTCGATTGTTGTGCTGGTCTCTCTTTTTTTTATGAACTGTTCCCTGAAATCAGACGTGACGTTGTTTGCCGGCGGCATGCGATGGATGGATGGATCAGACGGGGCGCAGTCCGAGGCGCAGCGCGGCCTCCCAGACGACGTCGATGCGGTCGACGTCGATGGCGCCGACCTCGTGTCCCTCGTACCCCTCGAGGAAGTGCACGACGCCGCCGGCGTGGCACGCGTGCACGACGCCGCGGCCCAGGGTGTACTCGCAGACGCCGAGGCCCTGCACGTCGTCGGGGAGTCGCATGGCGGCGAGCTCGCCGTAGGTGCAGTCCCGCCGGAAGCGGAGGATGGGCGGCACCACGAACTGGTGGAAGTGCGTCCCCGCCGGCGCCCACCGCTGGTCCCCCGGCGACAGCCACTTCCCCGCGATCCACGTCTGCGCATCGTCGTGCGCGTTCCCCGGACAACAGAAATAAACGAGATCAGATCAGCTAGCATTCGGGCCACCAGGTTGCATTGCTGGCCAATTAATCTCCCCCAACCCACTCACCTTGCAGTGCTGGGCCGACTGGTACTTGGTGACGCGGACGAGGTGCTGCCGGGCCTCCGGCGGCGCCTCCTGCTGGACCTTGAGGAACCTCTCCTCCGACGTGGTGAGCATCATGACCCGGACCTTCCTCCTGCAGAGGTAGAGCGCGATGGCGCGGCCGAGCTTGGAGGTGGCGCCGGTCAGGAACACCTCCGCCGTGCCCTCGGGGATCTCCCGCAGGATCACCGCCGCCGTCAGCGTGTTGCCGTGGACGACGCGCACCCGCAGGCCCGGGTGCTTCGCCACGAACAGCGTGCCCCCGCCGTTGAGCGACTCGTTCTTGTTCAGCGCGGCGAGGCTGATCACCTTCACGCCCATCCTGTCGGCCCTCAGGATCGCCGTCTCGATCTGCTTGTTGATGCCATCTTTCGCGAACGGCAGGAAGTACTGCAAGAGATGCATGGAAATTATTGGAATGGATTATTGAAGCCGAGGATTATGCTGCGGCGGAGCAATTGGCGTACGTGGAAGCCGTATCTGGGGACGACCCAGGTCTGGAAGAGCGGACCCCGGAGCCTGTAGAAGTAGACGACGAAGGTCTTGGACCACGCCCACAACATGAGCATGAACACGAACGCGACGGGCCACATCACCACGGCCAGCAGCCTGGTGCGGTACGGCTGCGAGGCGCGGCACCTGCTCGACACATTGGAGTGCATGGACGACATCACATCGACGATGTGAGCAAGGAACACGAAGCCGGGGATCTCGTCACTGCCTGCACGAGGGAGCGTAGTAGCCCCAAGAGACACCATAGTAAGCCGGCACGCTTCTTCCTTAAGATCGAGCTGCCATAAATTCAGATTCTAGAATCTAGTGATCCAAACAAGTTCATCCAGATTTTGTCCAGAATCCAATTTTTGAAAATCATTTAGTAGTTCTTGGAAACCGTCGTCCCCCGTTTGGATCAAATTGTAGATTTTGAAAACCAGAAATGGAACGTAGAATAATCCTATCGTAGAAATACGCACTTGCATGGTGCTACCTGCTTTATTCTCTTTCTTTTGACAAAAAATGGAAGAAAATATATACAGATGATTCTTTTGTTGCTGAAACCTCTGGGCCAATTATTCGTACCTCATGTTCTAATAAATTTACATGTTTGAACCATATCCTAAGCAATAGTATCGAGAGGCCTTGGAATTCAACTGTTTGTGTTAGCAATTTCACCGAAGTTTCAGTAAACCCAAGGAGAAGTTAGCAATCAGACTTGCATGGTGGTCGTAGGGGACATGTTTCAAAATATAGCTTTGGAAGAGACTTGGAGAGCAGGATTACACAAGCGGACGGTGACTGACGAATAACTGACACTGTAAAATATTTCAGCACACACTTCTTGTGATTCAAGCGATTGACGTGTCGATGTGACGCGGCAGGATATTTAGTCAATAACCTCAGGCGGTGCTTAATGCTGCTCTTATAAGATGATGATACTTGGGCATGGCTCTACTAGTAGTCTAGAGATGACGAAAATATGATGATTTATGTTATGTTACTTAATACCAGAGTGAGCTTCCCTAGTTTGAACTGTGTTTGGGACTATAATTTTTTTTCAGAATTTCAGGGACTACTCAAGATTGAAATCAACTTTGGTGTTTTATATTCCCTTCGTAACGCTGCTTATCTGATGATATGTCTACTATATCCAAAGTCCAAATTCTGCCTGATCTTCTGTTTCAACTTGCAATTAACTGTTCTATCTGGAATATTGAAAGCTCACTTTTGTTAGACTGTTAAGTGTGTTCACCTGTAACGTCTCTTAGTTCAATGGCTGCTTATCTGGGACTGTTAGTTAAGCGTGTTTACGTGTAATGCAGACACATGTTGTTCCTCCTCAGGAAATTCGCCTAACGGAGAATAAAGCTGGGTTGATCAGTCAAGAGAGGAAAACTCTGTCTCTGAAAAGTCTCTAACGATAACACAAATACTTGTGCTAGAAGGTATATAGTAGACTCAAACTGATCTGACTACGTACCCGGTTAGTTGTTGATTATTGTGTCAAACCACTCATTAATCCTCTTAATAAACAAAGTAATGATGTGCTTTTCTGAAATTGATGTTTCAGTTCCCAACTAAATCTGAAGAAGTGATTAACTCTCTAAGGCACAAGCAGGTACATACAGGAGGCAAGAAAAGAAAAGAAAAGAAAAGAAAGAAACTAAAACTGATAGTCCAACTATTATGGCAAATGGTTGGAACGTCAACTTCTGAATTGTTAAGAACTTGCCCCCCAAATCAAATAACAGCTGTTTTCTTTTCTTTTCTTTTGTAATGGAAGTTGCTTGGGCTCTATCGTTCAATTAAGAAGGATTGGGGTTTTAAACAAAAAGGCACGTGCGGCGTGTCATCAAAGCCCGGTAGCTGAAAAAGCTAGAGGTGCTGCAACTATTCGTCATTGGAGATGCAGAGCTGTGATATGGCATTTTCTCATAGGATATCTATGCCCTTTCATAAACTGATTGAGTTAATCTTTTTAGAAAATTGACTGATTGAGTTATTGAAATTCTTCTTGCAGCGTACCTGCGCTATTTTTCTCCTGCAGTTCCCAGGACTTGCCATTCAGTGTGCCTCCGAGCAGATCAAATAATGGCATGAACAGGCAGAAGTTGCTGTCCTTGTCAATGTGGTGGATAGTATGATACCTGGACCAAGCAAGAAAAAAAAGTCAGTAGCAAATTCAGAGAGTTTTAATAAGGTTAAGGGTAAATACTAATCCTCAGTAAATTAATATAAACTATATATGCGGCTTTTATGTCTGAAACGTGTGCAGAAAACTAGAAAAGCATATGCATGCTGCATCTTGTCTACGTCATGGCGACAATACCATCTGCAGTTTGGATAGGTGTAGTACGTGCACCCAATTGCTAAGCTGTCCGGCCGAAATACTCGTTTACCCGCTACCTGTCCGCCCACTACTCGATCTGTGGTTAGTGTTTGATGTGTTGCTTCACCTAAGAATATAATTCCAACACAAATAATCTGCTCTCAGAGCATTTAGTCAGACATGGACGCGCAACGGACGACTGACGATCCGCCGCCAATTTCAATTCTTTTCAAACGGCCCCGAAAGCGACAAAGATGATCGGGAATGGTACGAGCTCTGACAGTTCTGAGGATCTTTGATAGTTCTGACAGTTCTGAGGAGCTCGATCACGTACGTTGGGGTGCCGATGAGGTATCTCGCCGCCGGGACGGCGTGGAAGAGCCAGCCGGGGAACACCTCGACGTTGCAGTGGGCCATGGCCCTGAGGAAGTCGAACGCCAGCGCGTAGCCGAAGAAGAGGCAGGCCGAGCCGAGCCCCGCCGCGCAGGCGGCCGCGACGGGCGCCGCCATGAGCCCGCTGATCGCCAGGATCTCGAGCGGCGTCGCGAACCAAGCTGCATATATCGATCGTCAGGATTCAGGAAGATAATTAAGCATGGAGAGCAAGATTATTTGTGTTTGCAGAGAATTAGATTGTTAATTAACGTACTTACGTACCTGTGTAAGGCTGGAGGACTCTGCTGGAGTGGTGGAGGGAGTGGTAGTCGGAGAAGAGGTGGCCTCTGTGCAGGGCCCTGTGCAGCAGGTAGAAGAGGGGTTCGGTGGCGGCGACGTGGAGCAGGAGCGCCACGGCCGCGCCCCGCGCGTCCCAGAGGGGGAGGTGCCGCAGGGAAGGGAAGGCGTAGAGGGCCATGGCCGCCAGACAGAGCTGCAGGATCAGGAAGTTGTCCCTGCACACACACGCGCACATGAGAACCAGCAGGCTAAGCTTTTTCACGACCTAGCTGCTTACCAGTGCCACTCCTTGTCGATCTGCTCGTAGTCGACGCCGTCGCGGGCGATGACGCGGCAGCGGTTGAGGAAGAGCATGTTGCTGAAGACGCCCCAGAGGTGGTAGGTCGCCGCCCGGAGGACGAAGAGGAGGAGGAGGAGGAAGCACCACCGGTCAGGGCTCCCGCTCTCCCACGCCCTGCCGCCCACGACCTTGGCGAGCAGCGGCGCGCACAGCAGGTACTGCGGCAAGTTTGTTTAGCAACCAGACCAAGTAAACAAAGGTCAGAGAGAATAAACCCAATGAACGAAGCAAGGACGGCGAGAAGATCGAAGGTGCCATGAGCTCGTGTCGTGCCTTGTAGGTGCCCAGGTTCTCCCATGGCCAGGAAGCCAGTGGAGGCTCCATGCGTGCACAGAGTCCCTCCTCGATTGATCGAAGGTAGGAGATGAGCTACTTGCAACTTGGTGGTGCTGGAGTTACGGACGTGCTGAGCTCGCACTCGCTCCCTGCACGCGGGACGCCTGTGCATATATAGGATCAGGAGTTGGATTGATCAATGCAAAAAAGATGGGGGAGAGAAGCAGCCACGCAGCGGGGATTGGTTGATGGAGGCGCGAGCAGTCAGCTCTCCAACTCACCGCAGAGCTAAACCACGGAATGGGCCTAGGCTTGCTAATTGGATTGTAATCCAACTCTAACCCACTCCAATTCATATCTATTTAATTTATTTTTCAACCCAACTCACTCCACATTTATATCATCCAAACCTAAACCACTCCACTCTAAGAGCAACTCCAGCAGGACCTGCAAATTGAAACCTCCAAAACTCATTTGCAGGTCTAACTGCAAAAAAAATAGAGGTCCAAAATTACGTCTCAACTCCAGTGAGAATATGTATTCAGACCTCTATTTTGAGGTGGACCCAGCCAGTCAGGGACCCCGCGCACCACCGCATCCTCCTCCCATCCCCACGCGGCGCCCGCCTCCCTCCGCCCTCCCGCGCCGGGCCCCCTCCCCGTCCAGACCGGCTTCCCCACCTCCCTCGCCTTCATCGTTGTCAACTCGTCAAGAACCAAGGTCGCCTCAAGAAGCAACCTTCCCCGTACTCCAAGCGCGGGATGCGCGGCGACGGCCACGCCCGGCGGCGACGGAGAGGCGGATTTCCCTAGACGGCCTGGGCCGCGTCTCACCGATCCGGGAGGTAGACGCGGAGGAGACGGAGCCACCGCGGCCGAGCTGCTCGGACACCGTCGCCGCGGCAGCTGTCCCCGTCCTCGCCCCACGTGCACCGGCTGGCCGTCTCAAGCCTCAATGTTCCCGGCGCCGCGCTTCCGCTCCACGCGGCCGCCGCGCGCGTGTTCCGGTCTGGCGCCGACTCGCCGAGGAAGTCCACGAGCCGAGTCACTAGCTCTGAGCTCGCGCCGGCCGGCTGCACCGCGAGCGTCGCCAGCAGAGCGACAGCGTCGACGGCCAGTCCGTGCCGCTCGACAGCCGCGTGCCGCCGGACTGCGGCGGAGCCGAACGGCGAGACGGTCCTGTTCACCGCGCACCGGTGTTTGCCGCTGGGCTTGTGAGGCGGGACGCCGCGGTGTCCTCGTAGTAGTAGTCCCCCGCCCGAGCCGGCGCGCGCCGCGACCGCACGAAGGACCGGCGCGTCGAGCAGCCGAGCCGTCGACGAGGGCGACGGCGGAGGCGGAGGCGGCGGAGTGCCCGGCTTGGGATCGAAGGGGGCCAGCTCTAGCAGCATCCTCTTGCGCACGGAGGAGGCAGCGGCGCTTGGACCCGCGTCGGCGGCGCGCGGCGCAGAGAAGGAGACCCGCGTCGGCGACTCGGCGCACGGCGCGGCGTGGAGAAGGAGATTGCGGAGTCGAGAACGGAAACCAGAGCCAACCGGGACACAACTCGCAACTCTACGGCAAGCTGGCCTTCCACGACCTCATGAAGCTGCCGGAGCAGCACGGCCAGCCGGGGAGCAACGGCCTCCTCAACCTGGGGTTCTTCTTCGAATCTCCGGCGGCAGCAGTGGCCAGGACGCGCGCCTCCGTCGCGCCACCGCAGATGTCTGCGACAGCGCTGTTGCAGAAGGACGCTCGGATGGGCACTGTCTGCGTCCACCGTGGCGGCCGAGACGTCGCGCACTGAGGCAGTGCCAGCGGAGCCGGCCACGCCCGCGGCGGCGTGGGGATCAGGAGAGGCGCCTGCGCATGCTGCTGCGCCAGCGGCGGCGCAGGGACGAAGCGGGATGAGGAGGAGGAGGAGGGTCGCCGCGGCCATGGCCGGTGCGAGGCGGGGCAGATGCGGCGCCGAGGGCGCGGCGAGGCTGCGGCACAAGGCGCGGCGTGGTGTGTGGCCGTGCGGGATGCCGGGATGTGGGCGCCGGGCGTGGGAAGGAGAGAGGGTGTAGGAGAGAAAAAAAAATGAAAATAAAGAAAAGAAATAAAAAGGGCGGGACCCACATTTGGAGGGGAAGTAGAGGGGAAATTTGGAGAGACATGTAAAATGGAGGTCTATTTAGAGGACCGGAGTTGAGTTTTTGCACAAAACCTCCAAATTTTGGAGTAGATGCCCATATGGAGGCCCTTGCTGGAGTTGCTCTAAGACTAACTCCAGCAGTCTCCTTATTCCCACCCCCATCTGCAAAATGAGGGGAAAAACACTACTGTAGAGACTCCAACAGTACCCCTAACCGCATCTGCAAGATGCAGACGGTGCCCTCCGTCACCGCATTCCTGGGGGTTCCGCAACGTGTACAGTTCCAACTACCTCACCTCCCTCCCTCCGTCCGTCCCGTCGCCCTCCACCCTCGCGCCCGAGCTCGCCCAGTGCGGTGGATCAGAGGAAGCGCGGAGGAGCTCCACCGCTCCAAGGCTCCTCCTCCTCCACCCCCCGGCAGAGGACAGCGGCTGCCGGATTCCCCGAGCAGGGCCTCCTCCACATCGGTCGTCGGGGAGGGAGCGAGCAGCAGGGCGGACCGCATCTGCGGCGGCGGACGGCTCCTCCTCCGTCCCGGCCAGATCCGGCCTCCAGTCCTCCTTCCTCGCGGCCTCGAGCTGCTCCGGCCACCTCCTCTTTCCCCGCAGCCTCCTCCCTCTCATGGAGCAGGAGCAGGGCGGCGTCGAGGTGCTCCGGTCGGCCCTGGCGGCAGAGCTGCGGCGGCTTCGATCAAGCTGGGGACGAGGACGGCTGAAGGCGCATCGAGGCCCGCCATCCTCCCGCCGTGGATCCCGCCGCAGATTGAGGCCGGCCATCCTCCCGTCGCGAATCCCGCCCCTCCTCCGCAGATTGAGGCCGACCATCCTCCCGTCGCGAAGCCCGCCCCTCCGACGCAGATTGAGGCCGGCCATCCTCCCGCCGCGGATCCCGCCCATCCTCGTGCTCGCTCTCCACCTCTTCTCCACTCTCCCTCTCCGGCCTACCGCGGGAACCAACCACCGCGACGCGATGCGCGACGGGAACGGCATGCCGCTGGAATGCTAAGCTTTTTGCAGCGTCGGTTCATTCTCTCTCTTGTGCGCAGAACGTGTTTTTGCAGATGCAGATCGGGTGTATTGCTGGAGACAGTCTAATAGAACTCATGGATTTGCTATATATATCTATGAGCTCATATAAAAATCACTTAAAAATTAAAATAAATATTAGAGCGACATATGGACCCTACCTCAAGAGTTGGATTTTAAAACTAAAACGTCACGTTCACATTTTAAAATTTTGACAAATTTGATAGAAATTTGTTGAAGATTACTCAGTTTGACTGCTCTCTACTTTGTGCAAAATAATGACTAAATATACATGTGAGTCATATGTCAAGAGCCGGACTCTATAATTAAAAGCTCACGTTCATACCTTAAAATTTTAACAAAATTAATTGAAATTTGTTGGAGATGCTCAATTTGACTACCAGCTACGTTGTGCAAAGTATCAAGGTTAAATGTATGTGTGAGCCCAGTGTCAAGAGTCAGACCCTAGAATTAAAACTTCGCATTCCACCTTAAAACTTTAGCAAAATTTGTTGGAGATGCTCAATTTGACTACCCGTTACTTTGTGTAAAATAGCAAGGTTAAACGAACGTGTGGACCGAGTGGCAAGAGTCAGATCTTAGAATTGAAAGTTCGCGTCCACATCTTAAAATTTTAACGAAATCGATCAAAATTTGTTTGAGATGACTCATTTTGACTGTCCGCTACTTTGTGTAATACAGTATGGCTAAACGTACATGTAGGTCATGCATCATTACTGTGATATGATACTAAAACCATCAAGAGTCAGACCCTTGAATTCACGAACCAATACAACCCACTCTAAACCATCACCAAACCATTTCTTCTTAGGAGTAATCCAATTCAAACCAAACCATTTGATGAATCACCCCATAAGGGCTCATTCGACTACATATGATTCATTCCAGCCTGGGAATAAAAGATATAACAAGAGTTCTATGATAGATACTACTAGAGATAAGGATTTATTCCGAGTCGGATACTAATTTGCTCATAAAAGGTAAAATAAGAGTTCGGGATAAATTTCACACCTCCCGACTAATGGATTGATTCTCAGTGCCATGTTGTACCTATCATGAATAAATTAGTTATCAACTCGGATTAAATCTCGGTCTTTTGTTGTATCTATCATAAATTTTGTGTTATATCTATCATTCTTGATTGGATTGAATCCTATGTAACCGAACATGTCCTAAGTAATCAATCTAAACAACATAAAAAAAACCAATCCATTAAAATCTTTAAACCCAACCCAATTAGCAGGGTATTTGACCAGGGTTCATCGTACCGAATCAGAGGGTCGAACCGCCGCCCTCCGGTACCGGTATACCGCGGAAACCCCTCAAAACCCGACAAATTCGAAAAATCAAATTTGAACCTTTGTTCATTCGGTACGGATCGGTATACCGAGCGGTATGCCAGCCGGTTTCAGTGGTTTACCAGTGAATTAGCCTAAATTACCGACTCAATGAAAAATTTAGCATGTTTTCAAATTTGAATTGAAAAATTGAAAAATAAAAGAAAAATTCCTAAAAATATTTCAAGGTGCGTAGAATCTAATGGTGTCAAAATTTTTGAAATATTAGTGCATAATATTTTTTAAGGGCATTAGAAGTTCAACCGGTCGAATTTTTTCTTTTTTGGTTGAACTTCTAATGCCCACAAAAAATACTAAATGAACTAATATTTGAAAAATTTTGACACCATTAGATTCTATAAATCTTGAAATATTTTTAGGAATTTTTGTTTCATTTTTCAATTTTTTGAATTCAAAATCAAAATTTTTGAAAACCGCCGGTTTGGAACCGGTGTGAACCGGTACCGGCCACCGGCGGTACCACCGGTAACCGCGGTATACCGGCCGGTTCACACTAGTTTGGTGAACCCTGATTATGAGGTAGTGTACACGTGCGAGTATCAAATTTCTCAAATTGTCTTCGTGTCTGAACCAATTGTAACTTGTAAGAACGCATGCGAATCGAATTTTAGAATTACACAGTACAACACATGCGAACCAAATTTATAATTGTGCTGGTTAGAAACTCAAATATTTGCTTATTAAGGCACCAACTAAAGGTTCTCTCGTCTAAGTTGAAGTTGGTTAGTGGGGCTCAGTATGGTCACACTAATAGATTTATATTTGATTCCTCGTTAGAACTGATTTATGTGGTTCGTTTTTTTTAAAAAAAATCCTTCACCCGTGGTTCTAGACCCTAAAAAATATTTGAATTTTATTTATTTTTATTGGAAAAAATTATAGGGGACGACGCGGGACCTTCTGGTTATGCAGTGCTACCTGCTAAACATGTGGTACAGCGACGTCGATGTGCTACTACAGGTTAAGCATGTGCTACAGTGCCGTCGATGTGCTTGAACAAGTACAACATGAAAGGAGCGGGACTCCTTGTGTTTTCCTCACGAAAAATAAAGCTTTACTGAGCAATTGGGTCGTGAACGATCCGTAGCCGTATGGGTTGTCTCGTTTTACTTGCTTCACGAAGTTAGAGAGGTCGTTTTACTTGCTTCATGAAGTTAGAGAGATCGATTCGAACAATAGAAGGGGGCGGTAGTGTTGCCGCGGGCACAAGTTAAAAACTCATATTCAAAATACTGAAATGGTATATTTTAAATATTATTTTCCGCTATTGTTATTAGAATTCTACCCTATTAAAATAATTATAAGAAATCATGATATATTTTTAAAACATGTCCCATGATGTCTTCTATCGTTTTTACAAAATTGAACTTAACATTCCACTTGTGTATGGAGAAAAAAAAGACAAATTCTTTTAAGAGTAAATTGAATTAAATAGCATAGTTTACAGGTAAATTGAACCAATAAGCACTTTAGTAGGTTGTCCAAACTTTTATTATATTTGAAGGAATAAAGTAATTTGGATCAAACATATATGATTGTATTTTTTTAAAACAACCAAGTGGTTCAAACATATTAGTATAATAAAAAATTGATTCATTGTTTGACAAAAAATGGTTATAAGTTTGGGATCCAACCTATCTAGATTGTGCCACGTGTTATTGATTTGTTTCTTCCTGTCAGTATTTTAGACACCGAGCCTACGACGGGGTACCCCAAGTAGTAGATTGTGCGGTGGGGCTCGCCTAGATCAGGAACACGATGGTGAGACACGGGGCACACAATTAGACAGGTTCGGGCCGCAATGTGCGTAATATCATACGTCCTGTATGCTGCGTGGCTCTGTATTGATTGCTTATATCTTGAGAGGGGTCCCTGCCTCGCCTTATATGCCACAGGAGGCAGGGTTACAAGTCGGATTGGTACAAGAGTATTATTCGAGTAGGACTCGGAGTAGCCTATACAAGGTATGGAAAGCTATCCTAGTCTTAGTACAAGTCCTTATCCGTCTTGTCTTGCCTTGTGGTCCACCGTACCAGCACCGTGGCCCACTAGTCGAGTAGTCCAAGTGTTGTACAGGAACTCATCTCCCGGGTATGGCCCACATGTGTGGTGGGCCCAGGGATGCCCGGTCGACAAGCCCCGAGTACTTTGTAGTCGAGTGTGATGCTCCAAGTAGTCTTGAAGGTCTCCACGAGTAGTTCCCAAGCTTCCCCGAGTTCTACAAGCTTCAATCTTCAATAGTGCTTGAATCATTACGAGGCTGGAAGGTACTCCAGCTAACTCCACGAGTAGTCTTGAAGTCTTCTCGAGTTGTTCTCAAGCGTCCCCGAGTACTTCCCTTGAAGATCTTCAATAATACCCGCTTCGTTCTTGAAATCTTTGCATCAAAGATCCATATGGAAATGCGATTACTGAAATCGCATTCCATATGGAATGTAGCCCCCGAGCCTTAGGTCGAATCCAAGATTCAAGCTGAGGGTCAATCTTCTACTCTTTGATCTTGCTCCGAAAAATCCGCAGAAAATCTGAAGAACTAATATAGGAATGCGATTTGCAAAAATCGCATCCTATATGGATGTAGCCCCCGAGCCTTAGTTTGAATTGACAATTGAAGCTGAGGGTCAATCAGTAGTCTTCGTCAAATAATCCCTTAAAATCCTGAGAAAACTGAAGGACACGTGGTACGGAGCCCCCGAGCCTTGAGTCGAGTACTTTCTCGAATTGAAGGATCCAATCTGACTGTAGAATAGTGGCCTGAATTCAGTGAACTGTAGCTGAGTAAAATCCAATTCCATCGAGTAGTCGAGCCTCCGAGATGGAGCCGAGCAGATCTTGGATTTTAGTCCTCTGACTTAGCCGAAAATTTGCCTGTGTGAAACCAATTTGTTGAATATGAAGGGTCACCAGGTCGAACCGTTAGGGTTTTGGTTTTATAAATACCCGAAGGGGTATCCCTTAGGTTTTCACCGCTCTCATTCGCCCTTAGATCCAGAAAGCCTTAGCATCCGTAGCCGCCGCAGAGTTCGAGCGTCCAAATCGCCAAGTGCTTCCACCTCCACCCCCTCGCAGCCCTTGAGTCAATGCGAAAGAAGACCCTCGTGACTGGAAGGATGAAGCCAGCGCCGTCCAAGGGTCAGAAGAGGAAGTCCGGCCGCGGCAAAAATCAGTTGCCGGAGCCGAAATACAAGACGGTGGTCATCACGAAGCCACCGAGCCAAGCTGTGTCTTGGAAGAAATCCAAGATGAGGGAAGATAATCTTAAAGCCCTCGAAGTCGCCGGGTTGTTGCGCGAGAAAGCGGTTGCTGGATGGAGTGCAGCCACTGGAGATGCGTGGCCAATGGAGAAGAGCCCCGATGAGATCCCAATGTTCGGCCACTTCGTTGAACGTGGATTGACGCTGCCGTCATCGGACTTCTTTAGAGGCTTCCTCGACTTCTTCAAGTTGGAGCACGTACACCTCAATCCCAACAGTATTTTTCAGATCGTGGTGTTCGTGCACTTCTGCGAAGCGTACCTTGGAATCTGCCCACATTGGGCGTTATTTAGGAAGATATTCCGCCTGAAGCCGTAGCCCAATGCAAATTTCCCGGTGGTAGTTGGTGGTGCCGGTCTCCAGATGCGCCAGAAGGCACAAGAATTGTACTTCAAGTATGTCTTGATTGACTCAAATCAAGACTGGAAGACCATATGGTTCTACATTGACAACGCCCCGTCTCAGCTGCCGAAGCCAAGTATGTTCGCTCCTGTGTACGACAGGCTCTGGAAGGATGAACCAACGATGCAGGAGTGCATTCAAATCCCAGAGCTGCTGGCGAAGATTGCACAGAAGAAGGCACAAGGCTTGACTGCTGAGAGAGTAGCCTTCAGCATCATGAAGCGACGGGTGCAACCCTTGATGCAGCAGGAGCATCTCGGGTTCGAGTACACTTGAGCTGATGATGGCTCGAGGCTGTCTTCAGAAGAGATCAGCGATGATCTTGTGATGGAGAGACTGCAGAAGATCTTCAAGAATCTTCATGGGATTCCTGCAGCTGTCCAAGAGTACAGTGCTGACAACCCTCCGCGCCTGGTGAGTTTTCAATAACTAGCCCCCGAGTACTTTTGAGAAGTAGTCGAATAGCTAACATTTTGCTTTGTTGCGCAGGAGGATGTCTTAAAGTTTGTATCCAACCCTCCTCCTCGTCCTCAGGACCCACTACAAGCGCCGGAGGGAGAGCCAACAGGAGTTGAGGCTCAAGCCCCCGAGAGTAGTCGATCTGCTCAAGGGGAAGAAGAAGAAGAAGTCTTGGTGGAGGACGCCTCCTCAAGCGACGATGACGGCCAGACACTTCAACAGCGTTTTGAAGTGAAAAGCCGCTACGGGTACTCTGGGGCATCAATCCCTAGTGGCCTCACCGCAGGAGCTTTAAAGAGGCTAGCATCATCTCTTGAAGATGACGTGACACTGCCACCGCGGAAGAAGAGGACCACGGTGGGCAAGCGAGTTGTGAAGAAGATCACGGCCCTGCCCTCTATTACAGTAAGTTCTGAGAACTTCAATATCATGTTGAATACTTGTTTGCTTGCTGTAATGTCTTGAATTTTGTCTTGCGCAGATAATCGAGAGTGCAAGTAATATGCTCTCGAGTAGTCCCGCAAGGACAACAGAACCCGAGGTGGTTCCAGCGTCGACCGTGGAGACGGTGACGCATGAGCAACAAGAAGCCACAGTACCAGGAAGTGTGCCAGAGGTGCCGGCGGCGCCTTCTTTTTTTGACTTGCTGGGGCCGAAAGTCTCGGTGCCTCGAGCTACTCTGTAAGTACCCAAGTACTCGAGTACTTATTAATATTGTTTACTCTGAATTTGCTGACCAACTTGTTGATGCAGAAAATCCACTGATGTGAAGTGGGGCGCCTCTGGAAGTAGTCATGCTGAAGAAGAGCAGAATCCTCAAGAGCAGCAAGAAGATGTGCTTCCAGAGCGCCAAGAAGTACCCGCCGAAGCTGATGCTGCAGAAGCACTGCGCTTCCTGTGGAGCGACGTGGTCAAGGCAGCGGTGGAGGCAGCTTCCAAGCCCAGGGCTCAACAACTCGAAGATATTGAAGCCGTGGTAAATGAGGGCCTGGAAGCTGATCCAGAAGCCGAGCTGCGCCACGAAGAAGTTCCAGTTGCCGAAGCCCCCGTGCATCAGACTGATGCACAACTGGCGCTGGAGGACAACTCGGAGGATCGCATAGTGCCGCATGAGGCAATCATTGAAGACCCGACTCCTTTGCGCAGCGCTGCGAAGTACTCTGCAGCAAGCACGAGTACCCAATCCATGGCAGAAGGATTGATGCCGTATGACGACTCCTGCCTGGATGAGGACAACTTGCAAGCGCATGGCGAGATGTTCCGCAGCGTTGAGAAACTCTTCGCGGTAAGTTGTAATCTCTTGTAGAGTAGTTATAGTCACATATATCTTGTCTCTGACTCTTGAATTCTTTTACTCTTGCAGGAAGTAGTCAAGCAATAAAGCGCAAGACTCGCCTGCTTGAGCAATATGCGGCCGACATCGAAGAGGTCTCACAGCTCAGAGAAGAACTTAAGCAGCAGAAAGCCTTATCTCTGAAGCTACAAGAGAAACTTGATGGAAACGCCGCCAAGTACCACAACGAAATCCAGAAGTTGACGGCTCAGAAGGATAATGTTGTTGGGAAAAACAAGTCTCTGCGCCAGAAGAATAAAGGTAATCTCCCTTTCTGAATTCATCGTTGAGTACTTTTTCGTTGAGCACTGCATCTGATAAGTAGTCGTGGTCTTCTGCAGAGCTGACTGAAGAGGTTGATAAGTTCAAGAACAAAGCGCTAGACTGGCAGCTGGCCTATAACCATGAAGAATTAGCTCGCATGGATCTTGAGGCGGATTATAAGGTGCGGTGCTTCGAACTTGAGCGTGAAATGGAGATGCGCCTTGCGGGCTGGAATGACTTATTGACTTGCATGCAGTCGCTCAAGACCAAGATTGAAGAAGCCGAAGGCTTACGCTCAGAGTTGAAAGCCTTGACGGAAGCAGCCGAGCCAGTAGCCAATCTCTTCGAGCCCAGGGTTGCTGGAGTTCAGCCTCGTCCACTTGTGGATAGGTTGAAGGATACGCCGAAGAAGATCCTGGAGTACGCTCAAAGGCTGGCTTACACTATTCCCAATCAAGTCTTGAGCTTCATCAAGTCATTCTATGACGAGGCAGATCTCACGGTCATCATGAACGGCAGATCTGGAGATTGCACCGACAACAGGCTCAATGAGTTGATGCAACAGACTTCTCCAATCGCGGAAGCAGTCTCCAAGTTCATCGATCTCCGTTAGATGTACCTGTAGAGTAGAACACTGGGGAAAAACAAGTGTAATCCCAAACAAGTGTTTATGTAATATAATTGAAAAACTTTGAGTCAGTCAATTATCTGGATCCCTTGTATGCTTATGTGTTGGCCATGTACTCGAGTTGGTATTGAGTGTTTGGCTGCAAAAAAGAGATACGAAACACGAGTAGAAGTACTCAAGTGTAGATATGTTCCGAAGAACGTTAGCTTAATCATGACGAGTTGAACACCTTAGCTGTAACAGCGTAAAAGAAGATTTTGTCATGAAATAAGCTAAGAGTAGTAACAAGTCGATGTAGAGTAGCGACTTTTACTAAACACATTGTACAGAGTTTACAATGTCTTAAGTACCTCTGAGGCTATTAGCCTAGTGAGAGAGTACTCGAAAAGAACTTATCCACAACGAGTTGAACACCTTAGCTGTAGCAGCGTGAAAGAAGGCTTTGTTGTGAATAAGTAAAGGATAGTAACAAGTCGAAATATAACAACTTTATTACTGAATACATTGTACAGAGTTTACAATGTCTTAAGTACCTCTGAGGCTATGAGCCTTGTGAGAGAGTACTCGCAAGGATGTTCCGAAGAATGAGTAAGACCGTAGGGGACAGTGTGATGATCTCATCCTTGTTGTAGCAGCAACTTGTATGAGAGTTCCACTGAGACCCTACCAGAAGGGTGTTACTCTAGGCCGAAGCCTCTTATTAAGAAGTAGAAACATGGACAGCATGTGCCACTTATTGCTCTACACGACACGGAGTCGTCCGGAGAGAGTTATCATGACTCCCTACGTGGTCGCAGAATGAGACTGCCTGGAGAGGATTATCATGATCCCCTACGAATGATCGCAGCTGAAAGCCACGAGTAGATACAGCCGAAACTGTCTGGAGAGGATTGTCTTGATCCCCTACGAGTGGTGGCAACCATAGCTGCCTGTTGAGTGGTTGCAATCGAAGCTGCCTGGAGAGGGTTGTTGAAGCCCCCTACGAGTTGTTTACAGCTGTAGCCGTCTGGTGAGGGTTGTTGAGACCCCCTACGGGTAGAAGCGACAAAGCTGGTCGATGTTCCAAGAGTTGTCGACTTCCTCACCTTCAAGAGTTTGAAGACGATATGAGCCTGGGCCAGTAACCTTTGCAACAGAGAAAGGACCTTCCCATGGCGAGTTGAGTTTGTGTAGTCCTGTCATATTCTGGATGCGATGAAGGACTAAGTCACCAACATTGAAGGAACGTTCCTTAATGTTGCGGTCATGGTAGCGGCGAATCTTCTCAAGGTATCGAGCGGATTGAACAAGTGCATTGCAGCGAGCTTCCTCGAGACTATCGACATCTGTTTGTCTTGTTTCTTCAGCTACGCCTTCTTCGTACTGATCAACCGTCGGAGAACACCACATGACATCAGCAGGCAAAACGGCTTCAGAGCCGTAGACCAGGAAGTAAGGTGACTACCCTGTGGGGGTAGTAGGCTGAGTGCGTAGCCCCTAGAGTGCATTGGGTAGTTCCTTGATCCACTTGCCGCCCTTGGAGTTTGCAGCATCATACAGTCGCTTCTTGAGAGCATCGAGTATCATCCCATTGGCGCATTCCACTTGGCCATTGGCACGTGGATGAGCGATGGAGACGTACCGAATGTCAATTCTACTATTCTCGCAGTACTCCCAGAACGGGTGATTATTGAAATTCGAACCCAGGTCTGTGATGATGCGATTAGGAAACCCATAGCGATGTACGATTTCATCCAAAAAGTCGAGGACTCTATCAGCCTTGGGGCAGGTAACAGGCTTAACCTCAATCCACTTGGTAAACTTGTCGATGGCCACCAGAACTCTATTGAATCCTCCTGGCGCATTTGGGAGAGGGCCAATCATATCCAACCCCCAGCAAGTGAAAGGCCAAGTTGGTGGTATCGTGATGAGTTTGTAGGCTGGAACGTGTTGTTGCTTGGCGAAGAATTGGCATCCCTGGCATTTCTTGACTAGTTCCTCTGCATCAGCCAGAGCTGTAGGCCAATAGAAAGCATGTCTGAACACTTTTCCCACTAAGGTGCGGGAAGAAGCGTGATTGCCACAGATTCCTTTGTGTGTCTCCTCCAAGATTTCCTTGCCTTCTTCGCGAGAAACGCACTTCATGAGTACATCAGAGCTTACGCCTCGCTTGTAGAGTTGATCTCCGACTAGAGCATAAGCCTTGGCACGGCGTGAGATGCGCTCAGCTTCTGACTTGTCTTCAGGAATCAACTGAAGTTTAATGTAGTCGATGAAAGGAGTTCTCCAGTCCACATCAAGCATAAGCATTTCTCGATCAGGCTGAACTGTAGTAGTCGTAGGTGCAGATGATTGCTCCGGAATTGATGGTTTGTGGAGTTCATGGACGAAGATTCCAGCTGGCACTTGAGCTCGTGTAGATCCCAGCTTCAACAAAACATCCACAGCAATATTGTTGTTGCGAACCACATGATGGAACTTGAGACTATGGAATTTGTTCTCGAGTTTGCGTACCTCCTGACAGTACGCATCCATGTTTTCAGCATTACGATCCCAAGAATCGTTGACTTGATTGATGACCACCAAAGAATCACCATAAACAAGTAGTCGTGTAATGCCGAGAGAGACTGCAAGGCGAAGACCATGCAATAGTGCTTCATATTCAGCTTCATTGTTTGAGACCTTCCAAAAGATCTGCAAGACATATTTGAGTTGCTCGCCCTTGGGGGAAATCAAAAGTACCTCGGCACCAGCGCCTTCCAACTTGAGGGAACCGTCAAAATACATGACCCAGTGTTCTGGACGCTCAATTGGAGTTGGGACTTTATTTTCCCGCCACTCAGCCATAAAATCAACCAAGGCCTGAGACTTGATAGCAGTGCGAGGCTTGAACTCGAGCGATAGAGTGCCAAGATCTACAACCCATTTAGAAATCTTTCCTGTGGAATCCCTATTGTGCAATATCTCGCCAAGCGGGTAGCTGGTAACCACAGAAATCTTGTACTCGTCGAAGTAGTGGCGGAGCTTCCGTGAAGTAATCAGAACTGCATATAGTAGCTTCTGTACCGGAGGGTAGCGAGCCTTGGATTCTGAAAGTACTTCACTGACAAAATATACCGGCCTCTAGACAGGGTAGCCATGGCCTTCCTCCTGCCGTTCAACGACAATAGCAGTGCTGATGACATTAGTAGTCGCAGCGATGTAGAGCAAGAGCTCTTCATTGGGCAGAGGAGCTGTGAGGACTGGAGGCTTGGATAAGAACTCCTTGAGCTGAGAAAGAGTTTGATCAGCTTCAGTTGTCCATGTAAACTTCTCTTGCCGCTTGAGTAGCTTGAAGAAAGGTAGACCCCGTTCTCCAAGTCGCGAGATGAAGCGATTGAGTGACGCCATACAACCAGTAAGCTTCTTGACATCTTTGATAGTAGTCAGAGCTTGCATGTTGGAGATGGCAGTAATCTTCTCGGGGTTTGCTTCGATGCCACGATGGCTGATGATGAACCCGAGTTGTTTTCCAGATGATACGCCAAAGACGCATTTGTTTGGATTGAGCTTCCATTGGCACTCCCGTAGCGAAGCAAAAGTTTCCTCAAGATCCGCGATGAGCATGTCTGGATCCCTAGTCTTTACAACGATGTCATCCACGTATGCTTCCACGTTCTTGTGAAGCTGCCTCTTGAAGCATGCTTGGATAGCCCTTTGATATGTAGCACCAACATTTTTCAACCCGAAGGACATTGTTGTGTAACAATAAGCACCAAACGGGGTGATGAATGCGGTCTTCTCTTGATCAGATTCCTTGATTGCAATTTGATGATATCCGGAGTAGCAATCCAGGAAATAGAGTAGATCACGGCCCGCCGTAGAGTCAATGACTTGATCAATCCGCGGCAACCCAAAAGGATCCTTGGGGTAATGCTTATTGAGATCAGTGGAGTCAACACACATCCTCCAATCATTAGAGTTCCTCTTTCTGATGAGCACAGGGTTAGCGAGACATTGCGGGTGAAAAACTTCCCGGATGAAGCCAGCCGCGAGTAGTTTGGCAAGCTCTTTCTTGATAGCAGCCCTGCGGTCATCAGCAAAGCGACGAAGGTGTTGTCTCTTGGGGATAGTATTAGGATCGACGTTGAGTGAGTGCTCGATCAACCTTCTGGGCACACCTGGCATGTCAGATGGCTTCCACGCAAAAATATCACGGTTAGCCCGAAGAAAGTTGACGAGCTCGTCTTCCTATTTAGGATCAAGCTGTGCACTGATCATGGTTGTCTTGCTACTATCACCAGTACCAAGGTCAATGGCTTTGAGCAGAACATCACCAGTCGGTGCAGGTTTGTTATTGTTGTCTGTCTTCTCAGGAACCTCCAGCTCACTCGGAGTAAGTTTTTTGGCTGCAGCGAAGACTTCCATCATATCATTAGGTACTTGAGTTGTCGAAGCAAGTTCTACGGCTTCAGTGTCGCAGTCGTAAGAACGCTTCAAATCCCCTTGCAATGAAAGAACTCCTTTGGGGCTCGGCATCTTGAGTACAAGGTACACGTAGTGTGGAATAGCCATGAACTTGGCCAAGGCAGGTCTGCCGAGGATGGCATGATAAGAAGTCTCGAAGTCAGCAACCTCGAATTTGATGTACTCGGTGCGGTAATGATCCTTGGTCCCAAAGGTAACGGGTAGTACAACTGAACCCAAAGGAACAGTTGCGTTGCCCGGGATGATACCATAAAACGGTGAGTTGGTCTTGGTAAGCATATTGGTGATATCTAGGCCCATCTTCTTCAAGGTCTTGTCAAACAAGACATTGAGACCGCTGCCACCATCAATGAGAACCTTAGTGAGTCTGGAGCCTGCCACCACTGGATCCAGAACGAGAGGATATCGTCCTGGCTCAGAGAAACTAGTCCATTGATCCGCCCTTGAGAAGGTAATATGGGTTTCAGACCACTTTAGAAAAGTGAGAGCTGCTGGTTGGATGGAAATAATCTTCCTGAGTGTAAGTTTCTGCATGCGCTTGGTTGGAATCCCACCAAATATGACATTGACAGCGTTGGAGGGGTGTTGGAACCCAGTGTCTTTGTCGTTATTAACCTTCTCCCCCTTGTGTTTACGAAACCTTGGATTTGGGTGTGTTGGCTCAGGTGTATTCTTCAGCGCACGACGAAGTTGGTAACACTGCTCTATAGTATGATCGCCCTCTGGGTGCCATGGGCATTTCTGCTTGGTCAATGTTGCCCAGTGAGAATCATCTTCAGTTTTGGCAGTAGTTTCCATAGCTGCAACAGTATTGTCAGGCTTGCGCTTGCGATTATGATTGCTCGAGTAGTTATTACCCGTGTGATTGCCCTGCTGTTGCTTGCCACTGTTGCTTCCACCAGCATTATTATTGTTGTTGTTGTTCTGGTTGTTGCGAAGATGCTTGAACCGATTCCGAGCCTTGTCTTCCTCGTCTGCCCAGTGAGTGATCATCTCTTTGAGCTTGGTGATGTTGGCTAGGCGAGCGCGACCGAAATCTTGGAAAAGCCTGTCGTCATAAAAACCATCCTGGAAGGTGTCTATGACTTCTTTCTCGGTGACATCAACAACAGTAGCCCTTTTTTCGAAGAAGCAGCGCATGTACTCGCGAAGAGTCTCGCCTTGTTTTTGCTTGATCAGGACAAGGTCCATCCGAGTACCATGACGGCCCAGAGAACCCGCGAAGTTGCTGGTGAAACGATGCTTAAGTTGTCCCCAGTTGTCGATGGAGCCGCGTTTGAGAGACTCGAACCATGTGAGAGGCTCTTGCTCTATGACAAAAGGGAAATAGATACACTTGGTATCATCGTTGCCCCCGGCATTGGTGATGGATAGAGCATAACAACGCAACCACTGCCTAGGATCTTGCTTGCCATCATATTTAGAGATACCGTAAGGCTTGAATTTCTCCGGAAGAAGCAGAGCTTGAAGTCGAGCGGAGAGAGCAGGAAAGGAATCAGAGTCCGCATCCTTTTGCTTCTCACGTTCAGCACGTCTGGCGTTAATGGTTGTGCGAGCATCGTAGCGAGAGTCTCCCGACTTGCTAGTGACGCTGCCTTCACCACCTTTGCCCCTGTTGCTAGCTTCCGGACAAATACGTTGAGGAGTGGGTGTGGCACGATGAGCACCTCCACTACTGCCGTGGTGACTAGGAGCACTGGTATTCTGGCGTAGCATAGTGTATGCTAGCTCAGCCAACTTCGCGACTTCAGCAGCCGCTAGAGATGGCAATGGGTACCCGAAACCCGAGTACCCGACGGGTTTTACCCGATAAGAAGCTGGGTATGGAAACATATCTCTACCCGCGGGTACACAAATGGGCAATATCATGTACCCGATGGGTAAGCGGGTGCGGGTACGGGTATATACTACCCATACCCGCATACCCGCGGGTAAAATATACCCGTCTACAATATGTGATAAACTTGTAAATTTGCACAATGTTAGTGAAGAATAGCTTAATATTGATAACTAACTAATAATTTTATGCTTCATTAGACTATTAATTGGTTTAGAATTATAATTTATCTTTTTTATTTATTCCAATTTGTTGATATATGCACTTTCTCATGTGTTATGTTTCCAATTATATTAGATTACAATGGGTATGCTATCGGGTACGGGTTACCCGACGGGTAAAAAACCCGCACGGGTGCAGGTATGGGTAAGAACTTATACCCGCATGCGGGTATGAGTTTTTTAACGGGTAGAGTTAGAGTTGACGGGTGTGGGTATGGAATGGTACTATCCGACGGGTTTCTACCCGTTGCCATCTCTAGCAGCCGCCCTGTCACGAGACATAGAACGACCGAGTAGATTGATCGCGTTGATAGCGTCTTTTGGAGTGCGATATTCACGAGTAGCAATCGCATCCAGAGCCTCTTGAAGATTACGGGTAGGCAGAGCTTCTGCGAGTTCCCGACGGAGAGTTGCACGATCAGCATTGCGTTAGCGACGTGCAGTCTTGGCCTCCGCAGTTTCCTCAGTGGGAGCATTGACAGAGAGTTCATCATCAGATACATCATCCGGAAAGCGATAATTGGCACGTTGCCCTTGCGGAGTAGTTGCATCAACGACGAAAACTTCTCGATGTGATGAGTAAGTACCCGTACTTTGAATGAGCTCAGTATCGGTGTCATAATCGACAAGTTTGACGCCCTCCTGGAAAGGTAAGTTGTCGAGACAAGCGATAAAGCGCTCCAGATCATCCAAGGTGAGATCAGCAGGCACATGCTCAGGCCAGTAGACGAATCTACCCTCAGGTGTCGATGTGATCACTAGTCCTTGAGCAGGGCCAGATAGTTGTTGTACTTCAGCAGAATCCGAACCATAGTCGAACTCGAACTCAGATGAATCCGAATAGTAGTCGAGGTTGACGTCCGAATCCAAAGAGTACTCGAGCACGATCTTCGGGCCAGGGCACATGAGGCGCTTCAATGCGGCTTGGTAAGCAGCACTGACATGGCGATGACCGAAGAGAGGTGGTGCTGGAATGTTATCCAAGCTGAGCACAAGCTGTGAAGCTGAAGAAAGCGACTCAGGCTGCATAGGAGACGAAGTCGAGTTGTACTCGGACTCCGACTTGAGTTTTCTGAGCGAATCAGAGATCGAAATTTCGCCGGAATTTTCGACGAAATCCTCCGTCGAAGCTTGCGTAAGCGTCGAGGACTTGAGCTTTGACTCCGGAGTTGGCGCTAAGAAACACAGGAACGATCCGGCGCCATCAGCAACGCAAACCCAAGAGCCGAAGACGAAGGTGTCGCCTTGCTGGAAAGCGACGGTTGGCTTGATGATGACGAGAGCCATCGAGTTCGCCAGTAGATCAACGACGAGGGCCCCTACCTGGCGCGCCAGCTGTCAGTGTTTTAGACACCGAGCTTACGACGGGGTACCTGAAGTAGTAGATTGTGCGGTGGGGCTCGCCGAGATCAGGAACACGATGGTGAGACACGGGGCACACAATTAGACAGGTTCGGACCGCAATGTGTGTATACCCTACGTCTTGTATGCTGCATGACTCTGTATTGATTGCGTATATCTTGAGAGGGGTCCCTGCCTCGCCTTATATGCCACGGGAGGCAGGGTTACAAGTCGGATTGGTACAAGAGTACTATTCGAGTAGAACTCAGAGTAGCCTATATAAGGTATGGAAAGCTATCCTAGTCTTAGTACAAGCTCTTGTCCGTCTTGTCTTGCCTTGTGGTCCACAGTACCAGCACCGTGGCCCACTAGTCGAGTAGTCCAAGTGTTGTACAGAAACTTATCTCCCGGGTATGGCCCACATGTGTGGTGGGCCCAGGGATGCCCGGTCGACACTTCCACCTTATTTCAACCATCCAGTTCCTATCTGAACAATAATATTAATAATACATGAATGGTAGATTAATAATACGTGAATGGTACAAAATACGGCGCATAAAAAAGGGGAAATACGGGGCTCGTTTATCCGGGCCCAATGCTTCGGTCCAACTGTATCGACAGTTAATTTGCCGCCGCCGTCAGGAGGCCGTAAAGTGACTCGCGGCCCGTCAGTTAATCCCCGAGTCGCGGCCCATCGGCCCAACTGAACGGCTGGCCGCATCCTCTTCTTCCTCTCCAGCATTCCCCGATCGGCCATCGCCCTCCGAATTACCCAAACCCTAGTCTTCTCTCTCGATTGGTCCGTCTTCTCTCTCGATTGGTTGCTTGTATGTGCGTGTCTTATACATGCAGGCGCTTGTTTCTCTTCTGCGGTTAGGACACCTAATAGATTGGTGCATCTGTAAGCTGTGATCCTAGCAGTTTCCATTTTGGTTCAACGAGGGAACCGGTTCTGCAGTGCTTTTCCTGTTCCTGCCCTGTTTTGGAATTGTGGAGATAGAGGGCTGTAAAACAGTTAAACAGTGAATTTACTCCCTTTTTGCCTGATTAGTTTAGCGTAGTATAAATTGCATTTTGTAAGAGCAGGAATTTTGCTAGTCTGTTATTTATTTGGTCGAGTTACTTGCATTTGCACTTTGAATATCAGCTATTGCAATGTTCATTTCTGGTCGGATGATATGAAGTAACTGTTGTGGGTATTACTTGATCTTGTGGAGCCTTCTGATTTCTTTAAGTTCACTTTGGCTCAGTCGTGTCTTAGTCTTCCATTTTGCTGTCCCTATAGCTATTTTTTTTTTGTCAATTTGACTCCCACATTTCTAACTCAATTTACTATTTCAAAGGCTAGCGATAGGTTCAACATAAACTCTCAGCTTGAGCATCTTCAAGCCAAATATGTTGGTACAGGACATGCTGACTTGACCAGATTGTAAGTACCCTGTTCTTTTAACGAAAGGTGTCACTAACTTTTAAGATATTTCCTTAACATTCATGTTTCTTTATTTACAGTGAATGGGCTGTGAACATCCAGAGGGACAGCTACGCCTCTTATATTGGGCACTATCCAATGTTGGCATACTTTGCCATTGTCGAGAATGAATCGATTGGAAGAGAACGTTACAATTTCATGCAGGTAACAAGGCAACTTGCCTTCACTCTCATGCTAAGTTATATCTGAAAAAATCTGTAGAACATATCTGCAGTATAAATATTGCAGTAAAATTATTATTTGAGTGCACTTATTGTATTGCCTCTGCAAGTCCTAAATGCCACCAATTCTCTGCTGCCCACTATTCCAATCTATTTCAGATTTCTACACTAAAAACTCTTACTTGGTCAGAAACTAGCTGTAGCAGCTTTTCTCACGATGGTATGATGCTACCAAAAAATTTGGAGCTTCCTTTCCTTCAATGAGATGTGATCCGCTCTGCTGTCTGTTCTCACTATACAAAGGCAGACACATCGCCTAAAACTATCATTTTAAAGTATAAAGTGACTTGATCATCTATACATATTTCCATGTTGTCTATAACAATATAATTTTCTATAATTGAAATTCTTATGAATTGTGATTTCAAAATCAAGATAAGTTGCAGTTCAGTTGTGTTTGCGCAGGCCAATAATTTACCTGTGGTGAGAAGTGCATAATTAGTACTGCCTCTGATCCCAATTAGACTTACGTTGGGATTGTCATAAGTCAAAACCTTTTTAACTTGCATCAGTTTCCATAAAAGCATATAAATGACATTTAATAGATTCATAATGGTATTCACACATAATATATAGCCATTTTAATTCATAGTGATACATTCTGTAAATATTGCTAGTCAAAGTGTTATATTGGAGACTGCTTCAATGTCCCATTGGACTTATTTAAGGCAGCAGAGGAAGTAAATAGACATAGCTTACAGATATGCAAATGATGCATATTTAGTGGCAGTCTACAGTACTATAAAATATAAAAAGATATTTTGAATAACTTGTTAATACTCAGTTCTGGCCAAAGGACCCTTAGTAAATAAAACACATATCTCTCGTTAAGATAATGCTCTGTTATCTACATACATTTGACTATATTCAGGGAAGGGATTAATGATGCGCTCAAATCAAAGTATTGCTTCTTTATAAGATAGCCATATGTGCTGCAGGTAGGAGAGCTTCTGAAAATAACTAATTGCTCACGACCTAATAATAATCACTTAGTGATTGTACTAACGGCGTATCTGTTGAAGCAAATGAGTTCAAAACATTTGCTCAGTCTCCACTGGAACTGAACATTTATTGAGTAAATAAATGAAGGCATAGTTATTGTGGTTCAGCTTACTGGTGCGGCTGCGTGTGTGTGAGAGAACTAGAGTACAGGCAATTTAATTAATGAGCACCAATACATGAGTGTGAGCTTGGCTGTTTTCATCTTACCTTCCATCAACTTCATTGGATTGCTGCCCAATTTTGCACGCTAAAAGTGTTACCAGGACCGGAAGATTTGCACTTGTTAAGCAGATAGATGCTTGTTAGGATATTTAGCCATGACCCATAGTTTACAGACTGCATTTGCATCTTTGACCATTTGTAACAAACAGTTCTATTGATGAGGCATTGCAATATGGAGTATTGATCTACTGTTTTTGCATCGCAGAAAATGCTGCTTCCTTGCGGCCTCCCTCCTGAGAGAGATGAAGACTGAGGAATTGGTGATTCTCAGTCTTACCAAGACAGCAACGTATGTCTAGTAGCCCCAGTATGCTTTGGAAGGGGATATAGATTAGCCACCATGGTACTATGTGCTACTCATTTTAAAGTGTGTGTATCATGTAAGCGTTTGCTTCTACAATGTGTTATATACACTGATGTTTATAACTTGTATGCATTTTAAAGAAAATGTTGCAATTATCTGGTATATCTGTGGTTTGTTCTATCAGTGTGGAAGAGAATGTAATGGGCTAATGGCGATGTTGATGCCTGCAGTGCCTACGCAAATGTTATATGGACGAAAAATGTAGCGAATAGTTTCTCTAGGAAATGCAAATTCCTTATGACGTACAGCTATCTGATGTCTTCTGCACCACCGTTGTAAAGTTTATTGTATATTGAGTTAGGGTTGTTTATATGGATGAAAAAAGGTGGGATGAATAGTGAAAAATTGGATCAAAATGTGATTCAGGGGGAGAATAGCGAGTTGAACTGTTGGCCATTATGTTCAGCTGCAAACTGGGCATTTGGAGTAATGGAGTGCCCTATTCCTATCTAAAAGGTTGCCATCTCAAATTGTTGATAATTTCTAGCGTACAAGTAGATTCGAGTCTTTTAGGTACATGTCATTAAGAAAGTTACTGGTTATGTACATGCCACAAAAAGTTTACAGGTACCTGTGTGTCATGAGTTTAACTTTCGTTTATCTGTGTACCATTCTGTTCATGTTCTGAGCTAACGGTGTCAAACCGATGGGTGAAATGACCATTTTACCTCCTATGGGCCCCACCAATCTTCTTCCTCCTCCCCTTCTCCTTTCTCACGCAGGGCTTCACGGGCTTACTCCGCAGTTCCCGTGGCCGCCGGCGCCGCCGCACAAGCGGATGCCCTTCGAAATCGACCTCCCCGACTTCCCCTTCCCCGCGACGGCGGTCTCCTCGGTCAACGACATCGACGGGAGGCTCGGCCAGGCCAGCGCCAAGCTCGGGGCGTCCGTCGGCGGGGTCGTGCAACACGCTGTCAGGCAGGTGCCTGTGCCCTTCCGCCAGATCCGACTGCAGAGCTCCCGCACCGCCGCGCAGTCGACCCGGACGCAGAGCTCCCGCGCTAGCCCTGCACCCACCTTTAGTTCCTCTGCGCACGAGATAGACATGTAAATGGCAGGGGCAAAATAGTCATTTCCATGTGTGGGTCCCACATGTCAGATCGGTGGAACTGTTAAGTTCTAACAAAAGTGGACGGAAGGGCACACGCGTAAACAAATTTTGAGTGCATAACACACAGGTATGTGGAAACTTTTTAATGACATGTGGGTAACCAACAACTTTGTTAGTGACATGTACGTAAAAGACTCAGTAGATTCAGGATTATCAGCATAACAACGATATTTTTCTCGCAGAATAAATCAACACTAACCACCATCCTATCTAACAGGCTATATGAGTGTTCATTTGGGTGGCTCTCGCTAGTTTTTTTTTGTTCATGACAAACAAACAGCAAAACACTGCTAATCTACTACAGAACATTATATGCATGAACTAAGCCAAAAAGGAAACTAAGAAACCAAAAGCCTGCCACTGAGTCACTGTTCATATACAGACAGCCAAGCACTATCATATGCAACTATACAAGCTACAACTACAAATGCTAAAACTAAAGTTGGTATCAACAAAACTGATGTAACAATTTTTATTTTTGCATCGTTTGGGATAGGAAGCATGGAATATTTGGGGTCACCATGTCGTTTTAGTTAGAATGGTGGAAAAACACGTCATAAAATTTAATGCTCATAAAACTCTTTTTAAAACTCCATTGAGACTGTCCTGCTGTAACTCTGTACCTGCGACATCCTAGTGATCCATATTGTCATCAGGCTCTATTTTGGCATCGATTAGCAGGAGAATGCGAGAACAGATTCTTCACAGCGAATGAGTGCAAACTCTGCAACAGCAGCAGCTGAGTGATGATTCTCGCAAACCCTGCAACAGCAGCAGCTGAGTGATGATTCTCCTCCATGTTAGCATCAGTTTGATTAGGAGTATCCGTCTCGGCTGCTGTGTGGTAGGCGTAAGACTGTACCTGATCGACCAGGCCACTAGCAATTTACCACAAGTGCCAACAAGCACACCACGAGATCACCAGTAGCAGCCGCACACGCAGGGAAGCATCGCCAAGTGTAACAGTTTACTCCCACGGATCAAGAGGCAGGGTTTTATGCCCAGAGGTTATGGGGTGGCTCCTGTCCTATAGATAAACTAATAAATACACCGGTCTGCACCAGGTTACGGGGTGGCTCCTGTCCTAGAGATAAACTAATCCATAGACCGGTCTGCACCAGTGCTTACAACCACATGTGCATGGAGACAGGGAACATCACATGTACAGACTACAGAACAGGGATCTGGTCCGTCCGAACAAGGCGAACGCTGCTGTTACTGCTGCTCTTAGTGCCCACCCTTCTCTCGCAGAGTTGATAAAGCGACAAGGGCACTGGCCGCCCCAGTAACATGGCTGCTAGCATCAAGGCTCGACCCAGATGGATTATCCTCAGTGGTGGGAACTGCAGCATGCTCTTTTTTCGGATCCCCTGTTACTGCAGTCGCCACCCAAACATTAGTTTAGCGAATGCACAAAATGAAATGCTAAATGCTAATAGTTTATTCGAGTGAGTTTTCAGGCACCGTACTTGGTTTTGTAGCTTTATGGACCTTACTGGCCACATCCTGGCCTTGAGAGTGACCACTTTCCGGCAGCATATCAGCTGGCTCCTTTGGTGTTTTTCTTGATCCTGCACCGTCATGGCCTTTTGACGTGATACTCAGTGCTAGAGTACCATGGCCCTTGGTGCTCGTATCAGCTACAGCAGATTCATGGTGCTTTGGCACTTTACTTAATGCTGGAATGTCATTGCCTTTTGGCGAGATACCCAGTGCTAGAGATTCATGGCCCTTTGTGCTCCTATCAGCTGTGCTCCTATCAGCTATCGGAGATTCATGGCGCTTTGGCACTTTACTAAATGCTGAGCCGTCATGGCCTTTTGACGTGATACTCAGTGCTAGATTATCAGGGCCCTTGGTGCTTGTATCAGCTACAGCAGATTCATGGCGCTTTGGCACTTTACTTAATGCTGGAATGCCATTGCATTTCGGCGAGATACTCACTGCTAGAGATTCATGGCCCTTTGTGCTCGTATCAGCTATCAGAGATTCATGGCGCTTTGGCGCTTTACTAAATGCTGAGCCGCCATTGCCATTTGGCGTGATAGGCAGCCCCCGAGAATCACGGCCCTCAGTGCTCATTGGTAGTGATTTCCTGAGGCCTGCACAAAAATAGCAACCTTAATATCTACATTCGGTAGGTATAGACTGTCTTGCAGAGAGGCTTACTTGGTACATGAACTGGAGGTATGGCATCTGATGCTGAAATGGCCTGAAGTTTTACTAAATGAGGAGCTGGGCTTGGTGATCGAATACCTAGTGAAAGGAATTCCTGGCCTTCAGGTGTCATTTTTGGTGCTGAATTCAGACGTTTCACGCCTGCACTTTTAGAATTCCCAAGTGCCAAGCTTGGTACAACACATTCATAGCCCTTAAGAGTGAGACCTGGAGCAGAAACTCCATGGAGTTTCGAAGCATTAGCTTGTGCTAGAGAAGCATAACCAGAACACCCTGCGTTTGGTGTAGCAGATTTGCGAACTTCCCGACCAGGAAATGCAGAGTTTACAGAAATCGTCCTCAAAAGGCCATCATGAACTATAGGTGGCACTCTTCTCACAAAAGAACCTTGGTTTTTGGCACACAGGGTTGCCGAGTTTCCAGGTGGCATGATTTGCATAGGAGAATCTCTGCCTTTGGCATCCACACTTGTAGAAGCCCCACTTATGGCACTGGTTGAACTAGACTTTTCTGGCACGCCATTTGCTGCCAGACAATCATGGCCTTTGGACAACATATCCGTTGCAAGGGCATCACATCCTTTATTGCTAAGAACTGTAGCATGTTCCACCCCAGCATTTGGTGTATTCAAATCACTATTGTTAACATTAAGAGTTAATGAACAATTCCCACCTGACTTGTCCAAGGATCGTTCAGGTGCTGCCATAGGATCACTAGAGACCGTTTCAACGGAAGGCTTGTACCATAATGATGGCTGCAATAAAATCCAATAAAAAAGTGATGCTAAAACATAGCAGCAAGAAATAAGATGTTGCACATTACATATTTAGAAACCTTTGTCGCATGACTGAGGGGCAAAGAAAATACTATGATGGTTTCCATGTGCACATCACTACTAGTGCTCAAGAGGCATGAAGCTGCATAAATACTGAATATCAAATTTCCTTACCATGCACCATCAGACAATACAACTATCAGAAATGTTGAAAGTAGATACAAGCACAGAAATGCTTTCTAATGCCTAATTTGTAAGTAACAATTGCATATCCAATAAAATGATTTTGCATCAGAAAAGATAGTGGGTATTTGCACTCAAAAACTGAAGAGAAACCTCAACTTATGCAGCCAAATTCATGCCCGTATCATCACAGAGTTGATTTTATGTTATAGGCAATGCACATTAAGTACAACAACCTCCAAAAGGTCATTTGAGGTGAATTTGGAAGCATAACATATCACTAAATTCTTCCTATACAATCTTGAAATTACAAGGGGAAGAACCAGCACAAGTCTTGAAAGATTCCTCTGTTTTGGCACGAAACAAGAAAATGCATACTAGGAACTTACACAGTAATGAAGTTTCTTCAAGGCCTCCAAAAGTATTTTTTCTCCAACTATTATTATCATTTTCTTCACCATTTCTTCACGAGAAATTATGCTTTCCTGTGAAGTAGAAAAGTTGAAATGGTTCAGCGCCCAACATAGAAACCACAATCAATACCAACAGGTAAAACATAATTATTCAAGCAGATAATACCTTCAGCTCTTCATAGTGATGGAAGAGAAGCTCCTTTGCTACAGATGATATATTGCCCTGAATCACTCCAAACAAAACACTGAATGATATCCATGGTGAATTTGGTCCTTCACCTGTTTCAGACATTACCTGCGGACAGATTGTTTGGTTGGATAAGTGGAATACTACTGCATACCAAAGCTAAAATTATTCGCCATTGCAAGATGCAGAGAGGGGGAACCAATGGACAGCAGAGCTGGACATCTAAAAAAACTTCTGTCGTCCCACTGAGAGCAGCAGATATGCATTTAAAACGGAAACTAGTGTGCCGATGGTGAACAAGATTCAGGTTGCCTCACAGGTTGAAGGGTAGAAATATCCATTGCAACTTCCTTCAGCGATGGGTTAAACCATAAACCCTTCAAGTCAAGCAAATAATCTGAAAAATAAAGGCATAAAAACTAATATTTACTCCACTTAGTGATATTACATGATAAAGGTGTGAACTCTTAGTAATCTTACGTCGAACTTTTGGGGCAAGCTTGAAACTAACAAGATATTCTAAACGAATGTGAGTGCTCAGATGTGATGGCCACATGACATAACACTTTGGGTTTGAACAATCATCAACTCCAGAATCATATATCTCACTGCTTGGAAAAAACTCTTGTGATCCAGGTTCAACAGCTTCCATGTTGCCCAATATCATACAGCACAACAACATATACTGCACTCCTTTTTCGTCAACATCACAAAGACCAACACTGAAACACATTATAATGTGGTGTTAATATAACAATATATAAACGTACAGAATGGTAACCACAAAAACAGAGTTAAGAAAGCACACCTGGTAAAGGCTCGGTTTTCTGGTGAAAGATATACACCAGCACTCAAACCTGCTTTCTCAACAGGATTTGCATTGGTACCCAAACCATTAATAAGAATCCTAACTATGTCATTCTTCCTAGATCCTAACCATCCGTACCTTACATTTGCATCACCACGTGCTTCTTTAGTTGACTTCATCTGTCTTTCAAAAGCTTCAAATCTACACTGTGCAGTGATATCATTCGGAGAGTAACGGTGGATATGAAGAATGTTACTTGGTGTTGCAAATGGACCCATGCCTGAGAGGAAAAGGTCCTGGACAAATAGAAAGCTTTCACTGCCTCTTTCCACAGATGTGATCTTCTTCCGCAATACGTCAACAGTAGAAGGTTTATCAGGAACTGGAGGGTTAGATTCAAGAACAACTTGCTTGACCACTTCAGGTGGAGAAGTTGCAGCCTTGTCTACCATTATTCCCTGTGCAGTGATGTCACTGTTACCAGAATCCCCTTTGGACATTTCATCACTTTCCTCATCAAAGAACAGAGAAGGAAAGAAACGCTTGCCAGTGTCATCAAACCAAGCAACAGAACGCTGTTTTCTGGTTTTTAGGTTGACCAGGGTCATCGACAGGAAATCAACAAGAATGGGCTCATCGTCCATCACAGACACAACACTTGATTTATTGCCTCTGAATTCTTCGATGAGGGACTTCATTAGTTGCTCAGGAAAATTGTGCCAAGAACCTTGTTTGTAATACATGATACGGCTAGGCACTCCACTCTTCAGAAAATTAACACAATCATTGGCAAGGTTAGGACGTGTGCAACAACAGTTGCAGCGTTTAGCAGATGGATCAAACGAGGGCCAATTTTCAGATTTCACACGGCGAGATTTGCAGTCTTTTGACAGGCAGTCATCAACAAGCTTTCGCTTTAAACAAACAGAATTGGACTCTTGTGGTGATGCCATGAGAAGCCTTGCCTAACTCCTAACAAATATAGAAAAGGAAAACTAACTCTAATAGGTATACAATTGCAGGTGTCCCTTCATATTGATATCTCAGTCGTAGAAAATGGCCCTGTATAAGATAATGAATAAATATCTCTCAAATAGAAAACACAGTTCAAGAATTTGTGACAGAGTAACGATTCTAGAGCAGCATCACCAGCACTCACAACACAACTATACTAAATGCACAACGAACATCGATTGAATAAACCATGCAACACAACAACAGTATAAAATAAAAGTCAAGTTGGTTCCTTAAAAGAATGAAGATCCATAGTGTGCCTATGATTCTGTTCTCCTAAGAAAAGATCTGTAGCAGACATATCAGCTCCACAATTAGTTGTTGAAGCCTGTCCTGAAAACAAGTTGATGGGGATCAAAACAGGAATGTGACAGTATTCGTGTGAAAGCGATTTGGGTTATCACTATCTGATAGTGCTGTAAAGTACGGAGTATGTAAACATTACCATTTACCAACCTCTAGAATTTAAAAATCAATACGAAAACAATTGAAGTATTAAAGCATTATCTTAATTCTTTCGTTAAATTGAAGTAGATGTATTTAAACCACACTTGCTAGAAACATGAAATTTTGGTGATGTTCATTTACACTGCTGTCCACACAGTATACCAGTCCAACCTGCCTCTCCACTAATGCTTGCGAGATTGCATCCTGTAACCGCAATACAAAACTGCAAGGCTGCCTTTGGTGTCTAGACACTGCTTGCAGTCCGCAAATCAACAAGGCTTGGCAAAAAAAGAAACTCATAGTATCCCAACTATTTAATAATAAAGCCAGTATGGTTATAGTGAGGTGAGGCACCTAAGAGGCCCCAACACTGCTCAGCCCCTGAGTATAGGACAGACCTGAAATTGCAGGAGTAATGGCTCAAAAATGGACGTACCAAGGACTGAAACCAAGGGAAGAAGAATCCTATGGGACCAACTCACATTTAGTTTCAGACCTTTCAATATAATGACACGTGGTAGAATAAATGCCATGTCTCATGATTTATAGGAGGTCTAATCAAGTGTCCAAAAGGTTAGGAGGTCTTATTAGTCTTATAGAACTAGAACATTTAGCGCACTTTGCACACTCTATCATCATTACAGCTGAGATGTGAAAAAACTGTCCACTAACATGTGAAAATAATCGTAAAATGGAAACCATATACATATAACATTTCTAGACATACGCATTACCTAATAAGCATTTCATGACACCAGATTCATTTTTCATACCATAGTAGTAATGATGACAAAAAAAAACAAAAAACAAAAGTTACCATGGATATTTAATCCCATGCAGTATGGTTGGTTATATGATCACTACATTACCACATGACCTGACAAATGATAAAAGACTCAGAGAAACACGTTATTGTTCCTACATGCAAGTATGTTCAGCTAGCTAGATAATAAACAATTTGCAATTGGAAGAGACTAAGGTCCCATCTAATTCTTCCAGAACCACCAGAACAACGATGCTACTGCAGTCAGCGAAGTTCCCACAATCCTGGCAATCCTAAATTGATGCCAGGGTAACAAAGCAAAACGTCGGCAACAACATCAAAATAGATGTACATGGCAATGCCGAACAAGTTTTTGTCCAATCGACCCTTAAATGAACACCAAGAAATGCCATGTTGCTGCTGGCTAATTATCTCCCTTCATCAGAGAATCAAAGAAACTCGTATGCATGCAAAAAGGTATGCATGAATTTTTCCAGTAAGTACAGGGCTACAGGCACCCCGATTTTTGTAAGTACAGATGCCTGCAGTACATGCGTACATCATGGGCAAATATGGAAAAGATCTGACGTTCAAAGAAATTGAGTTAATTATTCTGATTTTCTGTATGCAGATTGCAGTAAGTGCCATCTCCATACAGTTATACAGATCGTAGCAACCATGTTCACCCTTTCTACCGGACTGCAGAAAGTAAAGATGAACTGAAACTTAGCAAAAACTCAGGGCTACACACAAAAGTGGGAGGATGGGAGCTACACCACAGGAGCACCACAACGAGTCCTTCATGGGTAAGGAGAGCACGACGAGGAGAGGCACGCTAGGATGCCGAGCGGGCCAAGGAGGGGAGCAGGGAGGTGCGAGTGTGCAAGCAGCAATGGGCGGCGGCGGCAGGGAGAAGAGAGGAAGAAGAGGCCGAGAGATTGAGGAAAGAAGGGGGCTACGGTTGGAGTTAGGGAGCGATTTTGAGAAAAAGAGAGGACCTCTTTGTAAAATTGACAGGGGACACCTGGCACCACGCGGGGGCGCCGAGCACTCTGGTGCTTCCAATCCCCAGTAGTCATTAAGAAACCCGATTAATTTCTCAAGACCAAGTATTCAACATTGAGTGCGATATTTGATATTTTGACCCCTTTTCTGGTAACGCAAATAGCTTTTGCTCTATATAGGAAAAAACAATGATTCAATCTTTGTGTACCATATTAATCCATAGCAATTGAAAGTTCAAATGACATGACATTTATATTTGAGTAATTTCTTGCACGAAAAGCACATTAAAATTACTTGCAAAGCAATAAATATTTTCTACAATTACAAGTACCAATATTAGATATTCTTGACTTGTACTTTTTTCTGCAATATTTAAGCAACAGTAATTAAAGTTTTAAATTATATGTTGTGCAACCTAATAGCTATACTGCAGCAAATAATTCATTCTCCAGGTGTTCAACATAAGATGACAAGCAGTTCAACACCAGACATCTAAAGAATCAAATCTGCACTAATAATAGTACAGCAACGGTTGTCGACTCACTAAGCGGAACACATGAACGAAATTGGAATGGATAGAAGTAACACACAGAAGCAACACGCTACAAGACACTCAGCCTGGAAAGAAACAAATATGGCAGTTTTCTGGCGCAATCATTGCTTGATATGACGAATACCCTAGAATGCTCATCTCTGCATAATCACACAAAATTCTGAAGGAAACACCGCCACTACAAAGTAGATAAATATCAATGTATTTTAATACTATTGTAACTGATGACATTGATTGCATCAAGGGGGCAAACCTTCCTAAGGTATGCCATCTATAGCAAATAAAGTTTTGAACAAACTACATACCAATTTCAGTTTGACCAATGCTATGTGAAATAATACCTAATGCGACTTGCAGCCCAAGGAATCCTTTTCCATAGATTCACAACAACAATCATCTGGGCAGTCAAATTTGGATGGCACTGATGATTCTAGAATGTGTGCCAGCCAGTCAGCCACTATGCGAGCGGAACGCACGACACAAAGTGCAGTGGACAGAAATAACACAGTACAGGAAATTAAACATTACCGGATTGGTGAATTGGAGAATGAAGCGATGGCATTCCAGCCTTTCTTCTCTTCTCAAGGCCTAAGAAAATATAGGGAGGGGTTTCTATTTTGTATTGCCAGCATGTCTAAGCAAATATATACACACCCATGAGCAAAAGTTTATTCTGAATGCAAAGTTGGAAGCATCCAAGCCCCAAAAGAGTCATCACCGCATAAATAACTCTCAACACATGAAACTAAATGACATGTCGACATGCCATCTTCGACAACCCAGCCTATTGACCCCGATAGACAAACCTAACAATGACCAACTTATGCCCATAAACAGGAATGCTAAGCTTACAAGTTGCAATCCACATGAGAACTTGGATATAAACTGAACTGGGATAGCCAAGCCCAGCAACACAATCCACATGTACAAGCAAGCATAATTTCCTCCAAATAAATATTTGCACGAGAGAAGGAAGACTATATAAACTTGGAATCAAGCTCTACCACAAAAATAAGTGCAAAGAGAACTTGGCCTATCCCTTATATAAGAAACTTGTACAGCACTTCATGATACTCAGCCACTCTACAACGGAACTTATAGCCGGATTCTGGGAATCGTACGGGAGAACTAAGAAACGGATGATGGAGAGGGACGGGGGGTGCTTACGGGAGGAGTGAGGTGGAATTTCTCTCGATCCCCATTTTTGCAGGCGTCGGTGGCGAGGTAGAAGCCGGAGGAGGTCACGAGGGCTGGTGACTCCCTCTCTCACACCCCCAGTGCTCTTCTACAACCGACCCGAGGATGCTAGGGTTAGGGTAGCCGGTTCTCTCGGACCTGCGGGGAGCAAAGCCGGTACGGCACGCGGGAAGGCGAGGCGACGGGCAGCGGTTAGGCGGCTGGGCGGCGGAGACTCCGGCGGTGAGGTGATGGGGACGGGGTGGGGTCTGGATCGACAGGGACGGCGGCGAGATACGGTGAAGTGGATTTGGGTTTTCTGGCCGAGTCGCCGACGAGAAGGTGGAGCGGGGAGGAGGGGCGGTGCCTGAGCCTGACGCTGATGAGCGTGACCGCGCTAGCTGCCAAAGAATGCCATGCGCGGATGGGCCTTCCGACCATTTCTTCGTTGGGCTGACAAGACGGCCGTCAGCCCAGTCAACTTCATGAGGTTGAAGCTATCCGCGAATTTTTTTATATATTTTTTTCGTGATTTTCGGAAAATAAATGTCCGCTAAACAAATTTGCAAAACTATACATCTGCCGCTGTACCATATGACGACCGCCAAGTGGTACGGCGGCAGGAGGGTCTATCGCCAAATGGTACGGCCCTTAGTCGTAGCGCCAGGCGTTAGGGGGCCTGTAGTCTTTGCCTAACAGGTCCCACATGCAGGCGCCATACGGTATGACGCTAGGATGCAGCCGCCATACCGTACGACGCTAGGATGCAGGCGCCGTATGGTATGGCACTAGGATGCAGGCACCGTACCGTATGGCGTTAGGGTTCCCACCCCTATAAAGCACCGAATTTCAGCCGAAAATAGCACAATAATTCGAAAAAAGAGAAAGAGAGGTGGAGAGGAGAAGGGCGTGAGGGGGAGGGGGTGGAAGGCGCGAAGTTCTGCCAGTTTTTCGTCTTGTTTGAGATACTACACTATTTTGAACTTTGTTAATCTATATACTTAGATATAGTTTGGACATAGGTAGTGTTGAATCACTGGATTTAAGGGCATTCAGTAGTTTTAAGTAGATATACGGAGGACATAGGTACTGAAATTTAGGTAGTGTAGATTTAAGTATATTCACTAGATTGAATTAGATGTAGTGTAGATCTGACTAGATAGCTTCTGTAGTCACTAGACCTACTTGTTAATAGCGATTTTTTCAGACATTGTCAGTGTTTTAGACACCGAGTCTACCACGGGGTACCCAAGTTAGTAGATTGTGCGGTGGGGCTCGCCGAGATCAGGAACACGATGGTGAGACACGGGGCACATAATTAGACAGGTCCGGGCCACAATGTGCGTAATACCCTACATCCTGTATGCTGTGTGGCTCTTGATTTCTTATTGCGTATGTTCTTGAGGGGGGTCCCTGCCTCGCCTTATATGCCACGGGAGGCAGGGTTACAAGTCGGATTAGGTACAAGAGTACTAGTCGAGTAGGACTAGGAGTAGCTTATAACGGGTAATGAGAAGCTTTCTTAATCTAGTACAAGTCCTTGTCCGTCTTGTCTTGCCTTGTGGTCCACAGTAGTCTTGCACCGTGACCCACTAGTCGAGTAGTGTAGAATATCAGGCCTTATCTCCCGGGCATGGCCCACATGCGTAGTGGGCCTAGGAATGTCCGGTCGACAAGCCCTCGAGTACTTTGTAGTCGAGTGCGATGTGTCCAAGTAGTCTTGAAGGCCTCTGCGAGTAGTTCCCAAGCGTCCCCGAGTTCTGCAAACTTCGGTCTTCAACAATACTTGAATCATCACGAGGCTGGAAGATACTCCAGCTAGCTCCATGAGTAGTTTTGAAGTCTTCTCGAGTTGTTCCCAAACGTCCCCGAGTACTTCCTTTGAAGGTCTTCAATAATACCCGCTTCGTTCTTGAAATCTTTGCATCAAAGATCCATATGGAGATGCGATTACTAAAATCGCATTCCATATGGAATGTAGCCCCCAAGACTTAGGTTGAATCAAGGATTCAAGCTGAGGGTCAATCTTCTAGCACTTGTGGTCTTCCTCTGAAAAATCTGTAGAAATCCCGAAGAAAACAGATGGGAATGCGATTACTAAAATCGCATCCCATATGGATGTAGCCCGCGAGCCTTAGTTCGAATTGTAAATTCAAGCTGAGGGTCAATCTGAAGTCGGACACAGTTACTGTCAAGTTACATTTCGGTAATGGGCAGATTAGATATGGTAGAGATGGGGTTGACTTGGCAGAATTTGATTCGGTTGACCATGAAATTAGAAGAGCAGGAGAAAGAACTTGGGAGCCATAACCAACTGGTTGTACAAGGCATTCCATGTAGATGTAGAGCGACATGACTTGTCGATAATGGAACTAATCAACAGAAGTGATCCAGTGTATTGGGAGCTTATGCCACTTCAAGACACTGCACAGTGGAGGACTTATATCAGGACTGCATGCCAAATTGGTTTGCCCGTGATTTTACTTGTCCAAGTTGTTCACAAGGCTGGGTCTAGCAGTCAAGTGCATGAGGAAGCTCATGCTGTGCATGAGGAATCTCATGTTGGTGATGACGGTGAAGCCGAGGCAGAGGGAGGAGATGGTGCTGCAACTGAGGCAGAAGGAGGAGTTCAGGAGGAAGACGACACCACACCCTTTGAGGCGAGTGGTGCGATTGACGAGGGAGAAGTAAATCCAGAAGTACTGAGGCAGTACGAAATGGAGGCCGGGGACGATCAACGTGGGTTGGAAGAGGACTCCTCAGATGATGAGGATGACCCCTTGTGCCAAGGGACTGGGATACCTACAATTTCTCACACCTCACTATCAATCCTGGTGAGAATGTGCCCTGGGAGTACAAAGAGAATCAGGTTTGTGTCGGTGCTATGTATTTGAGTGCAATCGAACTCAAGGATGTAGTGAAGAGGTGAGCCACCTTGACTTCGCAGAGATAGTTCAGGGTACTGAAGAGTACTCCACACCTATATGAAGTAGGTTGTCTGAAGCACAACTGTCCTTTTCGAGTGTATGCTTCTAAGGGCAAGTGGAAAAAATACTGGGAGGTCAAATCTGTTGTGGATCACACTTATGTACTCGACCAGTTGGATGCAAGGCACCGCAATTTGTCGACCGGTTTTGTGGCCAACATTCTCTAAGATTGTGGACAATACTGCTTATGAGCCGAAGTCCATTATCTTGGCAATTGAGGAGAAATTTAGATACACGATAAGTTACAACAAGGCATACATGGCGAAGAAGAAGGTACTGGAGAAGAGGTGGGATACTTACGAAGCATCCTATGACAATTTGCCTAGGTTGCTAAACACAATTGTCATGCTAAATCCTGACAATTATTATGATATCAAGGCTTATAATCTAGTATCAAGGCCAGGGAAGCAAGTCTTGCAGTGGGCATTCTTAGCATTAGGTCCCACTATTGTAGCATTTAAACATTGCTGGCCAGTAATTTGCATAGATGGCACATTCCTTACAGGAAAATATAAGGGCAGAATCCTTACAGCTGTTGCGGCAGACGACAACAATCAGTTGTTGCCCTTGGCTATTGCTTTTGCAGAGGGAGAGAATGGTGATAGTTGGTATTGGTTTCTGGAGAGATTGAAGCAAATGGTGGTGGGGGATGTGCCAAATGTGTGTGTGATACACGATAGGCACAAAGGTATTCTGCAGGCAATGAATGACATCAAAGATGGTAGCCAAGAACATCACAAAGAAGCACAATGGCCAGATGTTCATAGCAGGTGGTGCATGAGGCATATGGGAGCAAACTTTCATAGCCAGTTCAAGAACAAAGAACTGACAGATTTGTTCAAGCGGTTATGTTCACAGAATCAGGAGAGAAAGTTCAATGAGATTTGGAAGAAATTAGATGATCTGACGAAAAAAGCATTAGAAGAGATAGCTAAGAAGCCAATCAATCCTGAACCTGGGCAAGAGCCAGTTTCTCTTGAGGACGTGGGGCTAGATACTCCAAACGTTAGACGGAGAAGGGGATATTCTGTGAAGACCTTTAGCCAGTGGATTGAGAATGAGCCGAAGGAGAAGTGGTGTCTCCTGTTTGATAAGGGAGGTGTAAGGCATGGGATAATGACAACAAATTTTGCTGAGGTTTACAACGCGGTATTGCATGGTGCCAGAGCTCTTCTTCTTGTTGGCATTATTGAGTTCTTCTTGTACCGCACAATGAAGTACTTTCTTGAGCGTGCTACTGCAGCACATCAAGCTATGCAAGACATTCAGAAGGTGTATTCAGCATGGATGATTGAGTACTTGGACAAAAAACAGAGAATGGCTCTTTCTCACAGAGCCTTAGCACAACCTCTGCGACGTGAGCCTGGAGATGAAGTTAAGTGGAAGTATGAGATAAGGTGTCAGTCCAAATCACAAAAAGCGGACGGTGAAATAAGAAGACACCTTATAGTTATTGGGAATGAGAGGTGCACATGCTCTTGCCAGAAGCCGCAACTGTTACACTACCCCTGCTCACATGTGATCGCTGCATGCTATGCAACTAATGGTTACCACTGGGGTTGGTACGTGCCTAAATACTTCTTGAAGCAAACCATTCTGGACACTTGGAACCACACTGTTGAGGGCTACCTCTTCCTTGATACTTTCACTAAAGACCCTAAAGAAAATGCGTTGTACATACCAAATCCAGATCTAGACATGTGCCAAGGTGTTGGTCAACGCAAGAAGAAAAGGATTAGGAACAACATGGATGAGGCCGAAGCTAGTCATTCGGTGCAGATATGGTCTAAGTGCAACAATCCAGGGCACCCCTACAAGAAATGCACTGAAACATCCTATTTTTCCAATGCTCCAGCACCTTCAGGAAGTGGAAGTGGCCATGGACGTCGTACCCGTCGCAACAACGAAGGAATGCAGTGATCGTACTTCCAAAATGGAATGCAGTGGCCGTGGATGTCGTACCCATGGCCGTGGTGGAATCATATGATCGTAGTTGTTTTGTAACAATAAAATTTTTTATTCGTGTGGGACTGCTATTTTATTGTAATATTGAACCGCTATTGTATTGTAATATTGACCCGCTATTTTGTTGTGTCTCCATTAATTTATGTCATTTGCATCCTGTTTCATTTGCTACTATTTTCATTGTTTAAAAATATTGAATTCCTCACATTCATTTGTATTATTTTCTCTATGTTGCTAATCTGATTGTTCTCATCTTGTTTTGTAGGTTTGCAATGGCTTCCTCAGGTCCTGAGTTGGACTTGGAGTTCTGTTGGCGGTCGATTTCCGTCAACCTAGAGCACTTGTTACACTTTGGTTTGAGCTTTGATTTATAACTAACCCGCCACTAGGCACACTAATGATGTAGCAAGTTCGCACTTGCATGTGGTATTTGGAGTATGTTGTTTACGCAGGATTTACACGCTTAAAGGAGCACTTCCGTGCAAGGTTCATGGAGCACTTTGTGAGAAGAACATGAAGCCCGGGACAAGCCAAGACTCGAAGTGAACATGACTCCAAATGGCCCAAGGACCAAAGCATGAAGCCGTGAAACTCCGGTGACTTAAATGGAAGATGCGGGAGCTTGGACGACAAGTACCCTTATCTAAAATGCGGAGCAAACGACGTCAAGGGCCCACATGAAGATCGGCAGAGACAAGGAACGACGCAAGAAGCTCGCACGAGGAAGACCGGGCCGAGCCGGGCCAAAACGGGCCCAGGCCGATCGGACTGGCCCATTCCGGGCTCCGTTCGGCCTCCCCTTTGACCTAGGCGCTCCTCGGGCTATTTAAAGTCTCCACCCCGAAGCACCGCCGCATCCATTTATCAGAGAGCCGCCAAATCGAAGGAGACACGCCGAAGGGAGCCGACGACCGCCGCTAGTCCTCGTGTTGCCTAGGAGATGGCTTAGGCCATGCCCTAGCCGCCATGGTTGGCCCTGCGTGGTGAAGCCATGGTGGAGTTCCGGAGCTATGCCTTGAATCCTTCAAGGCATTTGTACCTTCAACATTCAATGGTGATATAATCTTATCTAGTCTTTACTTTGATCAACTACGAGTATGCTTCTTCATATGTGTAGCTACCATATGCCTTTAGTAGGAATAGATCTAATCGTGGTGATTAGTCTTTGTCTTGCGGATATCTCGTAGTGGTGCACGGACTGAGGATTGTCGCTCGGTGATGATTATCCCATCGTAGTGACAGTACGAGGAGGGAGAAAGCGGCGAGTGAACGTGTATCGGACCACTCCATATCGGGTTACTCCATATCGAGTGTACTCCTTATCATAAGTATCGGTATAGATTGGTTTTCACCTTTGGTTGGGGCTGCAACTAGGAGACGATAGGTTAGGGTTACCTTCGGTAGTGTTATCTTATGGCTTGAATGTGATCCATGCATCCTTTGTGTTGTATGTTATCTCTTATGCAATCAATGCTTCATGTTAGGTTAGTTCGGTAGGTTAGATGGAGGACCCTAGGAGTTTGCTTACCGATCCTTGGATTGACAAATCTAGGGAGAACCCTCCTTGGTGAAAAAGGTACCAAGTCACCCGTACGCTCGCGGTGAACTTGAACACGGTATCTAACTGTCAACAACCACCTTTTTCTGGCACCGTTGCCGGGGATCGGCAACTCGAACCCTAGGGCGATCTATCTTTCTTTTTGGACTAACCCTAATTTTATTATTGCATATATCCTGCTTTTCTTGTTTGTGTCCTTGAATGCAGGTAAAACTCTAGACACAAGATGTTCAAAGAAGTTCTCTACATCCGGACTTCAACAAGTCCAACCCCGTTCCGAGATTCACTCCCACCAACAATTTGAAGACTCACTCTTTAGTGGTAGGTGCTAACTATGTTAGTGGCCCATCATCCGCTATCGAGTCCCCACCAACAAAGGCGACAAAGATCAAGATAAATGAGGTATGCCGCTGTGTAAATCAACTTTGTTTAGACTAATGTTTCTTGGAGAATTGCTTGTTCAAGTAATAAGTGCCAAAGCTACTCCCGAAGACTTGCGAGTGTTGATCATCGACATCTTGAGTTGAATGCCGTTGTTATAATAAATTTTTCGGCCAAAATCAGAAGTGTACAACAAGATAAAATTGGAAATTCAGAGGCTCCATCAAGTCTTGTTTCCAACCCATCAAGAATCACTAATTTTGGAGATCGGTACGAAGAGTTATGAGGAAATCTTTCAACACTACGCGTTCTGAAATCAGCTCGGGACAGAACGTAGTGCCAGAGCAAAAAGGGCGTAACTCTCTCATCCGAAGTCCGTTTAAGGTGAATGACCACTTGATGGAAAGGTAATTTGATCTAGGATTTAATGGATCAGAAGTTTGGTACATATTCTGCATTAGACGCAGAGGAATTCAGTGGAGAAGTTGCAGCTGCAAACAACAAGGAAGTGGAGATGACGCAAGCGATCATGTCAAAAATCCTATTACTTTGGCTAGAGCAAGAACATGGATAAGACACTTCATTAATGTCATGAAGTCGCTGGTGACACAATAATTGTGACCTTGAAGCTAAAGGATGGGAGACATGATGCTCGAAGGACAACAAGACTAAGATCATCAACATCTCCGGATCAACCCGAAGGAAGTCAATGTTCTCATCAACATTCTGCACAACCTCAGAAATAAAAGGTGTAATATTTTTGAATATTAAAAAGCCCCATGAAGTTACGACTCTAACGAATCAAGAATCAAGACAATCGGATGTTCCTACAAGCGGATATGACCGAATTATCGAAGGGTGCACGTTCTGGAATTTTCTGGACAGCATGCAAGAGCGGAAATAAAATGGCCATAGCTCCCTCATTTGGACTCCGTTTAAGACGAATGAGTACTCGTTGGAAAGGTAATTTTATAAACTTTTCAATAGAATAATATTTTGGTATATGTTCTGTTCTGTATACAGGGGTAAATCCATGTAGAAGAAGTAGCAGCGACATGACGAGGACGAGATAAAGGAGATGAGGGTGACAACAATGAAAATGAGCTCGGGAAGTGCCTTCACCAAGCATACATGATAAGTTCGGAGATTTAGAGAAATTAAAGGACCCTTGAAGCATTAGTCAATGGAGACACAAGGTAGCAACATTCGACGCATGAAGATTAGAAGCAAACCGTGATGGACTACGAAAGCTAGCGTCGAATGATGAGAAAGTTTTTGGGCTCTCACACAAGGAACCATTGCGTCGCAAGAACATAACCAAGATGTGAGTGTGCCAACAAATGAAGGAAGGGGCGAGTCCACACAAGTCAACCTCGCCGACGTGTGGTGCATAGAAGAATTGGAGAAATTACAAGGAGATGACATGACAACTACATGGCGCCATCGTGAGGTTGATTCGCTTTCAACTCCAAGAGACCACTCAAGATGAAATAGCTCCAAGGCTAAGGTACACAATAACCTCTCAAGATACTACTACTTTTGATGAATTTATTTTAACACATCTTTGTCAATCTAGTAGTATGTTTTAATTCTATGCCTTGTTCCAATTAAGATCATGTTGAGAGGCTAGAATTTCTTGAGAATGATAAATAGGCTATGTTTGTGCTTGAACTTTGTTAATCCCATGCCTAAATAACCTTTGCCTAATGATGAGCTAAGTGCTTTGCAAGAAACATATGCTTCCTCTAATTGCACCTTGTTGCTTGTGACCGTATTTATGGATGTGTGTGTTTGCGATAAGTTTTGTAAATCTCGATTTTGCTTTGCACTTGGTCAAGCTAATGACCTTAAAGAAGCACATGTCGGGAGAAGCCCGAAGTTCACTAACCATGCAGGGCAAGAAAATCGAATAAAGTGGATAGAGGTAATGCCCAAAGAGTTGCAAGCCTCATCGTCACCCTCTCCAAACAACGTCGCTGTTCTTGTCAAGTTTTGAGGACATGGTCAGACATGTACGAGGGGATAAAAGTGGATATTCAGAAGCTCCATCAAGTCCTTGTTCCAACGCATCTAAGGCCGACAAATTTGAAGACCCGTGCAAGGAGATATGATAAAAACACTTGGTGCTGCACGTGCTGAAATCAACTCGGGACAGATTGCAACGCTGGGATAAAACGGGCATAATGCACTCGATCGGAATCGGATTGGAGCAAACAAAGACTCAATGGAAAGAAAATTTCATGCACCACGCATAGGAATGATTGTCGGATACATGTTCTGATCTGGACGAAGAAGAAAAATCTATGCAAGTGAGGCAGCGATGAAGCGCAAAAAGGAGGTGATGACGACGTGAGATTGGGCAAGTCTTCGATTGAGCACAAAAGATCAAGTCAAGCATGTGAAGTGAATCAAAGCTGCATGGACACCTTCAACTCTTGCATGAAGGGTCATGGCTTCGTGACCATAAGAAGGTATGTGAGAAAGTCGAGCTCTATGACTTTAAATGAAGCGTTTTTCAGGAGGCAACCCGTTGTTTTGTGTTTTTATTTTCTTCCTTAAAGAGAATGAAGAATGATACCATCCTATGATGATTAACTTGTGGCTAATTAATCTAGTTTAATTTTCCTTTTTAGAACCACCATCATGATCATATTTATTTACTCGCATGCATTAGCATTTTGTCATCAACGTGATGTTCGTTTCTTTGCATATACATGTTTTGCATATGGTTGGCTGGGTTATTTTATGAGGCTTAATGATGAAAGCTTCATTTTCCATGTTAATGTTTCTAGGGCATTTCCCTTTTGTGATCTTGTGTAAACGTGGTGTTTAAACATGATTGCGGACCATCATCGTTAAGATCATTAAACCTTGCCATCTTTTCATATGTTTTCATGTTGCATTTGTTGGTTTATAAACATTGCTTTGCGCTTTGTTTTTCTTGTGCTATAAGGAATTGTTAACCTTAAGATAAACATGGTGTTTTAACCTTGCTTAGTAAATCTTTATGGCTATGGAGAAATTTAGCAACCTAATTGCAAACATGGTGTTTGGAACTAGGTGAAAACTTTGTCTTTGTTTTTATGCCTTCCTCTCATGAGCAAACACACTCTTTGCACCCACGTACACCCATTAGGTTTCATCATCTCTAGAACAATTATGCCACAAGTTAAGAGTCTTAGGAGATGTCATTGGTTTGTTGGCAAATTGTTTCTACTCCCGAACTTCACCTAGGGGGTAGTATGTGCGCTTGAATTGTTTTGCAGGCATGATGATGAGCTTTCATGAAAGGAAAAGAGAAGAAGCGACAAAAGTGAAGACGCATAAAGACAAGTCCCGGACACAGAGAACAAGCCTCATCCTCTCCTTCCATGCCTAGCAAAATGCTAAGCATGGGGGAGGACCCGACGAGAAGAGGATCACGGTCGCTAGAAGATGCTCGAGATTCTTCTTCCATGCTAAGCACAATGCTTAAGCTTGGGGGAGGCCACACTACAACTCTTCACAAGCATTGAAGGACAGTAAATCTTTCCGACACATTCTCTTTGTCCATCTCTTTCTTATGCTTGTACATATATGCCATCAACCATAGGTTCGAAAACCTTGATTTTTCTCTCTTGTTAATAACATGGCTACTAGGAGTATAACCTAGATTTGTTTTTGCTTTCAATAAATAGTAATCACCATTACCTTGAGCTCACCACGATGATATCTTGTATGCTCTCGCTTGTGGATATATGATGATCATTGCCGCTTTGCTCATTCTTGTGCTTGTTTTATATGTGATTAAGCTAGTGCTCTCTTCAAAATGAATCTGAAATTCACCTAAATGCTAGCCTAATCTTTTGTGGAGGTTATGATAACTTGAGACCCATGATATTTTTCGTGCTCTCATTTTTGAATGAATCAAGGATAACTTATTTTTGTGCTTAAAATGATGCTAGCCTTATCTCTAATGACCACTTGCATTTTGCTCTACCTATCCAAGGCCAAATATACATTGAGTGAAAAACCTTAGTATTTCAAGATTAATTTTTGGGTGCTTCACTTCAGATTTGGTTTCTTTGGTTCGAGTCTAAGAAGTTGGTCATTCCATATTTTTGCGTATCATTCTTTTTGCTAGCCTTTCTATCTGTGCATTGTGAGTTTCCACATTGGGAATTTCGCAAACCTCGCCGGATATCCACCCCCAAAACCCATATCATCTTTTTGTGTTTACCTCCTTGACCAATCCAAACTTGAGTATGGATGAACATTTCGAAGAAGACTACAAAAAGAAGGTGCCATCAAGTAGAGATAATTTCGGGAGACTTCCAAAAGGACCTGTAGAAGACTTCGAGTATCTTTCTTCAAAGAAAATTTCAAAAATTTTAGTACCACCTTGGCACTTTCTATCACCTCTTTTGCTCGAGGACGAACAACGTCTAAGCATGGGGGGGGGTTGCTAAGGAAGTACTAGTGTAGCCTAGAGTTCAAAGGGAGTTGAAAAAAAGAGAAGAGAAAAAGAGAAAAAGTATGATGAGAAAAAGAAAAAAAATGATGATGTTAAGTAAAAGAAAATATATATAAATAAAGCTCCCCGGTCCTCTAGTTACACTTGAAAGGTTTAAAGAGCTTCAAGATCAAGACCCATACTCTTTTTCCAACCATGTGCAATCCGATAACGAGGACTTCGCTTGTGCCTCGAGATCACCTTATGCCATTTGCACATGTCCACCTATCTAAAAGTGTGTGTTTTTTCTCTCCCCCCTCCTTGAAACATTATTTTCCAATGACCTTTTTGACTAGGCTCGGTAATTCCATGAGAAGCTTGTCTTGTTTTGTTTGCATTCCATTTATGAAATCTTGATAGGATTACCTTTCCCAAAGCTCCATATAAAGCCTTCCACCAAATACTTGAGAGAGGAAAGGAGTAGTCCTAGTAGGCTTGAGTGACAAGATGAGATGAGAGTACATGAGCAAGATGCAAGGAGGTTTATTATTGATCTTGGTAAAGCAATTTTTCCTTCATCCTACGCTTTATTTCAAAATTTCTAAGATTTGTTTAAAATTTGAGAGCATGGTTAATTACTTGTGGAAAGAGCTTATTTGATGTCTACCCTCCATAGAGATAAAAGCTAGTTACATTATGAAACTTTAATAAATATAAACTTGGAGAGCATTATGTTTTCTCATGTATGAACAAGCGCAGGGTATGAACATTGAAGGGCAACACTGATATCCATTGATGGATTACTCGAGGACGAGCATGGTATAAGCATGGGGGGATGTTGGCGGTCGATTTCCGTCAACCTAGAGCACTTGTTACACTTTGGTTTGAGCTTTGATTTATAACTAACCCACCACTAGGCACACTAATGATGTAACAAGTTCGCACTTGCATGTGGTATTTGGAGTATGTTGTTTACGCAGGATTTACACGCTTAAAGGAGCACTTCCGGGCAAGGTTCATGGAGCACTTTGTGAGAAGAACATGAAGCCCGGGACAAGCCAAGACTTGAAGTGAACATGATTCCAAATGGCCCAAGGACCAAAGCATGAAGCCGTGAAACTCCGAGGACTTAAACGGAAGATGCGGGAGCTTGGACGACAAGTACCCTTATCTAAAATGCGGAGCAAACGACATCAAGGGCCCACATGAAGATCGACAGAGATAAGGAACGACGCAAGAAGCTCGCACGAGGAAGACCGGGCCGAGACGGGCCAAAACGAGCCCAGGCCGATCGGACTGGGCCGATCAGCCTGGCCCATTCCGGGCTCCGTTCGGCCTCCCCTTTGACCTAGACGCTCCTCAGGCTATTTAAAGTCTCCACCCCGAAGCACCGCCGCATCCATTCATGAGAGAGCCGCCAAATCGAAGGAGACACGCCGAAGGGAGCCGACGGCCGCCGCTAGTCCTCGTGTTGCCTAGGAGATGGCTTAGGCCATGCCCTAGCTGCCATGGTTGGCCCTGCGTGGTGAAGCCATGGTGGAGTTCCGGAGCCATGCCTTGAATCCTTCAAGGCATTTGTACCTTCAACATTCAATGGTGATATAATCTTATCTAGTCTTTACTTTGATCTACTACGAGTATGCTTCTTCATATGTGTAGCTACCATATGCCTTTAGTAGGAATAGATCTAATCGTGGTGATTAGTCTTTGTCTTGCGGATATCTTGTAGTGGTGCACGGACTGAGGATTGTCGCTCGGTGATGATTATCCCATCGTAGTGACAGTACGAGGAGGGAGAAAGCGGCGAGTGAACGTGTATCGGACCACTCCATATCGGGTTACTCCATATCGAGTGTACTCCTTATCATAAGTATCGGTATAGATTGGTTTTCACCTTTGGCTGGGGCTGCAACTAGGAGACGATAGGTTAGGGTTACCTTCGGCAGTGTTATCTTATGGCTTGAATGTGATCCATACATCCTTTGTGTTGTATGTTATCTCTTATGCAATCAATGCTTCATGTTAGGTTAGTTCGGTAGGTTAGATGGAGGACCCTAGGAGTTTGCTTACCGATCCTTGGATTGACAAATCTAGGGAGAACCCTCTTTGGTGAAAAAGGCACCAAGTCACCCGTACGCTCGCGGTGAACTTGAACACGGTATCCAACCGTCAACAAGTTCCTCACCACGAGGAAGGACAATGTTGCGGTGCCAAAAGGGATCCACACTCCTATGTGCTTCTGCGGTGACAACTGCAAGCTTGTCAAGTGCAAGGTTCTCGGTTACGTCTACGGGATGAGGTTCTTCATGTGCGCCAACTACGTGCATGACCCGATCAAGCCACTCGACCGCAATGTTAGAGCCAAAGTAAGAACTTACTAAATTTATCGATTATTTGTTTGTCATTGTTGTTTTATTATGTGCTGACATGTCTTTGCAAAAGACTCCACCTCCTCTTTGTGATTTCATACAGTGACTAGATACCGAGCATTCTGACTTCAACAAGCACTACGTCGAGGAGGCGGGCCGTGATGCAAGGGGGAGGTGGTTCTGCATGATTGAGGCAGAAAAAAGAGAGGAAAAACGGAAGGAGGAGCAGAAGAAAATTCGCATTCGGCAGGAGATGAGAGAACGTGAAGCGGCCCAGGCCTGTGAAGCAGATAGAGAGAGGAAGAGGGAGAGGGCTCGCCGGGCCAAGGAGGCCGGGACGGATGCCATCAGGAAGGGGAAATACCCCCGTTGTACTCAGTAGACCTAGAGTACCAGACGTAGAGTCCGACTATATCACTCAGAAACTAGCATTTCATTTCATCATGCACTAGCGTCGGTCTGTATCCTTAAGAACGTGAATCCAACTGCATTAATGTTTGTTTCCTCCGATTGGTGTAGGGTGTGTTTTCTCTGAGTCACTGCATAGTTCCTTTACCCACCGGATCAACTAGGGTTCTAGGGTGTGTTTTCTTTGAGTCACTGTTCGCTTCTCTTCCCACGGATCGACTGGCCCACCACCCAGGCTTCTTCATTGCCTACATATATACCACCCTTCTATTCTCTCGTGCCTCTTCACAGCAAGTAGCAATGGCTTCATGGAGTGGGGATGATGAGTCTGTCGGTCCTGGAGTGTGGACTGAGCAAGACCCAGACTTCAAAGACAATTTTCCAATCTTAGATAAGAGAAATTTCAAATCCATGCGTGATGTTAGAAGCTACGCACCCAATCAACCGGTGAACTGGCCAAGGTGTGCACACGGTGAGTTTTGCGTGATGCAAGTTTATCAGGGTGGAACAACTCCGGCCGTCGCTTCTGGCACTGCCTGTATGCTTGGGTAAGCAAAGCTACATGACTTTGGTCCATCATCTTCTTTTGGTTCGCTAACATAGTCTCCCTTTCCGCAGTACTCTGAGGAACCAAATTCCTGCAATTTCGTGCAATGGGTGGATCCTCCAGCTATCGAGCCGTACCAAAAGTACATCAACTACCTCAAGGATGTCGTCATCTACAACCTCAAGCGGGAGCTCGAAGAGGCAGAAGCTCGTCTAGATCCACCATCTAGGGAAGATGACAGCCCCGTGAGGGGACCTATTGTGTTCAAAACTAACACCGGTTGTGAGGATGAGTTCTGCTGCTGTCCATGCCACGAGAAGAAGGATAACACTCCACCAACATCTCCATCCCCACCACCTTCTCCTCCACCTCCTGGGTGCGGGTACTACATGCCCTCCCAGCACTCCGGCGGATCTATGATGTTCAGGTTCTCCTACCAGTAGGCTAGTTGTGTTGTTGTAATCATTTTTTAAATTCCCTAAGGCACGTTAGGATTAGTACCGGTGCAACCAGCGTCGTACGTGCCATGTAATTTGCTCTGTTTAAAAAAAAGAAGAAGAAACCGCCATTTTAAACGACGATTGGCTTCTCCCCTCACCCGCCCCGCCCCGTCGTATGTAAGCGTTTATGGCTGGACTAGCTATATTGCTGTCACACCTATTTTTCTGAGGAAAACCAAGTGATAACTATATGTATGCCAGGATCTATTTTCATACATATATTGACATATAAGTGAATAACAGAAATATTATCACGTAAGAAAAAGAGAGATTATCAGAGATTTATAGCAGAATCCTGGGAAACAAAGCTCCAAACTTCACAGGCAATCGACTGGGGGTTGCATACGCCTAGCACCATCTTCTGAATAGCGGTTTAGCAAGGGTTGAGTACACTTATGGTTGGTACTCAGCAAGTGGGGGAAGATGCAAGGCTATCAAGGATTGGCTAAGGTTTTGCAGTGGTTAGCATTTTAATGTTGGTCAAATTTTATTAGCAAGCACTTATTTACTAGATGTAAGTTCATACCAACCCACTTAAGCATTTAGAAAACATATCATCTCAAACCATAAGAAAACCATGATTTCATTCCATCTTTAAGTTTGATTATCATGTGAGGGTCCAAGCCGCTCGTAACCGTGAGCACGACTGATCGATCAGTTTTAACTCTGTAGAGGTTGTACACTTTACCCTCAGGTTGTGTTCCCCATGTCGCCCGGGTTTGCAAGGCCCTTAAACACTTCCGAGGTGAGTGGCTAGGGGTCCACTACGAAGCCTTTACAAAGGTATGCAGAAAACCAACAGCCCGCATAGTTACAGTAGCAGAGCGGACCATAACCCTTCCTAATGGATAGCACCTTAGCAAAGGCTGCAGCCAAGAGGACCGAGCTATACCCCTTCAACTCTGACCCCTCTGCTCCTTTCGGATAAGGCCATCAGACAAACCACACACCTAATTAATTGGCTAAGCCAGAGCCATATGGACTGAGGTTGCACTGTTTTCCTAGGTGGTTCTCCATGTTCTGATTAAACTTATGATCTTGTTTACCACAGCTCATCAAAATTAAGCATAACTTTATTGACATAAAGATTCATTTTTTAACCATCCCAAGGTATAGCAACTAAGCATTATCTACCCAAAAACCTTTATTAAAACCAGGTTGTTCCAAGGGGTATGGATAAAAGTCTAGGTATGTCCTTAAAAAGATGATTTCCCATCAAGTTATGCAATACAATAATAAACGTAAACTTAATTATCATGCAATTATATAGGGCAAAGTAGAACATGCGGAGGGGGAAGACCACTTGCCTTTCTCCAACAAAAAGCTACTCTTATTGCTCATTTGCTTTTGCTTTCTTGAAACTGCTAGCCTTCAAGACTTCCAATCAGCATCTCGATCTTCTACTCAAGGCAAACATCGAGCACAACACATACAAAGCAGACAAACAAGAACAACTAAGAACAATACACCAAACAAGAAAAGCTTAAAAGAGCGGACAAGGGATAGGGTTTTGTTCTAAGAACGCAAACGTGAGAAACACTTAGGGCTACCGAGAGATTTGGATTATAATACACAAAGACTATGTGCTTGATATATTTTAATTGAATAAAATCATGTGCATAGGTTATTTCAGAGAAATACCCTATTTAGAACTAAGCAAATTATATTTATATATAAAAGGTGATGTAAACTTAGTCCAATTTTATTTATAAATATTTAAGTATAATTTATGGAAATTAAACATTAGATTTCGAAAGAAGGAGGTAAAAGCATCTAAGCGCGTAACTTTATGATTCATGTTGAACTAACCAAATTATAATTCAAAAACACATTTATATTCATATTAGTCAAATTAATATTTAATTAAGAAAGCTCGGGATAGCCTATGTTGCTTTTATTTAGAAAGCAAATTGAATATACATTAATCAATTTAAGTTTGATTTTGAAAACCGAGATACACTCTAATTAGCTTTTAATTGAAAGAATTATTGGAATAAGTCTTAATCAAATTAACTTTCATATGAAAACACGTGTTAACTCTAATTAGATTTTATTTAGGAAAGCATGTTTTAATAGAGATTAACCAAGTTAATATTAAATTTAATTTCAAAAAATATGCATGATGGAAAACATCACTTCTAACGTGTACTTTATGTTGTTATGAAGCTAACGCAACTTGAAACGATCGAAACGAAGCTAAAACGTGGAAACTAGGAGCTAAACAAGGTTGCAAGGGCCTAACCGCGAGAGAAACTAACTACCAGGGGCTTAACTTGAAGAAACCGAGGGGAGCTCGGTGGTGGACGGCCATGAATGGCTTGGAGGCGGTGGAGATTGAGTGGAGGGCATTACGGGTGGAAGAAGAGGCGGCGGTGGTGAGTGCTTCACTGAGCATTGACTGCGGCTCCGTGGAGGGAAGAGGGAAGGACACGAGAGAGAGGACGGCGTCGGGGAGAGGCGGTGGGCATGTGGCCAGGGGAGGCGGCCGACTGGAGGTTGGAGACGACCCTGACGAGTGGGTCCCGCATGGCAGCGAGAGAGATGAGGAGGGGGAGCTGGGCCGGCGGGGTAAACAGGCCGAGCGAGAGCAGCTAGGCTGGCCGGTTAACTGGGGCGCGGAGGCAAAGAAAAGAAAAAGAAGGCGCCGGCTGGGCTGAAAGGGAGGGAAGGCCGGATTGGGCTGGGCTAAAGAGGAACAGAGGGAGAGAAAGGTTAGGGTGGGTTTTGAGACTTGGAATTTTTCATGATTTTGAAAACTACAAACACCAACCAAAAACCATGCAACAAGATATGAATGCAACACTCACACATATTCATTTTATTTAATTTATAAAAACAATCAATTATTTTCCTATTCTAAATTTCCTGTAAAGAGAACAAAAGTTTGGGAAATTTTTTAAAATTATGAGAAAATCATTGCTTAATTATTCTTCCTATTAACATCCTGAAATCAGAAAATTTCAGGGTGTTACAATTGCTGACCACATGAAAACTGGAACTGTCCAATCCAGGGAACATGTAGCTTTTCTCAACATGTGGTTGGACAAGTTTATCTTCTGTGGAAAAATTGTTGGTCCTACCTCTAATCATCAAGTCATGGCTGAACTCTTGGATAATGGTAAAGAAGTTCCCCTAGGTAAGCACCTTCTTGGAGCAGTTTATGATTTACTCCATCGAGTGGCAGCAAGTTTGGTGAAAGGTGAACCAGTGAAGAATACAGGTGGTTCTTGGTGGTTCATCAATCTCTGGTTGAACCTGCATTTTCATGCACTTTTAGGCCAAAACATCATCAATTTTGTCTTTCCTTTAGATCAACCAGACAATGTGGCTCCAGAAACTCATCCGTGTCTTAACTTTGGTGAAGAAGTTTCTGTCTTCCCAGGTAGAAAGAAAGAGATGATCCCTATCACCGGCTTCTTCGAGGGCTTCTATCATGGTCTCAATGACAATGTTGTTATTTGGTTTGCATATAGAGACCCTGACAATATATTTGAATCAATCTTGCAATTCGAAGATGTCACCAGTGATGACCATAATAGAATCATCTTTGAACATAATATTAGACCATGTATACTTCCTTCAAACTTCTTTGGCAGTCAACCTCCATCATATGAGTTCTATAATCCTTCGGTTGCAGCCTGTCAACTGTGTTTTGGCCAATTGCCGGTTGGCCTTTACTTTCAAGATCTGATCAGACCTGGAGAAATAATCCCTGATGTGTTTTACTATGATCGGTTGAAAATCCTGAACACAGACTCTGCAACTGTGGTACTTAATGGTTGGAATAACATACCATTCACTTCTTCTTCTTTCAAAGATTGGTGGTCCGAATGGAGTGAACATTTATTCTTTGTGGCCTGTTCCATGTATTGTCAGAAGCTTGATAATAATTACCGGGTCCGTTCCAGCGAGGTAATAGTCCCTTTTCTGCTTTAATACGCTTTTGTTGCCATGATTTTTTAACTCTTTTCTTCCCTGTTCTTTCTCAGCTTGGAGATATCAAACTACCATCTGTGAGTGAGGACCAGGTGTGTCCGAGGACTAGTGGAGGGTCGCTCCTTAGTGATGAGTGATTGAACCTCTGAGGAAATGGGATTTGATCAAAGGATGTCGGGTAGGGTGTTCAGTACATGTGTGTTTGCTGCTTTAGCATTAACCCAAATTGATTCTATAGCATATTTGTAACTTCAGCAATCATGCTTTTCTGATCAATCGGCTGAGAACCTGCCGAAAGATATTGCTGACCTGAAGTTTCTCCAACTGTTCTCGGCTGCTCCTGAACAATCAGTTGGATAACCGAAGGATTAGGAGGGGCCCGGTACTGACTTGGGATCTCAACAGTATGTGACATTCATTGAACTGGTTGACCGGTTGAGAAACCCAGGTTCAACTGGTTTGGTTGTGGTGCAATCGGCTGCTGTACATACTGAGAATTTGAGAAATCCTGGATAGGTTGCTCTTGGTATTGCGACGCTGAGAACATGGGAGGATCTGTCATTGCTTCGAAGAGTGCAGCCTGATTCATGGCTTCATTGTATTCCTCTTGGAGTTTAGCAGCATAACTCCTTACTGCAGATGCCTTCATGGCCGGACTCATCTACTCATGTGCCATCTGGTGACTTACGATCGGCTGATTGGCCGAAAGTCCACCTGATGCATTGGGTTAAGGTGCCATCTCCTGAGTTCTCTGAGCTCTCTGAGGAGCAGGTAGTGGCTTTACCAAATGAGCGTGTACATGTGATATTTCATAACTTTGTTGACTCTGGGTTTTGGGATCGTAGAATGTGAACATAATCCCATTGTCATGCTGAAGAGCAGAGCCAACTAGATTATTGAGCTTAGCCGCATAAGGGCCAGTAGGTTTGGACGTTGTTGTATTCTCTTGTCTCTGGCTTGACCCTGGTGCAGAACTCGCAGTACCAAATCCTATCAGCTTCCCATCTGCATTTCTTTCTAGAGGAAATTTTGGTGTTGCAGGGGTAACAGATGTGAAGCCTTGAGATCCTGGATGACTAAACTCCCCCACGATTGTTGATGGTAGCTATGTACAAGGAGGAGTTATCGTGACGATGCTGGGAGCAGTAGTTGGAGCCGGCTGAGAAACCGACAATACTTCACTGAACTTCTTATTGGAAGTAAACAGAAAAGTCATGCTAGGTTGATAATATGCTGGTCCCTTGTATGAGGTCATGATGTCTTCCCTGAGAACCTCCTTCACGCAGTTCTGAACTGAATTGTTGAAGACATAAGATTGATTGATCAAAGCGTGATGCATAGCTTCTGTCATCATGTCTTGTAATTTTCCAGGTTCGGCCTGCACAATGATCCGTGTGGGATTTGGAAGAGGAACCTTCCTTACTGGTCCTTCTCTGGTGAGGTCGAAGCTGCCCATCAAAAGCCAACCATATTCTGCTATGCAATTTTCATACTCGGCTTTGTCAGCTTCCTTGAGTTGATCCACAATAATTTGTTGTATGTTGTCTTCGGGCTTCGAGAGCTCCTGAGTCATCGTTCATGATTCTTCGTGTCCCACTGGGTGTGCCAAGATGTGTTGACGCAAAAAATGGAATAAAGTTCTTCATGACAACACATAACGGATCCCCGGGATGTAACAAGGCGTGCCAGCCGACCTGACCTGTTGATAAGCACAGAAATAGAGTAAAGCGTTAAATACGGGTTAATCGGCTAGAGAACCGATGTGAGTCTTCCACGTGGGCACAGCGTAACAGCCAGATCGGCCGATACAGGACCAGGCGAAATCGGCCAGCCGATGAGGTAGCCGAAGTGCAAGTATGTTCAGAGCGGCTATATGTCAGCCGATCTCATGACATCAGCAGTGCGCAAGATGAGCAGAGTAGGCTAAGCGCTACGTGGCAGCGCTCGGGACGAGTTTGGATCGGCTGTGGGATCGATACGCCAATGACGTAGCGAGATTAGCCGATACGATCTAGTCTTCGAGCGGGATAAATTGATGATAAAAGATAAATAAACAAGAATTGGTATGAAGCTTGTAGATCTAGCTGATATCGATAAGTTATGAATAAATCTAGACGAAACCAAAGTGATGCGCTCGGAGGTTAAAGCCTAGAAATTACTCGGCAAAACAGTACTCACAAGCCTGCCGGAGATCAGTCGATGTAGCCTGATGAGCTTGAAGGACAGCGTTTCAAGAATCAAGAAAACAAGAAGAAGAAAACTTTTGGCAAAGTCGCTGACTTGAATAGGTAAATTGCAAGAAAAAGTAAAGGTTTGTGTTTGTTGGTGTGTATGTTGACAGTTCAAAACCGCGTTCAACTTCACCGCAAGTACACGGAGTGACTTGGTGCCTTTTTCACCAAGGGAGGGGATCCCCTAGGTTCTTGTCAATCCACGGAGCAAGGGAATTACTTGCATTTAACCTAACACTAACTTAGTTGATTAAGGACTTTATGATGTAAAGATTAATCTATAAAGTAAAGACAAACTAACCCTAGATTATGTTAAAGAGAAAGAGAAAGGTGGTTCACGAGTATGAAAGACGTATGCCCATGGAGTCTAGGTACTTGAGATGCAATCACCGAAAACATGGTAAAACCCCGATCCAATCTATCTAAGGATGTGAACAAAGAGCCATGCGTTTCCCTTCCCTCGTACTAGTCACTACGCGAAGGTAATCGTCGCTAACCCTAATGAACACGGTATGTTGACGTGATCTTCGGGAGCAACCCCGAAGGCAATGGTAGCTAACCTTAAACATTAAGCATCATCAACAAGAAGGTATGATAGATAAAAGATCCAAACGAGAGCGGGTGACTACATGTCAAGATCCATTACAACTCCATGGACAAACGATTACTTTACCCCATCAAGTCGCTAGGCATGGCACCGTTGAACATGGTGGATGCCCCCGATGGAGTCCGTCTCTCGGTGTCCTCCTTCCTCGTGGTGACCTCCGTTGACCTAGGTGATGATCCTCTTGAATCTTCACCCTCTCGATCAACCCTCTTCCTTGTGTTTGATCTCCCGAGGCTTCTCTGGTCGTCTTTCGCGAATGGCTCCCTTTCCCAAACAATTAGGGTTCCGCGAACTTATCACCGGAGAAAGGCGGCGGCGAACCAACGTGGAAAGGGGGTGGGCCGGCCGGCCTGGCCCATTCCCGGCCCGGTTCGCCTCCGTCTTTTGCCACGTGTCATTTCTTGCACTTTGGGGTTTTTCCTCCTTCGGATATGGGCTTTGGACGTCGTTATCTCCACGACCAATTTAAGGGGTCTTCACGCATGATCTTCCGGTCTTTTCATCTTGGTCCTCGGAGATTCTCTAATGAAGCACATTGGTCCTTGCCACCTTTGGAGTCAAGTTCTCGCACGGTCGGAGCCTCTTGATCATCATGTAAATCGTCCTCCGAACCGAGTGCATTTCTTCTCATTTGGTGTATGGATTCCTGCGTAAACATTATACTCCAAAACACACATCCAACGATGAACTTGTTATATCATTTGTACGCCTAGTGGCGGGTTAGTTCCAAAATGAAATCCAAACTATAACATAACAAGTGTTCTTGGTTGACGGAAATCGATCGCCAACAGTGTATTGTTTTTTCCGACCACGCAGGGTTGCTATTTATGCCGTGAGGACAACTTGACTCCTAGTTGATGACGACAAAGCTTACTTGACTCTAAAGAAATTACAACTACTAAAAATAAATGACTCATGGTAGAGTCGGACTCTCTGATTATCTTGGACCCGTTGCTAACCGATGTTGACCCGCTTGAGCTTTCTTTCCTTCCTTTGTGTATCCTTCTTTTGCCGCTTTCTCTTCCGTAATCGGCCAATCCTCCCTTTGACCGTCGGCAGGCTGTGTTTAATCATCACCAATCGGTCGATCTCTGTTTCGGCCTACATTGGCCGATTGCTCTTTCTTTCCTTACTCCAAATCTCCCAATGGGCCCTTTTAGCTTCTTTCGACTTGAATTGTCAAAAATTGGTGTAAACACCTACCAACTATATTCTAAAAAGAGGTTCATCATTTCCGCTTATAACATGTTGACGGTTCAATAACGCGTCAAGGTTCACCACAAGCGCATGGATCGCTTGTAGCCTTTTTCACCTAGGGGAGACCCAAGGTTCTTGTCAACCCAAGGAGCAAGGGGATTACTAGCGCTTAACCTAACACTAATCTAGTTGATTAAAGACTTATGATAGAGAAATTAATCTATAAAGTAAAGACAATCTAACCCTAGATTACGTTAAAGAGAGATGAGAGGTGCACAAGTATAAACAACATATGCCCATGGAGTCTAGGTACTTGAAGATGCAATCACCCAAACATGATAAAGCCCCGATCCAATCTATCTAAGTATGTGGTCAAAGAACTAGGCGTTTCCCTTCCCTCGTACATGTCACTAGCGCGAAGGTAATCGGTACTAATCCTAATGAACACGGTATGTTGACGCGATATACGGGAGCAATCCCGAAAGCATGGTAGCTAGCCTTAAACATTAAGCATCATCAACAAAGGTATGATAGATATATGATCCAAACGAGAGTAGGTGACTACACATCAAGTTTTGTTACAACTCCATGGACAAACGATAACTTTACCCCATCAAGACACTAGGCATGGCACCGTTGAGCAAGGTGGATGCCTCTGATGGAGCTTGATCCTTGTTGTCCTTCCACTCCAGCGACGCCGTGACGAGGCCTCGGCATCCTCCTTCCTCGTGGCAGCCTCCCTTGACCTCGATGATGATTTCTCTTGAATGCTCTCTCCCTCGATTGACTCTCTCTGAGGACCAGGTGTGTCCGAGGACCAGTGGAGGGTCGCTCCTTAGTGATGAATGATTGACAACGTTGTGTGGACTGATGCTTGGCTAAGTGTGCAGGTACAGGTTGCGGCTTGACTCGTATCGGTGCAGGTGAAGAACAAGCGTGAAAGGCCTTAGTCGTGGCGGCCTCCGGGTGATGGAGTGGCAAGTAGTCTTGGTTCGATGGACCCGGTGGCCGATGGGGTCAAGTGCGAGCCGTGCGGTGCAAGACTGGCGGGCTGAAGTTGTGAACATGGGCCGGTGCAAGGAAGCGGATGGAGCCCGAAGCTTGCACGCGGGGTTTGGTGGTTTGCCCACAAAACCATCAGGTGGACGGTTTCTTGGTTTGGGCCTCAAAACCAAGTCCGGAGGCCCGAGGCGACGGAGACGGTGATCCGGGAGCTTCGGGAAGCTTCGAGGCGGAGGGCACGTGGCGTGATCGCGGGGTTTGCGTCGAGGTGAAGCGAAGCCGCGGTGGAAGCGTGTCCGTCCGATGAAGACTTGACCAAAATGCCCCTGAGGGGTTGTATCTTCTTTTAAGCAGTAGGGGTAGCGTGGTCATTTACCTCCCTCCGATGGACTTCGTATAAATAGCGGAGAGGTGGATGGCATCTCCCTCTCTTGAACTCTAGGGTTTCCTCCCCCGGTAGTTTGCTCTGGACTGCTTCTTTTCCTCTGTATTCCTTAGGCTAGATTCTTGTATAGACTCTGACCTCTGGATGTATGGAAGCATTTGACGTTGTGATGATTTCCCCCTCCTAACTCTTTGTGATTTTTGTGTCATTTTCAGAGCTATTTTTGGGTGTTTTTGTTCTTCGCTCGATTCGTTGATTTGAGGGCGTTTTCTCTCGGATTTCTTTGAGGGGATCATGGGTGGATGCCTTGTGCATCTTTGTGTGTGATCTTGACCCCTCAAACGCCGGGAAAACCCTTTGATTCGCGAGTTTTGGTTGGAGCCCGAGTTCTTGGTGGTGGTTCTAGTGATCCGCGATTCCCGATGATTTAGTGAGTTAGAGGCTGAGATTTTTGGGGCATAGCTTCCTCTTGTGATGCTTCTCATCTCCCCCAAATCTTGTCTCAAGAGCTCTAGCCGTTTGGGAGATCCATTGATTTGAGGAAAAGTCTCCTCTCTAGGGTTCATGGTCTAAATCATTTTTCTGGTGGTGATTCCTTGATCTTTTTGAGGAGATCTTTTGGGAAAAGCTTCCTTGTGTTGTTGAAGAGCTACGGTTTTAATTTCGTGATTTTTGGAGCTCGTTTGATCAAGTTTTGGATTTTTCCCTCTCCCTCTCGAAGGCTGAAACTTTACTCCGGGATTAAGCCCGGAGTATCCGGACATTAGTCCGGGAACCCCGGATATTCCGGGAAAAAGTCCGGATATTCCGGACTTGCCAAACCCGGAGACTCCGGGAAAAATCCCGGACATTCCGGACTTTCCAGTGGGTTGGCCTATACTTGTTTGCTTGTGCTTCCGCTTTGCTTCTAGGCTTTCCTAACTTGTTCCTAGGGTCAGTAAGTCCGTTGTGACTACGTGATCTTGGCAAGTTTGTGTGGGATTCTTTGGAAGTGAGTTGGGGCTTGAGGCCGAGTTCTTGAGAAGAATTTTTATCGGCTCCCATTCACTCCCCCCCCTCTCTGGTCGCCTATTTGGTCCTTCACTCTCACTTGTGGTCGATCTCCGAGGCTTCTCTGTTCATCTTTCGCGAATGGCTCTCACAGACAATTAGGGTTCCACGTACTTAACACCGAAGAAAGGGGGGCGGCGAACCGACGCCAGAAGATGCTGGGCCAGCCGGCCTGGGCCCTCTTCAGCCCGGTTCTGGTCCATCTTGCTCCACGCTTCATTTTTTGCACTTTGGGTCTTTTGCTCCTTCAAGTGTGGACTTTGGACGTCGTTATCCCCATGACCAAGTTGAGGGATCTTTATGCATGAACTTCTAGTCTTTTCATCTCGGTCCTCGGGAATTCTCCATTGAAGCACATTGGTCCTTGCCACCTTTGGAGGCAAGTTTGCACACGGTCAGAGCTCCTTGATTGACTTGCAAAACGTCCTCCAAACTAAGTGCATCTCCCCTCATTAAGTACATGAATTCCTACAAAAATACTATACTCCAAAATGCTCATCCAATAGTGAACTTGTTATATCGTTAGTATGCCTAGTGGAGGGTTAGTTCCAAAATGAAGTTCAAACCATACCATAATAAGTGTTCTTGGTTGACGGAAATCGACTGCCAACATCCCCCCCACGCTTAAATCTTGCTCATCCTCGAGCAAGTTGCTCACAAGTTGTTCATCCAAGGAGTTGAAACATGCTTCGTCAAATCTTTTCTTACAAGTTAGTCAATCATTTATTTTTAATATAAGAAACATGAAACAAAGATCATAATGTAAACATAAGCGTTTAGAAATTTACCAATTTAAAAATTACCCCACAACTCATACCTTTCACTAGAGACCCTCAACTTCATCCACACTTACTTTCTTACTTCCATCGGAGGGTTTTTACAAGCTTTTAGAAATAAAATTCCTGCACAAAGTATTAGATAAAGTCCTTCTCCAAGTTCTCACATGTCACACATTTAAAGTGGCTATCCTAGATAATTTCATAAATTCTCACCTCCCACTAGTCTCTCATTTATAATGTAAGGTGGAGCTATAGGTATGGCTAGTGAAGTTAGCACAAGTATTATCAAGCTAGGAAAATCCTCTAGTGGTCGTTCACCTTCCAAGCCAATGATCATGAGAATTAAACCATAATGTAAGAGTATCAAGGATGAGAAGATTTAGAATGGTGGACATGTGCAAAGGGAAAAAGAATAATGACTTCAAGGCACTAATGATGTCCTCGATATCGGATTGCACATGATATGGAATATCGAAGATTCGTTCTCAACATCATCGCATCCTTCCTTGCACTTCATTTGATCTTCAATTGACTTATCATCCCTCATTATACCTTTCTTGCTTTGCCTTGGATTTTTTTTCTCTTTTTCCTCTTTTCTTTTCTTTTTCTTTCTTTTTCTTGTGTGTGCGCACACACGTATACACATATATATATTTCTTTCCTCCACATCTTTATCTTCTTTTTCAAAGCCTTTCGCTCATCTTTTTGACATGAATACCAATCTAAATTTTAAATAAAACCTTGCTTAAAAATGGAACGAATCTTCGGACATGGGTTGTGTTCAAGGAATAAAATGATAAAAAGATGTTTATGGTTTTGGGTATGGAATCCGGTGATGTATGGGGCATTCAATGTGAAGTTCCCGTTACCGAATGTATGACGAGGCTAGCAACAAAAGATATAACATCAAGGACATGATCATTGCTCGAAACTAGATCTCCCAAGAGAGTAAAGTCCTGACTCAATTCATCATGCTAAACAACACTTACTGTGGAGTATATATATAGTGTAGGCCTTGTATAGGATAGACTTTGTCTCTATATTTGGAGAAAGAAATCGCTAACCTTCGTTGCAAGGGTTTTTTGCATAATTTTAAGAAATAAACACCTCCAATATTAGTATTACTTAAAGCATAGCTAAAGCAAGGTCCTAGATCAAAGTCGAGCATGGATAGTTTCAAAGGTAAACTTCCACTAAGCACCACGGTAAACAATTATTCACAACACTCATGCTCAAATAATAAGGATAAAAGAAAGAAATAACAAATAAAAGAAACAAAGACTTGCACGAGACAAAATGTATAAGACTCTATTTATTTCTTTTTCTTGACTCAATGCTAATTTAAGACACACACGAGCTAAAAATTTAAAAACAAGACTTAAACTTGACTCGACTTTAAGACTCGACCTATCACCACTTGAGCAAAAATTTAGAAGAGCTAGCTCCCCCCATGCTTAGATCTTACGACGTCCTCGTCGTAATTTTACAAGAAGTACAAGAGGGAAAACTAGCTACTATGCCTAATGAAAATTCCCACAAGAAGAGCACCACTCCTTCTTCTTTAGGTTCTTGTGCATTCCGAAAAGCTTCCTCACGTTCCGGTTATGGAACTTGAAGTCATCTTCGACCACGTGCTCTAAGTCTTCCATCCTTTGTCGCATGGCATTGATGGTATGGAAGTACTGGTCGAGAGAAGTGTAGAGATCCGTGATGGCATTGCAGCAAGCCACACAACACATTTGATGCTCCTCCACCGGATCGTAGTCGCTTCCATCATCTCCATCATCCGGGTTGTTGCTGCCGTCGGGGTCACCTCCTTCACCTTGCTCGTGGCGGTCTTCAGGCTCCTCTTTAGGCACTTCCTCCCAAATATAGAGGTCATTGTCGTCCCTTCCGCCGGCTCCCCACGAGCTCAGGCTCCGGTCATCGGAGAAATCACTATCCCCATACATATCCGCCAGCTCGGAAGTCTTCTCTTTGTAGTTTTTCCTCTTCATCCCCAAGAGCCTCTCCGAACGGCGTACGGGAGTAGCGGGCTTCTTCTTCTTCTTCTTCTTCTTCTTCTCTTCTCCCCTTGGAATGCGGCTAGCAATTTGCTTCATCGGGACACAACCTCCGTAACAGATCCGTGCGATCCTCTTCACTTCTTCCTTGGCCTTGGGCACCATGGCACACCGACGAAGATCTTCGGTTGCCGACGTCGGAGAGGGGAGGCATGTTTCTTCTTCCATCACCGCCTTGATCTCCTCCTTCCCCTTGGTGCTGCTCGGCATCGCCATGGGTGCTTCGAATGCTTTCATGGAGGTGAAAGATTGCAAATGAGATGCGAATCTCGAGCTCCACCCATGCATCCTTAAATAGCCCGAGAAAACTCAGCCGAAACCCTACCCTTCCTAATTTTGAAGTTCCTAAAATGGTCGGCAAAGATAGGAAATAAATCGAGTCGTGTCCCAGAGAAAAACAGGCACAAACCGATGCAGGGGGGTGCTAGGCCGGTCGGCATGGGACGGCCGGCCTACCCCTGGTTTGGGCCCCCGTGACCCATCTTATGCTGGCCTCTGTGTTTTGCGCATACTAGCCTATGTGGTGAAAAGGTCCAGCTAAAAATCACAAAAACAAAAATTTATTTACAGAAAAGTTACCTCGTTTTATGTCTTAGGCTTGACACTCGGGCTCGTCCTCCATGGTGTATATATCAAAGTAGTCTATGGGCACGACATTGGGCTCAAGAAAAACCTTCAATCGTTGTCTATTAACCAAATATTGATCTCCTTTTATATCCATGATCGTTACTGCTCCACTTGGCAAGATCGAGTGAACGACATACCGTCCATCCCATTTGCTTTTCAATTTGCCTTTTCTGAATATCTTGAACCTTGAGTTGCAAAGGAGGACCTTGTCGCCTTCTGTGAATTCCTTTGCTCGGAGTCTTTTATCATACCATCGCTTCATTCTTTCCTTGTAGATGGTTGCACCCTCATAAGCTTTAAGCCTCATCTCTTCTAACTCACTTATTTGAATTCTTTGTTTGATTCTCACGGCATCAACATCGAGATTCATCTCCTTGATCGCCAATATGCTTTGTGCTCTAGTTCCAAAGGCAAATGACAAGATTTACCATAAACGAATTGATATGGTGTCATACCTATTGGTGTCTTGTGTGCCGTCCGATATGCCCATAATGCTCTGTTCAACTTTTTCGACCAATCTTTACCTCCCTTTTCAACGGTCTTGTTAAGAATACTCTTGAGTTGCCTATTTGAAGTTTCCGCTTGACCATTGGTTTGTGGGTGGTAAGCCGTGGCCACTCTATGCTCGATCCCCAACTTGGACTAGCATTTTCTGAAACTATTCCCCGTGAAGTGTGTTCCCCCATCACTTATCAAAACTCACAGGACTCCACAGTGTGGGAATATAACATTCTTGATCATTGATATAGATTCCTCCGTTGAAGCTCTTCGACAAGGGATGGCCTCCACCCACTTGGATACATAATCAACCATGACTAAAATATGCTCATATCTATTTGAATTAGTGAAAGGCCCCATGAAGTCAATTCCCCACAAGTCAAATAGATCAATTTGCTAGTTCGAATTTAAAGGCGTAGCATTCCTTTGAGATATATTCCCTGTCCTTTGACATTCCGGACAAGAAGCAACATACCTTTTCGAGTCTTCATGCATCTCCGGCCAATAGAATCCACTAGCCCATACCTTTGCTTGAATCCTAAAATGTCTATAGTGTCCTCCATATTCGCACGAGTGACACTTCCTTAATATTTTGCCTCTTTCTTCCCTTGGTATGCACCTTCGCAAGACTCCATCCGCTCCAAGCCTAAAGAGGTAAGGTGCATCCTAATAATATTTTTGGCTCTCGGTGATCACCCTTCTTTGAGCATTCTTATCTAAGTGATCAAGTGGCATCCTTCGTATAGCTCGAATAATGTTGATCATCCAAGTGTCTTTGTCGAGGATGTGATAAAGGTGATCGTCTCTCATCTTGTCTTCAATGGGCTCTTTATCATCCTCACGATTCACCTTGATACATGGTCGGCCACAACATTTTTCGACCCCTTTTTGTCCCAAATATCCACGTCGAACTCTTGCAAGAGAAGGATCCACTGAATCAACCTTGGCTTGGCATCTTTTTTTGACAAGAGATACTTGATTACCGCATGATCGATGTAGGCAATCACTTTAGAATTCACAATATACGATCTGAATTTTTCAAAGGCGAATACTACCGCAAGCAATTCCTTCTCCGTTGTTGCATAATTCGATTGAGCTCCATTAAGGGTTTTGCTAGCATAATATATAGCATGTACCTTGCCTTCTTTTCGTTGTCCCAACACAGCTCCAACAGCATAATCACTAGTGTCGCACATGACCTCAAAGGGTTGACTCCAATTGGGTGGTTGAATGATAGGTGCGGTTATGAGAGCTCTCTTTAGTGTTCGGAATGCCGCCAAGCACTTCTCATTAAAATTAAATGGCACATCTTTTTGGGGAAGATTAGTCAACAGCTTGGTAATCTTTGAGAAATCTTTGATGAATCTTCTATAGAATCCTGCATGGCCCAAGAAACTCCTCAAAGACTTGATATCCGTCGGTGATGGAAGCTTCTCAACCGTCTCAACCTTAGCCTCGTCCACCTCAATCCCCCTCTCGGATATCACGTGTCCCAACACTATTCCTTGTTTCACCATGAAGTGACACTTCTCCCAATTTAGCACCAAGTCAACCTCCGCACACTTCGTGAGAACTTGTCACACCCTGAAATTTCTGAATTTCAGGATGTGAATTAGAAGAATAATTAAATAACAATTTTCTCTCAATTTTAAAATTTTTCGAACATTTATTTTCTTTACAGGAAATATAGTATAGGAAAAAGGCTTTGTTTGTTTTTCAGAATTAAACAAAATGATTATGTGAGTGTTGCATACATACCAAAGCATATAGGTGTTCATGAGTGCAAAATGGTTTTAAAATGCGTTTAGGTGCTGACCAAACCCTCCCGAGAATTTTCCGGATTTATCTGGAATTTATTATCATTTTCTATGAGCTTATTCTATTTATTAGAAGGCTCTAAAATCCTTTTCATGAGCTCCAAATATTTTATTTGGATTGTTCGTATCTCAATCTATCTCTGGGAATTTTTCTGGAATTTTTGGGATTTTCAGAGTATTTTTCGTGCTTTAAATGGATTATCTAGATTTTTCTGGATTTTTCTTTACACACGAAATGATTTCTGGAAATTAAAAAAAAAGAAATCCTTTTCTTTTCTTTTGGGCCAAGCCCGCATCCGCGAGCCCGACCCATCTCCACCCGGCCCAGCCGCGGGCCCGCTCCGGCCCATCTGAGCGTGTGCTCAGGCCGGACACGGAGTCTGGGGCGCCGCTGCCAGTGGCCTTGGCGTGGCACCAAGGCAACCTCGGCTTCCGTGCCTCTATAAAGGGCAGCACCAGCCACCCACGCGCCCTAGCTCGCCGCCCTCGCGCTGCGCCTCCTCGTGCCTGTGCCGCGCCGCCTCGCCATCGCACCGCGCTGCCGCCAGAGTTCGCTCGCCGGTTCGCCGGCTGCATTGCCCGCCAGAGGTAGCCGCTGCTACCATGAGCTTCACGAGGCCAAGCCATACCCATCTTGCTGCTTCTCGTCGCCGGAGGAACGTCGAAGCGCCGCCGCCGCTTGGTGCCCAAGCCGCCAGCCGCCATGGATGTCCGCTGCCGCCGTAGTTGCTTCCCTAGTCCACCTCGTCTGTCGTCGTTCGGAGGAGACCGACGTCGCGATGAGCTTCACCGGGACTAGATGCACCCTCGCTGCTCCTTGCTGTCACCAGAGGACCACCCAGGCGTCACCGAGGCAGGACACCTGAGCCGGCCGCCATGCTCATCCGCCGCCGGCCGAATTCCGGCCGCCTCCCTTCGTCCCCGTCTGCGGTGAGCCCCTCCTCGTGACCCTCTTCCTCTCCTCTCACCGTTCCCCCACCCGGTCGAGCTTCTCATCGAGCCAAACACCAGCGATTTGGCCGGCCAGTGCGTCCTGTCCGCCATGGACAGAGGTAGGGGATGAGCCCTGCTATTTTGCATCTAAGTCCCCGAAAAACCTTGTAATCTTTAGCCTGTTTGTTGTGTCTTGCGTCTTTTCCAGGTAACCCCCTAGATAGATCCCACCTATGCACATAAATCCAACCAAGGCCTTTTTGTAGATCTAACCCTGGAGATCCATCTATTCACGGTGACTGTTCACTGAGTCTGGTGCATCTTCTCTGGAAGCCCCTGGAATCTATATTAATCACAACTAGGTCCTTATCATCTTGTTTTATCCATATCTTTCATGTTTTAGCTCCGTTTTAATCCGTTCAAGTTGCGTTAGGTTCATAATAATGTAAAGAACACGTTAGTGGTGTGTTTTATTCATACATGTTTTCTGAAAATTAATTTGTTATTAATTTGGATTAATGCTTAGTTATACATGCATTTTCTAAATACAAACAATATAGTGCTATACACCGTTTTTCATAATTCATATTAATTTGATTAATGATTGCTTCACATGCTTTTGTAAATAAAATCTAATTAGATCTTTATCTCGGTTTTTCATAAGTCAAATGTTAATTTGATTAATATTTAATTAACTTTTCTAATTAAAAGATTGATTAGGCTTCTACACCGGCTTTTATAAATAAATGTTAATTTGTTTAAATATCAACATGAATGAGTTTTTAATTATAACATTATTAGTTTACTCGAATCATAAAGTTACGTTTAGATGATTCATATAACTTAGCTTTTCTAAGTTAAATGTTTAATTGGTATAATCCATATATGAGTCTTTATAAATAAAACGTGACTAGTTCTTTACTTTGGTCTTTGCAAATAAAAATATAATGCTACATTAATTCCAATTTAGGGTATTTTATTTATGAAATATCCTTTACATATCTTTTGCTAATTAAAATAAACCTAGCTCATAGTTTGTTCACTCCTATATGCAAATCGATCGTTAGTCGTTCTTTATCAAAGCTCTGTCTCAGTGTGTCTCTGTTGTGGAGCTAATCTTCTTTCAAGCTCTAGATCTTTTTGATCCATAGAATCGAGCCTATCCTTTAGCATGCTCTTTTAAAGCTTTTCTTTTGATTGATGCCTTGTTCTTAGTTAGTTTGTTTGTTTGCTTTGTATGCTTGTGCCCGATGATTGATGCGAGTAGAATGAACGTGGTTTGAGAGCTTCGAAGAGCATGCAGATGAAGATATTCTGAGCAGCAACATTACTCTGGTTAAAGGCAAGTGTGTCCTTGTTCTTTTGTCCCAATAACTGTGTTTAATCACATTGCATATGCTTGCAATAATATTGATGGGTCCTATTAAGGTTTATCCTAGTCTTTACTACCTTTATTCCTTGTCAACCTGGGTTTACCTTTCTGTTGGGTAGCATTGCTTAGTTGCTTTACTTTGGGTTATGGTGGTTCTAATGAACAACATTAATGATGAACATGCTTTACCCTTTTATGCTATATATCTCTGGTTAATACAAGATCACCATGCTTAAATCGGAACATGGAGCGACCACCCAGGACAACAGTGCAACCACAAGGCATATGGCTCTGCCTTGGCTAATTTATTGGGGACTCTAGTGTTGGGATGACCTTACCTGATAAGGGCAAGGGGGAGAGCCAGTGGGGGTATAGACTCGCTCTAGTAGGGAGTTGGGCTTGGCTAAGACACAGTACCTACTAGGGGACTTTATACTCTGCAACGACTCGAAACCTTCACGGATTGTTTCACACTGGGAAAACTTTGTAAAGGCCTCGTAGTGAATCCCTAGCCACTCACCAAAGGAAGTGTTTAAGGGCTTTACAAACCCGGACGACATGGGAAACACGACTTGTGGTGAAAGTGTGCAACCTCTGCAGAGTGTAAAACTAATCGATTAGCCGTGCTCACGGTCACGAGCGGCCTGGACCCTCACATGATAATTGAACTTGAAGATGGACTTAAATCGTGGTTTATGGTTATGTTAGCCATATGCTTATGGCGTATCTCTCTATGCTAATTGTGGGTTGGTATATACTTATATCATAGTAATCAGGTGCTAATAAAATTTGACCAACTAAAATTGCTTAATGCAGTCAACCTGTCAGCCTTTCCTTGTCAAGCCTCTGCATTCATACTTTCCCCGCACTTGCTGAGTACGACATGTGCTCACCCTTGCTATAAACAATGTTGCTTAGAAAGAGGAAGCTGCTATGAAGTCGTTGTGAAGATGTTACTGGTGCTAGGCGCACGCAACCCCCAGTCGATTGCCTGTGATGGTTGGAGCTTGTGTTTCCAGGATTTAAGCGTAATACTCTGATAATCCTTCTATTTCTTTACGTGATACTGTACTGTTATTCACTTATGTCAACTATATGTATGAAACTTGATCCTGGCATGCATATAGGTTTGCACTTGGTTTTCTTTGGAAAAACAGGTGTGACAGAACTTTATCCAAATTTGCCAAATAATCTGCAAAAGTTTTACCATAGACGGAGAAGTCATCCATAAATAACTCAACAATTTCCTTGATGAACTCCGAAAATATCGCCATCATGCATCGTTGAAAAGAGGCTGGAGCATTACATAAACCAAAGGGCATCCTTCTATATGCAAATGTTCCATAAGGGCAAGTGAATGTTGTCTTGTGTTGATCATCTGGGTGAATAGGATTTTGCATGAACCCTGAGTATCCATCAAGAAAGCATAAATATGCATGATTTGCTAACCTCTCAAGCATCTCGTCGATGAACGCTAAGGGGAAGTGATCCTTCTTCGTTGCTTTGTTCAATTTTCGATAGTCAATACACATCCTCCATCCGGTCACGATTCTTTGCGGTATTAATTCATTCTTCTCATTCTTCACCACGGTCAAACCTTCTTTCTTAGGCACACAATGTACGGGGCTCACCCATTCGCTATGCGGCAACGGGTAGATGATTCTGGCATCCAACAACTTGATAACCTCCTTCTTCACCACCTCTCGCATGGCATGGGTTAACCTCCTTTGATGGTCCACAACGGGCTTGCATTGATCCTCCATAGGTATGCGGTGAGTGCAAAATGCTGGGCTAAGTCCTTTAAGGTCATTTATCGAATATCCCATCACCTTCTTGTGTTTCTTCAATAAATTCAGCAACATATCATTCTCCTCGAGACTCAATTCGTCACTCACAATCACAGGATAAGTCTTGTCCGCCCCCAAAAATTCATATTTTAATCCCTTGGGCAATTGTTTGAGATCCACCTCCAGTACTTGTGGTTCCTCATATCTAATTTCCCTAATGTCCTCAAATTTGTCTTCCTCAAGGCTTCCGTCTTGTGGCTCTAGTCCTTTAGTTGCTTCCGCCAATTCTAAATCTAGCTCATCATTAGATTCATTCTCCATTGCTCTTTGTAGTGGATCCCTGAAAGTTTCAACAAAACAAAGGCTCCCTACCTCTTCGTCATCAAGAGGTAGGGGTGAGGCAATTCTAGAAGCGGGAAGAAAATTGTATGTATGATTATCCTCATCAAGATTAATGGTTACTTTTCCTTTTCCGGCATCTAAAACGGCATTAACCAACTTGAGAAATGGTCTACCAAGAATTACATGATCATTTTTATCATAGTAGACATTAACAATGAAGAAATCGGTTGGATTGTATTTTCTGGAAATTAAAACTTCTAGATCACGGGCAATTCTAAGAGGTTTAACAATCTTACCATCTCCCATGATTAATTTAGTAGAGGTTGGAACTAGGTCAATGGTGTGATCTCCTTGATTGACTTGCAAAACATCCTCCGAACTAAGTGCATCTCCCCTCATTAAGTACATGAATTCCTGCAAAAATACTATACTCCAAAATGCGCATCCAATGGTGAACTTGTTATATCATTAGTATGTCTAGTGGCGGGTTAGTTCCAAAATGAAGTTCAAACCATAACATAACAAGTGTTCTTGGTTGACGAAAATCGACCGCCAACATAACACTATTGGTTACTGGATTGCAGTGGCAATCCTTCCGAAGCAGAACAGGTTCTTGTATCTTGATTCATGGACGAAACTAGGTACTGATATTTCCCTTTTGAGAAAAGCCATTGATGAGTAAGTTCTTTCTCTCTTAACCTGCAAACTTCCTCAACATACTCTACAGAGTTTATTAATGGTGCCCTAACCATTGTTACATGTTTTGTTGTAGGGCTTGGAATAGTACTGCATCGACAAGAAGTTGCCCAGCCGCACCTTGCAACATGATGAGAACGTTAAGGTACGTATTACTTGTTTGCTACCTATGGAAGCTAGTACTAAAGCTAAAGTTTATTCCTTCTCACCACTATTTGTCTTTGTACATTTATCACAGTACCACCAACAACATGTTAATACCAGACTGTGCGGCTTCTATTGTGCCTATCACATGTTTGAACTAAAAAAAATTGATGGACCGTCAGGTACTTTCTTGGGATATCCATTTGTAACACCTCCAACTGAGCACAGTTCTTGCTTATTAGCACTACAGATGTGTGGGGACCGCCCTATAGGGGAGGGCCCGAATGCCTTTTTATCATTCCCTGGATCATTAGATGATACGAGCACTTCGCACAAGAAATATGACAACAATACCTCGTTTATTTATTTAAATATTTTACATAAGGTTGAAAAAGAGAAAAGCACACTCTATACAAGTGGGGCCGTATTCAAGCAGCGGCGATCTACGTAGCGGACTAACACCTCAGGCATCTTGACTCCTAGCACAGACCTAGTGGATCGTCTCCATCATCAGCCTCTGGTTCTTCGTCTGGTCGAAGGGATAGGGGAAGCAAGAGTGAGTACCAGGTAGGGTACTCAACAAATTCCACAGCTGTTGACGCAAAAAACGGAATCAAGTTCTTCAACGACAACACGTAACGGATCCCCAGGATGTAACAAGGTGTGCCAGCCGACCTTACCTATTGATCGGCACGGAAAGATAGGAAACGTTAGATGCGGGTTAGATCGGTTAGAGAACCGATGTGGGTCTTCAATGAGTAACAGCCCGATCGGCCGATACAACTGTAAAGCGAATCGGCTAGCTGTAACAGCCAAAGTGCAAGTATATCCAAAACGGCTAGATCAGCCGATTTGATGACGTAGGCAAAGTGCAAGCAAAAGCAGAGCAAACTAAGCACTACGAGACAACACTCGAAACCAATCTAGATTGGCTGTATCGTGGTGAAACGATGCAGGAGCGAGGATAGCCGATACGATATGATTACGAGCTGGATAAATTGGTGATAAAAGCTAAATAAACAAGAAAAGACTTGCAAACCTAGCTGATATCGATAAGTTGTGAATAAAACTAGACGAAACCACAGCGATGCGTCCGGAGGTTAAAGCCTAGTTATTATTCGATAAAACGGTACTTACAAGCTTGCCGGAGGTCGATCAATGCAGCCCGACGAGCTAGAAGAACGGTGTTTGAAGAAATAAGAAAATAAGAAGAAGTAAAAAAGGGTGGCGAAGTCGCCGACTCGAAAAAGTAAAGGTTTTGTGTATATTGGTGTGTACAATCTTTCTCTGACCACGCAGGGTCGCTATTTATGTCTTGAGGACAGCTTGACTCCTAGTCGATGACAACAAAGCTTACTTGGATCTAAAGAAATAAAACTACCAAAAACTTAATGATTCTCATAGGAATCAGACTCTCTAAACTGACTTTGACCCGATGTCAACTTGATTGTTGACCCGCCTCCGTCTTCCTTCCTTTAGCGTATTATTCTTATGTCACGTTTCTTCTCCATCAATCGGCTGATCCCAAATCGGCTGGTCGCTTCTCTGCTTTTCTTCATCGGCTTTGAGGTCTTCTTGATGTTTCTTCGACTATTCTCCGATATGTGTCAAAAAACGGTGTCAATACATGCCCCCCAGTTTCAGAGTAAATTTCTTTTGCTCTGAAATTCTCTCCTTCGATTTTTCTTCTTGCACATGGGGATTACCATAAATTCTTTACTGTCTTTCTGCTCCTTCTTTTAATATTTTGGATCTTGCTTTATTGATGCCTGATTTGACCATGTGATTCTGTCTTGCTTCTTCCTTTATAAACTCACCTTTTCGTCCATGAGTTTTCTTGGTGCTAACCTCAATGCATCTGAAGAACATATCAATTCTCATTAGTCATGGGAGGCATCTCTTATTGCAAATATTTTCAGGAAGCAGTACCCGTTACTGTCCTTTGATGAACTTCTATTAATCAGAGCTCTACATCTGGATGATGCTATGAATGTTGCAGTTGCTTTCAGTGTTGTTGAAGGGCAATCATCCTTGGTATATGCTCTGCAGTTTGTCGACGTATAGAACCCCCAACCTAAATTTGTTGGTGCTAGCCATGTCTCTGAGTCAATGTTGGCTTTTCAGAAGCCAAATCATCAATCATGCATTTGTTTCTCCTTTCTTGTGAATCAGCCTTTGCTCCTGATCACTTTCTCTAGTCTTTCAATCGCGAGGATGTAGAAAGGATTCTGACGATCATCAACGCTCATGGTGCTATCAATGAACTCCAGCGTCGAGGCAGAAGCGAAGTTCAAAACCAAAAATTCGGAGAAATTTTGATGTAATGTGATCGGCCTATTTAGCCGATGTAATTAGCTTTTACTTCATTGCGTTCAGATGCCTGGATAACCATCTCTCCTCTGACAATATTTACTGTCCATCTCGTGACGTTTCTGAATCATGGCAGATGAATGCTTCCCACTTATCCTTGAATGCCACCAATCTCTTAATGTCAGCATGTGATTCTGAACTGTCTTTTCCATGTATCTTTCCTATGAGACTCAACTTATAACCCAATGGTTCTTCACCGGCTTCCTTTTCATAGGCTCCTTTCTTCTTTTTAGTCAAAAGTCTCTGGATCGGCCTGTCGCTCTTAGGGATGGGAGGCATCTTCCTCTTGGAGCGTTTTCAGGAAGACTTAGAGCTTTGTTTGCTGCAACAAACATCCTCTTGAAATAGTTTTGCTTCATGTTACTGCCAGTAAGCTTGTTGATGTCTTCGGTAACATTGAGGAACACCCCTTTTTGTCTTTTCCTCTTCTAGAGCACAGAGTCTTTTCCTTTAACAGCTCCTGAGCGCCCCTTCCTTTTTTGGGGAAACGTACACTGAAATCAATGTCAGCCTCTGAAAATTGAGCCTTTCATGGAAAGACTGTTTCCACTTTGACCGGATCTGGCATCTTTTTGATGCCTTCTTATCTTCTTCAGATTCCTTTCCCTCTGGTTTGGGCTATAAATAGTAACTGAATGTTCATCGGCTCTTCACATTTTTCCATTATGCCGCATATACTAGATCTGATAGATTGTAGACTTCTGCTGTTTGATTGTTCATTTCTCCTCCTTTCTTACCATGGCTAGAAGAATTCTTGTGAATTAGTGCAGTGTTCCCTCGCCTTCTTTGACTCTTCTTGTGAAGCCAGGAGGTACAACAACTAAAAGAATCCTTGTGAAAAGCTTGGGTTCAACGGCTGAAGAGAAGGAGCAAGGTAGAATGTCCTGCTGCACCTGTATCAGAGGAAGAGCGCGCCAAGGGGACGACCACCTCGTGGAGCTCTCGGCGGAAGATCACAGAATCTGGCAGAGATCTTAGTCTTCCGTTTCCTCTTCGCAGCACCCCATCTCTCTCTGGTGTTCATCGATTTAATATCCTCATCATACGAGAGATAGGATAATTATCTTTTGAATTATGTACTCCATCGCTCTTTCATGAAGATAAAACACGATGTACTGAAATATGAGAGAAAGAAATATATATATGCTCATATTTTTCATTCTAAGGGCGATTGTTACATCAGCCATTATCCGAATCATAAATCGGCTATAAATGTTTGAACACCCTTTGATTTTTCACAATTTTTTCCACTAAAGGCGATAACTTAGTATCAGCTATCATCCGAAATCTAAAACGGCTAAGGAGCCAGAAGTAGTAATCGGCTAAGTAATTGATCCAATTTAATGTTCCAATCTTGCTTTGGTCTTTGACGAACATCGGCCTACTCTCGTTGAGGTCCGATCCTCTCAATTGGCCGATGAAGCCTTTTATTTTTCTTTTTATATTTGAGAACCGATCGTCTGGATCGGCTGAAGCTCAAAGTCAGGCATCTTGAGGAACTCTGTTTCCCACACTTTCCCTGATATGCAGATTACTTTATCAAAATTCCAGTGTGTATCGGCTGCTGCAATATGGAAGGAGGAATCAACATTGACCACTTCCACTGAGTCTCCAATCCATTGGATCACGCATTGATGCATGGTAGACGGAATGTAGCAGTTGGCGTGAATCCAATCTCTTCCAAGTAGTAAATTGTATGATCCCTTCCCCTTGATAACGAAAAAGGTAGTTGGAAGGGTCTTGCTGCCAATTGTCAGATCCACACATATAGCACCCATTGCGGATGATGAGTTTCCTTCGAAATCAAGTAGCATGATGTCGGTCTTGGTTAAGTCTTGTTCATTTTTCCCAAATCTTTGAAGCATTGAGTATGGCATGAGATTGACCGATGCACCACCATCTACCAGGAGCCTTGTGACTGGCTTCCCATTGACAAGTCCCTTGAGAAACAAAGCTCTCATATGTTGACGCTTTTCTTCATCTGGTTTCTCAAAACTGGCCAGCATTGGATCCAAGGTTAACTGAGCCGATCCCAACTCCTCATCTAAATTTTCTTCATCTGAGTTGTCTTCAAGAGTCATAAACTCCTTGGGTAGCATGAAGACATTGCTAACATCTGCTACTGGTTGACTTTCTCCCTTGCTATCAAATTTGGGTTTAGGTCGCCAGATTTGGGATCAGACCTTCTTCTTGTCAAGTGCTTGCTTCTCAATCTCTTCTTGCTGTTCCAATTGTTGCAAGTGCTGGATCCTCCTCTTCTGAGACTTGGTTAAACCTTCTGGGCACCATCTAGGTTGATGAACTTCGTGTTGGCTTCTGTCCTTGTATGTAGCGTTACACCTTTCTGGATTCCTTGCCAATACGTCTTCATCAAGAACCCTGCTGTCAGCCGTCATTTCTAGCCAATCGGAGTCTGTCTGATTCTCTCTGACTTTGCCTCCTAGCCGATCATACACGCTGATCCTGCCCCCCAGCAGATCATGCACTAGGATCCGTTGGTCACGAAATTCCCGGCTGTTGTGCATTGTCGGCCTATTTCCTCTGTCATCGAAGCAGGCCCTTTTGGAAGATTGTCCTTCAGAATAAAAACAATTGCACTCTAGACAATTATCCATTGTTGAAAGTTTAATCCCTACCTCCCAACAGTATCTGAAGAACGGGCATCTCCAGTGATTTGAATTGCGCCTTGCCCATTCTTCTCCTTCTCTGATCCTTTGTTGATGGCGTTGATATTTGTTCAGAAGAAACTGGGATTGAGTAACTTTGCTTGGTGCTCTTGGATTATTTTCCTCAAGCAGTCCTTTACCTTTTGCTTCTTCTGTTGTTATCTGAGCCTTGGGATCGATGACCTTTTTATTCTGAGTCGATTCAGATGTCAACACCTTTGTTTATGAAGTTGATTCCACTGCATTAGTAGGGAAAGGATGTTGATCAATCTTCATAGGCTTTCCTAACTTGGTAGGTGTCTCAAATTTAAGCTTCCCTTGATCTATTGCGTTTTGAATCTATTGACGAAACACCTTGCATTCATCAGTGTTATGGGATGTAGCATTATGCCACTTGCAATACTTGATCTTCGTAAGCTCTTCAGCACTTGGAATAGTGTGATTCTGAGAGAGTTTAATCTGACCCTGCTGAACAAGGAGATCAAATATCTTATCGGCTTTAGTTATATCAAAACCGAATTTCTCAGGTTCCTTCTTACCGAAAGGACATGCAATCGGCTTCCTGTTTGACACCCATTCAGCTAGATTAACCTCAGCCTCTTCTTCTGAATCAGAATTCTCCACATAAGATATTTTCTTCTGATAATTCCTTCGAGGTTCATAAGGCCGTGAAGAGCTTTCATAACTTAATTAGTGCACCAACTGGCTAATGTTCTCGAACTCCTGTGAAGCATATTTCTCTTTGATTGAAGGCAAGAGTCCTTGAAAAGCCAATTCTACCAGTTGTTTGTCAGTCAAAGATAGGCTGAAGCACTTGTTCCTCATCTCTCTGAGTCTCTGAATAAAATTTACCACCGACTCATCGTCTGCTTCAAGCTAGTCAGATCAGTGATTTTCATTTCATGTATTCCAGAGAAGAAATAACCATGGAACTTCTTCTCAAGATCTTCCCAACTTTGGATAGAATCAGCCGGTAGCGACGTAAACCAAGCAAAGGCTGGCCCTGACAGAGAGGATGAGAATAATCGAACTCTTAAAGCCTCATTTTATCCTGCATCTCCACATTGAATAATAATTCGGCTGATATGCTCGATGGTGGAGGTGTCATCTTGACCAGTAAACTTGGTGAAGTTGGGCACTTTATATCTCTGAGGGAATGGAATCTGATCGAAATAAGCAGGATATGGTGTTCGATACCGAATTGATTTTGTATCAAATCTGTAATCTCAGCCATAAATTTCTTATTCTGATCAATCGGCTGATTACCTGCCGAAGGACTTGGCCGATTCTGCATAATTCCAATCGTTCCTGACTGTTCATACATAATTGGCTGCGAAGCCAAAGGTGTCTGCAAAGCCGTATATTGAGGAATCCCACCTGAATGAGGTGTTCTATGCTGAGTTCCTTGCTGTATATATTGCCTGTTTGGAGTACCTTGCATATGCTTTTCTGGCAACTGATACGGCGAATTCATAGGTTGAGCCATTTGATCCCATAACGCAGCCTGATACATGGCATTGTTGTATTGCTCCTGTAAATTTGTAGCATAGGTTCTAACTGCATAAGCTTGATCAGCTGGGCTCATCTATTCTGGCGTCAATGGATGACTTATGATCGGTTGACCAGCTGCTGCTCCACTAGAAGTTACTTGTGTTGGAATTTCCTTCATGCTAGAATTCTCTTGAGCCGATTGAATAGGCTTGACCATGTGCATATGTAACGACTGAATATCATAATGCTGCGCTTTGAGAGTCTTTGGTTCAATGAAAGCAAATGTGATTCCTTTGTCGTGTTGCACTGCAGTTCCAATTAACTCTCCAAACCTTGCTGCATATAGACTAGTAGGAGTTTCTCCTACTTTTTGAGTTGTTTCCGTTGCAACACCATTCCCATTTTTGTCTTTTTCTGAAGGAGACATCGGTGCATCAGGGATAACAGGTATGCGACTCGAAGAACCTGAAGGATCAACAATTCCAGTCGTGGTCGCTGACAGAATCGGTGTTGTATGAGAAGCACCATGTGAAGTAGACTGTCCCGGCTGAAAAGCCGATTTTTCATGACTAAATCTCATGGCGGCCACAGTTGGAATTGTTGTACTAGGTTGATAATATACCGGTCCTTTATATCCACTTGCGAGTTCATCTCTGAGTACTTCTCTCACAGAATTCTGCACTGTACTGTTGAAAACAGAAGATTGATCAATCAGAGATTCATGCATAGCTTTTGTCATCATATCTTGCAGCTTCACAGGATCGGCTTGTATTATCAACTCATGTGGTCTTGGAAGTGGAGTTTTCTTGATAGCTTCTTGCTTGGTTAAGCCGAAACTGCCCATCAATAGCTGACCATATTCTGCCATGCGCTCATCGAACTCAGCTTTGTCTTCTTCACGAAGTTGTTCTAACGTGATGGCTTGGGTCTTGTCTGTACCAGCTTCTTTAGGAAGTTTTGGTCCTGACATTGTGAAGTAGTTCTTGGGGTCCCACTGGGCGTGCCAAGATGTGTTGACGCAAAAAACGAAATCAAGTTCTTCAACGGCAACACGTAACGGATCCCCGGGATGTAACAAGGCGTGCCAGCTGACCTGACCTGTTGATCGGCACGGAAAGATAGGAAACGTTAGATGCAGGTTAGATCGGCTAGAGAACCAATGTGGGTCTTCAATGAGTAACAGCCCGATCGGCCGATACAACTGTAGAGCGAATCGGCTAGCTGTAACAACCGAAGTGCAAGTATATCCAAAATGGCTAGATCAGCCGATTTGATGACGTAGGTAAAGCGCAAGCAAAAGCAGAGCAAACTAAGCACTACGAGACAACACTCGAAACCAATCTAGATCGGTTGTATCTTGGTGAAATAATGCAGGAGCGAGGATAGCCGATATGATATGATTACGAGCTGGATAAATTGGTGATAAAAGCTAAATAAACAAGAAAAGACTTGCAAACCTAGCTGATATCGATAAGTTGTGAATAAAACTAGACGAAACCACAGCGATGCGCCCAGAGGTTAAAGCCTAGTTATTATTCGATAAAATGGTACTTACAAGATTGCCGGAGGTCGATTGATGCAGCCCGACGAGCTAGAAGAACGGCGTTTGAAGAAATAAGAAAATAAGAAGAAGTAAAAAAGGGTGGCGAAGTCACCGACTTGAAAAAGTAAATGTTTTGTGTATATTGGTGTGTACAATCTTTCTCTGACCACGCATTGTCGCTATTTATGTCCTGAGGACAGCTTGACTCCTAGTTGATGACGACAAAGCTTACTTGGATCTAAAGAAATAAAACTACAAAAAACTTAACGATTCTCATACGAATCAGACTCTCTAAACTGACTTTGACCCGATGTCAACTTGATTGTTGACCTGCCTCCGTCTTCCTTCCTTTGGCGTATTATTCTTATGCCACATTTCTTCTCCATCAATCGGCTGATCCCAAATCGGTTGGTCGCTTCTCTGCTTTTCTTCATCGGCTTTGAGGTCTTCTCGATGTTTCTTCGACTATTCTCTGAAATGTGTCAAAAAACGGTGTCAACAACAGCGGACAAGACCAAAGCGGATGGGAATCGACCACTAGTGGGCCTAAGCACACATTCATGGTACTGAATGTAAAGCGTGGAATTTAAGTGCGAAAGAGAGAGGTATGTAATGCAGCAGTATAAAGTAGTTTTGGTCCTGGAGGGTGTTCACTTCCCTATCAGTCCCCTAATTGTATAACTCTATTCGGGTTCCATCAGGGACAACCCAATCCAGCTTTTACCATACTCAGGCTCCATTTAAGGACAAACCCGACTCAAGTCCAAGTTATCCTTAACCAATTCATCTCTAGAATCCTAAGGTGTATACTAATCAATGGGAGCTTTTACCAAGTGGGCTCATAGCTGTGAGCCTCGGCTATCCGAATAGATTTATAACTCAGGCCAGAGGGGTACGCTTTACCCGTACGGTCGATCAGCCCATACCTTGTACGGAGGTGGTATTGACCTACGAAACCCGTACCACCGGCGTCTATTCATGGACTACATTCTCGTCCAATCCTAGACTACATTCCCTAGCTCCACCCACGTCTGCACTGGGGTCTAAGCAAGGGTCATTCCACCACCATCCGCTACGCGGATCCAGTTTCCTAGGAAAAAGATGCATCAATATAAACGTGGTATACAATACCACCGTGTCACACACGACGCCAAACATACCCGATGACCCGTGCCGACCGGACCTGGGACTCTGCGAAGGTCATGCTCCAGTGTATCTATTGCCCGCCATGGCCCCTTGGGGTGGTTTACTAGGTGCAGTGGCGGGGTGTGGATTAAGTCCTCACATAAATAAGCATTCCCGAAGGCTATGCCTTTTTGGCCCGTGCAGCCGTACAAATTCACTAGAAAGACTTTCCCATGAACCGGACCTTATGCGACTGGAGTAGGCATGGACAATATCCTCCATTGAGGTTTCCCCCATACTCCCAAGTCTATCCTTGGAGGTTCTATTGCTTTAGTCCAATTCATGCAACTACCATATTCTATCTAAAAGTATATTTGATAAAAAGTAAATACAGTATGTAGAATTTGTAGTATTTAAGCGGGAAAGCATGAAGTAAAGGTGAGAAGTCATCTGGATGGTAGAAGTCAAGGAGTGTTGTGGAACTTGCCTTCTTCATAATCTTGGTCGTTTAGCGCTTCTTCCTCGTAATCTGGGTCGTCGATTAGATTCTCGAAATCAGCGTCATTTTCTATAAAGCATAGTTATACGGAAAATGTAAATCACACAAATCAAGAATAGCAATACATCAAACATGGGTTAAAGAAAAAAGGATTGGGTTTCCTAGGGTTTTAGGATTGAAATGGAGGAAAGATCTTTATACTTTGTACATAAAATATGGACCTGGTATTAAGAGAAAGATGCCAAGATTTATTCCAGGGGCTAGACATATGGTATTTGGGTGAAAAGAGCATGAATAGGCTTAAAATAGGCTCTAGTATTTATGGTGAATTTTTGGGAATTTTTAAGATAGCTAACCAGAGTTGTGTGTGCACAAACCCGGGTGTACCTAGCAAAGATCAGGGGAGAGAGAGACTCATGGGCGGGGCCAGGCTGACGCGGCGCACAAGGCTGGTGTGTGGCGCACATGGCGGATGTGTGGCACGCTGGTGCCTATGTGGCCGACCGTGTGGACTGCGTGTGAGTGCGGTGCACGGTGCACCGAGTGCAGGGAGGGGGTGAAGGGAGCAGCGCCGCCCGGTTGGGTCACCGGACCGCCGCGGAAAAGGGGAGGGCTCGCTGGAGTTAGGGTTTCCGGCGGCCGTGGTCCCTCGGCTGGGGCATAACCTTGCCGTGGGGGTGCAGCAAGACAGGGCGGAGCTGGGGGTGGAGCGTGTGCTCGACGGGGATCGCCGACGGCGACGCCGCGGCTCGCCGGAGTAGGGTAGCGGTGTGGTCGCGGACGGAAACAGGCCTAGGGACGGTTTAGTGCCTAATTGGTGGTGTGTGTGGGCGTGTGGGAGTGCCGTGAGTCCGGAGTTGCGGTTGGGTAGCATGACGGGGCGGAGGAGGTGTGCCGGTGGCGAGCTAGGCTCGCCGGGGCGAGCGGTGGTGGTGCAGGGTCTCCTACGGCTACGACGGGGAAAAAGGGTGAACTCCGGCAGCGTAACAACACTTACCAATGTTGTAGGGTGGCGGAGGGTCATCGGAGATGGGAGGAGCAGTGGTGGGGCTCGGTAGCGGAAGCTTCTCACCGGCGGAGCAGGGCTTCGCCGGGAGAGTGATAGGGAGGGCAGTGTTAGTGTGGAGAAGAGTGGAGGGGGATGAAGAGCTCGGAGAGGGCTTCAGGTGCTATTTATAGGCCGGAAGGGAGGGCTGTGGCCGAGGTGAGGTGGTGGAGCCGGTGTCCGCGGCGGTGACACGTCGCCCTTGCGGATGAGGCCGGAGAGGGGAGGGAAGAAGGGGGAAGGGCTGGGGAATAACGGCTTTGCTTCGAGGTGTACGACGCTCGCGCCAGTGAGTGGTTTTGGGAGGCCAGGAGGGGGATCCGGCGGTATGCCGTACGGCGGCGCTCTAGAGCTTGGCGAGAGCGCAGCAGTGGCATGGTAGTTTTGGGCGAGCAGGCATCCGGAGTGGAGTTCAAGCGACTCCGAGTGGACGAGGTGGTGGTGGCGGTTTCAATGCCCCTCCTGTCACGGGGTTTTGAAGAGGGATGCCGGGATTAGGGGTGGAGTTTGCCAGCGTGGAGCTCGGGGTGGTTTCGGTGCCGCGGCGGTTTTGTGGGTGAGGTGTGTCGGGGTAGAGCTCAAGCAGCCTGGGGAGGTGGAGGTGGTGCAGGAGGTCAAGCTGCTCACGTCTCCGGGGTGGATTGGGTGGAGGTGGCCGGGGAAACCGGCGGTATGGCGGTGCGGCGGTTTGGCATGGCCGAGCCGCGGTGAGGCTGTTTGGCATCGAGGTGAGGGGAGGATACCGCTTTTGCGGTTGGGAGATGGTGAGGAGGGACGACGGTTTGCGGCGTGCGTGCCCAACCGGGAGGGGACAGCAGGGCACGGTGGATTGCGGCGCGGCGGTGGCGTCGCTGCCGGGAAGGGGGAAAGGGGGTGAACCGGGGGAGACGACGACATGACGTCATCACGTATGTTTCCCCCGGACCGCGCTGGGCTGCGTGTTGTTGGGCCGTGCGGGGAAAGGAAATGAGGGGGGTGGGCTGTGCAGGGGGGGAAGAGAAGGGGGAGATGGGATGGGCCTATGGTTGGCCTGAGAAGAGGAGGGGGCCCAATTAAGGTTTAAAACCTTTTCTAATTTAGGTTTAAATTCAAATTTGAATTAAATTTCAAATTTGAACCATTTTAGATCTAAGGCTTCAACTAGAAATTCCTTAGGGAATGTTAGTGGGAATTTTAGGGTGAGAAAAGAATGTTAGCACAACAAAAGCATATGGTTGTGTGATGAAAGAGAGAGGGACTTAGTTGTAAAACGCAAAACTAATGCATTTAAGTCCTATAGGTTCTAAAGAAATTTTCAGGGACCAAATTTTAAAGACCTACAAAATTCAGGATGTTACAACATGTTTGGTAACCATCTATGTGTGCTAACTGTTGACATTGTTATATTCAGAAATTTCACCTAGAGTCAGTAGGTCTCCACAAAAACACCCTGATCTACGTTCGTGATAGAACTTCTGCATTCCTCATGGACAAGGTGATCAGACCCAATGGAAAATTTCACATAGATGATGCTATGTTCTCTCATATTCTAGCCAAAACCGCCCCTTATTAGGAAATTTGTGCATTCCTCCTTGTCCTATGAATTTTGTGATATTGTTGTTAAGCTAGTGAACTATGGTTGTGATATTGTTGTCAAGCCAGTGATGCTTCTTTAATTGTGAGATGATGATGCTGAATTTTGTCAGATGATGCATGTGAATTTTGTGGATTTCTGTGAATTTGGATGCTGGACCTAATTTAATTAGGTGCATATGAAATGAGCACATAGGAGGATCATAGGAGACGCGTCCTGTGTACGCGTGTCTCCTTTCGTCGAGACAGAGCAGACGCGGGTTCACAGCACGTGTCTCCTTTCGTCGAGACAGAGCAGATGCGGGTTCACAGCACACGTCTCCTTTCGTCGAGACATAGCAGACGCGGGTTCACAGCACACGTCTCCTTTCGTCGAGACATAGTAGACGCGGGTTCACAACACACGTCTCCTTTCGTCGAAACAGAGAAGACGCATGTTAACAAGAACCATCTCCTTTCGTCGAGACAAAGGAGACGCGCATTAACAAGAAGCGTCTCCTTTCGTCGAGACACACGAGAGGCGCGTATACAAGACGTGTCTCCTTTAGTGGAGACAGAGGAGATGCATTATGGAAGTATTTTCCGCGTCTCCTTTTGTTAGACGTATGTTACAAATACTTGTTATCAATAACGGATTCGGTGTCTGTACGCGTTACCGAAAGTCCCTGTGGGCCCGGAGAAACAACTATTTCAGGTGACCGGTAAGTAGTTGTGGTAACTGTCTTTGTTAGACGTCTGTTACAAATACGTGTTATCAGTAACGGGTCCCATGATCTGCATGGGGAGCAGGTCTCTACATTTTATATTTCTTTTCTCCAAACATTGCTGAAACATGAGTTAAGGTTTCCCTCATCTGTTAAAGAAAACTTAATTAGTTCACGGTAAATTTTGGGAGTAATATATATGGTCCGGGAAGGTTAAACTTGTACTTCTCAATTAGCCACTTGGTGAAGCCGAATACGGGGATTATCACAAGCTAGATAAACAAATCCTAGACAATGCAAGCAAGATCAACAACAGATCGCAAACAAACTTAAAATTTGGAATCGGTCAAAGTCAAGGAAGGCTCCTAGAGAAAACTGTACCCATTGATATAAGAGTGTACTGTGTAAACCAAATTAATGTTATTTTATTAAGGAATGCCATTCATTGCATCACACATGCATGCGACATTTAGAGCCCGTTCCGCTGACTTATCTCAGCTTTGTTCAACAGGCGCCCATCCATTCAAACGTTGGACCGGCCGTTCAACAGGCAGCGGCATTGTTCAACAAATGATTATTGATGCCCGAGATACATGAGGAAACTTATTAGCTTTCTTGTCAGAAAAATACTACTTCCGTTCTTAAACATATGACGTTTAGAATAAGTAAATTACTTAATTTTTGAATTAAATAGTTTGTCCTAAACGATATATATTTAAAAACAGGGGAGTATAATGTACTCTCTCAACTGCTTCCTTCATGGAGTTTGTCCTAACTAGTGGGCAAAACGAATTTCCGAACTTCTGGGCTCTAGGGGACGATGATGACCAGCTATTACTATCCTGAATGCAGATTTTAGAGCGACAGGACATTAAACAGAAGAAGCATTACATTGGATTCTTCGTAATTATTTCACGTTCAAGAGTAGACTGTAAATTAAAATTCTAAGACTACTCGCAGCAGTGTTCTCTATATTCCACCCTAAAAAAGAATGTTTGAAGGACGATGCTCTAAAATTTTTCACCCTCTAAATAACATTATGCTGCAACAGTACCCTTTGTGTATCTCCCCCAAAAGAATATTGCCACTGCTAAAAGACCTTCTGTATCGGTTCCAAACGGCTATTAGTACCGGTTTTGGAACCGGTACAGACCAGCCGGTACTAATGTGAAGGCCACATTAGTACCGGTTTGCTTCACCCGGTACTAATATGACATTAGTACCGGGTGAAGTTGGCACCCGGTACTAATGTGCATGCTCCGTCAGGCCGTCTCGTCCGTCCTCCGTTCCCCTTTTTTTCCTGTTCTTCTTCTTTTCTGTTCTTTTCTCTTCCTTTACTTTCTCTTCCTTCATACGTTTCTTTCTCAATCATTCTGACAACAAGATTCAGATTCACACACAAGTGAATTCAACAACAAAAATCGTCAAGTTACAACATCACTTTGATTCCACCAAATCATTCACACAAGATTCACTAGTTACAACATAATTTGATACAACAAATCACTCACACCATTCCAGATTTCATCACAAGAATAAAAATCCAAAGCAAGAACAAGAACCTCCTGGCCGCCGGCCCTGCCTCCTGGCCACGTTGTCCGCCGGCCCTGCCCCTTCTGGCCGTGCTGCCGTCCGCCGGCCCCTGCTTGGCGCGCTGCCTGGCCGCGCTCGCCACCGCGCGTTCGCCTGCGTGCCCGCCGCCATGCACTCCCGCCGCCGCGCGCCTGCACGCATGCCGCCACGCTCCAGCCGCGCGCGCTCGCCTACGTGCCCACCGCCATGCACTCCCGCCGCCACGCTCCAGCCGCGCACGGTCACCCGCCGCCACACGCCCGCCGCAGCACGCTCGCACGTGCGCCCGCCACAGCGCACTTCTACCGCCGCACGCCCGCGCGTGCGCCTACGCGCCCGCCGCCACGCGCTCGCCTGCTTCTCCCGCGCTCCGCCGGCCGCTCCGCCTGCAGGAGAGGATAAGATGAGGGAGGCAGTGTAAGATGGAGAGATAGATAAGATGAAAGAGATAGAGAGAGCGAGAGATGGTGGGAGAGATAAATAAAGGAAGAGAGAGAGCGCAAGAGGGTGGGGGACGGAGGACCGCGTACACTGGAGGGAATCGGTACCGGGCCTTGGCTTTGCTCGGAACTAATGTGAGTACATTAGTACCGGGCTGTGTCTAGCCCCGGTACTAATGTGGGTGAGACACATTAGTACCGGGTCCAGTCCTGACCTGGTACTAATGTGTGTCATGAGGAGCGCATCGGGGTCTTTCGTTTTCACCCGGTACTAACGTACACATTAGTACCGGGTGCAAAAAAACCGGTACTAATGTGTTTTTTTTCAGGATAAAAGGTTGATTCCCTAGTAGTGTGCGTGGTATCTCATCTTCTCCCACCCCCGCTGCCTTCTCCTACTTGGCCGCCCACCCGCCAGCTCCCTCCCACGGGCCGCCGTCTTCCTCCCCCGCACACTCGCCGTCCATGCCAAGAAGCTTCCTGCCCTTCCCTCTCGGCACTCACTCCCCGGAAGAGGCACGCGCGACGTCGTTTGCTGAGAAGACTCACGACTGCAGACCCTGCTGAGGAAATCGAGCTGCAGTCCGGCGGCATGACCTCGTCCCATGGCGCAGCAGGAGCGCGGCTTCCCCCACCGTCGTCCCCCGCTGTCGCCCGAGCTCGGGGCCAACAGCAATGGTGGGCGGGTTTCTTGAATCCCCGCGCGTATGAGTCATGAACGGTGCCAAGGGTAGGTGGAGGGAGTAGAGAAGAGTGGATGGCAAGGATCGGTCGGCCAGCGCTGGGGGAGAAGAGGGCGGAGGTAGGCCGGGCCCACGCGGGTGCGGGCTCGCCGTTGAGCGGGAGGAGATGAGATCTCGGAGTCATAGCGGAGGAAGTGTTGTCCACACCGGCGAGAGCTCCCGGCCCGCGTCTCCAACCTGCCTCGACCATTCTCGCTCCGCTATGCCTACCTCGACCTTGGCCTGAGGGAGAGGGAGATTGGTTGGGCCCCCGCTGTCGTGTACTCCAGCCTAGCCGTCAACCCGGTGGTGAAGCTCGACAGCGGCGATGGCCTCCCGCCTCGTCGACGTGCACCTGCGTAGCTCCTCGAGCTTCTGCGTCAGTAGCACCATGACGTCGTCTTGGGCGTCCTTGACCTCATCGTCGCTGCCTCCGCCACGCGCGTGCGAGGTTTGCTTGGCACCCACGCCCACAGCGCACACCAGCGCTTGGGTCCCCACCGCGACGGGCTGCCTCGCGACGCCGGCAAGCTCCCACTGCCTTCGGCTCCACACCGCTGGCTCGGGCCCGTAAGGCACCGCAGGCGAATGGCACAAGCAGCTGCAGGCCGGGAGGAGGCACTACTAGACATACAGGCTTTTGTACCGGGTGAGAACCCCCCTTTAGTACCGGTTTTGAAACCGGTATTGTTCCATCGGTACTAATGTGAGATCACATTAGTACCGGGGCGAAGAACCGGTACTAATGCGTGTATTCCGTCGGCGTCCGTTTGCCCCGTCGCACCGTCAAACCGTCCGTCACTGTCTCCTTTTTTTTTCTCATTTCTTTTCTGTTTTCTTTTCTTTTCCCCCACTACTTCTCAATCACATATTCTCATTTACTTCTCAATCACATATTATCAATCATCTATTCTAGCAAGAATCACGTATTCATAGTCACAGTCACACACACATTTACAACAATCACAAATCACAAAAACAACAGATCTGACAATGAAGAACAAGAATGAGAAAAAAAATCAAGAACAACTTCGATCCGCACCGGCAGCCTCCCTGCCCGCGCCGTCCGCGCGAGCCCGCCGCCGGAGCCAGCCTCCGGGCCCTCCTCACCGGCGGCCTCCCTGCTGCGCGCGCCCGCCGCCGGAGCCGCGCGCGCCCGCCGACGGGCCGCGCCCGCCCGCCGCCGGAGCCGCGCGCGCCCGCAGCCGTGCCGCGCCCGCCCGCCGCCGGACCCGCGCGCGCCTGCAGCCGTGCCGTGCGCGCCCGTCGCCGGAGCCGCCCTCCGCGCCGCCCGCCATGCCCAGTCCCTGCAGATCGAGGAGAGGGAGATGTGAGCTGAGATGAACACAGGAGCGAGAGATAGAGAGAAAGAAAAAAGTCAGAGATGAGGGAAGAAGAAGGAAACGGGCCGGGGAGATAAGGGAGAGAGATGTGGGTGGCGCGGGTCCGACCGCGTGCGCCGGTGGTGGGTGACGGCGCCGTCTGGAGCGCGGCATTAGTACCGAGGCTGTTTTTGACCCGGTATTAATGTCGTACCCTTTTATACCGGGTGGAATTCAGCCCCGGTACTAATGTGACGCCCTAACATTAGTACCGATTAGTAATACGCACCGGTACTAATGTGGCACATTAGTACCGGTGCGTATTACAAACCGGTACTAATGTGAGTCATGCGAGGGTTCCGCGGACCTCTTTTTTCGCACGGAACATTAGTACCGGCTCTTGTGTACATTAGTACCGGGGGGCAAAAAACCGGTACTAATGTCAAATTTGTCCTGGGATGAAAGTCTCTTTCCCTAGTAGTGAGGGCATGGGCGCTGGGGAGAAGGGGACAGCACGGGCGTGGGGGAGGAGGAACCACCCCACATGTTTGAGGGTGCTGCTTGCAATCGGAAATTTAGAGGGCTGTTTACAAGTCGCTGCTGCAGCTCTTCCAGGTGCAAAGACCCCTAAAAATAGCGGTTCAGGAGGCTTTAATTTAGGGGTGATTGCTGCGCTCAGTCTAAGCTTTGTTTTTTTTCTTAGTGGGGAAATCATTAGTAATTAGGTATGCATGCATGTTTTGTCACTATAAGACTTTCCCACAAGGTCGTCCCTTCACTTTATTGCATGTGGCACAATAATGTAGCTCCGTGCGGGAACGGACTTTTCTATTCAAGATATGTAGCTCCGTGAGAAAACCGTGGCTAGCTCTGTATCCTTGAAGTCCTTTTCATATTCAGGATATAATCGAGATGGTTCCAGCTTCCATCGTCGCATCCAATGCAAGTACACGAGAAACATGCACTGACCCGGAGGAACCATCCTGCACTTGGATGTGGCTAAGTTTTCAACTTGCATGAACAAGCCTCGCTTCTCACATTTCTATTATAATTTTCTTGGTTTACTGGACGCCATCGATTGATCAGAAGTTCTGAGTTAGAATTACTGGGACGCAATAATGGTTCCTTTATTGTTGATAGGCCTTTTAAAAAAAATATTGTTGGTTCGATCAGTGAATGAACTCTAAATTCTCGTTTATTAAGGAGAAAGTGGACTCTGAATTGGTCTGCATGTTTGGTCAGCACATTGCGTTTTTCTATGCCCATTTGAACTGATAGCATATATGCTAGCAGTATTATTAGCTTCATAGATATACCTTTTTTTTTAATATGGTTCAGGCTTGGTCTCTACCAATGAAATTCGACTCCCAACAACCTTTTTTCTTCCTCTTCATGAATCATGGTCTGAGTCACTACTACAAAAACGAGCAGGGGCCGCCGTCCTCTTTTGCGCTGCTGTCGCACCTCACCCCACCGGTGAGGGGCGAGCGGAGGGCGAGGGTAGGAGAGGTAGAGGAGGGGGAGAGGAAGGGAGGTGACTCCACCGCCGGATCTGGGAGGAGGAAGGAGGCGGCGCCGGGAGGAGAAAGGGAGAAGGGGCGGCGCCGGGAGGGAGGAGAGGGTGGGGTGGGGTGATTATATATCTTTAGGGTTTGGGGAATGGGCCGGCTGGTGTGGGCCGCTGGCCCAATTGTTGCTTTGCCGAGAGCCCAATAAACGGCTCTCGGTAAAGATTTGCTTCAAATGCTTTTAATTAGTTTAAAATAGCAAATAAATTCAAAAGTTTACCAAATTTTAGTTTGGAGTAGCACATATTGTATATTATCTATAGAAAAGTTTTTGTAGTTAAATTCAAATTTGATTTTCTGTAAGACTCCAAACCTAATGACAATAGTTCAAATTATTAGAAACTTCTCGTGAGATGTTCCGGTTTCTAAACAGTGTACGTGTCGAAGTGTTCAAAACATTCTCAATTTTTTACCACAACCTCCACATATGATATTATGATCACTTGACAAATTTTGTGATTTTCAAACTTTATTTGAATTTTATACAATTTTAAAACCTTTCTACCTCACGATCTTCATCATGATCAGAGAACCAAATGCCGGAAATTTAGCTTCATTTCATGTACATGGTCTTAGAGATGTCTCATGACCATGAATACCATTTCTTTCACCAACTTTACTCTATGATTTCGTGTACTTGCAGTTCATATCGGACGTATACGAAAAAATTATCTAGAAAGAAGTAAAATTATTAAATATAGCAAACATAGCTAAAATTATACCAAATTTGAGCATAAATTTTGTATAAGTGTACGTTGAGGATAGAAAAAATTTGGAGAGAAGAAAATAATTTTTTTAATTTCTTTGCCGAGAGCCTGAGAAAAGGCTCTCGGCAAAGAAATTCTTTGCCAAGTGTTTTGTCTTTGCCGAGAGTTTTCTGTGTGGCTCTCGGTAAAGAACCCTTTGCCGAGAGCCTAAGGAAAAGCTCTCGGCAAAGACTCGAACTCTCGGCAAAGCGTCGGATTCCGGTAGTGCGTGTTGCAAAGCCACAATTTAGAAGGATATATAAGTGCTTCAGAGTTTCAGCATTTGCGCCAGCACATACAATACACATAACTATACGATGGCAACACCATATTCTTCGTCCTCAAGATGTCCCTGGTATTAAGGTGATCATACAAAAGTAATCAAGAGAAGACTTTGTGCTTTGTTGACTGACAAGAAGACTTCGATCAACATCCGGCCGAAAACAAGATGAATTTCTACATGCCCCGGGATTATTTCTTTTCGTTTTTGACTCTTTAGCACAGACAAACTGCGCCAGCATTATTTTCACTCTGCCGTATATAGAGTTATAGACTATGGGAAAAAAAAATCAGCACCGGGTTGAATATAAATATTCAACCACAACCTACTCCGAACTCTGACTTTTCACTTATCAAGTAGAACGAAAGCAGCGAGTCTGAATTGGGATGCTTGTTTCATCTCCAGATGGCCGAAGTTTTCCCTCGTGCTTGCATACATGTCGATACACTTAGCTTCCTGCATGGACTTTTCTAGTCTTGTCCAGGCTTACCTCCAACAACTATTTTGCTTCCGTTTATGCAGCGGAAATCCTTCAACAACTACTTTGCCTTATATATAAATAGGTGTCAAAGTGCGTGTATGTCCCAAGCAACCCTCCCCAAGCACTTAACATCTTTCTTGAGATCGAGCACCTCTAGTGTACTAGAGCTGCAACTAAGATGGCTTTCTTCATCCTTGAAGGCCTAGGATGGCTTGTCGTCGGGCTCTTCTCCCTGTACATCTTCCAGCTGATCCGCGACTCTCGCCGGCGTCTCCCCCCTGGCCCCTGGCCGCCGAAGCCGATCATCGGTGACCTCCTGGACCTCGGGGAGCCCGGGCAGCAGCATCGCACCTTCCAGAAGCTCTCCGAACGCTATGGTGACCTGATGTGCCTCCGCTTCGGGTCGGTGCCCCACGTGATCGTCTGCTCGCCGGAGGCGCTCCGCGCGGTCTTCCACACCGGGGAGAACGGCAAGAAGGTGGACAACATCGCCGGCATCCCGAGCCTCGACGTGCTCACCGCCTGGAACCACGACGCCCACACCATCTTCACGCTACCGAGCCTCGACGAGAAGTGGCGCGCCGTCCGCAAGTTCGCCGCCGCCGAGATGCTCGCGCCCAGGCGGATCGCCGGCGCCAGCGCCATGATGCAGGGCAGGATCGTGGAGTCGCTGTACCGAGACCTGTCGGACTTGATGCTAGTTTGAAATATTTATGTGTGATGGTACTTGTTTTGTGTTGGCTGAGTGGGGGAGGCGGTCTGACCAGCCTGCGAACCCGGTCTGACCGCCCTAGGCGGTCTGACCGGCATGCAGCCCCGGTCTGACCGCCCCGGCCCAGTCAGCACACACATCTTTCTTGTTGAATGCTTTTCATGCCATATGCATCACGAATTTATTTTATTATCACACACACTTGTTGCACACATTCTGAGATATAGGGGGAGCTCTCATGTACTTTCACTTAAAATGTGTGTTTGGCATTGGAGGCCAAATCTTTTGAAATTCCATTCAAAGCACATATTAAGGGGGAGCTCATTCTATATCTAAGAATTCTTATGCGCTTAAAAGTTTTATTTGTAAGCGTTAATCGAGTTGTCATCAATCACCAAAAAGGGGGAGATTGAAAGTGCATCTAGGCCTCTAAGTGGATTTTGGTGAATTGAATGACAAAGCGATTAAAAGATCTAACTTGTTTGTTTAAGAATGTGAGCAGGTTTTTATTTAATTATTCTTGAGTTAATATTGCTATATATTTGAGGATGATTATTGTATGGCTCACGTGATGAAGACAAGCAAGTGTGTGGTCCTTTGATGAGAAATGGTAAACGTCAAGCAATCAAATGAAGATAAATATTAGGGATATTTTACAAAGATCAATTCCAAGTCTCCAATGCTTATGGTAGCCTGATTAAATATCAATGGGTGATAAAAAGAGAAATGGTGTTCTCTACTAAATAATAAGTGCAAGACTTCATGTGATGATTGTGAAAGGATACAAGGATGAGTGAATATTTGATGATCCGAAATTGGAAGCTTGCATATACTTTGTCAATCAAGAACAAGCATTTGAAGCGGTATTTCAAATGAAGATCAAATAGGGATGAAGCAAAGTCGAACTCAATATGGTTTGGGTAAGTGATGAAGAGATCAACCAAGATGACTAGGGTGAGGGACTAAGCAATCTTTGGGGCCCTAGCTAAGCCTCCATTTTGTGTTTTGCTAAGGTGAAGTTCTAGTATCTGTGGGGTCTCCAAGTATCATATCCAAGCCTTAATCGAGTGAAGCAATGCAACTCGTCTACATGTTATGTTTGGCAATATGGAGTGACTTAAGGATCTAAGCGTGCATACCTATGCTATATGGAAAGATCTTAAGTTGCTAGCTCAAGTATGGATGTGCTCATGAAGATAGCAATTGTTGGAAGCCCTCAAGTTCAACACGTTCAAGTATGGTAAGATGAAAGGTATACAAGCTCAAGAGGTTGACTAGGTATTTACTTTTATCCTTGAGTATAGGAATGCCGTACTATCAAGAGGGATGCAACATTAGCTTCATGACAAGTATCAAAAGTGCTCATTAGTTGACCTTTGTGAGAAATAGCCTTGAGAGAGTCCCTGAGTGATCTAACAAACCTCTAACCCAACCTTAGCCACTTCAACACGTCTTGAAGTGTTTGCGAAAAGAGAAAAAGGGTTTTGGGAGCTCTCTGCCCAGGGCGGTCTAACCGCCCATGGGAGGCGGTCTGACCGCCCCCAGGCAGCCAACGGCTAGTTTTTCAAACTGGTCAGAGGGGGGCGGTCTAACCGCCCTGACCAGGCGGTCTGACCGCCCTGGTCGCTTTTCTAACGGCTAGTTTTCCTTGAGTGGGCTATAAGTACCCCACGAGCTCCACTTGTGGGAGCTGCTGATTCTAGGGTTGCTGGTGTGCTTCCCCTGCTGTTCTTGCTAAGCCAAAGCCATAGAACCTCTCCCCAACCTTCTCTTTGTGAGATTTATGAGATTCAAGCTCTATTCTTGTGTTGGGTTGAGAGCGTATTTTCGTGTGAGCTTTGTGAGCTGAGAAGAGCCATTCCATAACTTGAGCACTTGTGATTTACGTCTACAAGCCTTGAAGCATTTGTTACTCTTGGAGGTTTGCCTCCTAGACGGCTAGGCGTCGCCGGCTAGCTCCCAAGTTGTGGTGAGCAGTAGCAAGTTTGTGAGGGCTGTGATCTTGCCTCTTCGTGGAAAAGATCGCCTTAGTGGAATCGAGGAAAGTGGTTGAAAGAGACCCGGCTTGTTGTGGGAAGAGTTAGTTGAGAACTCGAATCCCTTACAAGCTCCTCAACGGAGACGTAGCTTCCTTGGTGGAAGTGAACTTCGGGAAACAAATCTTTGTGTCTCCATTGTGGTTTGCTTCACTTGTGGTTTTCTAGCATATTTATATTTGCTTCCGTTTCGATCTACTTGGGTGTGCTTGTCTTTGTGTGCAGGGATCATTACCCTGCTTGTGACCAGCTACCAAGGCCACTCACCAAGTTTGGTTCGTGCTAGAAGTCAAGAGGAGCTTGAGCCACTATTTGCTGGCTTTCTGCGTGGAGGCGGTCTAACTGCCCTCCCCCCAGCAGAAAGCAGCAGGGTGGTCTAACCGCCCTGTGAAGGCGGTCTGACCGCCTCTGCCAGGGAGCTCAAGTTTTCGGGGGAAATGTTTTATTTGGTCGACTCGCCTATTCACCCCCCCTCTAGGCGACATCAAGGTCCTTTCAGTAGTTCCCGTCCGAAAGTTCTACACGACATGCATATGCATTAACTTCATGTATTTATAAATGAGGAGTGAGAACATATCTTAGAATTGAAGGGTAAACGTGGGGGTGTATGGGTGACCACATTCACCTGGATAAGGATACATCCAGCATACTCTTCCTATCAAAGAAAGGGGTATGCGTGCGTGGTTTAACTCCTTATTTAATGGTGATTGTGTGCACATCTATATTAATTAATTAATTAATTTTTCTTCACCAAAATAAGGGTGCTGCTCATGGTGTGATTTGGTGAAGCTTAAACAAAAGATTTAAATTGCACACAAAAGGTGATTTCTATTTTCCTTTTAATTCTTGGATTAAGCTTGATTTACTTCGAAAATTCATTCAGGAAGAACTACAAACAATATGAGCATGAAACTTTGCAGGAAGGCACATCATACTATACATGAGCTACTGCCAAAAATTTAGATCAAACCAAGCCACATATTTAGCATGAAAAAAAACAACTAGATTCATGCTTTAAAAACAAGAATAAATCATACAGAAATAAATATACCACATCTTGAGCTAGAAATTAATGTAGAAGTTCAAAACACCTAACCATGCAGAGTTATGTACTTACACAGCAAAGAATAATTAAATTATTTTAAAATCATGAGGGAAGGTCAAACTTGTGCAAAAATTATTTTACTCTATTAAACATGATAAAAACATCTCTACCATTTATCATGGGTGCAAAACCATTAAACAGGACCATAGAAAAAATATTGGATCCAAAAGACTAGTATATTAATTTACCAAAATTATAAACAGGAACAATGCTGAAAATCAACTTTAATTTATAACTAAAGATATACTTGATAACTATGTGCCAAAATTTCACCAGAAGACCATCATGACATAGCAAACAACATATCCAAAATTGAGCTTCGGATCATACATATAAATTAAATTATTTCAAATCTAGCCAAACTGGTAATTTCAAAATTATTTAAAAACTATGCAGAAAAACTATATACAGCCTTTCTAGAAAGCTAGTATTCAACACAAGGATTCCAGAACAGTTGAGTTTGCATTTTGCCGATTTTCCTGTGATTTTATATGCATTTTACAATATTCAGGAATTTGAGTCAAAAATCTTTCTGCACTCAGGCCCCTAGAATTTACGTTCTGGCCCCTAGAAAGATCTTAGAGCTTGCAATGTGGTCCCCGGGCGCGGCCAGCGACGGAGATGGCCGGATTCCGGTGAGAGGAAGGCCGGAATTGGCCGGGAAAGGGTGAGGGAGTGATGGAGGATCACCTAGGGTCCGATTTGAGGGGTTGGTTGGGTCGGAGGAGTCGCCGATGATGGCCCTTGGCGGCGCCGTGGATCTCCGACACGCGGCGGTGTCGTTTCCGGCGAGGTGGCCGGCAAAGCTCGCCAACGTGTGGCCTGGAGAGCTTCAGCAAGGTCGTGAGATGTTGCAAGCGGTCTTAGGCAGACACGAGATAGCTCGAGAGGGGGAGCTCGCCGTGGAGGACGGCAATGGCGGCCGGCGGAGCAGCCTGACGGCGGTGGTCTGCGCGGCAGGGCACAACCCCATTTATAGATGGCGGCACGGCACGAGACGACGCCCGGCGGGCCTGTCATCCAGGCTGGCCGGCCGTGCAGTGGCGCGCGGGGGAGCCCCCAGCCGCGGTGGCACCAACGGAGCTCGGCGCGTGGCGCATGGCTCGGGCGTTGTCGCCACCGGGCGCGAGCCAACTGGACGGGACCACCCTGGGAAGGCGCACCTGGGCGCGACGTGTCTGGTGGCGTCCGTGGGGCCCAGCAGGAACAGCGTGGCACGAACGTCGGGGCAGGAAAGCCCGGCGGCGTTGCTCGGCACGCGCTCTCGCGCTCTAGAGCGCGCAGAGGCAGGGTCCGAGTTGGTCAGCGCCTGTTTGACTGTAAATATCTCCAAAACTTTGAACTACACTTCGAAAACTCCAAAAACAAAAGTTGTAGACTGATGTACCGGCTACAACTTTCACAAAGGGCGACATATGTTTTGAGCCACGGTTTGGCCGGGAACGCGCGTCCAAGTTGGCAGAATTCTCGGCCCGGTTTACTGTTCAAAACAACTTTGACCAAGATTTTGAGGCTTTTCTACTTCGAATTTGAAATGCTGCCAATCGAATAAAATGTGTTCCCGGAAAAACTGAACAACTTTCATATTGGCCAATTTTGAAGTTGTTATATGAAAAGTGGAGAACACGCTAGATCATTGAAGAAAGGTATAGAGTCTTAGGGTTTTGACCTTAGTTTGGAGGGGTTTGACTAAGGGTTAGGGGTTTGACCAAGTCAACCAAGTTAAGTACCTTGCTTAGCCTTGTTAATGACGGTGATTACTGTTGCATAAATATCAGGGATGTTACAGCGGAGGGGGAGAAGCTGCAAATCCGCCGCTCCCCCACCTCTGCCTGGAGCTCCGGAGCCGGCCAGAAGGAGGAGCTGGCAGGGAGGTGGGGCTACAGATCCGACGCTGGCGGAGAGGTGGGGCCGCCCTTCAGCTGCCGCCGCACGCCTGCACGCTCGCCACCGCAGCTCCCTGCGCCACTCGGTTCAGGTGGGGCCGCAGATCCGACGCCTGGAGAGGGAGGGGAGGCCGCCGCGCCTGGAGAGAGAGGGGAGGTCCGCCGCCGCCGCTCGAGCATGCCGCCGTCGTGGACCCCGAGCTCCTCCACCGCCACATGAGCCTGCGCCGCCGTTGGAGCTCGGGCTCCCTACTGCCGTCGCGCCACCGCAGATTGTGGCCAAGGCCGGCGGCCGTTGGCGGCATCCGATGTGCGGCGAGCTTCTCCGGCCTGCCCTCGAGCGCCTCTGGCCGCCAGCCAGCGGGGATGAGAGGGCCGTGGTTGCTGAGGCCGAGCTCGGGGAAGCCAAGCTTCGAGCAGGGGAGGGAGGGGAGCTGCGAGTTGTTGGAGGAGTCCATCACCGGCGGCGCCGGACTCCGGGCGGAGGAAGCTGTGTTGTGCGGCCTTGCGGGGAACTGATGAAGGCAGGAGATGTAGGAGGCGTGGAGCATGTGGCTTTACGTTTGCCACGTAGTCTAGAACGTGGAGCATGTGGAGCATGTCGGTTACTAGCATGTGGACATAAGTTCGAAGAAAAAAGAAAGGAGAAAAATGAGTTAGGAGTAAAAAATTAAGGAAGAAAACAAATATTATAAAAAAAGAGGAAAATAATATTATAAAAAAAGAGGAAAATATTTGTGCAAATCACAACACTAATTCAAGATTTGCAGTGGCACTTTGTAGAAATTTGACTATCCAAATTTTGAATGCGAATAGTGATCATGAATGTGAAAGGTGAATCAAATTACCACACAATGGTACACACAAATGCACTTGTAATTGATCTTAAGCTACATCCAAAGCATTAAATAGCTTGCAGACAGCCTATTTGTCTATGGGCTGTATGACCTGTCTCTATATCTGTCTGTATGCACAGTTCGAGATTCTACAGACAGCTTCCTGTCTAAGGGTTGTACATGCCCTAACGTACCATCCTTTCCATCAAACAAGTCATGTAAATAATTCTAGTGTCCCCTGGCATAACAGGGCAGGATAGAAAATATAACCGTTTCATCGGCTTCTTGGAAATTCACATTTTAAGGGTAAACTCTAATTGTAAAACTGTGTTATTTTGTTTTTCTTTAAGTAGAAATTTTAGGGTGAATTGGTATCCACGTTTTGCCGCAATGTGCCCTTTTTGCCTCAAGCCCCTTTAATTTATTGATGTGGACACAAAGTGGCTCCGTGCACGAGCGGACATTTCTTTAGTCTGATGATCTCTTATAGCGACATGGTTATTTAAACTAGTAAGATGGTCCGCGCTAATAGCGCGGCTAGATTTGATAAATATATTTTTTTAAAATGATATGTTAGTATTGTATATCTTTTTATCTCTCTTAATTAGTTATTCATCCTTTTAAAATCACTAACACTGATGTATATATTGGAGTTTGAAATTCGGAACTGGTATTGATACACTTGAATTATGATATTTGGATAGTGTTTTAATTAGTGGATGGAAATTGACCTAATAACGAATAGCATTCAACGCTCCACTGCACCTCTGCGTACAATGTCAAGCCAGCTCTGCAGCTTCGTAATATATATATTTATATAATTGAGATGTTCGTTTCTTTTTTTATGTTTTTTTTGCTACAAATGCCAAAATCCTTATATTTTAGTATAATATTCAATGTATATTATAGAAGTAATAATTGAATTTAATTTTAAGTTTGAAATTTTAGTTGTTATTACATCCATATCTCCTTTCTTCCTTTCTTTGTTAGATAATCACCTATTGCTACAGTTGCATACATGTAGGGATGAAAGTGGTATGGATATTATCCGTCCGACCGACCGACCGAAAGGTTCAGACACTCAAATGGTAAGACCGTATTCGAATCCGGACATTTAATATCCGTAACTATCCGTACCGCATTAGTATCCGGAAATTCAAAGTTGAATTTCTATGATCCAAATATGATGAATATCACTATTCGACAAAAAATATATTGTCCGTATCTGTATTCGATCCGAGAATTCAGTCCGAGAAAGAAAAACTATCTGTATCTGTATCCGCAGTATCCGTCCGTATCCGATCCGTTTTCATCCCTACATACATGCATGATTCCATTCTGTTGTTTCACTTTTCCCATTATAAACTTTAGACTTGCGTCAGTAATTATGTTATTGTGCCTACCAAGCCATATCCATATTCTTTGTGCTCATCACCTCTCTCTTGTTTCTGGAGGTTGTCCGCTAAGTTGCATTCACCAAAAAGACGCATCCTTATTTGTGATTGTTGTTCCCTCTCGCTAGACATTACATGAAGTATGTTATGACATGCATGTCAAACATTGATTTTGTTCACTATTTAATACGATTAATTACTTTGGAATTATTGTCTTGTGGTGGTTGTTGCGGCTCTCAACTTGCTTCACCGGATTATCCACTATGTTGCTAGATCCAACAACTATTCCATCGGCATCCTCTATGTCCCTTGCTAGTGTCCTATCGCACAATTGTAGGCAACAACTACGGTGAACCCATGAACTTTGGGGCATGTTGGTGTTTTAACCCGGCAAACCTACCCAGGAGGTGCCTAAGGTAGTTGATTATGCGGTGGAGAATCGCCAGACCTGGAACTCGAAGGTATAGGCAGGACACGAGACACATATTTATACAGGTTCGGACCGTCATAGTAGCGAACCCTGTCGACCATATACCCCGGGTACCCATACATGGAAGACTACGAACTCATACCATAAATCCTTGTAATCCTACTAGGACTCGTACCATGTAATCCTACTAGGACTCCTATCTTGTAACCGACTAGGAACCCGCCCCCTGAACTATATAAAGGAGGGACGGGTACCTAGGAGGCCAACACCTCAAGGTGAATCCCCCCAACCCCTCCGGGGAACATCCAAGCGCAGGGCGCCATACATGATACTACAAACAGGACGTAGGGTCCGCTACTCCGGCGGCCCGAACCTGTATAAATCTGTGTCCCGTGTCCTCGCGCATACCTTCGAGTTCCAGTTCTGGCGATCTTCCACCGCACAACCTACTACCTCGGGTACCCCCTTGGTAGGCTCAGTAGCCAAAACACTGACAGCTGGCGCGTCAGGTAGGGGTGATTGTCGAGATCATCGGGTGAATTCGAAGTACCTTCCTCAACAAAATCAATTTGCACGGCCGCGACAGACAAGCGCAACTCGTCGACTCGGCGAACTGTTGCGGATCTTCTAGTCCGATGCAAAGTCAAAGTTCGAAAAAAATTGCCGTCCGCGTCAATCAACACGGCGAAGTCCTACCCGAACTCGCACTCGAGTGCCTTCAGTTTCGGTCTGGAAATCAATCTGATGGAAAAGAAAAAGCACTACGCGCACATGGAGCAGAACAGTGCTGCTACAGCACTTCCGTGTCCCTATTTATTTCGTGCGGGCAAGTTTCAATTCTTTTGGAGTTTGGCTACACGCACACATGGATAGCTACTAGCAAGCTTCAATTTTTCGCTTGGCTCACACAAGAAACGTACTCGAGTACAACTACGGCTCAGCATTTCACCGTACGACTACTTCAACTACTCGAGTACAAGTGCACTGGCTCTACTGCGCCTATGTTGTGCATCCGGGCGCGTCGCCTTGCCGCTCGACTTCTCGTCGGTCGGTCGCACTGGCTCTCGACGTGCGCTCGGTCACTCTGTCTCGCGGCTCGACTACTCATCATCTGGTTGCACTGGCTCTACTGCGCCTATGCTGTGCATCCGGACGCGTCGCCTTGCCGCTCGACTTCTCGTCGGTCGGTCGCACTGGCTCTCGCCGTGCGCCCGGTCACTCTGTCTCGCGGCTCGACTACTCATCGTCTGGTTGCACCGGCTCTACTGCGCCTATGCTGTGCATCCGGACGCGTCGCCTTGCCGCTCGACTTCTCGTCGGTCGGTCACACTGGCTCTCGCCGTGCGCCCGGTCACTCTGTCTCGCGGCTCGACTACTCATCATCTGGTTGCACCGGCTCTACTGCGCTTATGCCGTGCATCCGGGCACGTCGCCTTGCTGCTCGACTTCTCGTCGGTCGGTCGCACTGGCTCTCGCCGTGCGCCCGGTCACTCTGTCTCGCGGCTCGACTACTCATCGTCTGGTTGCACCGGCTCTACTGCGCCTATGCCGTGCATCCGGGCGCGTCGCCTCGCCGCTGCGACATCATCTCATGGCCGTACCGGCTCTACTTCGACTACGCCGTGCACCGCCTAGACATCGTCTTGTGGTCACACCAACTCATCGTGGACTACTTCGGCTACTCTTCTCGGCTAGTTTCCACTAGAAAACTAGTCGAGAACGGTTTCTACGCCCCCCACAACTAGTCGGACCTGCCTCCGACTAGTCGACTTCATCAACACTCGTCCACGAGTTCATCCAAACCCGCTCCGGCGGTACAAGCCGACTTTGGTCGCATCTCCAGACCGCTTCTGCGGTATTAGTAAGTCATTTATTTTAATGATTACTTTTTTCTTCATTCTTTGGCTTGTTTTGCGCATGCAGGACAACACGCCAAGGATTACTTATTGGTGTACGCTTCTCAACGGATTTTTTCCACAAGAGCTACACTATGCCGACTACTCTTGGGACATATCAACAAGTCACCACGAGCTCACTCCATCAACTCAGGGGCTTTCCCAAGGAGGCAACTTCTAAAGTCCGCTCCGCGCGGCAATCTAAAAGTCGACTTACCCAAGTCGCATATCAAAGTCGACTTACTCAAGTCGCGTTTACAAAGTCCATTATAAATGGCATAAAGTCGACTTCTTCAGTCGCAACCTCAAAGTCCGCTCTGCGCGGCACAAAGTCAACTTACTCAAGTCGCAATCTCAAAGTCCGCTCCGCTGGCAATTTAAAGTCGACTCCGGTCGCACCTTCGCCCGCTCCGGCGGCATACTGCGTGTGTAAGCTTCAATGGAACCTAGCTGTAAGTGGCCCTCGCGTCCTAGCAACGATGGTACCTAGCTGCACGCGGTCTTCACTCTTCGTACCATGGGTCTGAAACGCATGGCCCTAAGTACTCTCGCTCTGCCCAACTTACCCTGGGTCTCCCTGTTATCATGCCGATCCATAATCTAAGGCCTCCCTGTTACCATCCGATCCTTACTCCGGGTTCCTGCTTCTATGCCGATCCCAGGTTGTAAGTGATTCTTAGGTTCAGGCGATTACCTAACTGTATCCGGTTTTCTGATCCAGGTGACTACTCAGCTGTAAGCAGCTTTTGGGTTTGAGCTACACTCTCTTCAGGCGGCTTCGGCTGCGACTACTCGTAGGGGATCATGACAATTCTCTCCAGACGGCTTCGGCTGTGACAACTCGTAGGGGATCATGACAATCCTCTCCAGGCGGCTTCGGCTGCGACAACTTGTAGGGGGTCACGATAACCCTCTCCAGACGACTCCGTGTCGTATAGAGCAATAAGTGGCACATGCTGTCCTTATTCTATTTAATCAAGAGGCTGCAGCCTAGAGTAACACCCTTCATAGTAGGGTCTCAGTGGAACTCCAACACATTGAGTTCACCACACTGTCCCCTACGGTCTTACTCGTTCTTCGGAACATCCTTGCGAGTACTCTCTCACTAGGCTCATAGCCTCAGAGGTACTTAAGACATTGTAAACTCTGTACAATGTGTCCTTTGCTTATTCACAACAAAGCCTTCTTTTACGCTGCCACAGCTAAGGTGTTCAACTCGTTGTGAATAAGTTCCTTTCGAGTACTCTCTCACTAGGCTCATAGCCTCAGAGGTACTTAAGACACTATTACTCAATAGTGTATCCAGATATTGTTCTCGATGCAATGTGTTTTTTCCAGACATCTCCGGAGGCAAAACATTTCATTTTCTGTTTTTTAATTCGCTTTTTTGCCTTCCGGAACGTACTTTTTTGGCTTTTCAGCTTTGTGTTTCGGGTTTCATTCTTGGCTCGAAGTACTCAAAGTCTGCTCCATGCAGCACAAAGCCGACTTCGGTCGCATTTCAAAGTCCGCTCCGCGCGGCATAAAGTCGACTTAGTCAAGTCGCATTCTAAAAGTCTGCTCCGCGCAGCACAAAGTCGACTTACTCAAGTCGCATCTCTAAGTCGACTACTCTAGTCGCATTCTAAAGTCCGCTCCGTGCGGCAATCTAAAAGTCGACTTCGGTCGCATCTAAAGTCCGCTCTGACAGCATAAAGTCGACTATGGTTGCATCTAAAGTCCGCTCTGACGGCAACATTACCACTCGAAGACGACTCGAGTAGTCTATGCTACTTCTCAAGTACAACGGCTTCACGCCAAATTACTACTCAGAGACAACTTCAGCATGCTCCGTTCGTTCTTCAGCTCGGGGGCTCAACTCCAATTACTACTCGACGTGGCTTATATAGCCCACTTGGTTCGTAATCTCGGGGGCTGGACGCTACAAGAGTACTCAGATGATGGCTTTTGCGAACTGAAGACCCTTGGATTGATCATCTAATCACTTCAAGGCTCGGGGGTTACTATCCTACAAGCATCAACCTCTTTTTTCAAGACGGAAGATGTAGATTCTTGATTGACCCTCAGCTTGATTCTTCGATTCAAACTCAGGCTCGGGGGCTACACTCCATATGGAGTGCGATTTTTGCAAATCGCACCTCCATATAGATCAAGACAAGATGGGTATTTTTGGAGACTTCCTGGGTTAGAACTCGGGGACGCCTGGGAACTTCTCGGGGATGATTCAAAAGTACTCATAGATGAACTAAGAGCACATTCCACTCTTTCGAAAATTCAAGTACTATTGAAGACTTCGGCTAACAGTACTCGAGACGATCAGAAACTACTCGACGAAGCTTCAAGACTACTTGAATTCGCTGCTCAAGATTACAAAGTGCTCGGGGGCTTGTCGACCATACACCCCGGGTAACCATACATGGAAGACTACGAACTCATACCATAAATCCTTGTAATCCTACTAGGACTCGTACCATGTAATCCTACTAGGACTCCTATCTTGTAACCGATTAGGAACCCGCCCCCTGAACTATATAAAGGAGGGACGGGTACCTAGGAGGCCAACACCTCAAGGTGAATCCCCCAACCCCTCTGGGGAACACCCAAGCGCAGGGCACCATACATGATACTACAAACAGGACGTAGGGTCCGCTACTCCGGCGGCCCGAACCTGTATAAATCTGTGTCCCGTGTCCTCACGCATACCTTCGAGTTCCAGGTCTGGCGATCTTCCACCGCACAATCTACTACCTCGGGTACCCCCTTGGTAGGCTCAGTGGCCAAAACACTGACAAACCCTACGTCCTGTTTGGAGTATCATGTATGACGCTCTGCGCTTGGGTGTTGTTCCCCGGAGGGATTGGGGGATCTCTTGGCTAGGAACTTGGCCCTCCTTTATATAGTCCAAGGCGCGGGTTACTAGTCAATTACAAGGTAGGAGTCCTAGTAGGATTACACGGTATGAGTCCTAGTAGGATTACAAGAGAATTCTAGTAGGAGTTCGTCTTCATCCTTCCTTGCATAGGTACTTGGGGTGTATGCCGACAATCCCCCGAGCACTTTGTAGTCTTGAGCAGCGAGTCCGAGTAGTCGTGAAGCTTCGTTGAGTAGTTCTTGATCGTCTCGAGTACTGCTAGCTGAAGTCTTCAATAGTACTTAAACTGCCGAAAGAGTGGAATGTCTCTAGCTCATCTCCGAGTACTTTCGAATCCTTCCCGAGTATTTCCCAGGCGTCCCCGAGTTCTAATCAGAAAGTTTCCAAAAAATACCCATCTTGTCTTGAAATCTTGATCTATATGGAAGTGCGATTTGCAAAAATCGCACTCCATATGGAGTGTAGCCCTCGAGCCTGAGGTTGAATCGAAGAATCAAGCTGAGGGTCAATCTAGAATCTGCATCCTCCGTCTTGAAAAATTGAATGATGGGTGTAGCATAGTAGCCCCCGAGCCTTGAAGTGATTTAGATAATCAATCCAAGGGTCTTCAGAGTTCATGAAAACCATCATCCGAGTACTCTTGCAGCGTCCAGCCCCCGAGATTATGTGCCAAGTGAGCCATATGAGCCGCGTTGAGTAGTGATTGAAATTGAGCCCCCGAGTTGAGGAGCTAGCGGAGCATGCTGAAGTTGTCTCTGAATAGTCATTTGGCGTTGAGCCGTTGCACTTCAGAAGTAGCGGAGACTACTCGAGTCGTCTTTGAGTAGTAATTTAGTGATGAGCCCTTGTGTTTGGGAACTAGCCTTGCCGCCAGAGCGGACTTTAGACGCGACTGAAATCGACATTAGATGCCGTCAGAGCGGACTTTAGACGCGACCGAAGCTGACTTTCTATGTCGTCAGAGCGGACTTTGGAATGCGACTTGAAAACCGAAGTCAACTTTGTGTCGTGCGGGGCGGACTTTTGAGAATACAACTTGAAAACCGAAGTCGACTTTAGATTGCCACACGGAGTGGACTTTGAGATGCGACCGAAGTCGACTTTAGATTGCCACATGGAGTGGACTTTGAGGTGCGACTGGAGTAGTCGACTTTGAGTACTTCGAGCCAAGCATGAAACCCGAAACACGAGGCTAGAAAGCCAAAAACGAAAAGCACTTCCAGAAGGCAAAATCGAATGAAAAACCAAAAAAGCGAGAAGCTTTGCCACCGAAGCGGGCTTAGGTGCGACCGTAGTCGACTTGTGCTACCGGAGTGGGCTTATGGAGGGTCTTTGAAGTGGGCGTGGACCGTAGCAGGCCACGATCCGCCGACTTGATGGGTAGTCTGGACCGTAGTAGGCCACAGACAAGTACCCGTAGAGGTGAAGCTGTCCTAAGAGGCTTGCTGAAGGAGAGGCGTGGACCGTAGTAGGCCACGAACCGCCGACCCAATGGGTAGTCCGGACCGTAGTAGACCACAGACAACTACCCGTAGAGGTGAAGCCGTCCGAAGAGGCTTGTTGAAGGGAAGCGTGGACCGTAGTAGGCCACGAACCGCTGACCTGATGGGTAGTCCGGACCATAGTAGGCCACAGACAACTACCCGTAGAGGTGAAGCCGTCCGAAGAGGCTCAAAGACTGCGTGCAGCTAGGTATCATTGTTGCATGCACACGCGGTATGAGTAGCAAGGGCGACGAGGCCTGAAGACCGCGTGCAGCTAGGTACCATCGTAGCTTACACACGCAGTTTGCCACCAGAGTGGGCAAAGGTGCGACCGGAGTCGACTTTAAATTGCCGTGCGGAGCAGATTTTGAGAATGCGAATTTAGATTTCCGCGCGGAGCGAACTTTAGAAGTTGCTGTCGACCGGGCATCCCTGGTCCCACCACACATGTGGGCCATACCCGGGAGATGAGTTCCTGTACAACACTTGGCCTACTCGACTAGTGGGCCACGGTGCTAGTACCGTGGACCACAAGGCAAGACAAGACGGACAAGGACTTGTACTAAGACTAGGATAGCTTTCCATACCTTGTATAGGCTACTCCGAGTCCTACTCGAATAGTACTCTTGTACCAATCCGACTTGTAACCCTGCCTCCCGTGGCATATAAGGCGAGGCAGGGACCCCTCTCAAAACATACGCAATCAATACAGAGCCACGCAGCATACATGACGTAGGGTATTACGCACATTGCAGCCCGAACCTGTCTAATTGTGTGCCCCGTGTCTCACCATCGTGTTCCTGATCTCGGCGAGCCCCACCACACAATCTAATACTTCGGGTACCCCATCGTAGGCTCGGTGTCTAAAACACTGACAGCTAGCGCGCCAGGTAGGGGCTCTCGTCATTGATCCACTAGCGAACTCGATGGCTCTCGTCATCATCAAGCCGACCGTCGCTTTCCAGCAAGGCGACACCTTCGTCTTTGGCTCCTGGGTTTGCATTGCTGACGACGTTGGATCATTCCTGCGTTTCTTGGCATCAACTCCGGAGTCAAAGCTCAAGTCCTCGACGCTTACGCAAGTTTCGATGGAAGATCTCGTCGAAAATCTTGGCGAAATTTCAATCTCTGACCCTCTTAGAGAACTCGAGTCGGAGTCCGAGTACAACTCGACTTCATCTCCTATCCAGCCTGAGTTGCTTTCTTCAGCTTCACAGCTTGCGCTCAGCCTGGATAACATTCTAGCACCACCTCTCTTCGGCCATCGCCATGTCAGTGCTGCTTACCAAGCCGGATTGAAGCGCCTCATGTGCCCTGGCCAGAAGATCGTGCTCGAGTACTCTTCGGATTCAGACGTCAACCTCGACTACTATTTAGATTCATCTGAGTTCGAGTTCGACTATGATTCGGATTCTACTGAAGTACAGCAGCTGACTGGCCCTGCTCAGGGACTGGTGATCACATCAACACTTGAGGGTAGATTCGTCTACTGGCCTGAGCATGTGCCTGCTGATCTCACTCTGGATGATCAGGAGCGCTTTATCACTTGTCTCGACAACTTACCTTTCCAGGAAGGCATCAAGCTTGTTGACTATGACACCGATACTGAGCTCGTTCAGAGTACGGGTACTTATTCATCGCATCGAGAAGTTTTCGTCGTTGATGCACCGGATGATGTATCTGATGATGAACTCTCTGTCAATGCTCCTGCTGAGGAAACTGCGGAGGCCAAGACTGCACGTCGCCAACGCAATGCTGATCGTGCAACCCTTCGTTGGGAACTCGCGAAAGCTCTACCTACCCGTAATCTTCAAGAGGCTCTGGATGAGGTAGGTACTCGTGAATATCACACTCCAGAGGAAGCTATCAATGCGATCAACCTGCTTGGTCGTTCTATGCCTCATGACAGGGCGGCTGCTGAAGTCGCGAAGTTGGCTGAGCTAGCCTACACTATGCTACGCCAGAATACCAGTACTCCTAGTCACCATGGCAGTAGTGGAGGTGCTCATCGTGCCACACCCACTCCTCAACGTACCCGTCCGGAAGCTAGCAACGTGGGCAAGGGCGATGATGGTAGTGTTAACAGCAAGTCGGGAGACTCTCGCTACGACGCTCGCACTACAATCAACGCCAGACGTGCTGAGCGTGAGAAGCAAAAGGATGTTGATTCTGATTCTTTTCCTGCTTTCTCTGCTCGACTTCAAGCTCTGTTTCTTGCGGAGAAATTCAAGCCTTATGGTATTTCTAAGTATGATGGCAAGCAAGATCCGAGGCAGTGGTTGTGCTGTTATGCTCTGTCCATCACCAATGCCGGGGGCAATGATGATACCAAGTGTATCTATTTCCCTTTCGTCTTGGAGCAAGAACCCTTCACATGGTTCGAGTCTCTCAAATGTGGCTCCATTGACAACTGGGGACAACTCAAGCATCGCTTCACCAGCAACTTCGTGGGTTCTCTGGGCCGTCATGGTACTCAGATGGACCTTGCCTTCATTAAGCAAAAGCAAGGCAAAACTCTTCGTGAGTACATGCGCCGTTTCTTCGAGAAAAGGGCTACTGTTGTTGACGTTACTGAGAAAGAAGTCATCGATACCTTCCAGGATGGTTTTTATGATGATAGGCTTTTCCAAGACTTTGGTCGTGCTCGCCCAACCAACATCACCAAGCTTAAGGAGATGATCACTCACTAGGCAGATGAGGAAGACAAGGCTCGGAATCGGTTCAAGCATCTTCGCAACAATCAGAACAACAACAACAACAACAACAACAATGCTGGTGGAAGCAATAGTGGCAAGCAACAGCAGGGTAACCGCACGAGTAATAACTACTCGAGCAATCCTAATCGCAAGTGCAAGCCCGACAACACTGTTACTGCCATGGAAACTATCGCCAAGCCAGAAGATGATCCTCACTGGGCAACATTGACCAAGCAGAAATGCCCATGGCACCCAGAGAGTGATCATACTACAGAGTAGTGTTACCAACTTCGTCGTGCGTTGAAGAACACACCCAAACCAACGCACCCAAACCCGCGATTTCGCAAACACAAGGGGAAGATGGCTAACACAGACAAAGACACTAGGTTTCAAAACCCCTCCAACACTGTCAATGTCATATTCGGCGGTATTCCAACCAAGCGTATGCAGAAGCTCGCACTCAGGGAGATTATGTCCATCCAACCAGTAGCTCTAACTTTTCTAAAGTGGTCTGAAACCCCCATTACCTTCTCAAGGGCGGATCAATGGACTAGTTTTTCTGAGCCAGGATGATATCCTCTCGTTCTGGATCCAGTGGTGGCAGGCTCCAGGCTTACCAAGGTTCTTATTGATGGTGGCAGTGGTCTCAATGTCCTCTTTGCCAAGACTTTGAAGAAGATGGGCCTGGATATCACCAACATGCTTACCAAGACCAACTCACCATTCTATGGTATCATCCCGGGCAACGCAGCTGTTCCTTTGGGTTCAGTTGTACTACCCATTACCTTTGGGACTAAGGATCACTACCGCACCGAGTACATTAAATTCAAGCTGAGGTGGCTGACTTCGAGACTTCTTATCATGCCATCCTCGGCAGACCTGGTCTCACTAAGTTCATGGCTATTCCACACTATGTGTACCTTGTACTCAAGATGCCAAGCCCCAAAGGAGTTCTTTCATTGCAAGGGGATTTGAAGCGTTCATACGACTGCGACTCAGAAGCCGTAGAACTTGCCTCGACTACTCAAGTACCCAATGCGATGATGGAAGTCTTCACTGCCGCTAAAAAGCTTGCTCCAAGCGAGCTGGAGGTTCCTGAGAAGACTGATAACAACAACAAGCCTGCACCATCTGGTGATGTCCTGCTCAAAGCCATTGACCTCAGTACTGGCGACAACAGCAAGACGACCATGATCAGTGCACAGCTTGATCCTAAATAGGAAGACGCACTCGTCAACTTCCTTCGGGCTAACCGTGATATCTTTGCATGGAAACTATCTGACATGCCAGGTGTGCCCAGGAGGTTGATTGAGCACTCACTCAACGTTGATCCTAATGCTACCCCCAAGAGACAACATCTCCGTCGCTTTGCTGATGACTGCAGGGCTGCTATAAAGAAAGAGCTTGCCAAACTACTCGCGGCTGGCTTCATCCGAGAAGTCTTTCACCCGCAATGGCTTGCTAACCCTGTGCTCGTCAGAAAGAAGAACTCTAATGATTGGAGGATGTGTGTCGACTACACTGATCTCAACAAGCATTGCCCCAAGGATCCTTTTGGGTTGCCACGGATTGATCAAGTTATTGATTCAACGGCAGGCTGTGCTCTACTCTGTTTCCTGGATTGCTACTCTGGCTATCATCAAATCGCAATCAAGGAATCTGATCAAGAAAAGACCGCATTTATCACCCCGTTTGGTGCTTATTGTTACACAACAATGTCTTTCGGGTTGAAAAATGCTGGTCCTACATATCAAAGGGCTATCCAAGCGTGCTTCAAGAAGCAGCTTCACAAGAACGTGGAAGCATACGTGGATGACGTCATTGTCAAGACTTGGGATCCAGACATGCTTATCACGGATCTTGAGGAAACTTTCGCTTCATTACGCAAGTACCAATGGAAGCTCAACCCCAACAAATGCGTCTTTGGCGTATCGTCAGGAAAACTACTCGAGTTCATCATTAGCCATCGTGGCATCGAAGCAAACCCCAAGAAGATTACTGCCATCTCCAACATGCAAGCTCTGACTACTATCAAAGATGTCCAGAAGCTTACTGGTTGTATGGCGTCACTCAATCACTTCATTTCACGACTTGGAGAACGGGGTCTACCTTTCTTCAAAGTACTTAAATGGCAAGAGAAGTTTACATGGACAACTGAAGTTGATCAAGCTCTTTCTCAGCTTAAGGAGTTCTTATCCAAGCCTCCAGTCCTCACAGCTCCTCTGCCCAATGAAGAGCTCTTGCTCTACATCGTTGCGACTACTAATGTCGTCAACACTGCTATTGTCATTGAACGGCAGGAGGAAGGCCATGGCTACCCTGTCCAGAGGCCGGTATACTTCGTCAGTGAAGTACTCTCAGAATCCAAGGCTCGCTACCCTCCGGTACAGAAGCTACTCTATGCGGTTCTGATTACTTCACGGAAGCTCCGCCACTATTTCGATGAGTATAAAATTTCTGTGGTTACCAGCTACCCGCTTGGCGAGATATTGCACAACCGGGATTCCACAGGAAGGATTTCTAAATGGGCTGTAGAGCTTGGCGCTCTATCACTTGAGTTCAAGTCTCGCACTGCTATCAAGTCTCAAGCCTTGGTTGATTTCATGGCTGAATGGCGGGAAAATCAAGTCCTAACTCCAATTGAGCGTCCAGAACATTGGGTCATGTACTTTGACAGTTCCCTCAAGTTGGAAGGCGCTGGTGCCGGGGTACTTCTAATTTCTCCCAAGGGCGAACAACTCAAATATGTTTTGCAGATCTTCTGGAAGGTCTCAAACAACGAAGCTGAATATGAAGCTCTGCTGCATGGTCTTCGCCTTGCAGTCTCTCTTGGCGTTACACGACTACTCATCTACGGTGATTCTTTGGTGGTCATCAATCAAGTCAACGATTCTTGGGATCGTAATGCTGAGAATATGGATGCGTACTGTCAGGAGGTACGCAAACTTGAGAATAAATTCCATGGTCTCGAGTTCCATCATGTGGTCCGTCACAACAATGTTGCTGCGGATGTCTTGTCGAAGCTGGGATCTACACGAGCTCAAGTGCCAGCTGGAATCTTCGTCCATGAACTCCACAAACTATCAATTCCGGAGCAATCATCTGCACCTGCGACTACTTCAGTTTAGCCTGATCGAGAAGTGCTTATGATTGATGTGGACTGGAGAACCCCTTTCATCGACTACATTAAACATCAGTTGATTCCTGAAGACAACTCAGAAGCCGAGCGCATCTCACGCCGCGTCAAGGCTTATGCTCTAGTCGGAGATCAACTCTAGAAGTGAGGTGCAAGCTCTGATATACTCATGAAGTGCGTTTCTCACGAAGAAGGCAAGGAAATCTTGGAGGAGACACACAAAGGAATCTGTGGCAATCACGCTTATTCCCGCACCTTGGTGGGAAAAGTGTTCAGATGTGCTTTCTATTGGCCTACAGCTCTTGCTGACGCAGAGAAACTAGTCAAGAAGTGCTAGGAATGCCAATTCTTCGCCAAGCAACAACACGTTCCAGCCTACAAGCTCATCACAATAGCACCAACTTGGCCTTTCGCTTGCTGGGGGCTGGATATGATTGGTCCTCTCCCAAATGCGCCAGGAGGATTCAACAGAGTTCTGGTGGCTATCGATAAGTTTACCAAGTGGATTGAGGTCAAGCCTGTCACCTGTCCCAAGGCTGATAGAGTCCTTGACTTCTTGGATGAAATCGTACATCGCTATAGGTTCCCTAATCGCATTATCACAGATCTGGGTTAGAATTTCAACAATCACCAGTTCTGGGAGTACTGCGAGAATAGTGGAATTGACGTCTGGTACGTCTCCGTCGCTCACCCACGTGCCAACAGCCAAGTGGAACGCGCCAATGGGATGATACTCGATGCTCTCAAGAAGCGACTGTATGATGCTGCAAACTCCAAGGGCGGCAAATAGATCAAGGAACTACCCAATGCACTCTGGGGGCTGCGCACCCAGCGTACTACCCCCACAGGGCAGTCACCTTACTTCCTGGTCTACGGCTCTGAAGCCGTCTTGCCAGCTGATGTCATGTGGCGATCTCCGACAGTTGACCAGTACGAAGAAGGCGTAGCTGAAGAAACAAGACAGACAGATGTCGATAGTCTCGAGGAAGTTCGCTGCAATGCACTCGTTCAATCCGCTCGGTACCTTGAGAAGATTCGCCGTTACCATGACCACAACGCTAAGGAACGCTCCTTCAACGTTGGTGACTTAGTCCTTCGTCGCATCCAGAATACGACAGGGCTACACAAACTCAACTCGCCGTGGGAAGGTCTTTTCACTGTTGCAAAGGTTACTGGCCCAGGCTCATATCGTCTTCAAACTCTCGACGGTGAGGAAGTCGACAACTCTTGGAACATTTACCAGCTTTGTCGCTTCTACCCGTAGGGGGTCTCAACAACCCTCTCCAGATGGCTACGGCTGTAAACAACTCGTAGGGGGCTTCATCAACCCTCTCCAGGCAGCTTCGGTTGCAACCACTCAACAGGCAGCTACGGTTGTCACCACTCGTAGGGGATCAAGACAATCCTCTCCAGACAGTTTCGACTGTATCTACTCGTAGCTCTCAGCTGCGATCACTCGTAGGGGATCATGATAATCCTCTCCAGGCAGTCTTATTCTGCGACCTCGTAGGGAGTCATGATAACTCTCTCCAGACGACTCCGTGTCGTATAGAGCAATAAGTGGCACATGCTGTCCATGTCTCTATTTTTCATAAGAGGCTTCAACCTAGAGTAACACCCTTCTGGTAGGGTCTCAGTGGAACTCTCATACAAGTTGCTGCTACAACAAGGATGAGTTCATCACACTGTCTCCTATGGTCTTACTCATTCTTCTGAACATCCTTGCGAGTACTCTCTCACTAGGCTCATAGCCTCAGAGGTACTTAAGACATTGTAAACTCTGTACAATGTATTCAGTAATAAAGTTGTTATCCTATATTTCGACTTGTTACTGTTTTTCACTTATTCACAACAAAGCTTTCTTTCACGCTACTACAGCTAAGGTGTTCAACTCATTGTGAATAAGTTCTTTTCGAAGTACTCTCTCACTAGGCTTATAGCCTCAGAGGTACTCAAGACATTGTCAACTCTGTACAATGTGCTATCCTTAGCTTATTTCACGACAAAGCCTTCCTTTTACGCTGCTACAGCTAAGGTGTTCAACTCGTCTTGATTAAGCTAACGTTCTTCAGAACATATTAATACTTGAGTACTTCTACTCGAGTATCGTATCTCTTTTTGCAGCCACACATTCAACACCAACTCGAGTACTTGGCAAACACACAAGCATACAAGGGATCCAGATAATTGACTTACTCAAGTTTTTAATTATATTACATAAAACACTTATTTGGGATTACACTTGTCTTTCCCTAGTGTTTTTGTTCTACAGGTACATCTAACGGAGATCGATGAACTTGGAGACTGCTTCCGCGATTGGGGAAGTCTGTTGCATCAACTCATTGAGCCTGTTGTCGGTGCAATCTCCAGATCTGTCGTTCATGATGACCGTGAGATCCGCTTCGGCGTAGAACGACTTGATGAAGCTCAAGACTTTATTGGGAATAGTACAAGCCAGCCTTTGAGCATACTCTAAGATCTTCTTCGGCGTATCCTTCAACTTCTCCACAAGTGGACGAGGCTGGACTCCAGGAACCCTGGGCTCGAAGAGATTGGCTACTGGCTCGGCTGCTTCCGTCAAAGCCTTCAACTCTGAGTGCAAGCCTTCGGCTTCTTTAATCTTGGTCTTGAGTGACTGCATGCAAGTCAACAAGTCATTCCAGCCAGCAAGGCGAATCTCCATCTCACGCTCAAGTTCGAAGCAGCGCACCTTATAATCCGCCTCAAGATCCATGCGAGCTGCTTCTTCACAGTTATAGGCTAGCTATCAGTCCAGCGCCTTGTTCTTGAACTTATCAACCTCTTCAGTCAGCTCTGCAGAAGATCACGACTACTTATCAGATGCAGTGCTCAACAAAAAAGTACTCAACGATGAATTCAGAAAAAGAGATTACCTTTATTCTTCTGGCGCAGAGACTTGTTCTTCCCAACAACATTATTCTTCTGAGTCGTCAGCTTCTAGATCTCGTTGTGGTACTCGGCGACGTTTCCATCAAGTTTTTCTTGCAGCTTCAGAGATAAGGCTTTCTGCTGTTTGAGTTCTTCTCTGAGCTGCGAGACTTCTTCGATGTCTGCCGCATATTGCTCAAGCAGGTGAGTCTTGCGCTTCGATTGCTTGACTACTTCCTGCAAGAGCAAGGCAATTCAAGAGTCAGAGACAAGATATCTGTGACTACAACTACTCTACAAGAGATTACAACTTACCGCGAAGAGGTTCTCAACGCTGCGGAACATCTCGCCATGCGCTTGCAAGTTGTCCTCATCCAGGCAGGAGTCGTCATACGGCATCAACCCTTCAGCCATGGATTGGGTACTTGTGCTTGCCGCAGAGTACTTCACAGCGCTGTGCAGAGGAGTCGGGTCTTCAATGATTGGCTCATGCGGCACTAGGCGATCCTCCGGGTTGTCTTCCAGCGCCAGCTGTGCATCAACCTGATGCACGAGGGCTTCGGCAACTGGAACTTCTTCATGGCGCAGCCCGGCTTCTGGATCAGCTTCCAGGCCCTCATTCACCACGGCTTTAATATCCTCGAGTTGTTGAGCCCTGGGCTTGGAAGCTGCCTCCACCGCTGCCTTGACCACGTCGCTCCAGAGGAAGCGTAGTGCCTCTGCAGCATCAGCTTCAGCGGGTATTCCTTGGCGCTCTAGAAGTACAGCTTCTTGTTGCTCTTGAGGATTCTTGTCTCCTCCAGCAGCACTACTTCCAGAGGCTCCCCACTTCACATCAGTGGATTTTCTGCATCAATAAGTTGGTCAGCAAATTCAGATTAAACAATCTTAATAAGTACTCGAGTACTTGAGTACTTACAGAGCAGCTCGAGGTACTGAGACTTTCGGCCCCAACATGTTGAAAAATGAAGGCACCGCCGGCACCTCTGGCACACTTTCCACCGGCAGCACACTTCTTGGTACCGCGGCTTCTTGTTGCTCGTGCGCCACCGTCTCCACGGTCGACGCTGGAACCACCTCGGGTTCTGATGTCCTTGCGGGACTACTCGAGAGCACATTGCATGCACTCTCGATTATCTGCGCAAGACAAAATTCAAGACATTACAGCAAGCAAACAAGTATTCAACATGATATTGGCTACTTAAAGTTCTCAGAACTTACTGTAATGGATGGCGGGGCCGTGATCTTCTTCACAGCCCGCTTTCCCACCGTGGTCCTGTTCTTCCGCGGCGGCAGCGTCACATCATCTGTGACAGATGATGATGGCCTCTTCAATGCTCCTGCGGTGAGGCCACTAGGAATTGGCGCCCCAGAGTACCTGTAGCGGCTTTTTACTTCAAAATGCTATTGAACTGTCTGGCCGTCATCACCTCTTGAGGAGGCGTCCTCCACCAAGACTTCTTCTTCCCCTTGAGCAGATTGACTACTCTCGGGGGCTTGAGCCTCAACTCCTGTTGGCTCTCCCTCCGGCGCTTGTAGTGGGTCTTAGGGACGAGGAGGGGGGTTGGAAACAAATTTCAAGATATCCTCCTGCACAACAAAGCAACATGTTAGCTATTCGACTACTTCTAAAAAGTACTCGGGGGCTCGTTATTGAAAACTCACCAGACGCTGAGGTTTGTCAGCACTGTACTCCTGGACAGCTGCAGGAATTCCATGAAGATTCTTGAAGATCTTCTGCAGTCTCTCCATCACAAGATCATCACTCATCTCTTCTGAAGACAGCCTCGAGCCATCATCAGCTCTAGTGTACTCGAACCCGAGATGCTCCCGCTGCATCAAGGGTTGTACCCGTCGCTTCATGAAGCTGAAGGCTACTCTCTCAGCAGTCAAGCCTTGCACCTTCTTCAGCACAATCTTCGCTAGCAGCTCTGGAATTTGAATGCACTCTTGCATTGTTGGTTCGTCCTTCCAGAGTCTGTCGTACACAGGAGCGAACACGCTTGGCTTCGGCAGCCGAGGCGGGGCGTTGTCGATGTAGAACCACTTGGTCTTCCAGTCTTGGTTTGAATCAATGAAGTCGTACTTGAAGTACAACTCCTGTGCCTTCTGGCGCATCTGGAGACCGGCACCACCGACTACCACCGGGAAATTGGCATTGGGCTGCGGCTTCAGGCAGAATATCTTCCTAAATAGCGCCCAATGCGGGCGGATTCCAAGGAAGGCTTCGCAGAAGTGCACAAACAGCGCGATCTGAAAGATGCTGTTGGGATTGAGGTGTACATGCTCTAACTTGAAGAAGTTGAGGAAGCCTCTGAAGAAGTTCGATGACGGCAGCGTCAGTCCACGCTCGACGAAGTGGCCGAACATTGAGATCTCATCGGGGCTCTTCTCCATTGGCCACGCATCTCCAGTGGCAGCACTCCATCCAGCAACTGCTTTCTCGCGCAGCAACTCGGCGGCTTCGAGGGCTTTAAGATCATCTTCCCTCATCTTGGATTTCTTCCAAGACACAGCTTGGCTTGGTGGCTTCGTGATGACCACCGTCTTGTACTTTGACTCCAGCAACTGATTTTTGCCGCGGCCGGACTTCCTCTTCTGACCCTTGGACGGTGCTGGCTTCATCCTTCCAGTCACGAGAGTCTTCTTTCGCATTGACTCGAGGGCTACGAGGGGGTGGAGGCGCAAACTCTTGGCAGCGTGGATGCTCGAACTCTGCGGCGGCTACGGATGCTAAGGCCTTCTGGATCTAAGGGCGAATGGGAGCAGTGAAACCCTAAGGGATACCCCTTCGGGTATTTATAAAAAATAAACCCTAACAGTTCGACCTGGTGACCCTTCGTATTCAACAGATTGGTTTCACATAGGCAAAATTTTGGCTAAGTCAGAGGACTAAAATCCAAGACCTGCTCGGGTCCATCTCGGGGGCTCGACTACTCGATGGAATTGGATTTCACTCAGCTACAGTTCACTGAATTTAGGTCACTATTCTACAGTCAGATTGGATCCTTCAATTCGAGAAAGTACTCGATTCAAGGCTCGGGGGCTCCGTGCCACATGTCCTTCAGTTTTTCTCAGGATTTTATGGATTATTTGGCGACGACTACTGATTGACCCTCAGCTTGAATTGTCAATTCGAACTAAGGCTCGGGGGCTACATCCATATAGGATGCGATTTTTTCAAATCGCATTCCTATATTATTTCTTCAGATTTTCTGCGGATTTTTCGGAGCAAGATCAAAGAGTAGAAGATTGACCCTCAGCTTGAATCCTGGATTTGACCTAAGGCTCAAGGGCTACATTCCATATGGAATGCAATTTCAGTAATCACATTTCCATATGGATCTTTGATGCAAATATTTCAAGAACGAAGTGGGTATTATTGAAGATCTTCAAGGAAAGTACTCAGGGACGCTTGGGAACAACTCGAGAAGACTTCAAGACTACTCGTGGAGTTAGCTGGAGTACCTTCCAGCCTCGTGATGATTCAAGTACTATTGAAGATTGAAGCTTGTAGAACTCGGAGACGCTTGGGAACTACTCGTAGAGACCTTCAAGACTACTTGGAGCATCATACTCGACTACAAAGTACTCAGGGGCTTGTCGACCGGGCATCCCTGGGCCCACCACACATGTGGGCCATACCCGGGAGATGATTTCCTGTACAACACTTGGACTACTCGACTAGTGGGCCACGGTGCTGGTACCGTGGACCACAAGGCAAGACAAGACGGACAAGGACTTGAATTAAGACTAGCATAGCTTTCCATACCCTGTATAGGCTACTCCGAGTCCTACTCTAATAGTACTCTTGTACCAATCCGACTTGTAACCCTACCTCCCGTGGCATATAAGGCGAGGCAGGGACCCCTCTCAAAACATATGCAATCAATACAGAGCCACACAACATACAGGATGTAGGGTATTACGCACATTGCGTCCCGAACCTGTCTAATTGTGTGCCCCATGTCTTACCATCGTGTTCCTGATCTCAGCGAGTCCCACCGCACAATCTACTACTTCGGGTACCCCGTCATAGGCTCGGTGTCTAAAACACTGACAGTTGCCTCCTTGGGATAGCCCCCGAGTTGATGAAGTAGCCTCGTGGTGACTTGGTTGATATACCCCAAGAGTAGTCGGCAGATTGTAGCTCTCATAAAAAATCTGTTGAGAAGCGTACACAAATAAGTAGTCCTTGGCGTGCTGTCCTGCATCCACAAAACAAGCCAAAGAAGAAGAGAAAAGCAATCATTAAAATGAATGACTTAGCTGTTGCCGCCGGAGCGGGTTGTAGACGCGACCGGAATCGTCGAAGTCATGGTGGTCGGTAATGGAGCCGCGATGGTTGTTGATGAAGGTGACTAGCCAGAGTTAATTCTGACTAGTTGTTGGGGGCGTGATAGTCATGCTCAACTAGTTTTCTGGCCGAAACTAGGCGAGACGAGTAGCCGAAGTAGAGCCGGTACGGCCACAGGACGATGTCGCAACGGTGCATAGCGTGGTCGAAGTAGAGCCGGTGCAGCCACAGGACAATGTCGCGGCGGCACACAACGCAATCGAAGTAGAGCCCGTGCGGTCGTAAGACGATGTCGCGGTAGCACGCGGCACAGTCGAAGTAGAGCCGTTGCGGCCGCAGGATAATGTAGCAGCGACGTATGGCGAGACGACGCGCCCGGACGCACGGTATAGGCGCAGTAGAGCCAGTTCGACTGGACGATGAGTAGTCGAGCGATGAGACGGCACGTACGGAAGCACGACATAGGCGCAGTAGTGCCAGTGCTATCGGACGATGAGTAGTCGAGCGATGAGACCGTGTGTCCGGACGCACGTCATAGGCGTAGTAGAGCCAGTGCGACCGAACAACAAGTAGTCGAGTGACGAGACCGCGCGTCCGGATGCACGACATAGGCGCAGTAGAGCCAGTGCGACCAGACGATGAGTAGTCGAGCGGTGAGACCGCACGTCCGAACGCACAGCATAGGCGCAGTAGAGCCAGTGCGACCGGACGACAAGTAGTCGAGGTCAAGCCAGTGCGAGATCCACAGCGTAGGCAAAGTAGTCGACGACGAGCCGCGCGAGGAGCCGAGGCACCCGATCGCACGACGTAGGTAGTCGACGACGAGCCTCGCGAGAATGAGGACCAGGTGTGTCCGAGGACCAGTGGAGGGTCGCTCCTTAGTGATGAGTGATTGACAATGTTGTGTAGACTGATGCTTGGCTCAGTGTGCAGGTACAGGTTGCGGCTTGACTCGTGTTGGTGCAGGTGAAGAACAAGCGCGAAAGGCCTTAGCCGTGGTGGCTAGGCGTGGGCGTTCGGGTTACCCGATTAGTTCGGGTCGGGTAATTCGGGTAATTCATAATTCGGGTAATGAAAACTGCTACCTGATATTAGCCCCGAAAAAACACTACCCGAAATTTCGGGTACCCGATAATTCGGGTTCGGGTATACCCAATCTACCCAAATTTACAGAAAATGACAAACTCCAAAAGTTAGTAGAATTTTAACAGAAAAGATCACTAGTAATTTGTGTAGAATTTCAACAATAAGTTGAGAAGAATAATATATAATAGTCACTTGTTCAAACCAAGAGAATTATATTATAATAAAGTGACAATTTTAAGTGTTCAACTAACAATACGTGATAAATACAAAGACAAAGGCAAATTTCGGGTAGTTTGGGTAGTTTGGGTACCGAAGTGTATTACCCGAATTACCCAAACTAATTTCAGGTAATCACAATCACTATCCGAACTTGGGATCGGGTACCTCGGGTTCGGGTAATTCGGGTTCAGATTCGGGTAATTCGGGTTCGGGTAATGGGTATCGGGTACTTTGCCCAGGCTTAGTGGTGGCCTTCAGGTGATGGAGAGGCAAGTAGGCTTGGTTCGATGGACCTGGTGGTCAATGGGGTCAAGTGCTAGCCGTGCGGTGCAAGACTAGCAAGTTGAAGTCGTGAACATGGGCCGGTGCAAGGTGGCGGTTCGAGACCGAAGCTTGCACGCGGGGTTTGGCCACAAAACCATCGGTGGACGGTTTCTTGGTTTGGGCCTCAAAACCAAGTCCGGAGGCCCGATGCGACGGAGACGGTGATCCGGGAGCGTCGGGAACCTTCGAGGCGGGGGCACATGGCGTGATCGCGGGGCTTCCGTCGATGCTAAGCAAGTCCGCGGTGGAAGCGTGCCCGCTCGATGGGAATATCCGAAGACTTGACCATATTGCCCCTGAGGGGTGTGTATCTTCATTTTAAGTTGTAGGGGTAGCGTGGTCATTTGCCTCCTCCGGTGGACTTCGTATAAATAGCGGAGAGGTGGATGACATCTCTCTCTCTTGGACTCTAGGGTTTCCTCCCCCGGTAGATCGCTCTCGACAGCTTCTTTTCCCAGTATTTCCTTAGGCTAGATTCTTGTACAGACTCTGAGCTCTGGATGTATGGAAGCATTCGACGTTGTGATGATCTCCTAGCTCTTTGTGATTTTCGTGTCTTTTTGGAGCTATTTTTGGGTGGTTTCGTTCTTCACTCGATTCGTTGATTTGAGGGCGTTTTCTCTCGGATTTCTTTGAGGGGATCATGGGTGGATGCCTTGTGCATCTTTGGGTGTGATCTTGACCCCTCAAACTCCGGGAAATCCCTTCGATTCGCGAGTTCTTGTACGAGCCCGAGTTCTTGGTGGTGGTTCATGTGATCCGCGATTCCCGGTGATTTAGTGAGTTAGAGGTCGAGATTTTTGGGGCATAGCTTCATGTAGTGACGCTTCACATCTCCCCCAAATATTGTCTCAAGAGCTCAAGCAGTTTGGGAGATCCGGTGATGAGTGTGGAGGGTTGACTCCCGAGCTCGAGCCTTTTCTGGTTCTGTTCGTGCGTGATGGACAGTCCACCTGATACGCGCGGACAGTCCGCGTGGCTCCTGTTCGTCACGTGTTCGTCTGTGTTCGTGCGCGCTCGTGTTTCGTTCCGTCGGAGTTGAAGTTTTCGTTTGGGAGGTGTTTGCCGGACTGTCCGCTAGGTGGGGCCGGACCGTCCGCAAGGTCACGGACCGTCCGCGGTGCTTGCCCGGACTGTCCGAATTTCCTCGGTGCACTACTTGAGGCTCGGTGTCCTTTTTCGGACTGTCCGTCGGGGGTTCACAGACTGTCCGCCAGGCTTGCGGACTGTCCGCCGTACCCGTGCAGACTGTTCGCCCTGGACTGCGTAGATTTGGCTAAGTATTTTGATTCTTGTCTTGTGCTTCCGCTCTTTGATTCAAGGTAGACGTGAGCATTCCACGGGTCGGGCCGGGTTCGGGCCGGGCCGAAAAAATACCCGGGTTTTTCGGGCTGAGAAAATCCTGCCCATGACCGTCCCATGGGACGTGTCGGGCCTCAGTTTTCGGGTCGGGCTCGGGCCGGGCCCGGGCTTGGGCGGGCCGCCCGCGTATTTTATAGTGTAAAGTAACTAAAAACAACATTTCGGGCCGGGCTCGGGCCAAAAAAATTTTTCGCGGGCTTCAAGATCTCTGCCCACGCCCGTCCAGTAAAGTCTGTGGGCGGGCCTGGCGCGGGCCGGGCCAGCGGGCCGGGTCGGGCCGGGCCAAAAATGCTCAGGCATAATTCAAGGCTTGTCTCTAGGTCTTGAAGCTAGTTGGTAGCCTTTTGTGTGCGAGTAGTAATTCGCATCCAATATTAATTGGCGGAAACAGAACAATAGCATTTGATTCCTTTTCACGTGGGACTCCGTGTGTGTGCACCATAAACCAAGTTTTTTGACAACATCACATATATTATATTAATTCAGCAGACAAGTTACAAAGAAGATCTGTAAAAAGATCTTGATTACAACAAAATCCTGCAGCTTCACGAAATAACAGCAGCTACGTCGGAGATGCTGATGGAGACCTAACCGCCAGTGAGATGGCACAGGGGCTTCAAAGACGATGGATACGCCGGGGTGGAAGAACCGCGCAAAGCGTCGGTTGTTGAAGGGACGGTCGTGCCAACAAGTGCAGCACGCACCGGCGAACAAAAGATGCAGATGTAGCCGTTGCCGAAGGTTGATGGAGCACAAACCCGGGTCTCAAGTGGAGGCGGAGGACTCAAACCAGCACCAAAGGGGGAGTTGCGTAGTAAAGAAGAAGAACCACAGGACAAGCAACTGCTGAACAGACACCTTAGTCTGCAGAGCATGCAATACACGAGAAGTAGGAGTAGCATGCAGGACACGTGGGCCAAGAGGAACACCGAGTGGAGCATGAAGTGTCACGAAGGTGGCTTCCGTGCCACACTAAAGGAGCACATGGATGGCTTCTGTGGCACGCTGTTGCAGCATCTGCATGTGAAGCACGTCACAACGGTGGACCCCATAGTGTAGGTAGCGGGCCCCATTGAGGAGCACTGTAGTTGCGTCGAGGGAGATGCAGATCGAATCGGCGAGAAGAGCCTGAAGGACCGCCCGTCGCCGCCTAGCACAGGGTGCTGCCGAAGGAGCAAACAGCTCCCGCAGCTGCAGCAGTGCCTGTCCATCAGCTTCTTGCCAGCTCCGCCATGTGAAGTCGTGGGTCGTAGTGGCAGGACGGGTTGCTGAGGCGAAGCTGTGGCCGAGGGAGGACGAGCCGGGTTGCCGGCGAGACCAAGCTCCGCAGACAAGAGGCGCAGGTAGAGCAGCACCATCGCTGCGAGGAGGCAGACGTAGCCCCGACGGCAAACAGTCTCCTTTGTGCCTTGAATCACATACCGCTGTGCTGTAGAGAAGAAGGTAGAGAGTAGATTTTATTTTATATTATATAGTCTCACCTGGGAGCCATAGTCCTGGTCGACGACATCGATGGTAAGGCCTGTGATGACGACGGTGAGACCAAAGGCTAGTAGTCAACTAGAACTGCGACGAGGCGCGACAACCATATAGGCAGACTCTAACCAAACACTACTTATACTAAGGGCGGGGAGATCCGGCCCACTTGCCCTTATCCCCGGTGAGAACACTGGAGAAGAGGAGTAGGGGGCCGGCGGCGGAGACACACTGAGAGATTAGGAAAGGGAAAGACGGCAAGTCGCTAGAGACGGGTGGGTTGGATGGAGGATGGGAGGTGAGGAAGAGAAGATAGGTAAGGCTACTATGGAGAGCAGATACTACTCGCGAGAGCGAAAGCGAGGTTGCCACCATAATAGAAACCAAGTTGAATCTTGGGCCATGCGGACAGGGGCAGCAGCTGAACGGTGCATGGATGATTTTCCCGAAAATTGAATTTTCAGCAACGAGTAAATAGCTTGTGCCAATTCCATCGCGGAGTAGCAAGCCGTGCCAGCTTCATACTCAGCTTCGGACTTGACGTCATACGAGGAGTCGGCTCCGTCTCGAAGAAAATTAAATCCATCTTGGACTTAATGCATGAACCCGATGAGAAGTCGTTTTGCAGCGCCGAGTAGATTGATTTTGTCCTTCGAATTCGCCCGATGATCTTGATGATCACCCCTACCTGACGCGTCAGTTGTTGGTGTTTTAACTCGGCAAACCTACCTAGAGGTACCTCCTGTCGTGTTATTTAACATTATTATATTATAGACGCTATGTCCTATACTGTGTGGCTTCATGGCCTGGCTAGTATGACCGTGCATAGAGTTATAACAACATACATTATATTTCTTTTTATTTCTATCTACATGCAGATACACTAACAATGCTCTAGGCAGTGCTGATGCTTGCATGTTGCTAACAACGATGCTAAAATGCTTAGACATCGAGCAGGCTCACTTTTTTTAACTCTCCAAGGAATTCACGCTCCTCTATTTGACTTTTGTGATAATGTTCTAATCCAATTCATACTTCATTATACTAATTTAAACCTTATATTTCTAAATTCTACTATTTAGTAATTATATTTCGTATGGACTCTTTTATTTTTTTATCTTTAGATCGATTTGCACCGTTAGATCTTCATAAAATCCAATGGTCTAAACTCTTTTCTTTTTTTTTAGATTAAAGTGAGAATTTCTAGACCCTATAGGTGAATGTGGTGACTTCTTTTAATTCTGTAGTATTAAGATAATGGATTTGCACCAACCGGCCGGATTTGACCGAAAAACCTTTTGCTATATTTCTGTTCTATTTCATATCCAAGATATGTGATCGAGATGGTTGGACAGCTAAACTATACTACTCCCTTCGTTTTTAAATATATGACATTTAGGACAAGAAAACTAGTTCAAAATGAACTAATATTCTTGTCCTAATGTCATATATTGAAGGACGGAGGTAGTATATGGTTAGTGTTTATTTAATTAAACAATGGCTTAGGTACTGTTTCCATTGTCTAATCTCATTTCTTTATCTAAAAAAATATGATGATCAAATACAAGTATTAACAACATGCTCTAAGCTTTCCACAAAAAAAACAACATGCTCTAAGCCTCTGACCGATGAACTATCATACACTTTGATGGCACAACCAGCTTTCTGGATAACTTATTTCATTGCAACCGGTTCAATTCCCTGCAAAGCTAGCATGCGCAAGATAGCTGCAGCTATATAGCATGATCTTGTTGGCACATATCCATTTGTTCATCCTATACTTCCTGTGCTCCTAGCACACCGTTGCATACTACGGTTTGTTGGACCAAGTACCTAGCCAGCTGATCGAGCTGATAGCACACATCGACACCACTGATAGTACCGTTGCGCATACTACTGTTTGTTGCATACAAATGTTGAAAAATATATCAACATTTTGAAATATGGACCTTGCTAATGTACAGCCGGCTGTATTTTAAGTTTGCGCTACAGACACCCCTTTTCTGAAAGCTTTAATTGGTCTGTTGTGGTTTCCTTTCCATTTATGGTAATGGTTACTATTATTACTGCCTTTCCCCACATGGAGAGGGCCTTGCCACAAGAGGAGGTTGGTTCCTAGCAGGCCCACGCAAGTTTCTCTGCCAATTATATACTTGGACAAAATTACTGACATCCATGATGAAAAATCTGAAGCAACAAAATTGTAAAATAACGGCACAAATTATGGATCACACATAATTTACAGCACACGTCACACGCTGTCTATCAGGCAACACAACCATGCACACAAAATTGAACCACCAGAGTTCAGTGCAACACAGGCCGTGTTTAAATGTATTCCAAAAAATTTTCAGAAAAGGGAATCTCGCATGCATGTAGTACTAAATAAAGTCTATTTGCAAAATCTTTTCACACATAGGTGTAACTTTACGTGATGAATCTAATGAGCATAATTAATTTAATAATTTGCTACAATAATGCTACAGTAACTATCTTCTAATCATGTGGTCAAAGCCCTCATTAGACTCCTCTCGGAAATTTACCTAGGGGTGCGAAGGTAGTTTTGTAAACTGCATTTATTTAACACCTTTAATTATTGGTCAAAGTTGCATTTAATACTCAAAATTTTTTACGTAAACACGGCCACAATGACTTCGGTGCAGCCGGCTGTAGGGAGAAAAAAAAATCACAGCAGCAGGGGGCCACCTTATCTCCCCACGTCCGCACGCTATGCCCCCGGTGGGCTTCATTCCTTCCGCATCCGTTCCATCGCGCTCTTCTCTCTCGCTCCATTCGCTGCGGATGGCGGCACCGAGGCAACGGCCGGTGCGGCACCAACAGCGGCGGCGACCAGTCCCAGGGCGGTACCCGCGGCAGCGAGGGCACGACAACGGTGTCCCTCGGCGGCAGCTCCCCCGTAGCCACTGCACCGGCAAGGTGAGGCCTTCTAGGATCCTCCTCCTCTTGTCTCTCACCAGACCCCTGCTCTCTCTCGCTGCCTAGGGTTTCGTCAACTCTCCCGTGCGCTCGAGCTCCTCTGCCCGGCGGCGAACCGCACACTCCAAATCCCGGCCAAATCTCGGCACGACGCCTTGCCCCCAACTGGATCCGTGTCACACCCAATTTTAAGGCAAAACCAGATGTATAATTTACATGTGCCCAGGATCAAGTTTACACATGCAAACGACTCAGTGAATACCAAAATGCAATGTCATAGCGTAAAGTGAGTATTATCATTATTACAAGACCGATAGTCTTTTATTCTAACACACGAAGCGAATAGCTAACAGCGGAAAGTAAAGCACGAACGTCCTCCGCAGGCAGTCGACTGGTGGAACGCACGCCTAGAACTCGTCGAAATCTTCTGAAAAATCTTCAAATCTCCTGTCTGAGCAGCAGACTGAGTAGTGTAGATGCAAGATAAATGAACAACAAGCATGAGCATATATCGTACTCAACAAGGGAATAATACATAAACAACATGCAAGACTTTATAGTGGAAGGCTGATAAAGTTAAAGTGATAAGCACTTTTAGTTGGTCAAAGTTTTATTAAGCAGCTATTTACTAGCAAGTATAAGTATATACCAAACCCAATTAACATATGCATCAATATCATAAAATGAAATGCACAAGTTTAAAGTCCATCTTTCATAGTTTAATCATGTGAGGGTCCAGGCCGCTCGTAACCGTGAGCACGGCTAACCGGTTAGTTTTACACTCTGCAGAGGTGGCACATCTTTACCCACAAGTCGTGTAAAAATTGTAGGAACTTTAAACCCAACCATGCTGTGCAAAAGTAGGCACAATACCACACTACTTAGGTGTGGTTGCATAGGGACGCTACGAGGCCTTTACAAAGATTCTCAAGTGTGGGCTGCTCGTTAGGTTACATGACAGCGCAATGCATAAACCTCACTCGAGACTGCGAAGCTACTATAGAGCAGATCAGTCTGACGGCCGGGCTATACATCGACTACTGTGGGACATGGGTACCCCTAGGTCCCCACCGACCAGTCTCACGGCTGTCCCCGACAAGTGGGTCTGGCCCACCAGAAGACCTACCGACCTGATAGTGGGCCCAATAGACCCGATATGTGGCCCAGACGACCTCCGGAAGACCTTATCCGGAACAACTACAAGACTTGGAGTACACGGCAAGATGGCGGCAGATCCGACAGGCAGTTCGGGGAATATGGAAATAGTTGTAATCAACTAGAGTTAGGTCTCCTGGTCCTAACCGACTAGGATTCTGGGCGACCGACCTTGTCCGCTGGCCAATATAAGGCGGGCAGGGTGTCCCCTGTTTACGCACTAATCAATCCTCAAGTAATCAACACCAACAACTGGACGTAAGGTTTTACTCTCCGGAGGCTCGAACCAGTATAAACTCGCCATGTTCCGTGTGCTCTTGCATAACCATCAAGTCCTTAGCTCTAGATCGCCCCCATCCGAATCTAAATAAACCACCGGGGTTAACCCTCCTGTGGGCTGTGCAGAACTAAACCTCTAACAGTTGGCGCGCCAGGTAGGGGCAGATCTAGAGTTCTCCGTGCGACATCGATGGCTTCATTCAGCGGCATCATCTTCCCCGCCAGCATGGCGGACTTCCTCGCCAACCCCGTCGACATCAGCTTCGGCTCCATGCCGTCGGGATCCGCCGCTCCAGGCGCCGGCCAAGTCATCCCCGACAACGCCACGATTAATTCTGATCAGCAGACCGAATCTGACTCGCTGACGGAAACCCACCCACCCGCACCTCGCGATCTCGTCGCAGGGTTCGACCGTGTCACTTCCATGCTCGCGGACACGATTAAAATTTTCGAAAGCGTCCAGTGCTCTAGCAATCCAAAGACAACTCCAACTCACATGCCCTTCAGCCTGCGGAACACAGCCCGTGTGGCCTCCGACCACGCGAGGAAGCAGATCCAGATCCAATCTGGGTCGGACTCGACCAACCCCCAGGCTCCGCCCTGTGGGCATCGCAGGGACTGAAGAGGACATTGTGGGCTCGATTTGGCCAGGCGCACGACAGTGTAGGCGGCGCATGGGCCAGGCACACGACAGTGTTGGCGGCAGTCGTGACCTGTGAGTCCTATGTTTGTCCCACCTCGCTTAGCAAGGGGGAAAGAGACCACCTTAAAAGGGAGAGCCACCCTTCCCCATAGGACTAGTTCTTTTGGGCGATTGGGCCTCTTCCCGAGCGGGTGGCTGTAGAAACCGTCGGTTTCCAGGCAGGCCACAAGCTACGGCTGTGGACCTTGGCCGTCCCCACCTGGGTCTATCATTTGGTATCAGAGTTGGGCCTTTGTTTAAGGGGGTGAAGATGATGAGGACATCGTGGGCTCGATTTGGCCAGGCGCATGACAGTGTAGGCGGCCCATGGGCCAGGCGCACGACAGTGTTGGCGGCAGTCGTGACCTGTGAGTCCTATGTTTGTCCCACCTCGCTTAGCAAGGGGGGAAGAGACCACCTTAAAAGGGAGAGCCTCCCTTCCCCATAGGACTAGTTCTTTTGGGCGATTGGGCCTCTTCCCGAGTGGGTGGCTGTAGAAACCGTCAGTTTCCGGGCAGGCCACAAGCTACGGCTGTGGACCTCGGCCGTCCCCACCTGGGCCTATCACCGAGTACCGTAGCTTGAACACAAACTTCATGTAACACAACAATGCTATCAAACAAGATCAAACTAGGGCTAGTCATACGAACAGATACGAACTCTCTTATGTCTAATCAACAAGATCAAAGGGTCGTGTTCGTGAAGAACACGAGCCTCTAACTTATGAACAAACACATAAGGAATGAGTAAATCATCCTTCAACTGGATCGAAATGTAGTGTTCACGAAGAACACGAGCCTCTAAATGATGAACAAGGGATGAACTCAAGAACATATCAATCATATGATCTACCACAACTTTATATGAAATAGCTGAATAACTGAAGTAGATCAAAGTCATACATAGAAATAAAGATACAAGAGAACTCATACCTAGACTCCAAAGTAGACTTGGAACCTGAATAAGAGCTACTCTAGCCTACCCCCTAGCCTTGGAAACTAAAAGTGAGAGGAGAGTCAAGAGAGATGTGTGTGAGAAATGGGAACCCCTCCCCTTCTATTTATAGGCAAGGACCAGGCTTGCTTGGAGCACCAAATGGCCTCAAAACACCCGGGAATGCAGCAAGTGACCAATGAGTGACCAACACGTGGAAGGCCAGGATCAACCGACCCTAGGTCGGTTCGGCCGATCCTTGGGTCGGCCGGCCCTCTCGGGAGGCCTCCTTCCTTGTGATTTCTCAGGGTGGCTGACATGTGGGTCCTTTGATCACTCCTCTGTGCATGCCAAGTTTCCTGATAAGATGGAGCTCTGGTGGGCCCGTGGATCCTTGTGAAGTCCATGTGTCGCTCTCTGATTCGTCGGTGAGTTTCTCCCTTGGATTAGTGACATGGATGCCACATGTTTCCTAGGTGACAGCCATCTCCTCAGCTGAGGTGGCATGGACCACTCATAGAAAGGTGGGTTTCCTTCTCTTTTTATGCTTATTTCTCCTACATACAAATAATCTCCAATGACAAATGGAACTACATTATTCAAACCAAAATGCAAGTAATAAATGCATATGCCTCCATTTATGTGAGAATATTGAGGGCTGAAAGTGGTACTTAACAGCCATCAACACTTGTACCATGACCATAGGAACCAACACGATCAACACCATGACCTCGAGGATCAAAACCCCTGCTCCCAGCTGGGACGCGGTCAGACCGCCTGCCCAGGCCGGTCTGACCCCCCCTAGGCAGCAGCACGCGAACCACCTCGAGTGGGAACTCCTCTCGTTCCCCAACTCGGAACTGTACACACCTCTGCCTGACCTCTAGGCAGTGGCATACGAGGCTCAGGCACACCATAGGAAGGGTGGTACCTGTCCTTGTTCGCCCACTCCTTAGCCATCCTCTCATCCCTCTTCTGCTTATTGAAAAACTCTCCAAGGTGACTGTCCCTCCCACAATACTCACAATGGAAGCGGACATGCTTTGGCTTTGGTTGTGGAGCTTCTCTCGGTTTCTCATCAACTTGCTCTCCTGGTTTCCCCCCAAACATGTTCCCAATGGTGCTCACAAACTTCACCGGTTTTTGAAAGTTATCTATTTTGTGGGGAAACACTAGTGGATCGGGAGTAGTGTCTAGCTTGTTTCTCAGGTGGTTGGGCTTGGGTACAAATTTGTTCATGGGTGTAGTTTGTGGTGGGATAGGAATCTCTCCAATTTTCTCTACTCCCTCACCACTGCTCTCACCAATCTTGTTAGAACCCAACGCCTGACCATCGAACCTCTTAAACTCAGCCATCATCAAACTCAGCTGTGGCTCATACCCAGACAACCAACTCATTACATTTCTCAACTCATCATTTTCATCCTGCAACGATCCACATAGTGTGCAAGTTCCATATTCTTAACTGGATGTAATTCACATGTAGAGCATGATGTAGGAATAGGAACTTTCAAAGCAGCCTCCAAAGAAACAATCCTATCATGAGATTCAGCTAGTCTGGCATGCAACACAGGACAAGAAGTGCAAGCACCTAGTAAAGCAGACCTAGACTTCATCTCATCAAGCTCAGCCCTAAGCAAATCTAGTTCCTCCAACTTAGAGGCATGCTTTTCCTTAAGCACAGTCAAATCAGCCAAGAAAGCATTGCAGTCATCACAATCAGGGGCATCAACAACAACAGGAGCAATCTTAAGGGAATCAATCTCAAGCCTAGCATCAAGAGTCACAGATTCTAGCTCAGCTATCTTCTCCCTAGCTTCTTCTAGAGAGGCCCTAAGTTCTTTCCTAAGCTTCTTGGCCTCCCTAAGCATACTATCACGGTTGTAAAGCAAAGCAACCAACTCAGCATTCTCCTGGTGTAAGGAAGAGAGCTCATCACATACCTTGTCCTCGGATTCTGATCCCGAGTCATCCTTCTGGCTCTTCTTGCTGCCGGAGCTGTGGGCCCTGCCATAGAAGCCGTCCTCTCGTGCAAAGCAGCTCAGCCCGCTGAGGTTATTGGAATCGTGCTTCTTGCTCTTGCGCTTGCCGTCGTCGTCGCTGTCGCTGGAACTAGACGAGGTGTAGCAGGAACTGGAGTCGACATCACTCGCTCCCACCATCGCCCGAGCCTTCTTCTTCTTGTCGTAGTCACCGTCCTTCTTCAACCTCCGCTCGTCCTTGTACTTGTGCTTGTGCTCGCGCCTCAAGCGGTGCTTGTTCTCGATCCTTGGGTGGTGCTTGTACTCGTTCTTGGACTCGATCTCCTGCGGGCACTCAGCGATGAAGTGTCCCTGCTTGCCGCATCTGTAGCACGTACGCGTGGTCCTTCACATGTTCACACAGTTCTCGTGCAGCCTCTCGAACTTCCTGGTCAGCAGGGCCAGCTCATCCTCTCCAAGCTCGTCGAACTCCTCATCTGGCAAGGACACAAAGGAAGACAGAGAAAACATCCTCGAAGAGGAGTTAGTGTTAGTCCTTCCACCAGATCCAGAGATAAGAGCAAGACTATGTGACTCAGTCGAGCTCCCAGCCTTGGCTCTCAAGCCACAATCCACCTCTGACGACTTGAGCTTAGAGAACAGCTCATCCTCTGTCAACGTCTCATACACACCCGACTCCAGTATGGCCTCGACCTTGGCACTCCACACAGATCTGTCAAGTGAGTGTAAGAGCTTGATAGCTCTATCATGATCCGTGTATGGGAGCACCGTCACATTGGCCCTCATGTTGTTCACTATGCAGGTGAAGCGCTGGAACATCACATCAATCGGCTCACCGGGGAGATGAGTGAAATTCTAATACTCTCTCCGGTGAGTGGCAAACAAGCGAGCCTGCACCTGAGCATTCCCAACATGAGCATTCCTCAGTTTTACCCAAATCATGCCAGCCACATCCTCTCCGTACACTCGATCGAACTCCGAGGCACAAAGAGCACGGAACAAGTAATCCACAGCCTTGCTGTTGACCTCAAAACTGTCCCGAGAACCTGGAAGGATGAAATTGTCTGGAATGACATAGTTTGCATCTTGCGTCACATCCCATATCAATTGTCCTTTCCCACGAAGAAATGCGCCCATGCACCTCTCCCACATCTGGTAGTTCTTCCCATCGAAATGCGGAGGACCCGACCCCTTTCCGTAGTCACCCATCTTTGGATCTTAGACTGGTTAAAATCAAAAAGATCCGTAACCGGCTTTGATACCAATTCAAGGACCGGATTGGGCGACCAGAGAGGGGGGAGTGAATGGGAGACGATAAAAATTCTTCTCGAGAGAGATGACTCCTCCAACGAGATGAACCCGGCCTCGATCGCGAAATCACTTTCTCCACTCTATCCGCACGTTTGCCAAGATCATGTAGCCACTGGAGTGCTACTGATCCTAGGAGCAAACCTCACCTACAAGCCACTCAAACATGCACACAACCCAGTGGAAATCGCACACCGGGAAACTTCCTACCAGGGGCGGTCAGACCGCTTGGACAGGGCGGTCAGACCGCCTTGGTCTGGAATTTCCCAAAACACAACTGAAGCTTGGACATGATTTCGCCTGAGAACTCCTCTGATCAAGGAAAACACGCTATCAGAGAAATCCCTCGAAAAACCAAAACTTTCCTCGCGAAACCACCAGGGCGGTCAGACCGCGTGCCCTGGGCGGTCAGACCGCGTGGCCTCCAGGAACCTGGCCGCGGGTCAACCTTCAACTTACCTTCACCCGATCTCCTGATTCACTCCACGGATTTTAACAAAACTTTGGGGATAGCTGGGTCACCTCATGGACGACCTCTACACCAAAGGATATCCACCGAAACCCATCCAATCAAGAGGAATCGTGAATCGAAGGGCTCTAGGTCAAGAACTCTGAAAACCACCCAAATCGAAGGTCTTCCCGAGAGATTGCTGGGGCAAAATCACCAAGAAAAGAGGCACAAAGACCTCATGTGTGATACCCAACAAGAATCCCTCCAAGAAACCCCTCAAACAAGCCACCACGAAAATCCTCAAAAAGAGCTTCGAAAATCACCAAAGAGGAAAACGCCGGGAGAAAAAGAGAGACAAGATGAACCACACTGAAGCTTCTGTACATGCCATGAAAGGTTCATACAAGGTTTAGAAAGCCGCCCGAACATCCATCCCTCTCACAAGATCTCTCATGAAGCTCTCAAGCTAGCCTCGGAAAACATAAAGAGAAAGAGCAAATGAACTAGGATTCCAAAGAGGTGGCTGCCATCTCTCCTCAACAGAGTTTATATGGAGGGCGCTGAACGAGCAAACTACCCCTACTTACTTAACTTAAGATACAAGCCCACCAAGGGAATTTTGGGAACTTTGGTCGGTATCTCCATCAGATGAACGCCTGAAGACCGCAAGCCGCTTCAACTCCAAGCAAGCCTTGCGATCCCGCCACACGTCCTCCGCTTCAAAGCTTCTTGACGCGCTGCGTGCCATGTGGTTAGACCACCCTGCCCCTGTCACACCCCGGCCAGGCAGTCAGACCACCCTGGCCAGGTGGTTAGACCACCCCAGGCAGGCCGATTCGCCCCGTCGAGTCTTCGGCCTTGTCTTTGAGGCTCAGCTAAGTAACCGAGTGGTTTTATGGCCAAACCACTGCAAACCCCGCGTGCAAGCTTCAATTGTTAGCTGGCACCTTACACCGGCTCCATCATCTCTCGACTTCGTCTTGCTCTTCTTGCCAGTGTACGGCACTTGATCCCGTCGGCCACTGGGTACCTCGATCGAAACCTACTTGTCTCTCCGCTCCTGGGAGGTCACACCGACAGACCTTTCACACATGATCTTCACCTGCACCCCACGAATCAAGCCGCAACCTATACCTGCAATACTAGGCCAAGAGTCAGTCCACACAACGTTGTCAATCACTCATCACTAAGGAGCGACCATCCACCTGGTGGATCTGGAGTGGTATTTGGAGTGGATCTGGTGGATCTGGAGTGTTTTGTGGCAACTCAGGCTGCTGAGGTTCTAGGAACCGTGCTTCTTGCTCTTGCGCTTGCTGTCGTCGCTGTCACTGGAACTCGTCGAGGTGTAGCAGGAACTGGATTCGACGTTGCTCACTCCCACCATCGACCGAGCCTTCTTCTTCTTGTCATAGCCTCCGCCCTTCCTTGACCTCCTCTCATCCTTGTCCTTGTACTTGTGCTTGTGCTCGTGCCTCGGGCGGTGCTTGTTCTTGATCCTTGGGCGAAGCTTGTACTCATTCTTGGGTTCGATCTCCTGCGGGCACTTAGTGATGAAGTGTTCCTGCTTGCCGCATCTGTAGCACTTACGCGTGGTCCTCCTCGTGTCCATGTGGTTCTCGTGCAGCCTCTCGAACTTCTTGGTCAGCAGGGCCAGGTCATCCTCTCCAAGCTCGTCGAACTCCTCATCTGGCAAAGACACAAAGGAAGACAGAGAAAACATCCTCGAAGAGGAGTTAGTGTTAGTCCTTCCACCAGATCCAGAGACAAGAGCAATACTATGTGACTCAGTCGAGCTCTCAGCCTTGGCTCTCAAGCCACGATCCACCTCTGATGACTTGAGCTTAGAGACCAGCTCATCCTTAGTCAACGTCTCATACACACCCGACTCCAAGATGGCCTCAACCTTGGCACTCCACAAGGATATGTCAAGTGAGTGCAAGAGCTTGATAGCTCTACATGATGCGTGTATGGGAGCACAGTCACATTGGCCCTCATGTTGTTCACTATACAGGTGAAGCGCTGGAACATCGCATCAATCGACTCACCGAGGAGATGAGTGGAATTCTTGTACTCTCTCTGGTGAGTGGCAAACAAGCGAGCCTGCACCTGAGTGTTCCCAACATGAGCTTTCCTCAGCTTTACCCAAATCTTGCCAGCCACATCCTCTCCGTACACTCGATCGAACTCTGAGGCACAAAGAGCACGGACCAAGTAATCCACGGCCTTGCTGTTGGCCTCAAAACTGTCCCTAGAACCCAGAAGGATGAAATTGTTAGGGATGACATAGTTTGCATCTTGCGTCACATCCCAGATCAATTGTCCTTTGCCACGAAGAAACGAGCCCATGCACCTCTCCCACATCTGGTAGTTCTTTCCATCAAAGTGCGGAGGACCTGACCCCTTTCCGTAGTCATCCATCTTTGGATCTTAGATTGGTTAGAACCAAGAAGATCTGTAACCGGCTCTGATACCAATTGAAGGATCGGATTGACGACCAGAGAGGAGGGGAGTGAATGGGAGCCGATAAAAAATTCTTCTCAAGAAGAACCTCGGCCTATACCCTGATTTCACTTTCGAGCAATCCCGCGCACACCTTGCCAAGATCACGTAGCCACTGGAGGTGCTACTGATCCTAGGAACAACTATCCCTACACACACAAGCAACCGAAAACCCACGGTGGAAAACCTGTGCTGCCTGCTGCCTGCACACCGGTCAGACCAGTGGCCGGCACCGGTCAGACCATTGAGTTGCACTGGTCCAACCGGTGTGCGCATCAGCACGCACAGAAACGTTCTAGGGAGCCTCAATGAGATGTATAGGCCCTGGAATAAAAACCACCTCAAACCAAGAAACCATCAGCGTCAAGACGCTACTCCAACCAATCCAAGAAGGGGAAACCAAGGAGAATCTCACCAAGACCTGACCCTGGCAATACACAAGCGAATCCCCACTGAACCAAATGTTCATCCGAGCAAAAGACCCACAAAGGCTCGCACCAGTCAGACCGGTCCTACCTGGGCAACTCAGGAAGAACTCCACCCGCGGGTCAACCCCTTGATTCCCTTCGTTCGATCTCCCGATTCGCTCCACGGATTCAAGAGAAACTTTGGGGAAGGTAGGAACACCTCATGGGTGAACTCTAGCTCGAAGCACAAGCTCCAAATCTCTCTAGAAAAGGAGGAATCGCAAATCTCGTGCTCCAACCCCAAGAACACAAGGAACTCCGAAACCCCAAAATCAAAAGCCTTTCCACGGATTTGGAGGGGACAAATCACCAAGAAAAGAGGCACAACAACCTCATGAGTGAATCCACCAACAAATCTCGAGGGAAAACTCCACCAAAATCTCTCCACAGAAATCTAAAGAACAGGCTCCGAAAATCACCAAAAAGGAAAAACGGGAGGAACAACTAGAGCACTTAAGGAACCACGTCGATGCTTCTATACATACCGTGAAAGGTTCATATAAGGTCTAGCAAGCTGCCCAAACATCCATCCCTCTCTCTAGATGCAACATGAAGCTCTCATGCTAGCCTAAGGAAAACTAGGAAAAAGAGAAGAGCAAATGGTCTAGGGTTCCAAGAGTTGGCTGCCATCTCCCACTCAAGTGAGTATATTTGGAGGGGGCCAAATGAACAACCTACCCCTACAACATAAAAGAAGATACACGCCCACCAAGGGCACTTTGGGAAGTTTTGGTCGAGATCTCATCGGACGGACGCTCGTCGACCGCAAGCCGCTTCAACTTCACGTAAGCCTTGCGATCACGCCGCATGTCCTCTACTTCAAAGCTTCCGGACGCCCACGGGACCCACCGGTCAGACCAGTCAGCATCGGTCAGACCCATCGGTCTAGTGCTGAACTGCCGCGCTCTGGACTCCGGCCTTGGTTTTGTGGCTCAGCCAAGTAACCCAGTGGTTTTGTGGACAAACCACTGCAAACCCCGCGTGCAAGCTTCAGTCGTCAGCTGCAACCTTACATCAGCTCCATCCTCTCTCGATGTTGTCTTGCTCTTCTTGCTAGCGTACGGCCCACACTTGATCCCGTCGGCCACCGGGTACCTAGATCGAAGCCTACTTGTCTCTCCGCTCTTGGGAGGTCACATAGACATAGACCTTTCGCACTTGATCTTCACCTGCACCACGCGAATTAAGCCACAACCTGTATGACGAGGCCATGGACCAGGGCCCACCAAGACCCCTAAAAAACACAGTACGGACCCACGTACGGCATGCTTCGGCAGCTAGTACAACGAGTATTACGCTGCCCGAGCACATGAGGGCCCGTACGACAAGTTTCCGCCATGGGCCAGAAGGCAGGCGGCCCGTACGACAAGTTTTCACCTCCACTCCCAACTACTCGCTCGCACAAGTAGTTTCCGCCTCGCGACTACGACTACTCGTTCGCACGAGTAGTTTCCGTCGCCGGTCCGCGCAGGCTTCGCGGGGAAGGTGCGGGGCGCGAGGCCCCACCAAATCGAGATCACGGAATCTCCACGCACACCTCCCCGTGCGTCACCACGTGTCCGCATCACCGCAGCGCTCCGCCCGGGCCCATCCGATTCGATGTTAGGGGATGGATTCGTCAAACCCAGCCACGAACGGCACAGTAGCCATCATACTGCAAACGGCGTAAGGAACGCTGGGCAGCGTACGGTACAGTACGCGCTTGTTGGGGTTGAGCTTCCACTGGTACTCTCGCAAGGATGCGAAGGTCTCTTCAAGGTCGGCGATGAGCGTGTCGGAGTTCCTGGTCTTGACGACCACGTCATCCACATAGGATTCGACGTTCTTGTTGAGCTGCTTCTTGAAGCAGGCCTGGATAGCTCGCTGGTAGGTGGCGCCGGTGTTCTTCAACCCGAATGACATTGTTGTGTAGTAGTAGGCGCCGAACGGGGTGATGAACGTGGTCTTCTCCTGGTCTTCTTCCTTGATAGCAATCTGGTGGTAGCCGGAGTAGCAGTCGAGCAAGCAGAGCAAGTCACAGCCCGCCGTGGAGTCGATGACTTGATCAATCCGCGGCAGCCCGAAGGGGTCCTTGGGGCAGTGTTTGTTGAGGTCGGTGTAGTCGACGCACATCCTCCACTCGTTCATGTTCTTCTTGCGGACGAGGACGGGGTTGGCGAGCCACTCAGGATGGAAGACTTCACGAATGAAGCCGGCGGTGAGTAGTTTGGCGAGTTCCTTCTTGATGGCGTCTCGTCGATCATCAGCGAAGCAGCGGAGATGTTGTCGCTTAGGCGTAGCTTTAGGGTCGACGTTGAGTGAATGCTCGATCAGCCTCCTGGGCACCCCTGGCATGTCCGCTGGCTTCCACGCAAAGATGTCTCGGTTAGCCCGAAGGAAGCTGACGAGCGCGTCTTCCTATTTCGGGTCGAGCCCCGCGCCGATCATGGTAGTCTTGCTGCTGTCGTCCGTCCCGAGGTCGATGGCTTTCACCTGCACTTCCTCTGTCGGTTGAGGCTTGTTCGCGGTGTCGGTCTTCTCGGGTATCTCGAGTTCAGTTGGGGCAAGCTTCTTGGAGGCAGTGAAGATCTCCATCATTGCATTGGGTACTTGATTAGTGGCTGCGAGTTCCACGACTTCGGTGTCGCAGTCGTAAGAGGCCTTTAAGTCCCCTTGTAGCGCGAGTACTCCAGCAGGACTTGGCATTTTGAGTACCAAGTAGGTGTAGTGAGGGAACGCCATGAACTTGGTGATCGCTGGTCTGCCGAGGATGGCATGGTAGGAGGTTTCGAAGTCCGCAACCTCGAACTTGATGTACTCGGTGCAGTAGTTCTCCCTCGTCTCCCCGAAGGTAACTGGCAGGACCACTGAGCCAAGTGGAATAGCCGCGTTACTCGGGACGATGCCGTAAAAAGGCAACACACTCTTGGTAAGCATGTCAGTGATGTCGAGCTTCATCTTCTTCAAGGTCTTGGTGAAGAGGACATTGAGTCCGCTCCCGCCATCGATGAGTACCTTGTTGTGTTTGGAGCCCGCGACTACTGGTTTCAAGACCAGTGGGAAACGTCCTGGCTCAGAGAAGCTTGTCCATTGATCCACGCAGGAGAAGGTGATGGGTACCTCCGACCACCTTAGAGGTGTCGGTACCACTGGTTCAATGCTCAAGACTTCCCGTAGAGTGAGCTTTTGGGACCGCTTGGTGGGTAGTCCGCCGAACAGGACATTCACCGTCTTGTCAGGTTCCTGGAAGTCGCCATTGCCTTCGTCGACTTTTTTCTTGCCCTTCTTGTTGTGAGGAGGCCGTGGCTCGGGAATATCCTTGTGTGCTCGCCGGAGTTGGTAGCACTGATCGGTGGTGTGATTGCCATCCAGATGCCACGGGCACTTCTCTTTGAGCAAGTCTTTGAAGCCGCCGGAGGTCTTTTCGGAGTTGTCCTTCGCAGGGTGCTATATAGCCGCGACTGTGTTGTCTAGCTTGCGCTTGCGGTTAGGACCCGAGTAGTTGTTGTTGTGACCCCCTTGGTCTTTGTTGGTGTTGTTGCCGCCCGTGTTGTTCTTGTTCTTGCCGCGAATGGAGTCGTACTTGGAGTTCGCCTTGTCCTCTTCGTCGGCCCATGAGGTGATCATGTCCTTGAGCTTGGTGATGGAACTCGGGCGGCGGCGACCGAAGTCTTCGAAGGTGCGACGGTGGTAGAGCCCATCTTGGAAGAGGTCGATGACTTCTTTGTCGGTAACGTCGACTACGGTCGCGCGCTTGTCGAAAAAGCGTCGCATGTACTGGCGGAGCGTCTCGCCTTGTTCCTGTTTGACCATCGCCAGATCCATGCGGGTACCCGAGTGCCCCGTGGCGCCCATGACGTTGCTGGTGAACTGAGCCTTCAGCTCATCCCACTGGTCGATCGAGTTCTTGTCGAGTGACTCGAGCCAAGTCAGTAGAGCCTGATCCAGACAGAAGGGGAAGTAGAGGCACTTCGTGTCCTTGTTGCCACCAGCGTTTTCAATGGACAGGGCATAGCACCTGAGCCACTGAACTGGGTCTTGCTTCGCGTCGTACTTGGTGATTCCGAGAGGCTTGAATTTCTGGGGGAGAAGCAAATCGCGAAGTCGTGCAGAGTAGGCGGGGAAGCCGTCGCTGACTTCAGTAGCTTTCTTGGCGCGGCGGATCTTGTTGATCTTGTGGCGGGCGTCGTAGCCACCGTGAGTATAGCCGGTGGCGTGGCTGTTTGCGTGGCCTCGGCCTCCACGGTCGCCGCCGCCACCAGCTCTTCTGCCGCCGCCATAGGAGGAACTGCCACCACTGCTGCCCCCGCCGCCACCGCCCCCACCGCTGTGGCCACCATGCGAGGGTCCTCCCGTAGAGGCTCTAGAGCAGTTGGATATTGGTTGGTGTTCGCCACGGACACAGTTGCGTCCGCTATCTGCTGGGGTGCGGCTGCGACTAGTGGCTTCGTGGTTTCCAGCGGGAGTAACTCTATTGTTGACCTGCATGAAGTAGGCGTCCTCAGCAAGCTTGGCGATGACGTCACCTGCGTGATGCCCCTGGGCCTGCCGTGCTATCATGGTGATAGACATAAGGCATTGCTCAGGGGTAGTGTGCACCCAGTTGGCGACTTGATCCAGAGCCTCATTGAGGTTCCGGATGGGGAGAGCTTCCTGGAGGCGTCGGCGTCGATTGGCCCGCTTCCTGTTGCGGTCGCGCCGAGCATTCTTGTCTTCGGTAGTCTCATTGGGGGGTGCGTTGGCTGATTCCTCATCGTCCGAGATGTCGTCGAGGTATTGATCGGGCCGGCTTCCTGAGGTTCCAGTTTCCCCGGCCGCCATGAAGACTTCACGGTCAGGAGTGCAGAGGCCGGAGTCGGTAGTCGCCACCTCAGTGGGGGTGTGCTCGTCTTCATTTGGAGCCAGCGGGGTCCCCTCCTGGAAGGGGAGTGTCTCGAGGTAGGCAACGCAGCGCGAGTTGTCGTCAGTCAGGTCTGCGGGCTTGCAGTCGGGCCAGTAGACGAATCTGCCGGCGGGAGTAGATGTAATGACCAAGCCAGCGGCAGGGCCTGACAGCGGCTCCTCGGTTGCGTTGAGCTCGGACTCGGACTTGATTGGGTCCGAGCCAAAATCGAACTCATAGGAGGAGTCCGAGTTGTAGCCGGGCACGGCGTTGGAGTCCGAGGAGTACTCGGAGACAATCTCCTTGGCGGCCCGACGTGCGGCGAGGGCTTCCGCATGGGCCCTGCTGGAGTTGCAAAGGCCGTACGGGAAGTGCTCATGGAGGAGGACCGTTTCACACGATGGCTCAGGAGCCGGCTCGCATGATTCGATCCATGGTGACGTCGAGTTCGAGTTGGAGTCGGATCCAATCTCGAAGTCGGCGACTTGGTTGCAGAGCGAAAATTCGCCGAATTTTTCGACGAGTGGACCCGTGATGGCTTCGGGAAGCGTCACGAGTCCGGTCTCCGGGTCTGGGGTCATGGTGAGGTAGCGCTGGAACGATCCAGCGCCATCAGCGGGGCAGACCCAGGCGCCGAAGACGAAGGTGTCGCCACGGTTGAAAGCAGCAGTTGGCTTGATGATGATTGAAGCCGTCGAGTTCGCCATGAGATCTTCGGCGCGATCCCCTACCTGGCGCGCCAGCTGTCGGTGTTTTAACCCGGCAACCTACCAAGGGGAGTACCTAAGGTAGACGTTTGTGGCCTCGCTGAGATCGGGAACTCGAAGGAGAGACACACGGCACACAATTTAGACAGGTTCGGGCCGCTAGGTGCGTAATACCCTACGTCCTGTATGCTGTGTAGCTCTGGATTGATTGGGTGTGTTTACAAGATGATGCGGATGAAGAGATAGGGGTCCCTGCCTCGCCTTATATAGTCCGGGAGGCAGGGTTACAAGTCGGTTTGCCAGAGGAGTACTAGTCGTGTACGGCTAGGAGTACTCTACATGAATCCGGACATGTCTAGCTTCCTAACCAAGTACTAATCCTCTGTAAGCCTTGCGCTCCACGCCAGCAGGTGCCGTGTAGCCCAAGTCGGGTAGTCCCAGGGGCGCACGGAGTAGTCGGTCCCAGTACCCACCTGTGTAGTGGGCCCAGGGATGTCCGTACGACCACGCCCTAAGCATTGGGAGACGAGGCGTAGATTACCTACTCGCACGAGTAGTTTTCCGCCTCCGACCAGTTCAAGACTTGGACGTCAAGGCCGCAGGTACACGGGCCCCGTTCGGATCCGGTGATACCCAGGCGCGTGACTCGCCATGTGCCAACCTCCCCGCACTAGCCCACCCTGACCGGGTCGATCCTGTGTCAGAGGACGGATCCTCCTGCCGCTCCTCAGCAGGAGCAGTATGTATCGTACTACGGATGGCACGGGAAACGTTGTGCCACGAACGACACAGTGCGAGCCGTCACCTATCCCTCGATCGTCGTGGTGCAGGCTACTCCGTTCCCACGGTATCCAGAAAAGACAAGCCCCTGATCCACGGACAGGATCAGGATACGTACCCTGCCTCCTGTACCCGACTAACTACTCGAAGGGGGTGCGGGGGGCCCCGGGACGGCTGCTTGGGACGCACGACTCAGGAGAAATCAGCACCGTCACCTGGAGCACCAAAACAGTTCTTCGCCGCTGCTACCGCCTGACAGCCCGGCACACAGAAGGACACCTTACACTGTAGACCAGCTCACATACTCGATGTAACCGCCCTGAGCCTCTCCCTTGCGACTATAAAAGGGAAGGACAGAGGCACATACAAGAGACGTTCGTTTCCACCCCCACACACACTTAGTATCGATATCTCATCTCATACAAACACCGCAAGCACTCACACACTCACGTACGCAGACTCCTGCTACAAGAACCACTCACACACCAGGGACTTGGGCTCGATACCCTCTCCCAACTTGTTTGTACCCCCTACTACAAACTCCCGAGCATAAGGAACACTTCCTCTCAGACTGGACGTAGGGTGTTACTCTCCGAAGGCCCGAACCAGTTTAATCTCGAGTGTCCCCTGTGCTACCGTGCGGATCGGCACACACGTTCTTATAAATTTACTTGCCGGCGGTAACAAACCCCGACAGTTGGCGCGCCAGGTAGGGGTCTTCGCGTGTTTTCGACGTTGCATTTACGGTCCGCACGGCCCTCTCATCGTTTGCTTCGGAAGCCATCGCCAAAGCCACTGCTGATGGAGTCCCCCGTGGGATCGCCGGGTTCGCTCCAAGCTGGGCTCGAGATCCGCTTCGGGAGCCTAAACTTCCAAGCGACCGGAGACGGCTACCTCATGCGCCTCGTCAGCGAGACCACCGATGCACCCACGACAGCACTTGCTCCGACTGCTGCAGCACGCTCGCCCCGACGCAAGAGGCGCTCGGGCAAGCGCTCAAAGCAAGCCAAGGCGGATCGACGCAGGGCGGCGCGCGCCAACTCCCCTCCACGGGTCAAGACTGGCGTACCACCGGCCACCGACGCGGTGGAGGACTCCCTGCCGTCGGACTCGACGGAGCGCATGGCCAGGGAAAGTGCACCGAAGCCGTCTCCCTCTCAAGGGACATGCTACGTAGCAGCGTACTCCTCTTCGTCAAGCACGGACCTGGCCGTGTATGAGAACTACCCCAGCCATCACCTCCGGCGCAACATGGGGCTCCCGACGACCTCGTCCGACGAGCAGTACCTCGACTCCGACAGCTCGGACGACGCTCTGGGCTCAGAGTGGGATTACGTGGGGCTCTGGGACGCTGGCGCCCTCCGTTGTTTCCAGACGGCGGCGGACTACTGTTTCGGCTACTCTGATGACGGGGGTTATGACCCCTCATGCAAGTGCTTCGTCATTGGCAACGCCCCGGTAGTGCCAGCACCGGCCCACACCCTGGATGGGGCACTTCACTTCGAGAAGCTGTTGGAAGCTCTGTGCCCCAATCACGAGGGCCCAGTCAGGCACACCTTCAAGGACTGCAACCTGATGAAGTCCTACCTCACCGGCACGATGAAGAAACGAGACACTGCTCCGACCGGTGATGGAGGAAAGGACAAGGGCCCTGAAGAAGCTACTTACCCCCACGAAGATGGAGCTGTGATGATGATCTTCAGGGGTTCAGAGGCACGGCCACCAAGACACCAGGAGAAGCTAATCTGGCGAGAAGTTTACCAAGTTGAGCGCGCAACTCCGACATTCCTAAAGTGGTCGGAGACACCAGTCACATTCGACCGGCGTGATCACCCCGACCACGTCCCGCGACCAGGCAACTATCCGTTAGTTGTGTTGCCCTTATTCGGCACCAAGTGTGTGCACAAGGTTCTGATGGACGGAGGCAGCGGCCTCAACGTCATCTACATGTCGACCCTGGACGACATGGGGATCCCGCGGTCCCGACTGCGGCCGTCTACGACGCCTTTCCACAGGATCGTACCCGGGATGGAGGCGGTCCCCCTCGGGCAGATCGATCTGCCCGTCACGTTCGGAACTCCGAACAACTTCCGAAAGGAAACCCTCACCTTCAAAGTGGTAGGGTTCCCAGGGACGTATCACGCGATACTCGGAAGGCCAGCTTACACTAAGTTCATGGCCGTCCCCAACTACACGTACCTCAAGCTGAAGATGCCTGGCTTGAAGGGCATCATCACAGTGAGTACGGCTTTCCAGAACGTGTACGAATGCGATACTGAGTGCTTCCAGTTCGCTGAAGCACTGATCCGGTCTGAGAAGCTCTCCGCTGAGCCACCCTCCGAGGACCAAGAAATCCCCGAGTCGTCCAAGCGTGCAGACTTCTCTTTCGAGCTCGCCAAGGACGCCAAGGAGGTGCCCGTCTCCGACAATGGCCGCACACTCCGTATCAGGACGGTGCTCAGTTCCGACTAGGAAAGCGCGCTCGTCGACTTCCTCCGTGCGAATCTCGATGTGTTCACATGGAAACCCTCTGACATGCCAGGGATTCCAAGGGAGGTCGCTGCGCACAAGCTTAACATTAAGCCTGGCTCGAAGCCGATCAAGCAGCGTCTGCGCCGCTTCAATTCTGACAAGTGCAAGGCTATCGGCGAGAAGATCAAGAAGCTCATTAGTGCAGGGTTCATTCGTGAAGTCTACCACCCCGAGTGGTTAGCAAACCATGTACTTGTTAAGAAGAAGAATGGAAAATGGAGGATGTGCGTTGATTACACGAGCCTAAACAAGGCGTGTCCAAAAGATCCATTTCCTTTACCGCGCATAGATCAAGTAGTCGATTCAACAGCTGGGTGCGAAACCCTCTGTTTTCTTGACGCTTACTCGGGGTATCATCAGATCGCGATGGATCTGATCGACCAGCTCGCCACCTCATTCATCACCCCGTTTGGCGCGTACTGCTACGTTTCCATGCCTTTCGGGTTGAAGAATGCGGGAGCCACATTTCAGAGATGCATGCGTCGCATCTTTGGAGATCTCATCGGACGGCTAATCGAGGCCTATGTTGACGATATCGTAGTTAAGTCGAAGAAGGTGGGTGATCTGATCCCCGACCTCACCGCGGTCTTCGAGAAGCTGAGGGAGCACGGTGTGAAGCTGAATCCCGAGAAGTGTGTCTTGGGGTTCCCAGGGGCATGCTACTCGGCTTCGTCATGTCGGAGCGTGACATCGAAGCCAATCCTGAGAAGATCTCTGCGATCACAGGCATGGGACCCATCAAGAATCTGAAGGGAGTACAGCGCGTCACCGGATGCCTCGCTGCTCTCAGCAGGTTCATCGCTCGACTAGGCGAATGTAGTCTGCCGCTGTATAAGCTCATGAAGAAGTCGGAACAGTTTCAGTGGACGCCCGAAGCGCAGGAGGCACTCGATTCGCTCAACAAACTACTCGAGAGCCCACCTGTGCTCACTGCACCCACGGAGGGAGAGCCGATGCTACTATATATCACCACGACGACCCAGGTCGTGAGCGCAGCTTTAGTAGTCGAGCGAGACGAGCCCGGCAAGACGCAGAAAGTACAGCGCCCCGTCTACTTCGTGAGCGAAGTCCTCTACGACTCGAAGACATGATACCCACAAATCCAGAAACTGATCTACGCTGCCCTCATCACTAAGCGGAAGCTCCGGCATTATTTCGACTCACACTGCATCACGGTGGTGTCTAAGTACCCGCTTGGCGAAATCATACAGAGCCCAGAGGCGGAGGGAAGAATCGCCAAGTGGGCCCTCGAGTTGATGGGGCAGAATATCGAGTATGCGCCCCGCACCGCCATCAAGTCGTAGGCATTGGTTGACTTCGTCGCCGAATGGACGGAGATCCAAACGCCTCCGGCTCTCATCGAGCACGAGACGTGGCTCATGTACTTCGACAAATCCCTCATGAAGGAAGGAGCCGGAGTCGGACTCGTGTTCATCTCGCCTCTGGGCGTGCGAATGGAATATATGGTCCGATTACACTTCGCAGCCTCCAACAACGTCGCAGAGTACGAGGCGCTCATCAACGGTCTCTGGATCGCCCTCGAGCTAGGAATCTGACGCCTCGACGTCAGGGGAGATTCCGACCTGGTCGTGGGGCAGGTAATGAAGGAGAAAAACTGCATAAATCCGAAGATGGCTGCATACTGCCGGGCAGTGCGTGAGTTGGAGGACAAGTTTCACGGGCTCGAGCTCAATCATGTACTGTGCGAATACAACAAGGCGGCTAACACCCTCGCAAAGGCGGCGTCGAATCGGAAGCCCGTCCCACACGGGGTCTTCACCAGCGACCAGTACGAACCATCTGTTCGTTCCGAGGAAGACAAGGTGCCAAATCCGTCAACACAGGAGGTCATGGAGATCGACGGGGTGCAAGAGCCCAGCCTCGAGGACCCCGACTGGAGGATTCCGATCCTCGAATGGATGGTGGAAGGAAAATTGCCGCCCGAGAAGTAGACGGCTCGACGCATCGCTCACATGGCCAAGTCGTACAAACTGGTCGACGGCGAGCTCCATCGAAAGGGCGCCGAGGGCATACTCATGCGGTGCATCCTGGCCGACCAAGGTAAGGAACTGTTGCAAGAAATCCATGCGGGCACAAGCGGACATCACGCCGGTCCGAAGACCATTGTCGGAAAGGCATTCCGACAAGGTTTCTACTGGCCCACCGCGGTTGCCGACGCAACTCGGATCGTGCGCAGCTGCGAAGGCTGCCAGTTCTATGCGCGACAAACCCATCTCCCGGCACAGGCTTTGCAAACCATTCCTATCACCTGGCCCTTCACGGTCTGGGGGCTGGATATGGTTGGACCACTGAGAAAAGCACCCGGGGGCTACACCCACGTGCTCGTCGCCATCGACAAGTTCTCAAAGTGGATCAAGGCCAAGCCCATCACGAATGTCCGTTCTGAGGAGGCTGTTGCGTTCTTCACTGACATCATCTACCGGTTTGGGATCCCGAACTCCATCATCACCGACAACGGTACGCAGTTCACCGGCAAGAAATTCCTCAAGTTCTGCGACGACAACCACATCCGCATGGACTGGGCTACTATCAGCCACCCAAGGAACAATGGGCAAGTGGAGAGGGCCAACGACATGATATTGCAAGGTCTGAAGCCACGGATATTCAAGCGCCTCGAGAAGTTTCGGGCTACATGGGCCGCGGAGCTCCCATCCGTCCTGTGGAGCCTACGCACCACACCAAGTCGGGCTACTGGCTGCACGCCTTTCTCCCTTGTCCACGGGTCGGAGGCAATCCTCCCAACGGACATCGACTACGGCAACCCACGGGTTCAAGCCTACACTGAAGAAGGCAACCAAGTCACCCTTGAGAACGCTATCGAACAGTTAGATGAGGCGCGCAGCGTCGCCCTCCTCCACTCGGCACAGTACCAGCAGGCCCTACGTCGCTACCACGAGCGCAACATACGGGAGCGTGAGTTCCAAGTCGGTGACCTCGTCCTCCGACGAGTTCAAAGCAACGAGGGGCGACACAAGTTCTCACCTCCATGGGAGGGGCCGTTCATCGTTGACCAAGTGCTCCGTCCGGGAACCTTCAAGCTCAAGTACGAGGATGGCAAGGTCATCTCCAACGCCGGGAACATAGAGCAGCTACGCCGTTTTTACCCTTAAGTATTTACTTTGTTCTCGTCTTATGATAATGCAAGAGCAGGGGCATAGCCAGGATTCCAAGTTAGGGGGGCTAATCAGCCATAAGAGGGGCCAAACAACTCAAAATGGACTAATTTCACCATTTTTCACTAATTTTGATCTAATCTTTCACTAATTCTTCATCAATTGTTGAACCTTAGGGGGGGCCAGGCCCCTGCTCGCCCCCCCCCCCTTGGCTCCGCCCCTGTGCAAGAGCTCTGAGCTACTTTCTTTTTCATGAGATGATATCTTCCTCAAGCTTATGTTTTTACTCAAGCAAAATGTCTTTATGCTTGTCTCATCCCATAGGCAAGTCTCCGACTTGCCCATGGGCTCGGGGGCTACCCGGGGGTTACGACCCCCCTCCCCTGAGCGTTGTGAAACCTTTTTTTGATCAAAAACCGTCCATGGTTTCTCATATGATCGTTGCGGTACACTCACACTCCTTAAAGGGGGATGAACGATGACTCTAGCGGTTACGAACCTGCGCTCGTCCGGGCCCCTAGTACTTACGACCCCGCGGCTATGGTACAAAGACCCACAAGCAAAGTTTGTGACCTCAAGTTATCGATCACTCACCCTCTCGAAGGGATGCCAAGTAACCGCTTTTGTAAACTCCAAAGAGTTTTCTTGCTTGCAAAAAATGTATACGCATACCTAACCTTCTCTAGAGTACTTGGGGGCTGCCCGCCCAGGTAGTAACGCTTCTAAACTAAGCTCGGTCAAGTCGCCAGTCTCCTACGCCCTCACGGCTATGGAACAAGACACCGCCAGCGAAGTTTTACGTCGCACCGCCCGGGCTCACAGGTCCCCGAACTACTCGAGGAAAGGTCAACAAACAAACCAAATGCTTGAATTGAAATAAAAATGGGTGCTTAACCCACGAGCTTGCCATAAACACTTGGCCCACAAGTTTTTTACAAGCACGACTAAAAGCCTCGGCGAGGCGACTCTGTTTTTTCTTTACAGGCCCAGATCATGGAGGGCATGACCCATCATAACTTTGGTGAAGTCGATGGCACCTTCCTCAATGCCGTCGTACTACTCGTTGGTATAGCCCGGACACCATCCCTGGCCCAGCAACTCCCTGTCCAGGTTCGGGAAATGCGACAGGAAGATGGCCACCACCTTGTGGACGACGTCGCGAGCCGTATCCATCGACTGCTGGCGGGCTGTCGCAGCGGCCAGTTCCAAGCGATCCTTCATGGGGCCGGAAGGAACACCAAGGTCATCCATCGCCTTGATGACGGCCGCTCCCATCCTGTTGCGGATCGTCTCCAACTGCTTGATCTCGATCTTGGCCTCCGCGTGCGACTTCCGCTCCTACCCGAGCTCAGCCACGACCTCTGAAGGAAAAGAAAAAGTCCAATATCAGCGAAAGATATCTCAATCCAAAGAGGGTAGAAGGTGAAGGGGACACGGCTCTTACTATTGAGCTTCTCATTAGCCTCCTTGATCAGCTCCACTAGCTTCTGGTTCTCGACGAGGTGGGTGGTTGCGGCACTCTCGTGATCCGCAACCTGCATCTCCAAGTCGGCGTGAGCCACGCGGAGAGCTGTCCACCCCAAAAGGAAGATGATATCATGAATCAAAAAACCACACGGAAACAGAAAGCAGAGATAACAGGTCGTGAAGTACTCACTGATGATCTCATTCTCACGCTTTTTGGCGACTTCCTCGAGACGGCCCTTCTCAGTGGTGATGCTGCCAACTTGGGCCTCGAGTGTCGTCACCCTCTCACGAGCCGCCTGGAGGTCGGACTTGGCCCGGCCTGCCCTGGTGTTGAGCTCCGTCTTCTCCTGGTGGGCTGCGTGGGTAGCAGCCTCGGCATTGGAGCGCAGCTCCGCCGCTGCCTGCTCCGCCGTGGTCAGTCTTTCCTCCAGGGTGACCTTCTCCGCCTACATCGTGGCCGCGTGGTCTTCAGCAGCCTTCGTCCTCGCCTCAAGGGACGTGCGCTCAGTCATCCGGCCGACCTCGCTGTCCGCTGCTGCGAGACGGGTCGCTGCCAGCTGCGCCTCCAGCTGAATCTTCTCCGCGCAGAGTGCCTCAAAGGCTCATGCCTTGTCGTCGCAGGGCCCGACAAGCTCCTAAACCACACAAGAATTGCGCGGTTAAAAAGGAAGAAAAAACAAGCACGAGAGTCGAAGAGGAGGGAAAGAAGGACTCACCCTTGAAGCGGGGATCAAATCCCTGATCGCCCGCTCCGACTGGCGTAGCGCCAGCTCGCTCAGGCGCAGGCCGCGCTCTAGACGGTGATGGGCCGCCAGCTCCGCGTCGCTGTTGATGTCCAAGCCAACTGAGGCCTGGACTGGCAAGAGGGACACCAGCCAGAGCGGCGGGACCTCCATCTCCTTCTCCTCCTCCCCTGCAGTCGAGGTGGTCGGCCTCTGCTCCCTCGAGCTCTCCCCGACTTCCACGATCGGGGGTGGCATCTGCTCGTCCACCGTCGCGATGGGAGAGACAACCGGAAAAGGCGATGCCGGGATGATGATCACCTCCGTAGGGGCGGCGTCCGATGCGGCGACCGACAAAATGGGGACGATCCCCTCGGTCACCACGATCGCCGCCGCGGCAGAAGTCTCCTCGGAGTCGGGGTTGGGCGCCTCCACCTCCTCAATAGTATTCCCTATTCCCCCACCGACTTGGGGGCTTGGGTCTCCATCTCCGCATCCGCCGCGGCGCTCCCCGCTCCCCCAACCACTCGAGGGCTGGGGTCTCGGAGTCCGCGACGGCAGCAGCCGTCCCCTCCAGCGACTCGGGGGCTGGCCGCTCGACGTGGGCATCATTGCCCGTCCCTGTCAACGACTCGGGGGCCGGCTGTTCCTCATCACCCGCCCGCGCCTCGGGAGCAGGACCCTCCTGATCCCGCTCCTGGGCCCTAGACAGGCACCTCGCTAACTCGGCCGCGTGGGCCGAGAGCGCTTCCTCCGTGGAGGCCTCGCCCCCCAAACCCATCGTCCCCATGGACAGGTCGTTGCGAGCCGGGCTCGCAGTTCCTTGTGGGGGGATTGTCATCACCTAGGTCCTGGACCCATCTGTTTCGTCAACCGCCGCCCCCGACTGAAGGGAGGACGGCGGATCGCTCGACGACGACGTGTCTCTGACCACCTGGGCAGGGCGGCGCAAGGCCTTGACAGGCGCCGGCCTCATAGTACGGCGATCGGGCACCCTGAAACGAGAAGGGTGTCACGACGACAAGCAACAAGGCGTAATCGCTATGAACACAAAGCAAAAACTGAAAGGTTGCAACTCGGAGCTCACCTCTCGGCGACACGACGGGGCCGCTTGGAGCCAATCCTTGGATTGGGCGGAGACACCGCCCTCTTGCTCCCTGCCGACGGAGCGGATGTCGGAGAAGGGGTCAACCCACCCCTGGCAACGACGACCGACGCGAGACGCCACTGGGTCAGGGCCAACCCCCCGCTCTGGGCTGCAGGTGGAGGGAAGGCCGCCGGCACGCTTCGTGGCTCCCGTGATGGACGCGCTGAGGGCGAATGAGACCTCTGGCGCGAGGAGTGGCGACACGAGGTGTCGCGCCTCGACTCGTGGCGGCCCGGGTCGCCGCGCCGCGGAGAGCTCCTACCCCTCTCGCGGTGGTCCCGCCGAGAAGCATGGCTGCTTGTTCCAGGCTGGCCAACCCGAGAGGAGGGGGATGGCGCCTGTCGGCTCGAGCTAGCGCTGGCCGCAGCCGGGGCGGGAACCGATCCGCCGCGTGGCTGCGAGGACAGCGCCGCCTCGTCGTCGTCGGTCCACTCAAACTCGGAATCGGCCTCGTCCGTGTTCGGCGACGCTGATGAGGGGTCCTCGTCGTCGGAAACGTCAGCCTCCCCGTTGCGCCGACGCGAGGCGCGGCCGTCGTTCCTCGACCACTTCTCGACCTCTTTCTACTGGTGGGCCCTCTTGCGCTCCCCACGCCGCTACTGCCGCGCGGCAGTCTCTCGAGTGAGCGTCCGGTCCTCTTCCAGCAGAGGACGAGATGGGAGGATGCGCACGTCCCTCATCTGCGCAAACACAAGACAATTACCACCCACAATCACAAAAGACGAATCGAAAAGAAGTCGGGGGAAGGCGTACCAGGCCCGCAGTGATCGGGGAAGGAAGCATCGGCAACATGTCTGGCGGTGGCCAGAACAGATAGGCGACCCCAGTGGCCTGGGTCACCCGGCGCTAAATCTCGTCCAGCGAAGGCAGGGGATGAGCGGTCACGGTCCCCTCAAAAGGAGCCCGGTCGTCCGTCATCTCACAGAGGCGCAGCACACGACGACGGAGTGGGACAATCCCCCGGGCATGGTAACCACCAATTAGGGTGATGAAGTTCACCCCACCGCCGCAGAGTATCTCGAGGGCAGCGAGGGCGCTATTGAGGAACCGGGGACGATCTTTCTTCTCCGGTCCGTAGCTCCACTTCGTTGGCGCCCGATCGTACCAGCAGTTGGTGAACTCCGGCAGCGGGTTCTCGAGATCGTTCTTGAGGTAGAACCAATCTCGGTGCCACCCGCTGTTGGAGGATGTCAGATAGGAAGGGATGTACTCGTCCATCCTTCCCTGTTTCCCCCGGAGGCTGGCGCACCCTATGACCGTCGCGGTGCCGTCATCCTTGACACAGACGAACTCCTAAAAGTATCGGAACAGGTCCCAATGGGCTCCCTGTCCCAGGTACCCTTCACACAAGGCTTCGAACACCGCCATCTGCTGGACGCCATTCGGGTTGAGATTGTGGAGCTCCAAACCGTACTTTTCGAGGACGGCGTGGAGGAACCGTCCCGCCGGGACGGAGAAGCCTCGCTCGTGGAACACCACGAACGATACTACGTACCCCGCCGGGGGCCGGGGGCTGCTCTCCAGCCCAGGCACCTTCCACTCTACCGCTTCGGTCAGCGGCGGCAGCATGCCGTCGGTGGCGAGGTGGTCGAGCTTGGACCAGGTCACCGTCGAGGAAGACCAGTTCGACATCACGTCGACTATGGTGGCAGCGGTGGGTGGTTCCGGTTTGTGTGAGAAGGCGGGGAGCTCTGTAGCTTGCGCGCGGCGAGTATGGGAGCAAAGGCAAGAAGCGGCGGCGGAGGAAAGCACAAGGAAGCGGAAGGGGAAACGTTTGGCCGGCGGCCGCGGTCTATGAAGGGGGGAAATGATTATTCCCCCCCCCCCCGTAGTTAATGCCCAGGCCGCCTCGGGCCACGTCCTCCATCCGCCGAAGCGTCGCCCGTCAAAAGGCGCGCCCCACTACTGCCAGCCGCCCACGACCGTGCCACCACGTCACGCGAAGTGGGGCCCGAAAATCTCGCGACCAGTGTGAGATCTCCGCCAGTTACCCCACGACGCGCACCACACAAGCTACAAATCTCTGACTTGTCCAAGAATCCAGCATTTAACCCCACGCACAAGTCTCCGACTTGTCTGTGACCTCGGGGGCTACAACCCGCGGGTCCGCTCGTGCGTCCCCGCCGGAGAAAACACAACAAATCTCCTCGTCTCCATGACAGTTGATCCTGGGAGCGAGTCTCCGACTCCCTCACCAGGCTCGGGGGCTACTGACGAGGCCATGGACCAGGGCCCACCAAGACCCCTAAAAAACGCAGTACGGACCCACGTACGGCATGCTCCGACAGCTAGTACAATGAGTATTACATTGCCCGAGCACGTGAGGGCCCGTACGACCAGTTTCCGCCATGGGCCAGAAGGCAGGCAGCCCACGGCCGCCCGCACCCTCTCCCCTGAGTACGTGGAGGCCCGTACGACAAGTTTTCACCTCCACTCCCGACTACTCGCTCGCACGAGTAGTTTCCGCCTCGCGACTACGACTACTCGTTCGCACGAGTAGTTTCCATCGCCGGTCCGCGCAGGCTTCGCGGGGAAGGCGCGGGGCGCGAGGCCCCACCAAATCGAGATCACGGGATCTCCGCGCACACCTCCCCGTGCATCGCCACGTGTCCGCACCACCGCAGCACTCCGCCCGGGCCCGTCCGATTCGATGTCAGGGGACGGATTCGTCAAACCCTGCCACGAACAGCACAGTAGCCATCGTACTGCAAATGGCGTCAGGAATGCTGGGCAGCATACGGTACAGTACGCGCTACACCCTATGCATTGGGAGACGAGTAGTAGATTACCTACTCGCACGAGTAGTTTTCCGCCTCCGACCAGTTCAAGACTTGGCCGTCAGGGCCACAGGTACACGGGCCCCGTTGGGATCCCGTGATACCTAGGCGCACGACTCGCCACGTGCCAACCTCCCCGCACTGGACTGCCCTGACCGGGTCGATCCTGTGTCAGAGGACGGATCCTTCTACCGCTCCTCAGCAGGAGCGGTACGTATCGTACTACGGATGGCTCGGGAAACGTTGTGCCACGAACGGCACAGTGCGAGCCGTCACCTATCCCTCGATCGTCGTGGTGCAGGCTACTCCGTTTCTACGGTATCCAGAAAAGACAAGCCCCTAATCCACTGACGGGATCAGGATACATACCCTGCCTCCTGTACCCGACTAACTACTCAGAGGGGGGTGCGGGGGGCCCCGGGACGGCAGCTTGGGACGCACGACTCAGGAGAAATCAGCACCGTCACCTGGAGCACCAAAATAGTTCTTCGCCGCTGCTGCCGGCTGACAGCCCGGCACACAGAAGGACACCTTACACTGTAGACCAGCTCACATACTCGATGTAACCGCCCTGAGCCTCTCCCTTGCGACTATAAAAGGGAAGGACAGAGGCACATACAAGAGACGTTCGTTTCCACCCCCACACGCACTTAGTATCGATATCTCATCTCATACAAACACCGCAAGCACTCACACATTCACGTACGCAGACTCCTGCTACAAGAACCACTCACACACCAGGGACTTGGGCTCGATACCCTCTCCCGACTTGTTTGTACCCCCTACTACAAACTCCCGAGCATAAGGAACACTTCCTCTCAGACTGGACGTAGGGTGTTACTCTCCGGAGGCCCGAACCAGTATAATCTCGAGTGTTGCCTGTGCTACCGTGCGGATCGGCACACGCGTTCTTATAAATTTACTTGCCGGCAGTAACAAACCTCGACACTGTACCTGCAATATTAGGCCAAGAGTCAGTCCACACAATGTTGTCAATCACTCATCACCAAGGAGCGACCATCCACCGGTCCTCGTACCACACAGGACCTCACCAAGGTCGGACTCCGGAGCGCGGCGGTTTAGCACTAGACCGGTTGGACTGGTGGGTCTGACCGGTGTGGAGGACCAGTCTGACCGGTGGGTCTCGTGGGCGTCCGAAAGCTTCGAAGCGGAGGACACGTGGTGTGATCGCAAGGCTTGCGTGGAGTTGAAGCGGCTTGCGGTCGACAAGCGTCCGTCCGATGAGATCTCGACCAAAACTTCCCAAAGTACCCTTGGTGGGTGTGTATCTTCTTTTGTGTTGTAGGGGTAGTTTGGTCATTCGGTGCCCTCCATATATACTTACTTGAGTGGGAGATGGCAGCCAACTCTTGGAACCCTAGACCATTTGCTCTTCTCTTTTTCCTAGTTTTCCTTAGGCTAGCATGAGAGCTTCATGTTGCATCTAGAGAGAGGGATGGATGTTCGACCGATGTGCTAGACCTTGTATGAACCCTTCATGGTATGTATAGAAGGTTCGGCGTGGTTCCTCAAGTGCTCTAGTTGTCTCTCCCGTTTTTCCTTTTCAGTGATTTTCGAAGCCCTTTTCTTTGGATTTTTGTGGAGTGATTTTTGTGGAGTTTTCCCTCAAGATTTGTTGGTGGATTCACTCATGAGGTTGTTGTACCTCTTTTCTTGGTGATTTGTCCCCTCCAAATCTGTGGAAAGGCTTTTGATTTTGAGGTTTTCAGAGTTCCTTGTGTTCTTGCGGTTGGAGCACAAGATTTGCGATTCCTCCTTTTCTAGAGAGATTTGGGGCTTGTGCTTCGAGCTAGAGTTCACCCATGAGGTGTTCCTACCTTCCCTAAAGTTTCTCTTGAATTCGTGGAGCGAATCGGGAGATCGGGCGAGGTGAATCAAGGAGTTGACCCGTTGGTGGAGTTCTTCCTGAGCTTCCCAGGCCAGACCGGTCTGACCAGTGCCTTTGTCACACTTGATTTCCGAAGAGAAACCAAATGCATCTCATATGTGCGCCAGGATCAATTTACACACATACGATAGACAAAAAAGTGTAATATCAAGAATAATAATCAAAACGTACAAGAGTTAAACCATTACATTATTACACTCATGCGATGGACTCGAAGGTCCGATAAAACAAAGAAAACGGTAACTAGACGAACAACTTCGTCTTCAGCTTCCACAGGCACATGACTGGGGGATCGCATGCCTCAGAACTCCTCGAAGTCGCTGAAGTACCCCTCACCACTGTTCTCCTCTGAACAGCGGTAAGCAAGGGTGAGCACACTTATGGTTGGAGCTCAGCAAGTGGGGGAAGAGTATGCAAGGTTGACAAGGATAGGCTAGAGGTTTACAGCGGTTAGCATTTTAATGTTGGTCAAGTTTTGTTAGCAAGACTATTACTAAGTGTACAAACGGTAACTAGACGAACAACTTCGTCTTCAGCTTCCACAGGCACATGACTGGGGGATCGCATGCCTCAGAACTCCTCGAAGTCGCTGAAGTACCCCTCACCACTGTTCTCCTCTGAACAGCGGTAAGCAAGGGTGAGCACACTTATGGTTGGAGCTCAGCAAGTGGGGGAAGAGTATGCAAGGTTGACAAGGATAGGCTAGAGGTTTACAGCGGTTAGCATTTTAATGTTGGTCAAGTTTTGTTAGCAAGACTATTACTAAGTGTAAGTTTATACCAACCCCAAAATTAAGCATTTGAAACATTATCCAAAACCATATGAAGCCACAATTTGAATTCATCTTCAAGTTTAATTATCATGTGAGGGTCCAAGCCGCTCTTAACCGTGAGCACGACAGATCGATCAGTTTTCACTCTGCAGAGGTTGTACACTTTACCCACAACTCGTGTTCCCCATGTTGCCCGGGTAAGCTAGACCCTTAAACACTTCCTAGGTGAGTGGCTAGGGGTCCACTACGAAGCCTTTACAAAGGCATGCAAAAGACCAACAACCCGCATAGTTACAGATCAGGGTGGACCATAACCCTCCCTAGTGGTCGCCACCTTAGCAAAGGCTGCTACCCCAAAAGGACCGGGCTATACCCCTGCAACCCCGACCCCCCTCTGCTCCTTTCGGATAAGGTCATCAATACATTCACACACCTAATTAATTGGCTAAGCCAGAGCCATGTGGACAGTGGTTGTACTATTTTCTTGGGTGGTTCTCCATATTCCAATTAAATCATAGTGTTCTTGTGTTAAACAAAACCATCATCACCTAAGCATGAAAGTCTTTATCATAAAACCACTTCTAACCAACCCATGTAAAGCAACTAAGCAATTATCTACCCAAAACATTTATTAAAAAAAGGGTTGTTCAAGGTGATAGGGGTAAAGCTCTAGTCATGTCCTTAACAAGGTGATTTCCCATCAATTTATGCATAGCAACAAATAAAAGTAAATATTATTTAGTATGCAGTTATTTAGGACAAAGAGGAAAATGCAGAGGGGGAAGTCCACTTGCCTTCCTCTACAAACTGGGAATCCTCTTCTTCAAAGAAAGGTTCTTCTTGATCTTCTCTGACAGGTTGCTCAGTTGAAACAGGCACGAGATCTACGCACAAGCATGAGCATATAATAAATAAATAAAACAGTACACCAAACAATGCTATATGCTAAGAACACACTGACACGATCATTTTGATATATTATACGCGAAAAACGGAGTTAAAACATGAAAGATATGATTAAAACAAAAGTCAGGGGCCTTTCTGTAAGAAAACTAGGCTCTCTGGGCTTATTTGAAAGAAACGAGGGACCTAAAACATAATTAAACATAAAAACAGGAGGTCTAACTTGCAAAAAGGTGAAGATGGACTGCGGGAGATAAAAACCTAAGAAGCCAGGGGCTAAACCGTAAAAAGAAGGACCTAATTGTAAGGGTCTTTGATGGTGGAAGGACCGGCTTGCGAAACGGTGAAAGTGCAGGGGCTCTTTAACAAAAATGCCAGCGCTGACCATTATGTCCGGGTTGACTCGCGCGGGCTGGCGGATCTGAACCACACGATCGAGATCAGACGGCCCACGTGGCGTGCAGGCAAGGTGCGGCGGCGGGGATCGCCGGAGACGGCGTCGGGCTTGCCGGCGCAGCCCTAGATCGCGCTACGAGGCACCATTTCGTGCGCGGGCGGGCTCTACGCGTAGCTGAGATGCACGCGCATGCAACCGAGCCATCAAGGAGGGGGTCCCGGCGACCATGACGCCGTGCGCCAGAAGGGGGCGGCGCTGTCCTTGCCGGAGTGCGGGCGCCGGTGCTGCGGCACGCACGCAGGGGAAAAACGGCCGGGAAGATGATGCTCACCACGTGAGGAAGAGCCGGGCGAGTTCACGAGCGGAGGAGAGGCGACAGTGAGGAAGCTCGTCGACGGCGGCGAGCTCGGGCGGCGCTCCGGCAGAAGAAGACGGGGTGCGGCTCGGTCCAGCGACGAGGATGTGCTCCTGGAGCAGAGAGAGAGCTCGGTGAGCTTCGTGCACAAAGAAGAAGAAGGGAGTGGGCAGGGTACACCACCGTCGATGTTTACTCCGGCGGTAGCGAAAAGCAGAGGCGGCGGCGCTGCGCGAGAGCGGAGGGGAGTGTAAGTGTGAGGGGGCGTGTCTGAGCAAAGGGGTGAAGCAGGAGCTCGTGCTCGGTTTACATAGAGCAAGAGAGGGGGAGGGGAAGCGGGAGGAGCTCCGGCGGCGGCGGTAATTGCCATCAATGGCCGGCGGCTCACTAGGGGTGTTATGGTGGCAAGATGAAGGAGAAACAGAAGGGGGAAATGATGGCGGCGTGGACTACGGGCTTAATGGCCCTTAATTGTGGCACTTGAAAGCAAAAGGGGGAGGCGGGAAGGCGCGGGAGCGGGCGGCGGAGACTGCGGCGGTGATGCAGGGGAGTGGGGCGGGGGAGAAGACGATGCCGACACGCGGGCCTGGCGCGTCAGCGAGTGTGAGAGAGAGGAGGAAGATGGGCCGCGGGCGGGAGTTGGGCCAGAGCGGGCCGAAAGGGAAGGAAGGGAGGGAGTTTGAGGTTTGTTTTTTTTGTTTTTTTCTTTTTCAAACCTTTTATTCAAATCTTTTTCAAACTCAAACACTTTTCAAACTTTTCCAAGTTTTCAAATTATTTTAAAAACTTTTAAAACTTCACACCATCATTCATAAACACCATGCAAAGACAAATGATGATGCACATGCACTTGTTGATTCTAAATTATTTAAATTAAATTTAATTACTTTAGAGCCCAAATTAATTAGCAAAAATTAATTAAGTCCTTAAGACTAATCCTAGTACACTATGTTGCTTAAGGTAATTTTAGTGATGGAATTTTAGGGTGTTACAAATCCTACCCCCTTAAAGAGAATCTCGTCCCGAGATTCAGAAGGATTAGAGAACAGCTGAGGAAAATCTTCCATGAGTTCATCCTCTCTTTCCCAAGTTGCCTCTTCCTCTGTATAATGACTCCATTGCACTTTACACATCTTGATAACCTTGCTCCGAGTAACCCTTTCTGAGGTATCCAAGATTTTGATAGGATATTCTTTATAAGTCAAATCTTTTTCCATCTCAATATCTTCCAACTGTACCGGTTCTATTCTGACCTCACTTGTGCACTACTTTAATTGTGACACGTGAAATACGTCATGAACTCCCGACAACTGTGTTGGCAATTCCAACTGATAAGCTACCTCTCCTCTCCTTTCCAAGATCCGAAAAGGTCCAATAAAACAAGGTGACAACTTTCCTCTGACATTAAACCTTCGCAGACCTCGGATAGGTGACACTCTAAGATATGCATAATCACCCACTTCAAATCCTACTTCTCTTCTACGAGGATCAGCATAACTCTTCTGTCGTGACTGTGCAGCTTTGAGATTTTCTCGAATTATCTCAACTTGCTTTTCAGCTTCTCTTATGCTGTCTGGTCCAAAGAGTTGACTCTCTCCAGTTTGATTCCAGAACAAAGGTGTTCTGCATTTTCTCCCGTACAAAGCTTCAAAAGGTGCCATTTTTATGCTAGACTGATAGCTGTAATTATAAGCAAACTCTGCATAAGGCAAACTCTTGTCCCAACTACCTCCATGCTTCAAAACACAAGCTCTTAACATATCCTCTAAGATCTGATTTGTTCTTTCTGTTTGTCCATCTGTTTGAGGATAATATGCTGAACTAAAATTTAGCTTTGTATCCATTGACTCATGCAACTTCTGCCAAAAACGTGAGGTGAATTGAGTGCCTCGATCTGATACTATCTTCTTCGGAACACCGTGTAAACACACTATTCTTGAATTGTATAGCTCTGCTAACTTAACCACAGTGTATGTCGTCTTCACCGGTATAAAATGTGCAACCTTGGTCAACCTATCCACAATAACCCATATAGAGTCATACCCATCACGAGTACGAGGTAAACCCACAATGAAATCCATACCAATTTCTTCCCATTTCCACTCGGGTATTTTCAAAGGTTGAAGCAATCCTGCTGGTCTTTGATACTCGGCTTTTACTCTTTGACATGTGTCACATAAAGCTACGTGAGCTGCTACATCCTTTTTCATCCTGTACCACCAATATCTTTCTTTTAAATCTTGGTACATCTTAGTACTTCCAGGATGAATAGAATAAGCTGAGTCGTGTGCTTCCTTTAATATGGTCTCACGCAATTCTTTAATCTCGGGCACACAAATTCTATTCTTGAACCACACCGTTCCTTGTTCATCTTCCCTGAATTCTGGAACTTGACCCAACTTTATCAATTTCTTGTACTCCATAATCTTTTCATCTGCCAACTGCCCTTTTCTAATCTCATGCTCAAGTGTTGATTCAATCTCTAACGTTAAGGTCTCATTCTGAGCAACAATTCCCAAATTAAGTTGTGCCATCTCCCAACATAACTCCTGAGGCATCAACCGACCTATCAGCATATTGGCCTAATTCTTCCGACTGAATGCGTCTGCTACAACGTTCGCTTTCCCAGGATGACATTGAATATCCAGGTCATAATCCTTGATTAATTCTAACCATCTTCGTTGTCTTAGATTAAGATCCTTCTGTGTAAAGATATACTTCAGACTTTTATGGTCGGTGAAAATCTGACACTTATTTCCAATCATATAATGCCTCCAGATTTTGAGAGCATGCACAACTGCAACTAGCTCGAGATCATGGGTAGGATAATTTTGCTCATGTTTTCTTAATTGTCTCGAAGCATATGCTACGACCTTTCCTTCCTGCATCAACACACAACCTAGTCCTTGCCGAGAAGCATCACAACACACATCAAATCCTTTGTGAATATCCGGCATTATCAGCACAGGAGCTGTGGTCAATCTCTTTTTCAATTCTTCAAAGCTGGCTTGACACTTGTCATCCCACTTAAACTCTTTACCCTTCTCTAGTAACGTTGTAAGAGGTTTCACAATCTTCGAGAATCCCGCGATAAACCTGCGATAGTATCCTGCAAGTCCAAGGAAACTTCTGATCTCCAGTACATTCTTAGGCGGACTCCAGTTCAACACATCCCGGACTTTACTTGGATCCACTGCAATTCCACCATCAGTGATAATGTGTCCAAGAAAAGAGACCTCCTTTAACCAGAAATCACACTTGCTAACCTTGTCATAAAGTTGATGTTCCTAAAGCTTCTGCAACACGAGTCTCAAGTGTTCTTCATGTTCTTCCTCACTCCAAGAAAATACCAGAATGTCATCAATAAATACCATGACAAACTTGTCTAGATACTCCATAAACACTTTGTTCATCAAGTACATGAAGTATGCTGGAGCATTGGTCAAGCCAAACGACATCACGGTGAACTCATACAATCCATACCTAGACGTGAATGTCGTCTTCGGAATATCCTCCATCCGAATTTTCAACTGATGGTAACCCGATCAGAGATCTATCTTTGAGAAAACTTTTGCTCCTCTCATTTGATCAAACAAATCCTCGATCCGGGGTAAAGGGTATTTATTTTTAATGGTAACTTCATTAAGAGATCGATAATCTATACACAACCTCCTAGATCCATCCTTTTTATCCACGAAGAGAGTGGGGGCTCCACATGGTGAAGAACTAGGATGGATAAACCCTTTACTGAGTAATTCTTCTATTTGTTTCCTTAGTTTAGCTAAGTCTTTAACATCCATTCTATATGGTCTTTTTGATATAGGAGCAGTACCAGGTATAAGTTCAATACTGAATTCAATGTCACGGTCAGGTGGCATACCTGGTAAATCATCCGGAAACACATCAGGATACTCATTTACTACTTTTATGTCTTCCAAGGCTTTGCCTTCAGCTGAATTCACGGTGCCACTTTTGGATGAGGGGGTACCCATATATTCTATTCTTTCTCCTTGCGGACTAGTTAACAACACTGACTTCTTACGGCACTGTATAACTCCATCCCATCTCTGTAACCAATCCATACCTAAGATCACATCTATTCCCCATGACTTTAAGACTACTATATTAGCCAGAAAGTCTACTCCCATGATATTAATATTCACTTGTGGGCATATATGACCGGTTCTCATTTCACCTCCCGGGGAACTAACTATCAATGGTGTCTTCATAGGACTCATAGGTATGTTATGTTTTGCCACAAATTGATCAGTAACAAATGAATGCGATACTCCCGAATCAAATAAAACTGTAGCAGGTATAGAATTGACGGGAAACGTACCCAGTACAACGCCGGATTCATTCTGGGCTTGCTCCACTGATACATGATTCACTCGGCCACGCATATAGTTCTGCTGGCCTCTCTTGTTTGGAGCTTGTGGAGTGCGAGGCTGAGACGATGACTGACCAGGCCTCTGGCCATTGTCCTTCTGAGGAGTCTGCATCCCTCTCTTGGGACAATTGTTGGCATAATGTCCCAACTCACCACACTTGAAACATCCACTAGGCTGGACAGGAGTGGTGTTTCTGACAGGTGCCCCAGAACCATTGTTAGAGCGATTCTGTTGAGGAGTAGGTGTTCGTGGTGTCTGCGGGTTGAAGCGCTGCGGTTGGAACAAACGCTGCAACTGCAAGTTCTGAGGATATTTCCCTCCTTGACCACCAAAACGATACTGGGAAGAGCCTTGCTGTGAACTGTAGCAGGGACGGGTGTTACTGCTGGATTGCCCATGAGATTGGAACTTGCGTTTTTGCTCACCCAATTCCTTCCTCTTACTCTCCAGTCCAATAGCTTTATTGAGCAATGTCTGGAAATCAGGGAATGTATGGCTCTGTAGTTGATAGTTAAGTGGCCCAATCAAGCCATCCAGGAACCTTTCCTGCCTCTTGGGATCAGTGTTGACTTCATCAAGAGCATAACAGGACAAGTGAGTGAACTTGTCGAGATACTTTGTGACAAACATATTCCCTTGCTTCAGTGCAAGAAATTCCTTCTGCTTAAGTTTTATCACTCCTGAAGGAATGTGATATGTACGAAAGTTATCCCGGAACTCCTGCCAAGTAATATTGTTTCTAGTAGGATGTGCAGTCGAATACGCATCCCACCAATCACCAGCTTGCCCTGTCAGTCTGCCCGCAGCATACAGGACCATCTCTCGGTCGGTGCATTGAACGATCTCAAGCTTTTTAGTAATCATCTTCAGCCAGTCATCGGCATCCAACGGATCAGTGGAGTGAGAGTAGGTGGGAGGGTTGTGGCTCATAAACTCCCTATGCTTGTCCCTCGGTTGTGGGTGAGGTGGGGGAGGTGGTACTGGTTGGTTTTGTTGAGCTTGTAGGTTCTGGACTGTGGCAGTGAGGTTCTACAGTAGCTGGGTTTGAGTGGTAAGGAATTGCAGCATAGCCGGATCCATTTGATTAAGTGGTGGAGGTGGAGGTGCTTGAGCTTGTTGATTGGCTATGTGAGCACGAATCACTGGCGGAATGTCTTGACCTCCTCCTGACCTGGTTTGTACCATCTGATTGTTAGAGAAATATATTTCAGATAAGCACATGATAGCGATGCATGAAGAGTAAACTCAATGGATAAGGATGCTTGAACTTTTAATTTGAACAGATTCTGTTAGTCTCAATAAATCATGTGTAACTCCCAGTGATGTTGTCCATAAATTATGAAAATTTATCATAATATGTAGTATGAAATTTCTAAGCCAACCCAACTGGTTTCATCTCAATTGGAGATCTATAACTTGAGATATAAATTAAACAAGATCATTGTGTCAGCAGAGTTTTACAGTTTCTGATATGCCCAAAGTTTTGTACATAACTCCATGAATACTTATTCTTTACTGCTGAATTTTTTTACCAGAAATTTGCCCATAAAATTTGTGAACTAACCCAACTGGTTTCACATCAAACGGAGTTCTGTAGCTCAAGATAAAATTCAAACTTGACTGCTGTGACAGAGAGCTGCGTGAACAGATTTTGTATCATCCGAATGTGATTAAGGAACAACATAGATAAGGATAACCCAACCCTTCATTAACTAAATGATTTTTGTTCTCGTCGCATTGTGGACATCACTCCACAATACAACACACTCAAACAAAGAACCAAAACAAACATGTTTGCATGCAACAACCATTATTACAAGACTCGTTCTCGCAGGAACGCTCTATCGATAACAAAAGTAAAGGTGGGTCTCCTAATCTCCTAATCCTGCTGCACGCTGGTAGTGGCCTCATCAGATCCGTAGCGAGTCCTCTTGCGAGGTGGAGACTCTGGAGGACAGAAGGGTGCTTCCTCCTCTGGAGGTCATCGCCCAGCAACCTGCGCCTCAAGCTGAGCAATCCGAGCCTGAGCCCTTTGAAGCTGATCGTGGAGACGATCCACCTCGTCGTATGAACCCTCCAAGTCTGTGTTGAGTGCAGAAGCAACACGGGCCAAGATGTCCATGCGACCATCCCTGTTATTCCCCACGGGAACAACGGTGTTTGCGCTGCCTCTCGGACGGCTGAGGACGTGGCGGAAGTTGGAGTCATGCAACCGCTCTCGGTACCTGTGACTGATAGACCACACGGCCCTCCTTGTTGCATCATTAACCGAAGCAGCCTGCACTGACGTAGGAGCCGAACTGAAGTGCGAAGAGTGAAAGGTGTGCCTGATACCTCCACGAAGAGGTACACGGATGTGAACCTCAGTAGTGTAGTAATCCTCCATACCAGGCTCTGAATAATGCTTGGTAACATAGAGGGGCCTCTCCGTGAAATCCAGGTGCTGTAGGGTCTCCTCCAGTAGGACAACAAAATGTCCATCATCCTCAACAGTATGGTGGTAGTGGTATGTCGCTCCATGAAAGCGAGGGTCATCATCCACCTGATTATCATTCACAGCACTATTGTCATCCTCGTGCCCATCAACGTCAACCTCCTCATCTTTATTCTCGTTGTTGCCATCACTGCCATCATCATCATCACCATCTTCACCACCACTACTATCTCCACTGTTGTCATTGCTGTTGTCATCCCCGGAATCATCCGGGTCCCCACCAGCAGCCTCCTGTGCGGGGGCATCCTGCACAAGATCCGCTGGCGGTGACGGAGGAGCATCAGGGGTAGGACCAGCTGGAGGTATCACCATGTCGCCATCAGCATCCACAACCAAGTAGGTGCCATCATACAGCTGTGGCTGCCCACGGTGATCTTCAACATCATCCTCAAGAATCCTCTCTTCTGGATCTTCCTCAACCTGATCTTCCATCTGAATCTCAGGCTGCTCCACTGGCTCAACAAGTGGGTAGCGGGGTGCCAGCTGACCAGTGGGGACACGGCCTCTGGTGCTCTTGCGTGCGGTGTTCTTGGTCATGGCCGTCTAATAAGTAAAAAGGAGACTCAGCATAGATAAAACAAAATGATAGCATTCAAATAAAGAAAAACTGAATAAATTAGTTTTTATGCATAAATAAGTAAATTTTGAAAGATGACATGGCTTTCTAGATCATGAATCCTTAATTCTCGACTATTTCTAACTTAAGGCTACGTCCTACAGTCATTACTGCTCTGATACCACTTTGTCACCCCTGATTTCCGAAGAGAAACCAAATGCCTATCATATGTGCGCCAGGATCAATTTACACACATACGATAGACAAAAGAGTGTAATATCAAGAACAATAATCAAAACGTATAAGAGTTAAACCATTACATTATCTTTTTATTACACTCATGCGATGGACTCGAAGGTCCGATAAAACGAACAAACGGTAACTAGATGAACAACTTCGTCATCAGCTTCCACAGGCACATGACTGGAGGATCGCATGCCTCAGAACTCCTCGAAGTCGCTGAAGTACCCCTCACCGTTGTTCTCCTCTGAACAGCAGTAAGCAAGGGTGAGCACACTTATGGTTGGAGCTCAGCAAGTGGGGGAAAAGTATGCAAGGCTGACAAGGATAGGCTAGAGGTTTACAGCGCTTAGCATTTTAATGTTGGTCAAGTTTTATTAGCAAGCCTATTACTAAGTGTAAGCTTATACCAACCCCAAAATTAAGCATTTGAAACATTATCCAAAACCATATGAAACCACAATTTGAATTCATCTTCAAGTTTAATTATCATGTGAGGGTCCAAGCCGCTCTTAACCGTGAGCACGGCTGATCGATCAGTTTTCACTCTGCAGAGGTTGTACACTTTACCCACAGCTTGTATTCCCCATGTAGCCCGGGTTAGCTAGACCCTTAAACACTTCCGAGGTGAGTGGCTAGGGGTCCACTACGAAGCCTTTACAAAGGCATGCAAAAGACCAACAACCCGCATAGTTACAGATCAGGGCGGACCATAACCCTCCCAAGTGGTCAGCACCTTAGCAAAGGCTGCTACCCAAAAGGACCGGGCTATACCCCTACAACCCCGACCCCCCTCTGCTCCTTTCGGATAAGGTCATCAGTACATTCACACACCTAATTAATTGGCTAAGCTAGAGCCATGTGGACTGTGGTTGTACTGTTTTCATGGGTGGTTCTCCATGTTCCAATTAAATCATAGTGTTCTTGTGTTAAACAAAACCATCATCACCTAAGCATGAAAGTCTTTATCATAAAACCACTTCTAACCAACCCATGTAAAGCAACTAAGCAATTATCTGCCCAAAACATTTATTAAAAAAAAGGGTTGTTCAAGGTGATAGGGGTAAAGCTCTAGTCATGTCCTTAAAAAGGTGATTTCCCATCAATTTATGCATAGCAACAAATAAAAGTAAATATTATTTAGTATGCAGTTATTTAGGACAAAGAGGAAAATGCAGAGGGGGAGGTCCACTTGCCTTCCTCTACGAACTGGGAATCCTCTCCTTCAAAGAAAGGTTCTTCTTGATCTTCTCCGACAGGTTGCTCAGTTGAAACAGACACGAGATCTACACACAAGCATGAGCATACAATAAATAAATAAAACAGTACACCAAATAATGCTATATGCTAAGAACACACTGACACGATCATTTTGATATATTGTACGCGAAAAACGGAGTTAAAAACATGAAAGATATGATTAAAACAAAAGTCAAGGGCCTTTCTGTAAGAAAACTAGGCTCTCTAGGCTTATTTGAAAGAAACGAGGGACCTAAAACATAATTAAACATAAAAACAGGAGGTCTAACTTGCAAAAAGGTGAAGATGGACTGTGGGAGATAAAAACCTAAGAAGCCAGGGGCTAAACCGTAAAAAGAAAGACCTAATTGTAAGGGACTTTGATGGTGGAAGGACCGGCTTGCGAAATGGTGAAAGTGCAGGGGCTCTTTAACAAAAATGCCGGCGCTGACCATTATGTCCGGGTTGACTCGCGTGGGCCGGCGGATCTGAACCACACGATCGAGATCGGACGGCCCACGTGGCGTGCAAGCGAGGTGTGGCGGCGGGGTTCGTCGGAAACGGCGGCACGCGGCGGCAGGCTCACCGACGCAGCCCTAGATCGCGCTACGGGGCACCGTTTCGTGCGCGGGCGGGCTCTACGCGTAGCTGAGATGCGCGCGCATGCAACCGAGCCATCAAGGAGGGGGTCCCGGTGACCACGACGACGTGCGCCGGAAGGGGCGGCGCGGTCCTTGCCGGAGTGCGGGCGCCGGTGCTACGGCACGCGCGCAGGGGAAAAACGGCAGGGAAGACGATGCTCACCACGCGAGGAAGAGCCGGGTGAGTTCACGAGCAGAGGAGAGGCGACGGTGAGGAAGCTCGTCGACGGCGGCGAGCTCGGGCGGCGCTCCGAAGGAAGAAGACGGGACGCGGCTCGGTCCGGCGACGAGGATGTGCTCCTGGAGCAGAGAGAGAGCTCGGTGAGCTTCGTGCACAAAGAAGAAGAAGGGAGGGGGCAGGGTACACCACCGTCGACGTTTACTCCTGCGGCGGCGAAAAGCAGTGTGACGTCCCAGGTTTTTAATTAACCCTAAGTGAAGGTCAACACAGTTGACTATGGTCAAATCATGGTCAACCTGGGCCATCACCTTGAAAACCTCCCTAACACCACCCCTTGAGCACCTTAGACAAGCCAACACAAGTCCCATTGATCAAAACCCTAGCTAAGGGGGACAAACCCCTTGATGTCAACATGTCATTCTGGAACTTTGGCCACGTTCTCCAAATTTTGTTTAAACACTCAAAATTCTACCAATATGAAAGTTGTGTAGAATTGTGAGGGACACATTTCATCTTCAGGTTGACATTTTAAATTCGGAAGAAAAATGGCTCAAAAACTCAAGTCAACCCTGTCGGCTACTGTTTCTCAGGGCCGAGAATTCCTGCAGATTGGCATCCAATTTTCTCCCTTTATTCAAAACCAATTCAAGGTCTGTTGGTGTCTATTGTATAGAGCTATGATTGGTCTACAATAGTGCTATCTATAGATTTTCGAGTGTAGTTCAAATTCCAAGAGTTTGGAGCTTTCAAACTGGGACAGTTTGAATTGGACCAGGGCCAGAGCGCGCGCACGCCGGCGCGTCGCGCCACGCGGCGCTCGGCGTACCACCGCCCTGCCCTCGGCGTCCGGGCCCCCCGGCCAGTCGGCCGCGCGCCCGAGACCCATGATGATGTCCGCTCGTCCCCCGAGCGGATCCTCCTCGGGCCGCGCCCAAAACCCCGCGTGGCCGCCCGCCGACCCCGCCGGCCGGACCCCCCGCCGCGTTCCCCGCCGGCGATGCCCTGTGCGCGTTGGTCGACGCACGCCGCCCCTTAACTCACCTCCCCGAGCACCGAGGCAGCACCCCGCTCACCCCCGTGCGCTCGCCCGCCTATAAAAGGCCGCCCCTCTTCCTCCCTTCATGCGCACCCCGCTCCGCCGCCCGCCATTGCCGCCGCCACGGTGAGCACGCTCCTCCGCCCGCTTCCACAGCCGGCCAAGCCACCGAGCACCTCCCATAGGACCTAGAGAAGCCCCCAAGGCCGCGTGTTCATCCGCATTTCGCCGCCGTTCACCGGAACCCGAGCCGAGGTGGGAGCGCCGCCGCGGTCTCGCCGCCGCCGCTCGCCGGCATCACCTCCGGTCGCGCCACCACCACCAATCGGTCCGTGGTAAGTCGAATCGACGCCTAGTGCCATTTGTTCATCCCCTCCGGCCGCCGTTCGCCGCCGGCGAGTTCACCCCGCCGCCGGAGGGCACATTTGTGAAAACCGAGGGTATGGTTGTGAAACCAAGGACCTAGATGCAAGGATTTGAAACTTAGTTTTCTAGTAGATTAGTCCATTGACTTAGGAAAATCCTAGAAATTCGTAGAAAAATCAGAAAAATGCAAAACTAATTTTGTTGGGTTCAGTGAGACTAGACCTACAACTTTTGCAAAGCATGACCATAGTTTTGACTTATGTATTTTGAATGAAAATTTAAATTCAGTTTGACATCATTTTCTTGTAGTTCAAAATCTAGAAGGGCTATGGAACTAAACTTTGGACATGTTGCTAGTTATGTCTTTTGTAGGGTCTGGGAAAAAATTTGCACAAAGTTATTGTGTAGATCTTTTTATATGAATTACTTTGTATTTATTCTATTTCTATCTAAATGATTTTTGTAGCTAAAAATAATTAGGTTTTTGTGCTCAGCTTGTGGCTATGTTCATGTTATACCTAGATGCAACTTTTCTGGAGTTATCATGAAATTATCTCTACTAGAAATATTTAATCTTGATATATGCTTAGATTTACTTTTAAATGCATAGTTTAAATTTCAAATGCATTTGTGATGAGTATTCTGGTTTCTTAGACTTGTTTTAGGCCAGGGAAGTTGTAGGAAAGAGTTAGGGTGCAGGAGCTTTTTATTTAATTATTTATGCATTTCTCCTAATTTTGGTAGCTAGGAAATGTTATTTTGGGTATAATTAAATTGTGGCTCTTTTAAACTCGAAGTTTGGTCCAGTGGCATGTTTAGAATCTTTTGGGCCAGCAAGGACCCTTGTCCTTGTTTTTATAATTTGTTTTGCAATTAAAAGTGGTGTGCACCTAAGCTTTCTATTAGAAATCGAATAGGAAAAATGATCCTTGTTTCCTTGTAACCTTCTTAAATTGTTGCCTAGCTTAATTAGGGTCTATCAATTCACCCTTGCTGTTTGGTGTGATTTAATAATGTTATTTGCTTAAATATCTACACAGTCATTATTGAAAATATTGAAAGAATAAGCCTTCACATATAATAACTTAAATGAAAAGAATTAGTAAATAAATGTTTGTTAAGGTGAATATGGCCAACAAGAGTTGGATAAAATAAATAACCTTTCACTCCACCTGAACCTTGCATTGCATACCGTGTAGAGCTCCCTGACGGTAACTACGCGCTCGTGCCGGAAGCCGAGGAAGGAGGAGCTGACGCGGAGCTGCAGTACGTGCAAGTGAGCGAGGACACCGAGGACCCTCAGGCTAACTGTGCTGACGAAGGCAAGCCCCGGTGCATTGTCCCCTGTGTTTTTAAAAAGTTACATAACTATCTATGGATGTTTGTGCATTTACGTTCAGGAGTTGAATGGAACCCTAGATGCATGATCCCTAGGTACCTATGCCTTTAATAGTATGATAAGTCGGTAGCTGCTATGCTATAGGACCGTTACAAGTCGAGTGATACTTGTCACTCGCGAGAATAGGTTCTTATGTTGGAATCATAAGATCTTTATAAATGGATTGCTCACGTGGTAAGAGCATGGGATTGGGCTCCGGTCCAATGGCTTTCGTGGGGTAAGTGTTTGAACGTACTAAGCACTTGTCGGAAATGGGTACGGTAAGCCTAGTATCTTAACGACGCGGTGAGGGATCTTACTATTACTCATCTTGGGATGTGTCTCACGGCTAGCTACCGTTGGTGCATGGTGATTCTGGGTGCCTTGCGGGGTATACCAGATAGCCTATACCAAAGACTGTGAGATTCGATCCTGATCCGAAGAGTTTCGGGAACCGCCTGGTGGTTGTCCTCTCGGGGGCACCCTACCGTGTGTTTAGGTCTACCTTGCAAGGTTTAAATCAATCGATTGTCGGCCTCTCACCGTTATCTGAGACTACTTATCCTGCTGGCCATGAGATCCCTAATGATGGAAGTTGATGAATATGTATGCTTGATTAATTGTTGGCACAACTTATGCTTGCCCTAGCTTGCTAATTTAGAAAAAAGTAATCAACTAGAATCTATGCTAAAATCTGGAAAGTAAGGATATACTCGTTGTTGCTTTTCAGCAAAAGAAACCCCTTTGGCCAAAAAGCCTTTCATGTCTAGAGTTGGTGATGTAGCGGTCACCGACGGGTAAGTCTTGCTGAGTATTAGTATACTCAGCCTTGCTGTAATCTGTTGTTCCAGGTAATGCTTTCAGTGATGTGTGGCCTGGAGAGATCCCGCCTGGCTGGGAGCTAGAGTGGGTGGAAGACGATGAATGAAGGCATCATGGCAGGCCTCCTGTGATGTTCCTCGCGCTGTTTAGTTTAATTCCGCTGTTCTCAAAACTCTGAACTTTGTTTTCATGTCAAAAACTCCGGTTTGTAATAATTAAACCCTTCGGGGTAGAGTTGGATGTTAATTATGTGTTGTACTCTGGACTCGCCTTCACGTGAGTTTTAATGCATATATGTCGATCCTTGTTGCTATGTAAGTGATTTCACCGGGCGTTAACCCGGCAACTAACGACAGGATGATACTTTATTATTGCTTAATAACCAAAGTGGATTGGTTTAGGCGATAGTACGGTATTTTCCTGGGCGGGTTGTCACAGCTGGCATCAGAGCAATTATATGCACCAGAGATTAATTAATAACCTTAATCACTGGTTTTCGAATAAAATTTGCCAAGATTGTTTGAATTTGCAAAACACGTTGGTCCGTTAAGGATAAATTAGACCGAGAGACCCTAGAGGAAATTTTTGGGTTCTTTCAGGTGGCTTATTAATCTATGGTTTATTTTGCTAACTCCCAGCACATTTTATTCCTGTCAGAACTTACTTTCTGCACAACCATACTAGTTCATCACGTTTTGCCATACGTGGTGGTACCACAGGGAAGTCCTGTGAGGGATGGATGGGACCTATTCCAATGGGAACCCACCGTCGCGTCTGTGTCTCGCCACGTTTTGCCATACGTGGACGTTCCGCATTGTGAATATGCGAGGCAAGGATCCGCTTCATTCAAAAAGGAGCGTATCCGAGGTTGGACGTTGTCCATGCAGCGGCTTGACGCATGGATACCGTTTCTATAAGTGAACGGTACTGTATGTGGACGCTTCCGTGACGTGCTGGCACGGAAGGTTCTTTTCTGCAGGTACATAACAGCGCTTCGTTAGACGCTAAGTGAGTACCGAGTAGCTATCGACTAGTTATTATAGGGAGAGACGAATAAAAGCCTTGCCACCGGCACTGACTTCGATTTTTGGCTTAATCGCCATGTGAGCATGATTAGGACGTTTTGCATCATGTTAAAAATCCAAAACAACTTAAAATGGACCCAAAACACAAAGTGTATGCTCTCTAAGGGAATATTTTGCTAGTGTGTGGTTTTGTGTTCTAGCTTTACCTCTCATGTATAGGTGTTGTGCTGTCCAAAAATCTGTATGCCTGCTAGTTTGAATTTTTGCACCATGTTCTACGAGTAATTAGACTAGTTGACCTTTACCAAAGTTGCTTCATACCTAATCTAGTTTTTGGTCGCAAAAATTCATGGTTATAGCTTTTGTAGATCTTGAGTTGTACCCTTTTTAGTGAACCTAGGTCCTGCTGTTTTTCAGGGAACAGAGCCTTGAACTTTGCATCGTTCGACCTTGTTCCTAAATGATCTAGCTCAACCATTGAATACCAAAATTTTGCATAAAAACCTTACGGAGTAGCTGGTAAAATTTGAGAATTTTTGGGGTTCTGGATTTTGAGTTATGAATTTTTATTCACCGCAGCCAGATTTTGCACCATTTGACATGTTGCTCTCTTTTGAGTCCTGACATGTGTTACATCTTTTGTACAGATGGCTGCCCCCGTGTTTTTCGAGTACGGCGCTGACGGTACGGTCCGTACCGACGGACTGCACTGGGAGGGTTTTCCACGCCTTGCGTGGGAAGCACTCAGCGCTGCTGGCTACACCGTTCCACCGGTCTACGAGGTGGCCGAGTTTGAGCGCCTAGACGTTCCCCGTTGCAGGGTGACCGTCACCGTGCCGCTTCACCCGGTCCACCCCGAATGGTTCGACTTAAGCTTTGTGTACTGGGGTTTTCGTGGGCACGAGTCCGTTGAGTCAGCCGCCCTCCGGGTGTTGACGGACTTTTGCGACCACAACCCAACAGTGGTAGCCCTCTCACCGTTTGGGTTGTTTCCAGCAGTAAGCCCGCATGACCCAGCGTGGCTGGACCGTGTGGACCACCTTCAGGAGTTGCTGTTACTAGCAGAGCCACTGGACGTCACAAGGACGCTGACCCGTTGCCTCGGCGTCTTGTTCACACTTCAGGGGCTGCACTACACCACCGCGTCGATCGTCAGCCAGCGCTTGGAGTCTGCTCGGCTGGCCTGGCACAGTCTTTCAGCAGCTTACCAGCAGCAGAGTTTCACACTCTTCCAGACCCAGCAGGAGAACGACTGGCTTCGTACCAGGAGGTTCCAGTTGGAGCTAGAGCGAGGCGACCACTTGCAGCGGATCCTCGACCTGGAGGCGCAGACCACTACCCTCCAGGAGGACGGGGACGTTAGGGACATCGAGAGGTTGACGCTGTTGCAGAACATCGCCGAGATGCAGCAGCAGGTTGAGGAGGCTGAGGTACAGGTGGCCGCTCTGCAGGCCATCGTGGCTCTGCAGCCACCACCCCTAGTGGAGGCACCACCAGAGGAGCAGCAGGGTCAGTTTGGGCTCGACCAGGAGAGTCAGGCCGGACCACCGCCACCGACCCCACCTGCTTCACCTGCCGCTAGTGACGCTTCAGTCGGCAACTAGGTTGCCGTAGTGTTGTAGAAGGGTTTCCATACTCCTGTGTGTAGCCGTTGGTTGGTTTTTGTGGTAGGCTAACGTAGGAGTATTCTTTTGTGCAGCTCGACTGCATTGTAACCCTTGATGTATGTGGTGATTCCGAGACTTGGCATCCGTGAAATGCTTGGCGAACACCATTCCTGTAGCGTCTGTTGTAAAGAAAGTGTTTAAGCTGTTTGTGGTCAGATTCAAGTCCTGTGTTGAATACCAAACTTGCTCGGAATTTTATGACGATCACGCTCGCAAAAATTCAGCACCTGTGCATTTTTCTACTAAGAGTTATGCAATTTTTACTCCAGTTCTGTCTGCTGTCCAAACAGCCAGGCTGAACCAGTGAAATGCAATTTTTCGAGCCGTCGAACGTCGAAATCTTTCCATGCGTTGAATACCAAAGTTGGGCGGAATATTGTGATGACCGCACTCACCAAATTTCAGCATTTTTGCATGAGAGTACTGAGAGTTATGAGGATTTCGGTAAATGACAGCCTGCTGCCAGGACAGCTAGGCAAATCTTCGCAATTCGATTCTTCGGGCGTACAGACTTGGAAGTTCGCTGCGGAATTGAATACCAACTTTGAAAGGCATGGAATCCTCCACCTACCGACCAGAAATGAGAGAAGTTTCTGGTGACTGAGCTGTTGGATACGAAAGGTTTAATATGACGTGTTGCTGCAATTTTTGAGAACTTTGCACGAATGAGCCTTGTCATGCATATTTTACACTTGTCATTTCTTCCTAAGTAAGATTATGGCTATGTGTCTAATGAGGGCTCGCATTTTCAGATGGTGGGACCGACGCGTAGCTCTCCCAACGGCTTTGGAGCATCGGGCAGTGGTGAACTACCACCACCACCACTCATGTCGCCGTCGGAAGCATTCATGGCCACCCAAACCGAGGTGCTGTGCCAGATCCTGCAGACGTAGCAGCAGATAGCCCAGCAGCTGAACCAGAGGCCACCCCATGGAGCGAATAATGAGGGGCCAAATCATGTCACCACCTACCCTCAGTTCATCAGGATGAAGCCCCCGACCTTCACTAAGGCGGAAGACCCCCTTGAAGCTGAGGCGTGGATCAAGGCCATTGAGGCCAAGTTCTCTACCTTTGTGCTGCCATGCTCAGAGGAAAACAAGGCCAACTTCGCAGCTCTGCAACTGCGGGGTGAAGCCTTAATGTGGTGGGATCATTTCAAGACCATGCAGCAGGGGCATGCGGTCACTTGGAATGAATTCAAGCAAGCTTTCAGAACCCATCACATTCCTAAGGGACTGATGGATCGGAAGATGACGGAACTGTTGGCTCTCAGGCAGGGAAGTGACACTGTGTATCACTATGCACAGAAGCTCAATAGCCTATGCCAGTATGGCGGGCATCACGTGGATACTGATGCAAAGAAGATGGAGAGGTTCCGTGATGGCCTGGATGGTGAGTTGTATGAGCGGCTGAACTTGATCGAGGCCAACAACTTCCATGAGTTGGTGAACAAGGCTATATCCCAAGAGGATGCTATGAAAAAGGCCCAGAGAGACAAAAAGAGGCAGGCTGGTTTTGCTTCGGGCAGCGGGACTAACAAAAAGTTTCGCTTGGTGAAGAAGAATGTTCCTCACTCGTCCCAACAATCTTCAACTGGACGCTGGACGATGAAGCCTTCACAGAGCAAGCCTTCAGGGAACTTGCAGTTCCGCAACACTCAGCAGCAGGCTCCCAAGCCTAATGCACCCCCACGTAACGCCAGTGAACGCCGTTGTTACAATTGTGGACAGCCCGGGCATTATATAAGTGAATGCCCAAAGCCGAGGCAGAGTAAGCCCAATCAGCAGAATCAAGGTTCAGGGACCAAGCCGGTCAACCCAGCTAAGAAGCCGATGTTGCAAGTCCGTCAAGGCAAGCTGAACTTTTTCACCACCGTGAGTGATATTCCAGAAGGAGCTTCAGTGCTTACAGGTACATTCTCTATCAATGACACCCCCGTTAAGATATTGTTCGATTCTGGAGCCACTCATAGTTTTATTAGTGGAAGCTTGGTAGAAAAATTGGGTTTAAGTGGTTCACATGTTAAGGAGGCTTTTACAATTGTCACTCCGGGTGGAAAAATCTCTTCTCACACCGTAGCTTTCGGAGTGCCATTGCAATTGGGGAGTAAGACTGTTCAATCAAACCTCATTGTCATAGGCTTAGAGGGTATGGATGTTATCTTGGGTATGGACTGGATGACCCGACATAAGGTGGTTCTAGATATCTCGGGTAGAGTTGTAGCCATCAATTCACCTACTGTCGGGCACACTACCTTGTACCTACCTTTCAAGGACGGTGCAGATCCTTGTGCCTATGTGACCATTACTTCTCATCTTGATGAAATTCCAGTAGTTTGTGAGTATCCCGATGTCTTTCCCGATGAGTTGCCTGGCATGCCACCAGACCGAGATGTCGAGTTTGTGATTGAACTCCAACCGGGCACCGCGCCCATTTCCAAACGACCCTATCGTATGCCTCCCAAAGAGCTAGCTGAACTGAAAAATCAACTCCAGGAATTGTTAGACAAGGGCTACATCCGCCCAAGTTCTTCTCCTTGGGGTTGCCCCGCACTCTTTGTCAAGAAGAAAGATGGTAGCTTGAGATTATGTGTTGACTATCGACCTCTCAATGCGGTAACCATCAAGAACAAATATCCTCTTCCCCGAATTGATGTACTTTTTGATCAATTGGCTGGAGCCAAAGTTTTCTCCAAGATCGATCTTCATTCTGGTTATCATCAAATCAAAATTCGACCTTGTGACATTCCCAAAACTGCCTTCTCCACTCGTTATGGTCTCTACGAGTTCTTGGTGATGTCCTTCGGTCTCACAAATGCCCCAGCCTACTTCATGTATCTCATGAACTCCGTATTCATGACGGAGCTTGATAAATTCGTAGTGGTCTTTATCAATGATATTCTGATCTATTCCAAAAACGAGGGGGAACATGCCGAACATCTTCAAATTGTTCTACAGCGTTTGAGAGATCATAAACTCTATGCTAAGTTCTCCAAATGCGAATTCTGGTTGGATAGTGTGAAATTCTTAGGGCACACTATTTCCAAAGATGGCATATCCGTAGATCCTAGCACAGTACAAGAGGTGATGGATTGGAAACCACCCAAGTCCGTACACCAAATTCGCAGTTTTCTAGGTCTGGCGGGTTATTATCGCCGATTCATTCCGGATTTCTCCAGGATTGCCAAACCTATGACCGAACTGCTCAAGAAAGGGGTAAAATTGTGTGGAGTGAAGCATGTGAGAAAGCCTTCCACACGTTGAGACAACACCTAACTTCAGCCCCAGTGTTAGTACAACCGGATAATTCCAAACCTTTTGAAGTTTTCTGTGATGCGTCAGGCACTGGCCTCGGCTGCGTGCTTATGCAAGAAGGCTGAGTCATCACCTATGCCTCACGGGCACTTCGACCCCATGAGATCAATTATCCCACCCATGATCTAGAGTTAGCAGCGGTTGTTCACGCCCTCAAGATTTGGAGACACTATCTAATGGGTAATCGTTGCAATATCTTCACCAATCACAAAAGCCTCAAATATATCTTCACCCAATCGGACCTGAATATGAGACAAAGAAGATGGCTTGAGTTGATTAAGGATTATGACCTAGAAGTGCATTACCACCCCGGTAAAGCCAATGTGGTTGCGGGTGCTCTTAGCCGCAAGGTTCACTGCAATCACGTAGAGGTGGAGCCATGTAGTGACACCTTATGTGAAGACATGAGGAAGCTTCAATTGGAAGTTGTGGAACATGGGAATCTCTATGCCCTAGTGGCCGAGTCTAATCTCTATGATAGGATTGTCGCTGCTCAACGCGATGATGAGGGAGTACAGCGGATAAAGCAGAAATTAGCAGAAGGAGATCCCAAGTACGCTTGTTTCCAGAAGGATGCAAAAGAGGTGATATGGTTCGGAAAGCGTCTGGTGATTCCTGCTGATCCAGACCTTAAGAAGGAAATTTTCGATGAAGCTCATCTGTCCAAATTCTCTATTCACCCCGGAAGTACCAAGATGTATCAAGATTTGAAAGAGAATTTCTGGTGGTCCAATATGAAAGTCGACATAGCAAAGTATGTTTCAGAATGCGACACATGCCACAGAATGAAAGCCAGTCATTTGAAATCGGCAGGTGTACTCCAACCCTTGTCGATACCTACGTGGAAATGGGACGACATAAGTATGGACTTTATTGTGGGTTTACCCCTGACTGCTAGAAAGAAAGATTCCATCTGGGTGATCGTGGACAGACTCACGAAGACTGCCCATTTCATTGCAGTTCATACCACCTACTCAGTGCAACACTATGCAGAGCTATATATAGATCAAATAGTCCGCTTGCATGGAATTCCGAAGACCATAATTTCTGATCGAGGAACCCAATTTGTGGCTTGCTTCTAGGAGCAATTGCATGAGTGCCTAGGAACCAAGTTGATTCGTAGTTCCAGCTATCATCCGCAGACCGATGGTCAGACAGAGAGGGTAAATCAAATTGTAGAAGGTATGCTCCGGGCAAGCATACTGCATTTCGATAAGAGTTGGGACAAATGACTGTCCTTGGCAGAGTTCTCATACAACAACAGTTACCAGGCTAGTTTGAAGATGGCACCGTTTGACGCTCTGTATGGACGGAGATGTCGTACTCCTTTGAGTTGGTCGGAAGCCGGGGAGAGAACACTCTTTGGCCCCGACTTAGTCAGAGACGCTGAGGCAAAGGTGCAAGTGATCAGGGAGAATTTGAAGTTAGCTCAAATGAGGCAAAAGAGCTATCACGACAGAGGCACGGCACCCCGCCAGTATGAAGTTGGTGATTACGTCTACCTAAAGGTTTCACCAACCAAAGGTGTGCAACGGTTCGGTGTTAAAGGAAAATTAGCTCCCCGCTATATCGGACCTTATGAAATCATTGAGGTGTGTGGGCCCAAGGCGTATCGCATCCAACTTCCGGAGCGGTTCTCCGCAGTCCACAACATATTTCATGTGACCCAATTGAAGAAAGGCGTGCCTGTGCCTGAAACCGAAGTGATCACAGAAGCAAATGCTTGGATTGAGCCGGATTTCTCGCTCATCGAGCATCCTATGAGAGTGTTAGACCGAAAGGAAAGAAAGACCCGAAGGCACACCGTGAAGATGTACAAGATACAATGGAGTCATCATACGGAAGAAGAAGCCACTTGGGAGACTGAGGAATATCTCAACACCAAGTACCCAGGTTTTCTTCAATCTCGAAACCGTGAGTTCTTCTACCTGCCTTGTTTTGCTTTAATCGAATCTCGGGACGAGCTTCCGTTTAAGGGGGGTAGGCTGTGACGTCCCAGGTTTTTAATTAACCCTAAGTGAAGGTCAACACAGTTGACTATGGTCAAATCATGGTCAACCTGGGCCATCACCTTGAAAACCTCCCTAACACCACTCCTTGAGCACCTTAGACAAGCCAACACAAGTCCCATTGATCAAAACCCTAGCTAAGGGGACAAACCCCTTGATGTCAACATGTCATTCTGGAACTTTGGCCACGTTCTCCAAATTTTGTCTAAACACTCAAAATTCTACCAATATGAAAGTTGTGTAGAATTGTGAGGGACACATTTCATCTTCAGGTTGGCATTTTAAATTCGGAGGAAAAATGGCTCAAAAACTCAAGTCAACCCTGTCGGCTACTGTTTCTCAGGGCTGAGAATTCCTGCAGATTGGCATCCAATTTTCTCCCTTTATTCAAAACCAATTCAAGGTCTGTTGGTGTCTATTGTGTAGAGCTATGATCGGTCTACAATAGTGCTATCTATAGATTTTCGAGTGTAGTTCAAATTCCAAGAGTTTGGAGCTTTCAAACTGGGACAGTTTGAATTGGACCAGGGCCAGAGAGCGCGCGCGCCGGCGCGTCACGCCACGCGGCGCTCGGCGTACCGCCGCCCTGCCCTCGGCGTCCGGGCCCCCCGGCCAGTCGGCCGCGCGCCCGAGACCCATGATGATGTCCGCTCGTCCCCCGAGCGGATCCTCCTCGGGCCGCACCCAAAACCCTACGTGGCCGCCCGCCGACCCCGCCGGTCGGACCCCCCGCCGCGTTCCCCGCCAGCGATGCCCTGTGCGCGTTGGTCGACGCGCGCCGCCCCTTAACTCGCCTCCCCGGGCACCGAGGCAGCACCTCGCTCACCCCCGTGCACTCGCCTGCCTATAAAAGGCCGCCCCTCTTCCTCCCCGCGCACGCACCCCGCTCCGCCGCCCGCCATTGCCGCCGCCACGGTGAGCACGCTCCTCCGCCCGCTTCCACAGCCGGCCAAGCCACCGAGCACCTCCCCTTGGACCTAGAGAAGCCCCCAAGGCCGCGTGTTCATCCGCATTTCGCCGCCGTTCGCCGGAACCCGAGCCAAGGCGGGAGCGCCGCCGCGGTCTCGCCGCCGCCGCTCGCCGGCATCACCTCCGGTCGCGCCACCACCGCCAATCGGTCCGTGGTAAGTCGAATCGACGCCTAGTGCCATTTGTTCATCCCCTCCGGCCGCCGTTCGCCGCTGGCGAGTTCACCCCGCCGCCGGAGGGCACATTTGTGAAAGCCGAGGGTATGGTTGTGAAACCAAGGACCTAGATGCAAGGATTTGAAACTTAGTTTTCTAGCAGATTAGTCCAGTGACTTAGGAAAATCCTAGAAATTTGTAGAAAAATCAGAAAAATGCAAAACCAATTTTGTTGGGTTCAGTGAGACTAGACCTACAACTTTTGCAAAGCATGACCATAGTTTTGACTTATGTATTTTGAATGAAAATTTAAATTCAGTTTGACATCATTTTGTTGTAGTTCAAAATCTAGAAGGGATATGGAGCTAAACTTTGGACATGTTGCTATTTATGTCTTTTTTAGGGTCTGGGCAAAAATTTGCACAAAGTTACTGTGTAGATCTTTTTTATATGAATTACTTTGTATTTATTCTATTTCTGTCTAAATGATTTTTGTAGCTAAAAATAATTAGGTTTTTGTGCTCAGCTTGTGGCTATGTTCATGTTATACCTAGATGCAACTTTTCTGGAGTTATCATGAAATTATCTCTGTTAGAAATATTTAATCTTGATTTATGCTTAGATTTACTTTTAAATGCATAGTTTAAATTTCAAATGCATTTGTGATGAGTATTCTGGTTTCTTAGACTTGTTTTAGGCCAGGGAAGTTGTAGGAAAGAGTTAGGGTGCTGGAGCTTTTTATTTAATTATTTATGCATTTCTCCTAATTTTGGTAGCTAGGAAATGTTATTTTGGGTATAATTAAATTGTGGCTCTTTTAAACTCGAAGTTTGGTCCAGTGGCATGTTTAGAATCTTTTGGGCCAGCAAGGATCCTTGTCCTTGTTTTTATAATTTGTTTTGCAATTAAAAGTGGTGTGCACCTAAGCTTTCTATTAGAAATCGAATAGGAAAAATGATCCTTGTTTCCTTGTAACCTTCTTAAATTGTTGCCTAGCTTAATTAGGGTCTATCAATTCACCCTTGCTGTTTGGTGTGATTTAATAATGTTATTTGCTTAAATATGTACACAGTCACTATTGAAAATATTGAAAGAATAAGCCTTCACATATAATAACTTAAATGAAAAGAATTAGTAAATAAATGTTTGTTAAGGTGAATATGGCCAACAAGAGTTGGATAAAATAAATAACCTTTCACTCCACCTGAACCTTGCATTGCATACTGTGTAGAGCTCCCTGACGGTAACTACGCGCCCGTGCCGGAAGCCGAGGAAGGAGGAGCTGACGCGGAGCTGCAGTACGTGGAAGTGAGCGAGGACACCAAGGACCCTCAGGCTAACTGTGCTGACGAAGGCAAGCCCCGGTGCATTGTCCCCTGTGTTTTTGAAAAGTTACATAACTATCTATGGATGTTTGTGCATTTACGTTCAGGAGTTGAATGGAACCCTAGATGCATGATCCCTAGGTACCTATGCCTTTAATAGTATGATAGGTCGGTAGCTGCTATGCTATAGGACCGTTACAAGTCGAGTGATACTTGTCACTCGCGAGAATAGGTTCTTATGTTGGAATCATAAGATCTTTATAAATGGATTGCTCACGTGGTAAGAGCATGGGATTGGGCTCCGGTCCAATGGCTTTCGTGGGGTAAGTGTTTGAACGTACTAAGCACTTGTCGGAAATGGGTACGGTAAGCCTAGTACCTTAACGACGCGGTGAGGGATCTTACTATTACTCATCTTGGGATGCGTCTCACGGCTAGCTACCGGTGGTGCATGGTGATTCTGGGTGCCTTGCGGGGTATACCAGATAGCCTGTACCAAAGACTGTGAGATTCGATCCTGATCCGAAGAGTTTCGGGAACCGCCTGGTGGTTGTCCTCTCGGGGGCACCCTACCGTGTGTTTAGGTCTACCTTGCAAGGTTTAAATCAATCGATTGTCGGCCTCTCACCGTTATCTGAGACTACTTATCCTGCTGGCCATGAGATCCCTAATGATGGAAGTTGATGAATATGTATGCTTGATTAATTGTTTGCACAACTTATGCTTGCCCTAGCTTGCTAATTTAGAAAAGAGTAATCAACTAGAATCTGTGCTAAAATCTGGAAAGTAAGGATATACTCGTTGTTGCTTTTCAGCAAAAGAAACCCCTTTGGCCAAAAAGCCTTTCATGTCTAGAGTTGGTGATGTAGCGGTCACCGACGGGTAAGTCGTGCTGAGTATTAGTATACTCAGCCTTGCTGTAATCTGTTGTTCCAGGTAATGCTTTCAGTGATGTGTGGCCTGGAGAGATCCCGCCTGGCTGGGAGCTAGAGTGGGTGGAAGACGATGAATGAAGGCATCATGGCAGGCCTCCTGTGATGTTCCTCGCGCTGTTTAGTTTAATTCCGCTGTTCTCAAAACTCTGAACTTTGTTTTCATGTCAAAAACTCCGGTTTGTAATAATTAAACCCTTCGGGGTAGAGTTGGACGTTAATTATGTGTTGTACTCTGGACTCGCCTTCGCGTGAGTTTTAATGCATATATGTCGATCCTTGTTGCTATGTAAGTGATTTCACCGGGCGTTAACCCGGCAACTAACGACAGGATGATACTTTATTATTGCTTAATAACCAAAGTGGATTGGTTTAGGCGATAGTACGGCATTTTCCTGGGCGGGTTGTCACAAGCAGAGGCGGCAGCGCTGCGCGAGAGCGGAGGGGAGTGTAAGTGTGAGGAGGCGTGTCTGAGCAAAGGGGCGAAGCAGGAGCTCGTGCTCGGTTTATATAGAGCAGGAGAGGGGGAGGGGAAGCGGGAGGAGCTCCGGCAGCGGCGGTAATTGCCATCAATGGCCGGCGGCTCACCAGGGGTGTTATGGTAGCAAGATGAAGGAGAAACGGAAGGGGGAAATGATGGCGGCGTGGACTACGGGCTTAACAGCCCTTAATTGTGGCACTTGAAAGGAAAGGGGGAGGCGAGAAGGCGCGGGAGCGAGCGGCGGAGACTGCGGCGGCGATGCAAGGGAGGGGGCCGGGGGAGAAGACGATGCTGACACGCGGGTCCGACGCGTCAGCGAGTGTGAGAGAGAGGAGGAAGATGGGCCGCGGGCAGGAGTTGGGCCAGAGCGGGCTGAAAGGGAAGGAAGGGAGGGAGTTTGAGGTTTGTTTTTTTTCTTTTTTTTTCTTTTTCAAACCTTTTATTCAAATCTTTTTCAAACTCAAACACTTTTCAAACTTTTCCAAGTTTTCAAATTATTTTAAGAACTTTTAAAACTTCACACCATCATTCATAAACACCATGCAAAGCCAAATGATGATGCACATGCACTTGTTGATTCTAAATTATTTAAATTAAATTTAATTACTTTAGAGCCCAAATTAATTAGCAAAAATTAATTAAGTCCTTAAGACTAATCCTAGTACACTATGTTGCTTAAGGTAATTTTAGTGATGGAATTTTAGGGTGTTACATTCCACCGGTCTGATCGGTGCAAGCCCTTGTGGGTCTTTTTCTTGGGTGAACGTGTGGTTCAGTGGGAATTCACTTGTGTTTTCCCAGGGTCAGTTCTTGGTGAGATTCTCCTTGGTTTGCCTCTTCTGGCTAGGTTGGAGTAGCTTCTTGTCGCTGGTGGTTTTGTGGTTTGAGGTGGTTTTTGTTTTAGGGCCTAGAGATCTCGTTGAGGCTCTCTGGAACGTTTCTGTGCGTGCTGTTGTGCACACCGGTCTGACCGGTGCAGCTCAACAGTCTGACCGGTGCAATGCAGGCAGCAGGCAGCACAGGTTTTCCGCTGCGGTTTTTGGTTCCTTGTTTGAGCAGGGATACTTGTTCCTAGGATCAGTAGCACCTCCAGTGACTACGTGATCTTGGCAAGGTGTGTGCGGGATTGCTCGGAAGTGCAATCAGGGTATAGGCTGAGGTTCTTCTTGGGAAGAATTTTTTATTGGCTCCCATTCACTCCCCCCCCCCCCCTCTCTGGTCGCCAATCCGGTCCTTCAGCTGTGCATCTGACCTACCATTGTCTCCTGCTCACGTGGTGGTAAGTATTCCTAGCTTCTTCAGATAAAATGATCTGTATTGCAATTCAAGGCAAAAATGGCTAGAGTTGTTCGAAACCTGCACTATGTTTGTTATCCATATCATATGATAAAAGAGAATTTGTTTCATATCATTAGAAGATTAGATCATGTGCGTTTTATGTCAAAAGTCAAGAGAGAGATATGCAAGCATGAGCAGAAGGGCCATAGGAATGCTAAAAGAAGGGAAAACTACCCCCTTGATTTTCTGAACTCAATTATACCAAACGGATTGCCTCCTCATGAGCTCAAGGTAAAGAAGATTTTTCACATAATCCTCCTACGAAACCTTGATCCTCACAATGGACTTTGTAATGGCACTCATCTAGTGGTGAGAAGGTTTCAGAACAACCCAATTGATGCTGAGATTGTTGATGACCAATATGCTGGAAACAGGGTTTTCTTACCAAGGATACCTATGACCCCTTCAGAAGACATTACATTTCCCAATCAGGTTGAGCTTCGCAATGACTATTAACAAGGCTCAGGGGCAAACCATACTGAATGTTGGCATATACCTTCCTGAACCAGTGTTTTCACACGGACATCTATATATTGTATTATCTAGAGGTGTTTCTCGAAAGACTACATGGGTTTTGGCTTTACCTAACAAAGATGTAGACCCCACTAGAAAAACAACTAAGAACATTGTGTACAAGGATGTACTGGAAGCATAGAAATTGTAAGTCGGATGCACCATAACAAAATTTGAAGTCAGTGTGACTTTCCGTCGTTATGCACAACTATTTCCATAAACTGTTGTTTTGATACAAGTAGTCTCTGTAAGTAGCATTGATGACTCTAGGGGTGGATATCGAGCCAGCTCGGTTCATTTTTGGCTTGGCTCGTCTTAGCTCAGGTCGTTTTAAAATTCTAACGAGTCGAGTCGAGCTGAGCCAAAGTGAGTTTGTGAGCCACGAGTTTTTCATCCAGCCCTAGATGACTCCTTCAAGAACTCCCAATAGCATCGTCATTTACACAAGTTTAAGCCTGCCTACTTCTGTAGGTATTGACTTGGACTTCTTGTCCACTCCTGATCGATGCCATAAAACCATAGACTAGAGTATATATCTTAACAATACTTGACCAAGATCAGATCATGTTAGGAAAAGAATAAGAGAACAGGAATGCTCACTTTGTTTGTGCTTCAATAATTTAATTATTCAGATGTATTTGTGCTTCATAATTTAATTATTCAGATTTGTATTATTCACAATATGCATTCTTTGGCATGCAGGGTGAATTGTCAAATGGACATTCAGAAAATGATGAGAAAAGAGAGTGCATGTCTGATATGAGAGATAGTATGCATGTATGATTGAACAGTTTAGAGGCACAACAACACAATCAAAAGCTCTGGCAATCGGAATCAAAGGACACCAGGGAGGGAAAGGATACCAGCCATACCAAGTTTATTTAACTGAGGTATGCTAATAAGCTAGATCTACATCACTGCCCATCCCAGGTTCATTTAATTCATGAAATTGGCCATAATTTATGACAGTCAGGTTGTGCCAGTGTGTCTCCAAGAAATCAAACCTTAAATTTTGTGCCTCAAATGAGTGGGCTGTGCAATTCACAAATTCTCGGTCCTGTCTGCTAAGGTTGTCTCCAATTAGGCTACAGATGCTAATAGATGGGTTTAGATGGCTCGATTCATAGTTGAAAATTGATTCCAGGGGACCAATTTCGTGCATCAATCTTGTTTTCAAACTTGATACTAATTGGTCAAAAAATTCTTATTTTGTTGATACAATAATTATAGGCCATGTCGATATTTTCCTAATATGGTGCTGATTTTTCTCAATGGGATCAATGGTTAGTGCCGCTATCTGGTTAGAACAATTTTGTGCAGGAACCTGCTATGTTATGAAAATTTCACTGAGCCGGTGAGGGTTAAGACCGCCACATGATTTTCATCAAGAGAAGGGAACCTAATCCCTTAGAAAATCCCCGAACCTCAGCTTCACCAGCGAGAAGATTTTTTTTAAACCAATCCTGTAAATTCGTCCCAACGAGGAATCGAACCCGAGTCTCCTGGTTGCGACCATACCTCAGCTCACTCTAACCAAGTAGGCTAGAGGACCTTTGGTTATGTTATGAAAATTTCAGATATAATTTGAAAGTTTAGATGTGTTGTTGGATGGAGTACAATACATGTAGTTTGATTCAGTGTATGAGAGTTAAAACCTGAAATTATTTGAAAAAACACACCGCTTCAACTGCAGAGTTTTCATTTTATTATCCATCCAAACACGATTCAGGTTTCAGTTTTCTCGCCATCAGATCTCTAAGGAGACATGAAAATATAGTTATACCTGGGTAGGCAGTTTCGGCATTATAATTCAACATTATGAAAGATGAACCATTTAATCTTGAGGTTCTTTTGACTTACAAGCCATTATCTCAATCTCTACTGAAAAATTAAAAATATGTGTTAAACATTTATCCAAATCAATGTCTTTCAGGCCTCACGGGAAGAAGCAGCCAGAGTATCTAAGCAAACTTAATAATCCCTCTACCTGGGAGAAGTGAGGCTGAAAATAAAGCTTGTTGTTAAGAAGATGGTTGTTGTCAACCTGATGGAATTCAATTAACATTAAAATGAAAGCTTGCTCTCAGTGATTGTCTGCTTCTAAATTCATGATAAACATGTATATGACTGGTTGCCCAATTCATGAGAAACATGTATATGACTGGTTGCCCTTTGCTAACATTCTGACTTGTTAAATTTTCTTTGCACTCTGATTGAATAGTATCTTGTCCAAGTGAAATGGATGCATTCCCTTAAATCTGCCCATTATCATTGATGTATTAAAAAAACAAAACATTCCCTTTAGCCACTGACATTAAATAACCCGTTTTGTGATTCTATATAAAAACAAGTGACATTGTTAGATGTTTTTTTTGACAACATGCTAGATGTATTCTTTGTTTCTCTCTGTAATGATACCATTAAGCATTTATTGATTGTAAACTTAAATTAGTAACTTAGCATGTGATTGTCTTATTTATCATTTGTTTATAACACGTGGTGCCGCACATGCAGATGAAAAAAGAATTCAGAGCGTACCGATCACGATCATACAGACAGCCAATATTCTATCATACATATATATACAAAGCTACAGATGCTAAACTGAACTAACACCAATCATACGAAAGCTGCAGCTGGCTGCGGCGGCAGCAACAACAACCGGTGCTTGTCCTTTTTTTTTTTTTTTTGAAAAGATCCCGGTGCTTGTCCAGTTTAGCAGTTTTGATTATACGTCTCCGCCTTTGTTTCCATTCACGGCTGCTGTGGACCTGTGGTAGGCGAAGTTGTCCCGGCGGCTGTTCCTGAAGGCGCGGCATGCGACGGCGTAGCCGACGACGATGAAGGCGAGGAAGACGGCGTTGACGATGGCCGCGCGCTTCCAGTCCCGCCTGAGCGCGCCCTCCACTCCGGCCTTGCACGACCCGCACCCGAAGCAGAGCTTGTCGTCGTCGTTGTCCCACTTCCCGCAGTCCGGGTCGGCGGCCGCCGGTGCGCGGCCCTTCTGCTGCTTGGGCTTGGTCCACTCCGTGCCCCCCGCGTACGTGAAGTTGCAGCTCGCGGGCGGCCTGCAGCACCCGTTCTCGACCGGCGACAGGTCGGCGAGCCGGGCCAGCGTCATCGTCGCCGCCGCCGCCTCCTTCTTGTCGCCGTCGTCCTCGAGGCGCTTGCAGACGCCGGAGTCGGTGAGGCAGCTCCGGATCCGGGCCCAGCTCCTGCGGCCCTCGACGTGGTGCCGCAGCCAAGCGGAGTAGCCGCCGCCCCCGAGGCGGCCGGGCTGCTGCTGCTCGTCCCCGGCCGGCCTGCTGGCGGTGACGGCGAACGCGAATGCGGTGAAGCAGAGCAGCGCGGCGACGAGGGCGAGCGTGGCGAGGAGGTAGAGCCAGAGCAGCCAGGTGGCGCGGCAGCACGCGCCGGCGAGGCCCGCGAGGGAGACGGCCGCGAGCGCGGCGCCCAGCGCGACTGTCGGCGTGGAGAGGAAGTGGTCGCACCCGGTGCCGTCGGCACGGGACCGGAGCCACACCCCCGCGACGAGCACGGGCACCGACAGAAGCAGCGTCACCAGGTTCAGCGCGCAGATCACGTTGTTGCTCATCCGGATCGCCATGGCGCCGGGCGTACGTGTCGCCTCGTCGTGTGTCCTCCCCCCGGAGTTCCCCGGTGGGTGCGGCGTCGGCGGCGGCGCGGGGAAGGGTTGTTCTTTACTTCTTTCTCGCGGTTTGTGCGGGTGGTGGTTTGCCACTTGCCAGGTCTTGGTGGACGGCTGCGTATATTTGTAGGCGGTGGTGGTGGTCTGGTGCCGTGGCGAGGCACGCGTGGAGTGGGGGAGCTCTCAGCTGCCTTCGCCGCGGCGGCTGCGAGGGAAGAAGGTTCGTGTCGTGTGTTTAACCGGGGTGGGAGCAGCGGAAACCGTGTGGTTTGTTTTGGTTTGCGAGGACGACCAGGAGGCAGCATGAGGAGTTTGGGAGTGGACACACTCCTCTGTCCACTCCTATGCGCTTGCTTGCTATTCCCTCCGTCCCAAAATATAAAGACTTGTTGACTTTTACTGGTCACGTTTGACCGCTCGTCTTATTCAAAAAATTTGCGAAAATGTAAAAACAATTATGATATAATTAAAGTATATATGATGAAAAAATATATCATAACAAAATAAATAATATTTTCACAAATTTTTTGAATAAGACGAGCGGTCAAACGCAATCACCAGAAGTCAATAAGTCCTTATATTTTGGGACAGAGGGAGTACTAGTTACTCCTCCGCTGACCACCGACTAGTCTCCCAGCCTCCGCTGACTGCTTCAGTGTTTCTGGACTTTTTTGTGGTCATCACGCGAGACGGGAGTTGGTGAGGTCCGCACGCAGCGACGCCGCCTCCTCGTCCTCGTAAATGGGGGAGGGAGACGTGCGTGCGGGAGTGACCGTTCGTCGCGCTCGCGCGTCGCGGAAGCACGCCCTCATCGGCTCGGGGAAACAATCGACTCCTGCTGGTGACCGGTACGTGCCGCGGCGCCGGTGGTTGGTTCCACACTTGTGAACTCCGACTCCCTCCCTCCCTTCCGCAGGCCGGCCAATCGCGTACAAGTGCCAACAGTTTGCAGCGACACACGAGTCGTCCACACACACAAGTTCAGACTTCAGACACACAGAGAGTCGTTCGGACGCGCCAGTGGTTACGAACAACCCTGCAGGAATCGCGGGGCATATGGTTGGTTGGTTGGCTGGCTTGTTCCCCTGTCGTTGTCGTCGACTCCATTCGACATTGGCGTGGACTCGATCCTTACGAAATGTTCAGTGCTGGTAAGATGCCGCGGATGCCACTAACTTATACTATTAGCTGACGCGTCACGAACTCACGTTTGCTTGGTTTAATTACCCTCTGGGCACTGTTGCATGCATGCATGCAGCCATGCAGGTGCCACCTTGCATTGGTTGAGTGATAGGTGAGGGTGGAAAACAGAGACTGTAGCTGCTATGTACTCCCTCCCCTCCGTATCGAAACATTTTTCGTTATTAATTTTTTTCTACAACTTTAACCACTCGTCTTATTCAAAAATTTATGCAAGTACTATTTATTTTGTTTGCTACATGTTTTATTATTGTTAGTATTTTAAATTTGACTTACCTTTTACATGTTTGTAACAATTTTTTAAATAAAACAAATAATCAAGTTGAAAGAAAAAGTTAATAACGACAAATATTTTGATACGGAGGAAGTACTACAAAACTTAAAAGTACAAAGAACAAAAGGACCAAGAAGATGTACATATGCTTCACGTGTTCACCTAGTGGCAGGAAGGGGGGCTGCAACGTGCAATTTGCAAATGTTGTCGTATTGTCGAAACCCGGATTAGTGGATCTGGTGTCACCACGTGGTAGCACTTAGCAATCCCTTGACGACGCACCGTGTTTGATTTTTACTGATTAAAATTATGTTCGGATCCTAACTAGGAGATTAAATACTTACTATGAGCTAATTTAACCCCATCGCACAAGTCCTTCAGACAACAGAGTAGTAGTGCAGACGGCGGTTACGAACTTTGCAAGTGGGGCACGTGAAATGGGCAGGATCACGGGAGAGATTCGATGCGGGTCTCGAACTCGGAACTCAGGTCCAGTATTCACACGGCATGGTTGCTGTCTTGTTCCTGTCGATGTCATCACAAGTCCATTGGAAAGTTAGCGTGGACTCGATCCTTCAAAAATTTATGGCACATCTTTTTTTTTTTTTTGAAATTTTCGTCATGTAAGAGCAGCAGGTATACTAGTCTTTTTTATGTTAGCTGACGCGTCACGATTGCTGGGTCTGGGTTAATTACCCTGTCCATGATCACGATTAGACCTATCTACGCCATAGGTAGAGGTGATTGTTTTCTGGTTTCAAAAAAAAAAAAGATGGTGATGTTTTGCATTCGAAGGAGACGAACGCTGTTTTCCGTTTTCTGAAACCCAACTCGTTTCGTCACCGTCTGATGCATATGCAGGTACGGTTCCACCTTTGGACTTTGGTTGAGTGGATCCGGTTCCTCTGAAGTTGTTGCCTCTACCTCAGAGAGAGGTAGGACTGTAGTAGGAGCTCGAGGGCACCGTTCGTCGATCGCGAGCAGGAGAAGTCCCGGGCGGCTTCAAACTCAACATTGCGACAAGCGTTCCTCTGGTTTGGTCCAAAACTGTTTAGTTCCTAAAAATTTTCCCAACTATCCGTTACATCAATCTTTCGACACTGATTAAGAGTATTAAATGTGATTTAATGACAAAACCCCTTCCATAACTCCTACCTAATTTTTCGATACGAATCTAACGAGTCTAATTATGCTATGATTAGATAACGTCGTGCTACAGTAAACAATCTCTAATGACGGATTAATTAGGTTTAATGGGTTCGTCTCGCGATTTCCCGTCCATTCATGTAATTAATTTTGTAATTAATCTATATTTAATCCTCCTAATAGACTTCCAAAGAGATCCAAAAATTTTTGTTTGCCAACTAAACAGGCTCTGCTTGCTCGTTAGGGCCCATTTGCAGATGCATCTCAGCGGTAGAAAGTAGAAACTGTTGGAGACGGAGAAAAGGCGCCGGAAAAGAGCGGGAGGAGCGAAGCTGACATCATTGCTGACTCAGGAACTTCTCTGAATCTTGTACTGTATGTAACTCTGAGTACTCTTTCTTCTGCTATCCTCGTGAATGGGTTTGCAAATAAGCAACCAAATGTTGAGCTCGTCATGTTTTTTTAATTTAAAAGGAACGGTAAAAATACTATTACCCACACATTCATCACATCTTCTCTCAGAATAAACACTTTTCAGCACTATTCATTTACAACTTCATTATTCTTTTTCACCCAAAAAAAACGAGCCTTTGGAAACATAGTCACTTTGCAACTAAACACTCGTGGAGCAAAGGTGTTGTGCACTAATTTTATTTTCATGTGTTATAATTTTGCTGGAAACAGCCGTATTTCATGGCCGGGAGTTCATTCGCTGGAAACAACAACGGTTTTTTTTAAGAACAGCTATGTATTTTATTTTGCAATATTTCCTCGCATCTCTGTCTCAAATTTTGAAGTTTCAAATTGCCAAATATTTAGTAGTTAGAATCTTACGTTATATGTTTTTCTAAACATAGGAAAAATATTTTCACGAAATTAGAAACTATTTGTATAACAGAAAAAAATTAAAAAAAGCTTATAACCATCTCAAATAGCTATAGCCTTTTCAGTTGGCTACAGGTGCCTCACACCTCCAACGACGACTACATAATCTAGTTATGCAATTTTTTTATCAGATACTTATTTACGCAAAAAAACAGAAAACAAAAAAATTCGAAGCAAGGTTATTGTTTGTGGGCTCTATTGACCCGCACGTGATGTACGCATGGGCCAAATCTCTTATTTCTCCTCAATGTGAATGTCGTCGGATGCTGAACCAACGGCCAACAACCATCTACTTCTCTCTAAGGTAGATTCAACTACTTCAGAGGAACCGGATCCGGTTGAGTGGGAGGTGGGGCTGGCAGCCAGTGGTAACAAAGGAGTTAAGGAGGGGACTGGATCCTGAAGTTTTCCGAACTACCTTAGAGAGAGGTAAGTTATCGCTGGCTACTCGTTCGGCATCCAGCAGTCCTCACGACGATAAACAAATGGTTAGCTGGCCATGCGTGGTAAAGCAGGGCGTTCGTGCGCTAAAAAAATATATACTGGTATTTTTCCGTGGACGTTCAATCTATTTTTCGTGATTCTATTTTTCGCGACCATACGTAATGTTCCACGTAGCGTTGGTAGTAGGGGTCAGAACTTAGAAGCCGGGTTCCTCGTTCCGGAAGGGAAATGTTCCGGTTCCGGAAACAATTTAGTGTAAAAATCTTTCATAAGTATTGTTCCTCGTTCTGAGAACGTTCCGGTTCCGGGAACAGGAACGGGAACATAGCTTCTAAGGGTCAGAATGCACAGGTAAGAAGAAAATGACTAAAAAAAGGAAACATCAACAATTGAAAAATGTAAGTATCATTACCGAGTCGAATACTTGAACTCGAATTACCCGATATCATCATAAGAAACCTAATCAAAATCACAGTGATGGGAGCGAGCGAAGGGCGGCACATGACGGCGGTGCACGATGGAGAGCGAGGTGTGACACTCAGCGACCGGGAACAACAAGTGACTGAGTCTTGACATATAGAAGGGTTGCGGGCGGAGGCAAGATGTACTACAATCCAAAAAACTAGTCCTTATGTCTAGAATATAGCTACATTTTCTTTTGTAAAGATAATTTTTTTTCAAATTTGACCATGAATAGCAAAATGATTGTAGAGGCTAATGACATAAAAATGATATTAGTAGATTTATCATGAAACAAACAAACATAATATGTAATCTTTTCTCTAAAAAGTAAATTATTTTTAGAGATACTTTTTATCAAACAGGAGGGGCATAGCCCCTACTGGCCTGATAACTAATTTTAGTTATTACATTAGCAGGTGGAAAAAATCTTAATACAAGGTACTATCTAGTATAAAAAAAGTTTTGAAACAAAACTCATATTAAATAAAAAAAGTACTACATAAAAATATTTGATTTTGAAAAAGTCTAAAAGTATTTATATTCTGAGACGGAGTTTTTTTTCTGAACAAAAGCACTTTATTTCGCGTGATAATCTTGGGTTATTGTTTATGAACTGTATGGACCAAAGAGGGTGGAAAACAGAAACTGTAGCAGCTACAAAACTTAAAAATACAACAACAAAAAGGACCAAAGAACATCTACATGGGGCTTCACAAAACAACCACACTGCAACCTGCGTGAAATTGGCAGATGTTGCCATTGTCAAAATATATCTGGGTGAAATACAGGCAGGTGCACCCCAGCTTTAAGTGGATTTGGAAGTCTTCAGTGCAAAAAAGAAAAAAAAACATAAAAATTTCTTTTGGCTACTCTTAAAAGATAGACTGAGCACGCAGAATATTTTGAGACGAAAGAATATGGACTTGCCCTCTTATGATTGTGTTCTCTGTCAACTTCATGTGGAAGAAACACTATAACATCTTTTCATCAAATGCACCTTTGCGCAGAGCTGTTGGGCCATTATCAATTTGTTCATCCTTGCTGGTAGTCCCTTTGATGTTCTTCACTCCTTCAGGGATCAACTCAATATGTCTTTCTTCATGGAGATCATCATTTTGTTAAGCTAGAGTATCTGGATGGCAAGAAACAACCTCATTTTTCAAGGGCAAGTAGTCAACTACCTACCCTTCAGTCAGTTAAAGCTAGATTCAAGAAAGAATTGCTCTAGTTATTCTTAGAGCAAAGGCCACTTCGGTTCAAAATATGACTTCATGGATAGACGCAGTCCTCTAGATGATTTGATGTTTTTTTGTTACTTTCTTTGTCTCTTAGCTTTACCTGTATTTGTAACTTTGTAACTTCTTTCCTTTTATATCAATATATAACAAGTAGGACTTCCCCTCCTATTTCTTAAAAAAAACACGTCTAGTGCATTTGAGCCGAGCAAGTCAGTAATATTCCAAAACTTGGCTAGATTTGTGGCCTCTGTGGTACATACGCCCAACGGATAACATTTTATTGGGAAAGGACCCAACTAACTAGTCCAAAGCTGCCCGCTGCTGCCCCAACTGCAGCGGGCAGCAGTTGGGGAGGACAGGAGGAAAACGAGAAATCATATATGTCTTCCAAAAGATAGTTTTTTATGAAATTATATAACCCACTAGTAGTCTAATTAACAGCCCACACAACAACAACATGAAGCCTTAGCTCACCTTTTCTTCCACCTCCCGCCACCGCCTCCCGCCCTCGCCCGTCGGGAGGTCGCGCTGGACCGCTCAGCTAGCTCCCACGTGCCCCGTCAAGAGGGCGCCGCCGCGTGCCCCGTCAGGAGTCCGCGCCGCCGCACCCGACCACCCGGCCAGCTCCCGCGTGCCCACCGTGGCCATGGCTAGCTGGCCCGCACGCCGTCTCCCCGTGTGAGATCGCCGGCGGCCGACCGGCGCACCCCCGCCGTCACTGGTGCCAGAGAGGGAGAAGAAGGACTCAAAAATGTTGGTCAAAAAAATGTTGGTCCCAAAAATGTTGACAACATTTCCAAAATGTTACAGTAATTTAAAAATTGTTGGCAAAAAATAACAAAAAATGTTGCAATATTTTTTATTAGAAAAAAAATCCAAATTACTACCTGTACTATCAGCAAAGTCCGCATAACCCCTGAACTATAAAACTATTTATTTAACCCCTTAAGTTTCTGAAAACCGGGTTATTTTTCACCTTTGACATTCAATTCAGAGTGGTTGCCACATGGACTGGTTTTGATGATCCAGATGGCCACGTCACCACCTTCTTTCTCCCGACTCTCCTCCTTCGGCGAGCTCCTGCTGTCCCTCTCCTTTTAGACTAGTGCGACCCCGCGCGGCCATGCCGTCCCGTGCTATGTTGCGCTGCTCATCCTTCTCCCACTGTGCTGACGCACCACACGCTCGCAGGGCGCACACACGGGACACACGCTGTTGTGCGCTGTGCAACGTCGAGGCCGTGCTCCCCGACTACGACACGCAAGGACGACCGCCACGACGCCACCGTCGTGCTGTGCTCCACCTCCTGCACATATATGGTGGCCGTGTCACTCCTGACCAGGGTTTTTTCCCGACCGTAACCGGGCTGGTTACCGAAGTTACCGGTGTAACCGGGCCGAATTCAAATTTAAATTCAAAAAAAATAAAATTTCTCAAAAAAATTCTAAAAATACTTCAAGTTGCGAAGAATTTAATGGTGTCAAAAGTTTTCAAATGTTTGTTTAGTATACTTTGCAGGCATTAGAAGTTCAACCAAAAAAGAAAAAGGGAAAAAATTGGCCGGTTGAACTTCTAATGCTCGCAATAAATACTAAATGCACTAATATTTGAAAAATTTTGACACCATTAGATTCTACGTACCTTGAAATATTTATAGGAATTTTGTTTTATTTTCCAATTTTTTATTCAAATTTGAAAACATGTCAAATTCTTCACTGATTCGGTTTTTTGTCAAACCGTCCGGTAATTGGTCAAATCGGACCGGTAAACCGGTGTAACCGACCGGTTAGCTGCTAGGAACCGATTGAACAAGCGATTTGATTTGAAATTTGAATTTGTCTGGTTTTACCGGTCTAACCGGTCTGGTAAACCGGAACCGGAGGCCGGCGGTTCGGTCCGGCCGGTCGGTAAAAAAATCCATGCTCACATAAACAAAATCGACATGCAGCATAATAACGATGCCCATATCATGCATTAGTAGCAGGGTTCAAAAAACCGGTGGGAACCGGCCGGCTTACCGCGGTAACCGGTCCGGACCGGTTCCGGTTCCGGCCGGTTTCCAAGTTCCAACCGCCCAAATTCAAAATGTGAATTTGAATTCAAAAAAATGAAAAATTCTCAAAAAATCCCAAAAATACTTCAAGGTGTGTAGAATCTAGTGGTGTCAAAATTTTTTAAAAATTCATTCGTTTAGTATACTTTGCGGGCATGTTCAACCAAAAAAGAAAAAGGAGAAAAAATTGGTCGGTTCAACTTTTAATGCCCGAAAAAAATACTAAATGCACTAATATTTAAAAAAATTGACACCATTAAATTCTACGCACCTTGAAATATTTTTTAAAATTTTCTTTTATTTTCCAATTTTTCAATTCAAATTTGAAGACACGCTAAATTCTTCACTACGCCGGTTTTTTTTTTCAAAACCCCGGTAACCGGAGCTAACCGGCCGGCTAACCGGTCCGAACCGTTTGAACTACGGGTTTTTATTTGAAATTCGAACTCAACCGGTTTTTTTCGGTAACCGGTCTAACCAGATCGTTAACCGGAAACGGTGGCCGGTGGTTTGGTATAACCGGTTGGGAAAAAAACCTGAGTAGTAGTACCCACCTACGTACGTGGTTGTATGCCATGGGCATCCCGTAGGGCATGGCTACCGCCGTGTTCGATGCGAGCACGTACACGGTGTTGGCAGCAAGCACGTTAGTTGAATCCGAGAGGCTGCCCTTGCATAGTTGCATGCCGCGCGCTCTGCCGTTACAGCACCCACAACTCCAGCAGCTGCACGTACGACGGCAGCGGCAGGAGCTTGCATGGTGCCGTCAACAATGCTGCGAACGGGTCGTCGTCGACCGCCTGCATGGTGCTGCCGTCAGGCGCCGACATCAAGATCACGGCACCTCGGCCTGTGCCGTCGTCGTCCCGAGACTGCCAAACGCGGCCTCCATAGCCACCGCTCCAGCTTCGTCGTCGTCGAGACGCCGAGATGTAGGGGCAGATCGGAGCAGCTGGTGGCGATCTTGGAGGCTGGCTGGGTGGGGCGGATCGGAGTGGCCGGCGAGAGCGCAGTGTTGAAGGCAGTGGCATAGGACGGCGATGCAACGCATAGAACAGGCATGAGAGAGGGGGAGAGATCTAGGAGAGAAGAGGTGGTGACGTGGCCATCCGGATCATCAAAACCACCGTCCATGTGGCAAAACCACTCTGAATTGAATGTAAAAGGTGAAAAATAACCCGGTTTTAGAAACTCATGGGGTTAAATAAACGGTTTTATAGTTCAGGGGTTATACCGACTTTGCCGATAGTACAAAGGAGTAATTTGGATTTTTTTCCTTTCTTATTTACGCAAATCCTAACCGGAGAGGACTCTCCCGTTAGACTTACACGGAGGTCGTAGAAAACCAGCGGCCGCCGACGAGTGCGACGACTTCTCCGCAAAAAAAATCACCCGTTGGCTTGGCTTTGCTTTCTCTCCTCGCACCGGGGAACGCGGCCGCCGATCCGCTCCTAATTCCACCAAATCCGCACCCGTGCTGCCCCCGATTCGATTGCCTACGTCCCGATCGTCCGCGGCGCAGGCTGTTTCTGGTTTGATTGGATAGGGTTGGATCCCAGTGCGAAGTGTGGATCCCCAATTGAGCTGCCGCGTGCGTGCAGGAGGATTGCACTAGGGTTTCGGCGGGCGCTGTCACCGTCTGGCTTGGTGGGCGGGCGGGCGGGCTGTAGGGTTTTGCCATGGCGGAGAAGGGCTGCCTCAAGCGGCTCCAGAAGGAGTACGTGCTCTGCAAGGTGAGCTCCAGTTGGATTGGGGGTCTATTAGCGCGGATGGGTCTGATTGGGCTATTTCTGTGGCTCTATTTCTGATGGTTGTTTTTGGTTTCGCTGGGTTGCAGGAGCCGCCGCCGCAGATCGTGGCTCGCCCGCTGCCCAACGACTGGCGTAAGTAGCCTTCCCCTGACCCCTACCAGTAGGTTTTGTGCCCTTTTCAATCATTAATGATTTGAACTGGCTGTGATTGCACTGTCTTTTGTCGGAAGTGCGTGCATAACGCGTGTCGCTTATGGTTCATGTTGTGGTGGCAAGCACTTTTTGAGCTTGGTTTTGTCGCAAGTGATGTCGTAGGTGTAACGCGTGTTGTATACGGTTCATGTTATGGTAGCAATCAGTTTTGGATGTTTCTGTATACGAGAGGTTGCTCCACACATTGCATGACATACTCATAGCAATTTACGGTTAAAAGTTAAAAGGTTAAATCATGGGATGTGAACCAGAAATAGTTCTGTGTAGTGTGTTGAACTGAATATGAGCATATGACAAATGGTAATTTGTAACACCCTAAATTTCCATCACTAAAATAATGTAGCAACATGGTGTTTTAGTTTTTGTTTTCTAAGGAAATAATAATTTATCAAATAAATTTGGTTCTAAAATATTTAAATATCAATTTGAGTAATTTTAGAGGCAACAAGTGCTTGTGCATCATATTTTGAAATGCATAGTTTATGTTTGTATGTGTGAAGTTTTAAAAGTTTTTAAAATAATTTGAAACTTTGAAAAGATTTGGAAAAGTTTGAAAAGTGTTTGAAAGTTTAAATTTTGAAAAGGTTTGAAAAGAAGAAAGGGTTTTGAAAAAAAAAGAGAAAACCAAACCCCAAACCTCTTTCTCCCCTCCCTTTCGGCCCGAGCGGCCCAGCTCTTCCCGCCGGCCCACCTTCTCTCCGCCGGCCCGTCGTCCCTTCCGGCCCATCAACACCCCGCGCGGCCCGCTTCTCTTTTCCTTCCCCTTCTCCCACTGCCAGCCGGGCCCCACCCGTCAGGACCTCCTTCCACCTCCAGCACCCTCCCCTGCTCCGCATCCCGCGCGCCCGCCGGCCGTTTCCTCCGCGTCTGCCGTGCTCCCGCCTTCAATTGGCGCAATCAAGAGCAAGTGGAGCACCTGCCGCCACCTTCCCCTCCACATCCCCTTCAGTTTCCTTCCGTTCCCATCCCCAATCAAGCCGCCCCCTTTGAATGCTGTTAAGACCGCCGGCTTCATGGCCATTGATGGCCATTTCCCATCCCCGCCGCCTAGGCCCGCTCCTGCCCCTCCTCCCCTATAAATAACCCACACCGACCCCTGGACCTCCCCTTTTTCCACCCCGCCCGCTCCCTCTCGCTCCAACGCCGCCTTTCGCCGGGAATCGTCGCTGCCGGCCACCTTGGTAAGCCACGGCCGCCGCCCCTGTTTTGCGTCCTTCGGCCCTCCCTCACCCCTCTCTCCCTCCCATGCACGCACAGGTACACCAGGACGACGCCCCAGCCCCCGAAAGCACGAAGCCGAGGCCGAAACCCCGTCGCCTGCAAGTGCCCGGCCTCCCGTCCGCCCCTCATCAGCGCACTTCCTCTCCGATGCCCCACTGTCGCCCATGACACCCCCGGTGAGGTTCGCGCCGTTCTCCTCTTCCTCCCGGTCCAAACCGCATGTGAAATGATGCCCTGTAGCCCCCGGGCCGCCAACTCCGATGATGCTCCGGCGAGCCGCCGTCGTGTGCCGCCGTCCCCTGCCTTGCTCCGGCGACCGAAGCCGAGCAGCGCTCCCCAGCCGTTCGATCCCCCACGGGTGGCCCCGATTAAATGAAGGCATACCCCTTCGGCCGGTCCACCATCAACCCGTGAACCGTGGTCCACCGCCCGGTGCACCGCCGCGTCAGTGCCACGTGGTGAGCCCCGGCCAATCAGTGCACGCCACGCGACACCACGTCAGCCGAGCAGCCCCGTCAGCTGCTATCTTGCACATAAGCCCCTGCAGAACTCTGTAATCGCTCCTCTATCTCTGTGTCTTGGACCTTTTGCTCATGAACCCCTAGAAAAACCCCACCTTCTGCAGTTTAGTCCAGCCGAGAATCTTTTGCACATCTAACCCTCAGTTTCTTCAGTTTCGCGAGCACAAATTCTTGTGTCTTGCATATCTTCTGTTTTAAACCCCCGCAGTTTTAAATATCACAACCATGCCCTTCCACCTATAAGAATCCTTTCAAACAGGTCCTGTTTCTTCTGTTTAAGCCCCTGATCTTCCTAGTTTTTCCCACCCGAGGTCCAATCTTGTCTTTTTGCGCTATAGACCTTCGGTTTATAAGCGTATATATGTTTTAGCCCCTGATTTCTTGCAGTTAGGTCCCTGGAAGCCCTGTTTCTTCACAGAAAAGCCCCTGAACCTTGTTTTGGCCGTATCTTTTGCGTTTTAGCTTTGTTTCCACCGTTTCAAGTTGCGTTAGGTTCATATCAACTCAAACTACGTGATAGGACCAATGATGAACATGTTCTTTGTTTTATAATTTATTTAAATATTAAATATGATTAAATCCTTATATACATGCTTTTCTAATTAAAATCTAATTAGAGTTCAACACGTGTTTTCATAAGAAAGTTAATATGATTAATACTAATTAAATATTTCTTTCAATTAAAAGCTAATTAGAGATATACCTCAGTTTTCATAATCAAACTTAATTTGATTAATGATTATGCAATTTGCTTTCTAAATAAAAGCAACATAGGCTATATCCCGAGTTTTCTTAATTAAATGTTAATTGTATTAACATGAATATAAATGTGTTTTTAAGTTATAATTTGATTGGTTCAACTCGAAATATAAAGATATACGTTTAGATGCTTCACATGCTTCTTTTAGAAGTAAATGTTTAATTTGCATAAATCATACTTGAATATTTATAAATAAAATTGGACTAAGTTTTACACCGTCTTTTAAATATAAAGTAACTTGCTTAATTATAAATAGGGTATTTCTTTGAAATAACCTATGCACATCTTTATTTAATTAAAATATACCAAGCACATAGCTAGCCTTTGTTTGTGATCATCCAAGTCTCCCGATAGTTCCGAGTGCTTTTATGTTCGCGTTCCTAGAGTAAACCTTGTCCTCTCTTCAAGGTTTTCATGCTTGATGTGTTGTTTTACTTATTGAATGCTTTCTTGTGTGCTCATAGACATCGTGCCAGTTTCAAGTGAGCAACCAGTTGAAGTGGATCAAGAGCAAGTGTTTGAAGAAGAAGAACCCCAGTGTTTAAGCAAGGAAGGCAAGTGGACTTCTCCCTCTGCATATTCCTCTTTGTCCTGAATAATTGCATGATAATTAATATTTACATTTAAATGTTGTATTGCATAAATTTGATGGGAAATTACCTTTTTAAGGACATGACTAGACTTTATTCCCTTTACCTTGAACAACCCCTTTTAATTAAATGTTTTGGGTAGAAATGCTTAGTTGCTATAACTTGGGATGGTTCTAATGGAATTTTACAATATGATGAATGTGATCATGATAACTTTGGTGAAAGATGATGCTATGTTGATAACAAGATCATATGTTTTAATCGGAACATGGAGAACCACCCAGGAAAACAGTGCAACCACAGTCCATATGGCTCTGGCTTAGCCAATTAATTAGGTGTGTGAATGTACTGATGACCTTATCCGAAAGGAGCAGAGGGGGATCGGGGTTGAAGGGGTATAGCCCGGTTCTTTTGGGGTAGCAGCCTTTGCTAAGGTGCTGACCACTAGGGAGGGTTATGGTCCGCCCTGATCTGTAACTATGCGGGTTATTAGTCTTTTGCATATCTTTGTAAAGGCTTCGTAGTGAACCCCTAGCCACTCACCTCGGCAGTGTTTAAGGGTCTGATCAACCCGGGCAACATGGGGAACACGAACTGTGGGTAAAGTGTACAACCTCTGCAGAGTTAAAACTGATCGATCAGCCGTGCTCACGGTCAAGAGCGGCCTGGACCCTCACATGATTAATGAACTTGAAGATGGAAGTAAATTGTGGTTTTATGTATGGTTTGAGATGGAAAGTTTTCTAAAGTCTTTTTAAGTGGGATGGTATAAACTTACACCTAGTAAATAGGTGCTTGCTAATAAAATTTGACCAACACTAAAAATGCTAACCGCTGCATAACCTTAGCCTATCCTTGATAGCCTTGCATCTTCCCCCACTTGCTGAGCTCCAACCATAAGTGTGCTCACCCTTGCTTACCCGCTGTTCAGAGGAGAACACTGGAGAAGAGTACTTCAGCGACTTCGATGAGTTCTGAGGCTTGCGTGCCCCCAGTCATGTGCCTGTGGAAGCTGAAGACGGAGATGCTTCGTCTAGTTATCGTTTGTTCGTTTTAAAGACCTTCGAGTCTAATGTCTGAGTGTAATAATGGATAATGTAATGGTTTAACTCTTGTACGTTTTGATTATTGTTTATGATATTACACTCTTTTGTCTATCATATGTGTGTAAACTTGATCCTGGCGCACATATGAGATGCATTTGGTTTTTTTCAGAAAATCAGATGTGACATAATTCCTGTCAGAATTGATTTGTTTCACTCATTCCATGAAAATCAGTTGATAAGTTCAACCTTTTTTAAGCTTAGTAGAAATGGCAGGCTAAGGTTATGCCCATAGAATTTAAGCTCTACTGCTTGGCACCCTGTTATCAAAAGTCTTCATCAACTTTGTTTCTATGTTTAAAGCATATCACAATAGCTATTTCTATCATCAATCAGTGCTTGGAACATACATCATCTTACCATGATCCCTGCAACTATACCATATTGATACTCATAGCATTTTGGTATGTCAATATGATACTAATGCATCTGCTGTTTAACTCTTAGTGAATGCCCATATTATAATGCTTATGAAACATTTTGCACATGATCTTTTAACCATACTTACTTTATTTGACCTATATTGTTGTATATTGTTGTTTGTTTTCATTTTAAGATAACAAGTAATGGTCTACTACAAATATGGGATGAGGTAACTTATCCACATGAGATAGGAACTACTTTGCCACTGAATTGGAATACACAAGAAGTAACTAGTCACATATTTAAATTAGATAGGAAGTAAATTTCCTTAGTTTAAAGTACATAGGAAATAACTAATCTCTGTTTACATTTGTATAGGAAGTAACATTCCCCTGATTTTGTGAAGTAATGTAGCAATTGCCTCTATCACAAGGTTTTTATGTGGTGTGGTGTCGGTGGAGGCAGGGATGGGCACCTGTCCCATGCCTCCTCCACCGGCGCCTGTCAATGTTTCAATGTTTCAGGACCAATACATCGATGTTGCTAGCCTTCTTTCTTATGAAAATGATGTTTTCAAATTAATGATATAGGAAGTAACTAATATGATGCAACCAACCCCTATTTAATTTGAAACATGCATGATCCAAGTAGCCATTTATTTACATGACATATCAAGTAATTCAAGTTCCCTCTGCCTTTTTACGATTTTTTTGCAGTTGCATCCAAAGCAACATCAACGCATATTTTTTGTGACAGCCGTGAGTTATCGACAACTTGAGTTTGACATAAGTAGCTTTTAGTTTTTTTGAGAAGGTGCACATTTTTCCCTTTTTAACGTGATTTAGGTACCATATCACTTTAGTCCGATTAACTTAATTTTATCGTGAAGCTCATATAACATAATTTTTTGAAGTAACTAATTCTGAATTTATATAACACAAGAAGTAACATACTATATATTTTGTGGCACACGAAGTAACAAGTACTCCCCCCATACCAATTTAGATGTCGCCTCTAGTACAAACCAAAAGAAATCAAAATAGTTGTCATTGGTAGTCAAGAGAAAAGGTATTTCTCTATTTTGCCAGGGGTCCGGTGCCTGCTCCCTTTGAACTCCTCTGCCACACCATCTGTTAACTCTCTCTGGTAATGAAGATAGAAGGGCAAATGAGTAAAATAACTTCTTTCCTTAGTTTTATCAAACTGGTCCAAAATGTCAACTAAATCGATATGGAGGGAGTACTAAATTTTATTATGTAGGATGTAACATATGCTTGATACTATCATCTTTATTCAAACATATTCAACACATGCTTTAGTGCATCATACTTTGGTCTGGTGGTTAGCTTACCTTACCACAGGAAGTAACTAATTTTTTATTTATATTCCATGTAAAGTACCTTATCATATACTCAATAGCACAAGAAGTAACTAATTTTTTTATGAGATCAGAAGTAACTAATCTATCTAATCATGGATGTTGGATGTACACGACATGATAAACAAAGTAACTATGTTTTGTGTGTTTAATCATAGGACGTAACTTGTCTCTTGATTTAAAACACATAAGAAGTAACTAATCATTAATTTACATGAGATAGAAAGTAAACTTTTACTAATTTAAAACACCTAGGAAGTAACTAGTCATGTACTTACATTAGATAAGAAGTAACTTACCCCTGTTTGAGACACATAGGAAGTAACTAGTCATTTATTTAGATGAGTTAGGTGTAATTAGCCAGACAGATAACTAATTAAGCGTTTTTAAATTTAGAACCTATTGTGCTCTGAATTTCCTCCAATGTGTTTTCTCCAAATTAAAATGGTACCTATGAATTAAGCTTTAATAAGTTTGTGTGTATCAGATAAATGTATATCATGTTAATAATCAATTTATATATATATTATGACAATTGGACTAATTAGACCCTTTGTATTCAGAAGGCATGTTAATATATCTTATCAGCTTACTTGTGACCTTTTTCAGTGACTGTAAGTCTATAACTCAGTGTTGCTATCACAAATCTTCATCAATTCTTCTTTGTTTCGGTGCATAACAGGACAACTGTGTTTCTCGAACAAATAGTGGTTGGCACATATTTATCATGTATGTACCAAACATACGCCCTCTAGCCATGAAAGCTGCAACTATGTTATATTGTTACTAACAACAAATTGGTATGTTAGTTTTGCTACTATTGCAACAATTATTTAGCTCTTACAGAATTTCCATGTTATGATGCTAAAGGAATGTTGCACATGCTCTTTTTCAATGCCTACTACCTACTCAACCTTTGATCTTTGTATGCTTATGAATAAGAAAAACTTGAATAATAGTGTTAGCGGTACCGTTGTTGCTCATTCTTCTTTTTTTGATATTTTGAGTTTGGAAGTAACCTGTCACCAACAAATCTGGTCCAGGAAGTAACTCATTGTTTATTTACATGAGATTGGAAGTAACTGATTATTGGTCCACATGATAGATAAAGTAACTTATTTTGTTCAATAATAGGATGTAACTTATCCCTTATTTGAAACTCCTAAAAAGTAACTAATATTTAATTTACATAAGACAAGAAATAAGTTGCCCTTAATTTGAAACACACAGGAAGTAACCAGTCTTTTTTTACATGAGATAGGAAATAATCTCCCAATCAATTCTGCTATGTTGGTACTTACAGCTTTTTGGTAAGTCAATTTGTGTGTAATGCAACCCCTATTTTTAGCTCTTGAAGAATTTTTCCTTGGTTCCAATCCTTATGGGATGCAATTGATTTACATGCACATATAATTTTTACATTATCTACCTTCTTTTGATCTCTAATTATGTGGACAACAAATCTGATTTAGCAAGTAACTTTTACTTTCACTTAAAAGTGATAGAAAGTAACATGTCACTGATTTTAATTGATTTATAGGACATAGGAAGTAACTTTCCTATGGTTTGAAAAACATCAGGAAGTAACTTATCATAGATTACATGGGACATAACATAACTTGTCCCTATTCTGAAATGGGTTGGAAGTAGCTTATCAGTCAATTATGTAAGACTGAAAGTAACCTTTTTGTCCCTCTTCAGAAACATGGTGCTGGAAGTAAACTTCTACCAGTTCACATGATATAGGAAGAAACTTATGGTTGCTAGCAGGAAGTATGAATAGGAAGTAATTCAGGCTCACTAGCTTCAGTAAGTGGCTTGAGCTCATTAGCTTCAAGAAGTAACTGAGGCTCACTAGCTTCTTTCAGCAACTTATTTGCATTTTCAAACATCTTCTGTTGCCCAATCAATCTCTGGTGATGCTACATTGAGATCAAACTTGCTCACACCTACAATTGTACATTTTACAAAACAAAGTGGGAATCAATATGAATGCTAGCTTAGTCAACCAGAATGGTACAAAATGTTGAAGCCAACAAAAATTGATATGTGCAGAAGAAAGTAGACATAATATGCAAACCAGCTTAATCTCCTAGCTAGCTTCTATTTCTAAAGAAATCCAAAGTAGAGCAAATAGGTAGCCGAATTAGCTTGGCGAAACAAGGTAGTGAATGTAGAGGCCTTTTGCTTTTCATACACATTTTTTCTGTCTATGTATCCATGATGCCTTTTCTTTTCATACGTCTATCTACGTATCCATGATTCTTTGTTAATTGTCCTAATTGTTATTTGGACTAACCGAAGAATCTGTTTTTTAATTTGGTTGACCTCATTGTTACTTTTTTTCCTCAATTTAGGGATAAATGATAACTAAATCTGAAGTCCAGGAGTCACACACACATGGATGCAGCACTTATGTTCTCTTATTTGTTACAGGATGCAAGAACTTCATGTTTAAGCAATCAAAACAATAATGTGTAGTGAGAAATATGCTGTGCGTATATTACTGTGCTACAATATATGCTTGCAGGATATCAAGAACTCATAAATCTGATGGATGTAACTAGGTCGTTCCCCCAGTATGTGAGGTAACCTGAATTTTGTGGAGAGGTTCATATCATGGCTGTGTGACTGAAACAAAATGTATGATGGATCGATGGATTGTGTCAGTAGTTGTGTTCTGTTTGGGATGTGAAGGACATGCACCTGAACATTCAACTCTTAGTGATCTCCTTTTGATGTTGCAGTGTGCTTTCCACGTGATCACCTTTTGGTGTTGCCTTTCTTTTCGCACAATTTTCCATTCGATTTGGTGTTTTCTTCATTTGATTCATGGATGGGGACCCTGGATTTGTTTGTGGAGTGGCAGTCGATGGTAACAAATTCGGAATGGTGCGTGCTTCAGTTTTGCGAGAAATGCAGGAAGCCTATTGGGTGTGTGGCAGAAAGCCTTTTGGGTTTTTCTAGTACCTTGCCGTAATACATTTGTATCAGCCCACTTTGCTCGAGGAGGGTCCAGCTTAATTAAACCTGTCATGTACGGACGTGCGCTCGGCTTCCCTTTTTTTTTCCCCCGCTTGTAGCTGTGCATATGGATTCTTTCCGGAATTAGAAAGTACTAGAAATTCGCGCGGCGTTGCCGCTTATGACCATGTGCATGGCCATTGTTAGTTTTTTCCCTTGTCTTTGTAGGTAGGTACGTATTAGTGTTTTTATTCTCGTTATCTGCAAATTATCATTTGTGGATGATTGTACATGTTGACCATGAATTTTTCTTTTTGTTGTCTATATGTTTTGAGTTTTATAAAGACGAAGCATGAACTCTTTTTTTTATTAGTTTGTTATGTGAGCATGTAACAATAATTTGCTGAAACAATTTAAATTTATTCCAAAATTATTGTAGAGTGTGGAAACATCAGAAAGCATCCACAAACCAAATTTTATATTTGTAGGATTAATACTTTAATGTGTAGAAACGATGGAAGTTTCGTTTATTAATTTAAATAGGGTTTTGTAAACCATTTAGAATTTCTTTATTTTACAAGTTTCATATTTTTAATAGATATAGTACATTGTGGAGAGGCTACACAAAAATTTTCATGATTTTAGGAGCTTAGTATTTTTGTATGAAATAAACAAATCTGGCATACTATAGAAAAAAGGAGAAGACAGTTTGGACCGAATCTAGCCCATTCGGGCCCACGTACAGCACTTACGTTGGACGGCTTGTGCTATTTGGCAAAGGTTGAGGGCCTTCTTGCAAGATGTTTTGAGAGAGGAGGTTGGACGGCGGGTGCTATTTCTCTAAAGTTAAAGGTCTTCTTTGCAAAAAGCCCGCTACTCGCTCGATCTAGGCCGTCCGTCCGCCCAATCAGACGGCCGCGGTTGGCCCACGACGTGGCCATGCTGGTTGGCCCTCTTATTGGCCAGGAATCGTAAGGAAGAGATGCTAAATATGGGGGTTCTCCACCTAGCACTAAAAGGAGAGGCCTCTCCACGTAGTCACGTCCTTTTATTTAATAGTCATGAGGTCGGATGGATGGAAATTGTTAGCTAACAATCTTAGGTGGGCTTTGGTGGGTTGAAAGTTTCAACCCTTATCCATCTTCCGGTAGCCATATAGGAGCCTCGGAGGAAAACCGAGCTTGTGAACTGTGATCTCCATCCAGTATGTGACGAGCGAGCGGGGAAGGGTCTCGCAAGAAATCCTATATATCTTCCGGAAGGTGGAAGTGGGTTGTAATTTCCACTGTTTTAGATTCGTGCAAACAATTCCAACTTTAGGATCTCACACCTCAAACCCTATCTCACCATGCACTCCTTGCGTCGCCACACCCGAGCGGGCTCGCGTGCCCACGCCGGCCGGCCATCCTAACCGCCGCTACGCCCCGTGTCGTCATCCGCAGCTGCCCTGGTGCGCGGCCGCCTCCCATGCGCCGCCGTGCTTGGGACCGGTGCTACCGCGCCCCTGTGGCTGGCTGGCGTGCCACCACCGCCTCCGGCGGCCGGAGGCGGAGGAGAAGTGGAAAAGGCTCTCAACATTTTTTTTCTGCAAAATGTTGGTTAACATTTTTGCTGCAAAATGTTGGTTACGCTTTTTTCTGTAGAAAATTTGATCCAACTTTTCTCAAAAAGAATGTTGGTAAACATTTTTCTTTTCAAAATGTTGAAAATATTTGTTATAATGCAAATGTTAAGGAAGAAGATAATAATGATTTAGATAGGTTTTAGTAAGTTGAAAGTTTCAATTCTTATCTATCTTCTACAGTACAAGCCCCGGGTCTCGCTCGATCGGAGTGGATAAATGCCGTCTCGGCTCGTGGCTCATTTCGTGCGATAGAGTAGGACAAGCCTCTGCATAGTTCCTACTCTAGTCTGTTATAAAAGAAATACTAGAGACAAGACAATCCGTGTCACCTCAAAATAGAAAATATGACAGTTTCTCTTATGCTTGAGGATTTTAGGAACTGTCCATCGGTTCAGATCGGATAATTTTAAAATAGGAGAAATCTGTTACAAGAAACCAAAATTGTGAATCAGAACCAAATATTTGTGGACCAGGAACTAACTTTTTGTGAGCCAGAAACTAATTCTGAAAATGAAGAAAAATGTAGATTTGTATTTTCACTGCCCATATAGCTGGGTCTGGCTCATTATCGTCGGCCCATATGTTCGATCGGTCCAAATGCCGGCCAAGACAGGAAATCCTATCTGTCTTCCGCAAAGTAGGATGGAAGTTGTCTTCCATTTGCTCCAAGATTCGTGCACACAATAGCAGCTGTTGGATCCAACCACAACCCTAGCCTCTTCCCTCTCCTCCTGCCTCCCTTGGACCCCGCGCCACGTCGCCGCCCGCGCGCCATGCCCGGCAGCCCCGCACTCGGTGGCTCCCCCCGCGCCCCGCCGGCTCCCCCGCGCGCCTCCACGGCCCGACGCGGCCGCACGCGCGGCACGCGTGCGGCGGTGCCGCCGGATCTGCCGCCGTGCCGGCGGTAGGGAATTTGTCAGTGAGGCGCTGCACCAGGTCCTTGAAGCCGGCGGCATACGGTGTAGGTGACCTTGGCGCCGGGTGCTGCCGCCTGTCCATGCTTCGTCTTCCTGCTTGGTTGCCGTTTTCCAAAACTACCTCCGTCTAAAAAACAGAGGAAGCTCCGGTTACCATAACAAATCTCCTAACTGTGTTTCTAGGAAAAGAGGATGGATTTTCTCGATCCACTGTACTAGATGCTGTTGCCACGTGAAAAGCAATGAGGATGCTCTCACTCAGTGGCAGCCTAGGTCCACCACCCAACTCAGAAGGCATCGTCCGGTCCTCAGTCGCAATCTGCTACTTCCGCTTTGCATCGCATTCCCAACAATCTTTCTCTCTTTCTATCGCAAATGCGGTGTATAGTCGTGTGGACATTCACTAATCACTCTCCTCTCTCACTTCGTCTCCACCATGGGCGTCAGAAGTGAGCAGTGAGGACCATCGACCCCCGCGCACAACCTGTTTCTCTCGCGGAGGCCTCTCGTCGCCGTCGCCGGCGACGCCACCGAGGTAGTAAGGATGATCTTGGAATCCTGTTTCTCCTTCTCCTTGGGGTTCTTCACCACCCTGCCTCAAATCTACAGGCCCCTGCATCATCCTGATTGCTGAAGCTGAACCCACGAAAAACCCATTTCCTCTTTCTCGTTGGGTTGCAGCCTCACCCAGTTGAGTTTAGGTACATAGTCTGCTACTCTGGTTTAAGCCCAACACGCACAACCTAATTCCTCACATCCCCAGATCCCCTCCCGCTTTCTTCGATGACAAGCTCACATTTTTTTTTGTGTGTCAGAGCATCTCTAGCAATAACCCCTAAATAGAGCTCCTACTTCTCTGAGTAGGGGCTTCCCCAATTTTTTAGGGTTGCATTTTTCAACCTCAACTCTAGCAATGACCCCTACTCCACACCCCCTACAATTGATATGACATACGGGACCCACCCGTCGGTCTCCTCTCTCTCACTTCCTCCAAATCCCAATCTCATCTCCCTCTACTCGTCTCTCTCCCGCACGCCCCGTGGATGCCGAGGCGGAACGCCGCGCGGGGAGGGCCGACCGGCCTGCTGCGCTTGTCAGCGTCGGACCCCCCTGCTCCGACGGCGGAGGAGGGAGCAGAGGAGGCCGGCGCCCGCCTCCCCGCGGTGCTTGCCTGCCGGAGGGGGATGGAGAGAAGGGAAGCAGGCGGAGGGACGCAGAGGGAGCTCGACCTCTGGCCGCGCGGAGGCGACGGCGTGGAGGGAGCTCGTCTTCCGGCCGCGCGTGGAGGGAGCTCGACCTCCGGCCGTCGAGGAGGCGACAGCGCAGGGAGCAGATCTACGCGCGAGCTCCGGGCGGGCGGCGCATCCCCCGTCGTCGATTCGGGGCTGTGTGGCTCCGCCGAGCTCCGCTGCATCCGCTCCCGTCCACGGTGCAGGCGAGCTCCGGCGGGGCGCGGCGCGGGCGAGCTCCGGCCGAGCGCGGCGCGGGGAAGCTCGGGCCGGTCGCAGCGGTGTTGACGTGGGGGAGCTCGACCGGGCGCGGCGTTGACGGATCCGTGCGGCGGCGCGGGGAGGAGGGGCCCGTGCGGCGGCGCCGGGAGGAGGTGTCCGTGCGGAGGCGGGAGGGAGGAACCAGCTCCAACCTTGAAGTAGGGGCTCCCTTCTCCACCCGCAGGAGAAGGGACCGGACGGGAAAAAGTAGGGGTGAACAGTGATAGGAGCTGGGATTGGAGCTCTGGAGTGCGTTTTTTTTACTCTGAGCTCCTACTTTTTGAGTAAAGGCTCAAGTAGGAGCTCTGCTGAAGTTGCTCTTACTGTGTATCAATCCCAGTGAACGTCAAGCATATATACTGATCATAGGCCTCCTTCACCTCTTTCAGAAGAAGAACAAAAAGCCCACTCATCTCTCATCCGGCGGCATCAAAGCGTCACTGTCGTTGCTCTGCCTCTACTGCTGCTACTGTGTGTGTCCTGCCTGTCCTCCTTCACCTGGTATGCAAATTACTTTTCCATTTTATTCACGCCGATCGATCTAGTAGATCTATTTTTCTGCATCCAATTCCAAGCGACTCTCTGTGTTACCCATATCGTATAAGACATTTTTTGAAGAAACTGGAGGGGCCGCAGCCCCTACAGGAAATTTATTAAACTAAAGTAGAAGACTGCAGAAACAAATTGAAAAAGAAGAAAGCAAAGGAAACAAAAAAGATGAGCCTGAGCTCAGAGGCAAGTACAGAGTCTGAATCCATTGGGAATACAGTGTTGATAGACTTGCTTTGAGAAAGAGGCCTCTGCAACCTTATTTTTAACGGACTGCGAAATCTTATACTTCCCGAATTTTTATTAGAAGAAGAGAATTGATCCAGTTTATAAGGAAAACCGGGTTGAAAACCATATAACTCCGGTCCATCGACCGTACAACTAGAGACGTTAAACCCCAAACAACTCAGATCCTCAGACCATACAACTCCGGTGGGCTAGATTGAGACACACCGCTCAACTCAAATCGAATCGAACTCACAACTCTGCTCGGTTGGATTGAGGCATCTACACAAGCCACAACTAAAGTCCGCTCGGTCAGACTGGGACTGAACTCTGTACGGTCACACCAAGCATCAACCGGAACAACCACGACTCTGCCCGGCCGGCTACTAACTCTTCTTCTTCTTTTTGTTTTTTTAACAACGAAAAGGAAAAGGGAGAAAGAAAAAGAAAGCATTCTCACAGAAGCAACCAAAGCCAAAGCATCTTGCCGCCACAACCAGATCACCGATGGCCCGAGGCAGGAGTCAAGGTCCGCGCCGGAGATGCCAAATGCCACCTTTAGGAAGGAAATAATGCCAAAAACGCTATCGACATCATCCCAAGAAGGGATGGGTCTTCACACGCATCCTCCTGACAGAGCAAAGAGATGGTCAACGCCACCAACCACACCACCGAAGCGCAGTTGGTGAGCCACCGCACAGTCACTGCCAGCAATACCACCACGGCGTCACTGGCAAACATCCGCGCAAACCATCCTCGACCGTGCCACCACGGCACTGTCGACACATACCGCCGGAGGTTGACGGCTCGAAGCAGCCAGTTACGCCACCATAGCGTCTCTGGCGTGCCGACGCTTGGACACCGCCTACCACGCTACCCCGGCGCTGCAAGCACACAGCCAAACCGCCGCCGCCAACCGTGTCACCATGACGCCACCAACACTCCACACCATACCAATCATCCTCCAAGAAGCCACCGTCATGTGACGTCACCGCCGCCGTGGGGCGCCCTAGCAGCAGGCCGGGCAGCACCACACTCAGGCCACCCGCGCCTTCGCCGGCGGCCACACACGACTGCAGCCCGCATCACCCCGGGCACCGGCATTGCAGCCAAGCTGTGGACGCCACCCAGGCCGGGCAAGCAGCGCCACGAGCAGGCCACCGATGCCGTCGTAGCCGCGCTCAGCAGCGCGCAAGCCACCAGAGGGACCGCCGCCGCAACCTTGCAAACTCATCTGATTTGTATTGAATTCTCTCCCAGAAAAGCGTATACAGACAATATCTGTCCATTCAGTTGGAATCATATACGAAATATAATCATCAAACCACCCATATTAATTGGTAACTCCTAGATATTTTGTCAGCCCTTAATTTATTTCAGAGTTGAGAGTTATTATTAAAACATTTCTGCCACCACCACATTTCCTAAAAAAATATTTTTTTCCTATGAAAACAATGTTACTGTTGCCACATAACTAGTTTTGGATTCATGAAACTCAATCTAACCGCTTTGCTTTTCAATTTCATTCGCAGGGGGGTTTAGGTTTAGGCAAGAGTTTCCTTGACATAATGAGTGGGATGGAGGCTGCTTTAGCATCTGGAGTGTTGAAGGCTGCAGGTGACAAGTTAGTTTCACTGTTAGCCACTGAGTTTGCTGCCATAACCGGTGTCAAAAGAGATCTCTCCGAGCTCCAGGATATACACGCAGAGATTACAGGATGGCTGTTGGCAGCACGTGACGGAGCAATACAGATTGAGCCACAGTCTCATTGGGTGGTAAAATTGAAAGATGTGGCTTATGACATTGATGATATACTACAACAAGTCCAGCTAGAAGCTGAGAAAAAGAAGATGGAAATAGATGATGACAAGAGTGGTATAGCCGGCTGCTTCTGTGCAAAACCAAAGACAATTGCATTCCGATGCAAGATGGCTCATAAGATCAAGGCAATCAAGGTGAGATTTGCTGCAATTGTCAAGCAAAGAAGTGATGTCAATGCTTTATTGAGTAATTTTCCAAGGGATCAACATGTTGGTACTAGGTGCAGGACAGCTGGAGAGATGTCCTGGTTCAGCGAGGTTCCAAAGTCCAAAATACCCCGTAGGGATCAAGAAAAGGATGCAATCATATCTAAACTTGTAGAATGTACTGCTGGAGAGAACAACATGGTAGTTTCTATCGTCGGATTAGGGGGGTCAGGCAAAACTACTTTGGCCAAACACATTTGCCATGACGTCAAGATAAAGGAGCACTTTGGAGATGGAGTATTCTAGGTCCATATGTCTCAAGAGTTTGATGTTCAGAAGCTCATCGGCAAGCTATTTCAAACAATTGTTGGAGATAACTCAGATCGGCATCCCCCGCAGCACATGGTCCAAAAAATCTCCGAGAAGTTGAGCAATAAGAAGTTTCTTCTTATCCTTGATGATGCTTGGCATGAGAACAGACATGACTGGGAACAGTTCATGGTGCACCTAAAATGTGGCGCACCTGAAGCAAGGATTATGTTAACCACTCATGATCAAAAGGTTGCAGAAGTTGTGGAATCAAGACCTATATTTGAGTTGGCATTCTTATCAGAGTCTGAGAGTTGGAACTTATTCCTGAAGGGTTCTGGGTTGGCAGAGCAAGATTTGAGCTCAGAGGAGCAACAAGTTGGAAAAGAGATTATCAACAGATGTGGTGGGGTGCCGCTAGCAATTCAAACTCTTGGAGCAGTTCTTCGTGACAAGAAGCAAATAAATACGTGGAGGGCTATAAGAGAGAATAATTTATGGAAGGTTCAGAGCATAAACGACAGTATGAAGGACAGAGTGTTTGCATCGTTGAAGTTGAGCTATATTCACTTGGCAGATGAACTGAACCAGTGCTTTACGTTTTGCTCCATATTTCCAAAGGGCTATCGAATCCAGAAAGATCGTTTGATTGCCCAATGGATAGCGCATGGATTCATCAGTACAATGAATGGAGAGCAACCTGAAGATATCGGAAGAGACTACTTAGATTCTCTTGTAAAACTCAGGTTTCTTCAGCATCCTGATTGGAGCTGGAATACTGATATATACAACATGCACGATTTGATCCATGATCTCACTCGACAGGTACTAGAGGGTGAACTGGTGACTTGTGTACCAATTCATACAACAGAAAAATTTACTCATAGTTGTAGATATTTATCTTTGACTTCATTCACTGAGAATGTCGACAAGGGCTTACTTGATAAGGTCCGTGCTCTATATATCTCTGATAGTAAGCCATCTTTTGATACCACAGTGAAGAATAGTTGTTGTATGCGCAGTATTGTTTTGGACTATGCAATTGATACTCCCTTCTCACTGTTCATATTGAAGTTTGAGTATCTTGGGTATCTTGAAATCCACAATGTTAGTTGTACAACAGTTCCAGAAGCTATCTCCAGGTGTTGGAACTTGCAGTCACTCCATTTTGTTTACTGCAAAGGTTTTGTGACATTACCTGAGTCTGTTGGAAAGCTTCGGAAGCTAAGGACTCTAGAGTTGCATTGCATTACTGATCTTGAGATTTTGCCTCAGTCCATTGGTGACTTTGGTGTTCTTCAGTCCTTGCAACTATATAACTGCAGCAAGCTCCAAGAGATACCAAGCTCTTTAGGTAGAATTGGAAGTCTATGTGTACTTGATATAGAGCGTTGTTCTTCTCTGCAACAACTACCGTCAGACATCATTGGGGAGTTCAAAAACTTGCGAACTATCAACTTTGGTGGTTGTACGGGTTTGCAAGACCTGCCAAGCACATTATCCTGTCATACATTGTGTACTCTGAACCTTTCTGGAACCAAAGTTACCATGCTACCTCAATGGGTTACATCGATTGATACTCTAGAATGTATTGAGCTTGAGCGATGCGAGGAGCTAAGGGAGTTGCCTAAGGGCATAACAAACTTGAAAAGGCTTGCAGTTTTGAACATATGTTGTTGTAGTGGACTGTGCTGCTTACCATCAGGGTTGAGACAGCTGACCTGTTTAAGAAAGCTGGGATTGTTTGTTGTTGGGTGTGGTGCAGATGATGCGAGGATCTCAGAGTTAGAAAACCTTGATATGATAAGTTGTTCCTTGGAAATTACCAATCTTGAGTATTTGAAGAATCCAAGTGATGCAGAGAAGGCTTGCTTGAAGCGGAAGGGTAACATACAACGCTTGGAGCTGAACTGGTCTTTAAATGATACCGAAGAAGGGTTGGTATCAGATATGGAACATGATTGTGGTGTTTTGAACGCTCTTGAACCACCATCTCAAATTGAGAGCTTGAATATCTGTGGTTACAGAGGCCCCTTCTTGCCAGGATGGATGATGAAGCAAAATGATTCATCTTGTGAAAGTGGCATAATGCTGAAGCAAACTATTGCATCCCATTTCCTTTCTTTAACTTTGTTAACACTAAAAGGACTTCCAAACTTGAGGAATATGAGAGGATTTGTTGAGTTGCCTTCACTGAAGACCCTTAATCTGCAGGAAATGCCTAATTTAGAGGAGCTGTGGACTACATCAAGTGGTTTGGAAACAGGGGAGAAAGAATTGGCAGCATATCCTTTCCCTGTCCTGTCCAGTCTACGCATATGTGGTTGCCGGAAATTAAATGTGAGCCCCTGCTTTCCATCGTCGTTGGAGTTTATGTCTTTAAACAGATGCAATGGGCACCTGCTGCTTTCCATAGGAAGGTTCTCCCATCAGCTGCCCAGCATGCATGCGATGGCCCCTCACCTCAGGAAGCTAGTGCTAATCGAAGTTACAGGATCATCATCTGGCTGGGAAATGCTGGAGCACCTCACTAAACTGAAAGAGTTGTCTATTTTCAGATGCAATGGCCTGACACAGTTACCAGAGAGCATGCGGAAGCTCACCTCTCTCGAGCATCTCCACATCGACGAATGCCCCGCCGTTGGCATGTTGCCTGACTGGCTTGGAGAACTGCATTCTCTGCGACACCTTGAACTGGCTATGGGTGATTTGAAGCAGTTCCCAGAGGCGATTCAGCACCTCACCTCGCTTGAACATCTCAACTTGTTATCAGGTCGTGCACTGACGGTGCTGCCGGAGTGGATTGGACAACTCTCTGCGCTTCGTCAGCTTTATATCCAGCATTTCCCTGCCCTTCAATGCTTGCCCCAATCCATAAAATGCCTACCTGCTCTTGAATTGCTCATTAATGGTTGCCCTGCTTTAGCGGAGCGTTAGGGCACGTACAACGCCAATTAATAAGACGTCTATGAGCCGTCGGTGAGCCGACTATTTTGCGAAAAACACCCCGCTACCTAGGGCTGGACCGTGAGCCAGAAACTCGTGAGCTGGCTCGACTCGTTCATAGCTTGGCTCGACTCGGCTCGGCTCGATCAATTTTTTAACAAACCGAGCAACTATTTTTGCTCGTTTTGTTAACAAGCTGGCTTGAGCCAGCTCGCAAGCTACTCGCGAGCCAAACGAGCTAGAAAGTTCTAATTTCAACATAGAAAACTAAGCTATCAAAGTTGAGCCGAGCCATTAAAGCTATGCTAAACTTTTCTAAGTGCTCCATGTGTGACTAATTTTATCATTTACAATTTTATAATTATTATTTTTAAAAATTTTACATATGCTCAGATGGTAATTTCAAATTTACATACAGCTCGCAAGCCTAACGAGCTAGCTCGAGCTACTAACAAGCCAAGCCGAGCCAACCTTTTTGCTCGTTTTTGTTAACAAGCCGAGCCGAGCTGGCTCGTTAACTTAACGAGCCAGACCAAGCCGAGCCGAGCCGAGCTGGCTCGGCGTCCAGCCCTACCGCTACCTCCCACCGACGGCTCCCCCGTCGTCTCGCGAGGAGACGCAGGGGTCCCGTTCTCCCAGGTCGAGCAGACGACCGCGCTCCCGCTGTACGCCCCCGTCTTCGTGAGGCGACGACGCTCGGGATCCCGCACGGCGCGCGCGGGGGAGTACTTCGCGCCAAATCCAGCCCCGCATGCCCGGAGGAGCAGTTGTATGAGACTCGCGGAGCCGACGCGGGGACGCCACCGCGCCGACGAGCTCGAGACGGGGGAAGACACCGCCCGCACCAGGAGGAGGCCGCCGGCCGGAAGAGAGGAAGGGGAGAAAGCGCCCAGCCTCGTCCCCGCCGCCGGATTCAGCCCCGAGGAGGAGGCCGCCATGGCCCCGCTCGCGCCGACTCATCCGCCCCACCGGCGAGAGCTACACGAATCGTCGGCGGAGAAGTCCAACGCGGAGCTCGGGCCCGGCGGAGAAAGCCGGTGTGGAGGTCGAGCCCTCCAGCAGCGAGGTCGCGCTAGCAGGCATCTCCACCAGTGATGCAGGCCCCAGCTCCCGCAGCGACGCTGGCTCCGGCCCCAATAGCGGTGCGCCCGCGCGCTGACGAGGAGGCCGCCACCGGATCCGGCCTCGAGTCCACCATGACCGCTACCGGATCCGACCTCGAGGCCACCATGGCCACGCTGGAGACCTGTGATGCTTGATTTCGTGGCGGGGGAGCTTGAATCGATGGCAAAGGAGCAAGCTTGCTGTGCAAAGAGGAGAGGCGCGGGCCGCGGGGAGGAAGCTGCGTGGGCTGGTCTGGGGCCGGACGGCGACGAGCGGCGCGAGAGCTGTGCTCCTCCCTGCGACTCCTGCTAGTTGCTGCTCCCTTGCCGATGGCCACGAGGGAGAGGAAGAGATGAGAGAGACGGGCGAAAGAGACGAGAGCCACGCGCTGGTACTGGCACTGGCAGGGAAGGGATAAGGGCAAGGCAAAGTTTGGTGGGGGACACTCAAAAAATGTGGCTTTTAGCATAACACACTGAAAAAAGTGATCTTTGCCACAACACATTAACATTTGGTGGTAATTAGGTGTAGGACACTACATTTATTATTATAACCAATTTTAATAGAAAGACATCCAAAATGACTCAAATACCCTATCTGCTATCTCCTCTGTCCTCTCCGGCTCTCCCTGCCCCAAATCGATCCCCACCGGTTTGCGGTCTCGCTCTGCCGGCGGCGGCTGCGCCCAAGAGGAGCGGACGGTGGTGGCTGGCCTGGGAGGAGCGGACGGCAGCGGTGGCTGGGCCTGGGAGAAGCGGGCGCGATGGTCCCACACGAGTTGAGCCAACAGCGGCGGCCCCGAGTGGGAGGGCTGGCGACGGTTGTCGTGCGCGGGAGGAACGACTGGCGGCGGGTTTGGATCGGGGGTACCGCAGCCTTGTCGCTCGGCCGGTGAAGCTGCTGGGTATCTCGCCGAATCCCCGGCCGGGTGCCACGCTCGACCGCTTGACGAGGCTCCGCAGTGAGCCCATCCACGCGTGCCACCTCCTCCATGGCCTCCACCGCACCGCGCGGGAGCACCACGAGCACGCCGTGCCCACCAACGGCGGATCGGTCGGCATCTTCTTTGGGAGAAGGCAGCCTCCCGGAGCGGGACGTGTGGCCTCCTGCCCGCGGCCTCCTCCTGCTCGCCGGTGTGCTGACCGCCGGTGGCCGCAACTCCCTCCTCTCCCCTGCTTCTCCAGGATGGCGCGAGCGAGGTCCGCCTCGGACCGCACCGGCCGCTGACGGCGGCCTGTCGCTGGGGAGCTTGCGTCGCATCGAGATCTGACTATCTCAAGGAGGGAGAGGAGTTGGGGCAGCTTCCCGGCGGCCCTGCTGCTTACTCTTCCCGACGACATCCTCTTCCTCCCAGCGGCCTGGAGGTGCAGCGCGGGAGCGACGCGAGGTAGAGAGCGACGGTGATCCGGGGCATCTTCTGGCTCGCGTACGGGGAGGAAGGAAGAGGAAGCAGATTGACCTGACATGTCGGGCCCAACGGGTGGGGGTATTTGAGTTATTTTGGATGTCTTTCTATTAAAATTGCTTATAATAATAGGTGCAATGTCCTACACCTAATTACCACCAAATGTTAGTGTGTTGTGACAAAGACCACTTTTTTTAGTGTGTTGTGCCAAAGGCTACATTTTTTCAGTGTCCTCCACCTAATTTTGCCTAAGGGCAATGTGGTCTTGGTTTTTCCTCTGCATCCCCGTACAATTCAATCTTTTTTAATGTCATGGATCACTTGCAAATGGACTCCATCAGCAGGTCATGGTGTGATCTAGCTGATGCAGCTATCTCAATTCTTCCTGGTTATTATGGATGTCTTGGATCTGAATGAGAATCCAAGTGCGACGATAGTGCTCCCACCGGAAGTGCGTACAAATGAGAATCCGAATCCAAACTATGCAGAGGTACTTCGTAAATATTTGGCTATCAAACTCGGCCAACACATGTCAACACTATGAAAATAAAGAAAATTAACAAAAAAAACATTGTAACTATATATAATATAATAATTATTTTTATGATTCCTACAAATTATCATAACATATTTCTATTATGTATGCTTGATATTATTTAATCAAATAGCCACACAATGGTATACACAAATGCATTTGTAGTTGATCTTAAGCTCCATGCAATACATTAAACAGCTTACAGACGGCCTCTCTGTCTGTGGGTTGTATGAGTTATCTGTATATCTGTCTGTATACTAAAATCAAGATTCTGCAGACGGCCCCCATCTGTGGGTTGTACATGCCCTTAGAAGCCAGAGGTAGGGCCCGACTGGCACCTTGTCAGTCACATTCCTAGAGTGGTGTATCTTGAGGAATGAGTAGCGGGTCTTCAAAACACATACGTACTCCTACTACTACACGAGAATACAGCAAATGCAACCATGGGTACATTCTGCTGCCTGTAATATGACTAGTACGGTAGTACCGATGCATTGTTTGGTAGTATTATATTGTCATGTCCATCAACCCACTCTCATATACAGACTGTAATTATAACCCAATAGCTTGCAAGATGGCCCACTCAAATAGCGTGGGTGGCTAGTGCTTCAGTTTTTTTTTCTTTGGGTTCAGACCAATCCATTTTTTTCTTGTTTGTGGGTTAGGGAGCTGAAATATCAAAAGCACATGTGTACAGAGTTTGTATGATATACATTTGCTATCTTTGATATCATAGTTGGTTTATGAATAGGCACATGTGGTTTGCGTGTATATTTGTCTTCCCACACGTTCCATGTACAGTACATGATGAAAACCGCTGCTGTTCTATGCTGCGTGCTGCTTTGGTGCTCAATTGATGATAGCCACCACCAAGTCTGATTGTCTGAACAGAGTCTAAATCAGGTTGAGGGATGCTGACGGCTGTCTCCAGCAAAAGCCTGAAGGTTCAACCATACTTATGCAGCAAAAGGGTGCATTTGACGATGAGGTGTAGTGCCGTTTTTGGTTCCTGGTTGCAGAGTGGGCAAATAGGATCGCAAGGCCAGTCCCTAAGTTGGAGCTCGTCAGCAGTTAAGATTTTTGCAAGGATTAGCAACCACATGAAGAAAAAGTGGTGCTTTCCTTCAGCGCGAGCTCGCAAGGTGGAGTTTGGGCTGCAGCTTGAGTAGGATCCTTTAAACTGTGCTAGATATGCTGATTTGGCTGAGTACTCCCCATTTGTAGTACATCTCCATGTAATGCAGTCCTCTTCATTTGTTAGGTTTGTCTTCTGGACGAGGTCCCAAAGCTGAACAAATTCAAACATCCATTGTGTTGCATTATTTCTATTCTCCAAAGTCCCCCTTGTCCAATTCAAGTTGTGTAGATCATCTTTAACCGTCTATTATTTTTCCCTCCAAGCTGCAGGTTCAGGGCAATGTCAGATTGGTGCTCGGCCTTCCAACCAGGCTGAATGCCAGAAGAGTGCTTTGCTGCCTTTGCCCACCTAACTTAACATTTAGTGCTAGCTCTGACTGAATACACTCTTGTCAATGTTCTCACAGGGAGTCTGTCTGTCCTGTCCAAGGCCGATCTGTATCCACCCATTTCAGCAACTCCATCTTGATGTCAGGGCTCTACTGAATCTGTCAAAACCAAGTATACCCAGATCACCTAGGATGATGTTGTTGCCCTTGAGAACTTAGGCCAATTTATCGACCAATGTCCACCATTGGCGTTTTCTACCCCTTTCAAGAAAAAAAAAGTTTGCAAATTTTATCCATTTTCTTTAGAGAGCCCATTTTTGAGAGGTAAGACCGTCAGAAAGTGCTCTGTCCAGGAATTTCGCTTTTCCAAGCAGGAAGCTTTGCTGACATTTTCTCAATCAGTGGTTGAGTGTCCACTCTTCTGAGGGGTTTTAAGTGGAGCGAGACCTAAATACTTGCACGGAAAAGCCAACATTGGACAAGAACCTCACCCACGATATTTTGAAGCTGAAATACTACAACATGTGGAGAAGATGACACTTCTGTTAAAGTTTGTATCAAGTCCAGAAGCTCCTCAGCTCCTAAAGTGTTTGGTAGAACTCCTCCGATGAAGTTTTTTTTTTTGACAAAAGAAGAATCTATCTACTATCTTAATACTTCAGTGTTAGAAGAAGCCACAACGTTTGTCGATAGGGTCTAGAAATTCTCACGTTAATCCAAAAAAGATTATGGATTGTTGGATTTTATGAAGATCTAACAATCTAAATAAATCAAAAGAGTCCATGCAAAATACAGCTACTAAATAGCTGAAATTTTAAATTTAAAGAACTACAATATGGTAATACGATTGTGGACTCCTTCAAGGAAACATGTACGTGGTTGTTACCTTGCTGGACGTCGTGTGCGTTTCCAACAATGTGATGTGCAGCTTCAACTCAGAGATACACATGGTGTACGTAAAAAATCATCAGATCAATCTACCAGAAAAATAAGAGCCTATGAGGCCATCATAATATGCAGCAACAACCGTAAAATCAACTGGTAAAAAATCATCAGATCAATCTACCAGAAAAATAAGAGCCTATGAGGCCATCATAATATGCAGCAACAACCGTAAAATAAACTGGTAAACAGTTGATCCGGCAATAGAGGAAGTGAAGGGTCCAGTTGATCCGGCAACCTAATAAATAAAGACTCAGGCTACTATATGAGGGCATCATAATATGCAGCAACAGCCGTAAAATTTACTGGTAAACAGTTGATCCGGCAAGTGAGGAAGTGAAGGGTCCAGTTGATCTGGCAACCTAGATAAATAAAGACTCAGACTACTACAGATACTCGCCATAATTTATCTACGATGATATTAATTTAAAAAACAATAAGAGAGACAATTTTATCAAAAATTTATACTAAGACACAATTGCATGGTATTGCTCCGATAAAGATTCAACCACTTCGGAGATACACATGGTTTACATAAAAAATCATCAGATTGATCTACTAGAAAATAAGAAATAAATCAAAAGAGTTCATGCAAAATACAACTACTAAATAGCTGAAATTTTAAAGAAAACAAAGACTCTAATGTACGGATGGAGTTCCCTGAGTTCAAAAAAAAGTCCACCCCACCCTCCACGTTGGAACAAAAATTTAAACTAAAGATGGAAAGTTTAATATTCAAAATTCTATATCTACCTCTCGACCTTATTAGAAGTTATACTTTGTATAAATTTAAAAGAAATCATCACGTTCGTCGAGAGGGTCTAGAAATTCCTATGTTGATCCAAAAAAGATAACAATATCCACCTTTGGATTTATCTTTCGAAAAAATCCTCCCTTGGATTTAATGAAGATCTGAAGGTCTAGATTAATCCAAAAAAACTATATTAAAAAAAGACAAATTCAGAATTATAAAAAGAAAACAAAGACTCTATTGTACAGATGGAGTTCCCTAAGTTAAAAAAAGTCCACCTGACCCTCCATGTTGGAACAAAAATTTAAAACTAAAGATGGAAAGTTTAATCTTCAAAATTACATACGTACCTCTCGACCTTATTGAAAGTTATACTTTGTATAAATTTTCTATGTAATATATTTATAAATATATATAAATACAAATCTAACTTCAATTAAATAATTAAGTATATTGTTTAAAATATGATAGGGATACTACGATGAAGGGCACACTTGGTACTTTTGCCAGCGGCTCGCCTCGCTCGCCTAATTTCCCCGGCTCAGTAAGAAAATCCTTTCCGGTGTAGGAGATTGTCGAATCGACTCCGCAACTGCCGAAATGAGCTGCACTGTCGTCAAATCCAGACGCACCAGAACCAAATTAAGCTCTACATTGTGGAATCAAACTTTTTAGCTACTGAATCGACATCCATTATCAATTCGACCTCCGTTGTTTTCAAATTGACCTCCACCGCAGCTAGATCTACCTTCGCTGCTGCCAAATTGAGCTATGACGTGCTGGATCAAGCTATAAAATCCTTGGGGCACAGGATACTATCGAATCAACATCGCATCTGCCGAAACAAACTCTATCGTCATAAAATCCATGTGCAAGAGAATCAAATCAAGCTCTGCCACCGCTGAATCAAACTCTTCAGCCGCTGAATCGACCTCTGTTGCTATCATTTGGACCTCCGATGTCATTGATTTGACCTCCACTGCTATTGGATTGTAACACCCTAATTTTACAAAAAATTGCTTTCAATAAAATTTGAATAGAAACAAGGTTTGTGCCTAAGGCATATAAGGTGTATTTGAATTTTTAAGCATTTAAATATATTTTTGAAAATTAAATAAATAAATATAGGACTTTATTGTTGCATACATGTTGGTGCATTGCTTTTTGAATGGTTGAATTCAAATTTTAATTTGAATTCTATTGTTTGAATCCTTTCAAAAATTTCAAAACCCTTTCTTTTCTTTCCCAAACCTTTCTCCCTTTCTGGCCCAGTTTTTGTTTCAGCCCAGCCGCTAAAGTCTGTCCATGCCCCTCCATTTCCTCCCGCCGCTCGCTTTCCCACCTCGGCCCAACAGGAAGACGGCCCAGCGCGGCCCACCTGATCTCCGTCGCCTGTAGCCACTGACGCGTGGGACCGCCCCGTCATCCCCTTCCTCCCGTCGCCGCATCGGACTCCCGCCGCCGCCGAGTACGTATCCCGGCCGTGCCCGTCTCCGAGTCGCCGTGGACCGCACGCCAAGCCTGCACCCGGTCCTTTATAAGCCACCGCGCCGCCTCCTCCAATCAAAACCTAAGCCCGCCGCCTTCGAGCTCAAGTCGCAGCGCCGCCGGAACTCTAATTCGGCCGCCGCCGTTGACCCACCGTCTCGCCGCTGCTCCGTCATCGAGGAAGCCACCAGGTGATCCGCAAGGAGGTGAGGAACCCCCCGGAGTCGCTTGTTCGCGTCAGGGCACTCTACATTGCGCACAAGAGCTCGCCGGAGTAGCTTTTTCCGCCGCCGCCGCTGTGCCGAGCCGTACGCCGTCGTCGATGCCCGAGCTGCCTTTCCAAGCCCCTAGATCTTTCCACTGTAGCACCAGTAACCTCCCCGGCCAGTTCCCGTCGTCAATCGAGCACCCCAGCTCGAGTTCCTCTCTCGCCGGTGTGTTTTTCCCCAGCGCTGCCGCTCACCGTCGGTAACCGCCGCCGGTCGCTTGTGCATCATCTCGACCGTCCGATCTGAAACCAGCGGTTTTGATCTGTTCCGGCTCAAGTCAATACTGGCCAACACCCTGCGTGGTCGTGCTATTTTGCAGAAAAGCCCTCGATCTTTTTAAAATAGCAAGCCGGTCCTTCCACCTTGAAAAGGTCCTTACAGTTAGATCCCTTTTCTTTTGTTTTAACCCCTGAGCTTTGTAGAAATAGCATCCGAGGTCTAGCCCTTTAGTTTTTCACCCAAGCCCCTCTATTTTTAAGTTTCTTTATGTTTTAGCCCTCGGTTTCTTGCTGTTAGGCCCCTGTAACCCTAGTTTCTTCACAGTTATGCCCTTACACCTTAGTTAAGCCATAACTTCTTCGTTTTAGCTCCGTTTTTAGCGTTCTTTATGTCCAAACGATCGTATCGAAGAGTAGAATAGCTTTTTGCCTCTGTTTTGCTTTGATAATACTGTTTGGTGATTGTTTCTTATTTTATTCCACTGTGTGCTTGTATGTACTTGATGTGATGCGTAGAGAACGTTTGGGCTGAAGGATTTGAAGACCAAGAAGCTCAAGTGTCTGAACAGCAACAGGGATTTGTTGAAGGCAAGTCTTCCTTGATGCATACCTGTTTACCTATACAACATGCATTTAATTCAGTATTCTTACTTTTTGCTTGCATTAAATTGATGGGACCCTATTAAGGACATGACTAGATTATTTTTATCCCTTTACCTTGCACAACCTGGGTTTTTAATTTATTGTTGGGTAGCTCTCGCTATGCTTAACTTGGTGGATGGTATTAATGAAACTTTATGAACTTGATTTATTTATGTTATACCTTCATTAATACAAGATCACCTTGTTTAACTGGAACATGGAGCGACCACCCAGGACAACAGTGCAACCACAAGGGCATATGACTCTGCCTTGGCTAATTAATTAGGGACTCTAGTGTTGGGGTGATCTTACCTGATAAGGGCAAGGGGGAGCGCCAGTGGGGTATAGACTCGCTCTAGTAGGGAGTTGGGCTTTGCTAAGACACGGTACCTACTAGGGGACTTTATATTCTGCAACGACTCGGAACCTTCGCGGGTTGCTTCACACTGGGGAAACTTTGTAAAGGCCTCGTAGCGTCCCTATGCAATCACACCTAGGTAGTGTGGTATGATGCTTGGCCGGCATCACATGGTTGGCACTGTGTTTTGGTTATCACTGAGTCGTTATATGTGTGAACTTTGATCCTGACGCACATATAATATGAGCATTCGAATTTGCCTTTAAATTCGGGTGTGACAAGGTGGTACCAAAGCTGTGTTGACTGTAGGACGTTAGCCTAGTTAGAAAATGGTCAGATTTAAGGATTATAATATCTTAGAAGCCATTCTTGCCTTATGCTTGCTTTATTTCTAATAATTTCATCCTTGCTTTATCTCATCCTTGATCTCTATTTGGTTCTCTCCTTTTTAGTATCTATTCTTGGCATCTATCTCATCCATCACATGTTTCTTTTTAGATGGTTCGTGGGTTGGGGATATCTCGCGTGGGATCCACTTATTGGTATGCGCCACAGGAGGACTACAATGCTTTCCATGATGGTGATACGGATGATGAAATTGAGATGGATGCACCTCCAGCACAGATTGTCCCTGCCCCTGCTCCAGAGCCCATCACTGTGTCAGATGAGGAAGAAGAAGACCCAGAGGAGGTGATTCCAGAGGGAGAGGAAGAGCAAGCACAAGATGGTGATCAAGGAGATCATCAAGATCAGATGGAGGAGCAAGCTAAAGAGGGAAGAGAGCCAATTGAGGAAGTGGCATGGAAGGTGTTCCACTACAACCAAGAGGGTAGAGGCATTCCCATGGCAGACCACTTAAGGATAACAGTGTTCCGCTTGGGCTATCATGTGCCACCAACCTACCACTGCGAGCTATGGACTCACCCATGGTTTGAACCCCACTGGGAGGTCACAGCCATTCTCTATGATGATGAGCCTTTCCATGGAAACAAAGAGATATCAAAGCACAAGGATGTTGCCTACAGGACTACCATGGATGCTGGAATTGCAGAAGCTGCACGTAGGGCACTCTATGTACTCTCTCACAATGCGCGGGATAAACTGAAGGACACCTACTCCAGATACACTCCTTATAGAGCTAGTGTTGAAGCCAAGACCTACATCGCTCCAGCTCTAGTCTATGAAGGAACGCTTAACAATGTCTGAGGATTACTTGCTGCTGTCAACACTGCCTTGGATGACACCAACAACACTCTTGCTGAAGCTCAGAGGAAGATCTTCACCTTAGAAGCTGAGAAGCGTGCATTGGAAGCTGTCCTGTTCAACAAGGATCAGCCAGTGATGCTTGAAGATGAAGAACCCCACTCCTCTCCATCACCCAAGAGGCCCCGCTACGACTCTCCTGAAGCTCGCACTGAACCCCTTGAAGAGGATAGGAGTCCCTAGGTTTCAGCTAGGATCTTTGTAATCGTTAGTTTCTAAACGATCGTTTAAGTGTGTTTAGTCTAGTGGTGTGTTTGGATACTTGAGTTTGTGTTAATGTCTGAGTTGGAATTTTGTTTGAGTGCAATGTGTTGTGGAGTGATGACCATAATGACATTGGTTCTTTAGTAAAGTGTTAGTTGAGTTTATCTTTGTCTTAATCTATATCTCTCTTGTCTTAATATCTTAACCTCTATAATCTACCCCTAATACAATCTAGTAGTTCTCAATCTGCTCGCAGAGTTTTCTGAGTCAGCAGTACTGTTCTATTTTTATATCAGGCTACAGAACTCCGAATACAGTAAATCCAATTGGAAAAGTTTAGCAATTGTATGAAGAGTTATCTGTAAAAATTTCAGAAATTTAGGAGTTATATACAGAGAGTTATATACGAAACCTTGGAGCTATCAGAATTTGTAAACTCAGCTGAGCCAGACATCTTGTTTATTTCATAACTAAAGCTACAGACCCTAGATTGAGGTGATTCCAGTTGAAATAGTTCCGTAATTTCATTATACTTCTCTGGTTAAAATTTCATAATTTTTGGATTCCCGTAATGGGAGTTACATCTGATTGTTTGGAGTTAACAGAATCTGTCCAGAATTGAAAGTCTTTGATGCATTATCTTTCAGAGTTTTACTCTTAGTGCAATCATCTAAAATAATGTTCCTAACACTCAGATGGTGAAAACCAAGTCAGGATCCGGAGTTGATCAACCCCCAGTGATTCATCAAGGCAGAAGCAGTTCATCCCAGCAATCACAAATGGAACCAGTCATGCAGCAGTTCCTGCAGGCCCAGACTCAGCTACTTCAGAACCTGACCAACACTGTGGCTAATCTGCAGGCCCAAGCCAACAATCCGCCCCATGCACAACAGCAAGCTCCAGTGAACAGGCACAGGGTGTTCATGAGCCACCAGCCTCCAGTATTCTCTCATGCTACTGATCCGTTGGAAGCTGAAGACTGGCTGAAGACCATTGAGAAGATGCTCACTATCGCTCAATGTGATGATAGGGAGAAGGTCCTATATGCTTCAGGACGACTCCAAGGATCTGCATCGGCATGGTGGGATGCTTTTGTTGTCGCTCATGCCAATCCAAATGCTATCACATGGCAGGAGTTTACCACCAACTTCAGGGGCCATCACATCCCTGCTGGTGTGATAAAGCTGAAGAAAAAGGAGTTTCTTGCTCTTAAGCAGGAAAAGATGTCAGTGCCGGAATTCAGGGACAAGTTCATGGAGTTGTCTCGCTACGCGCCTGAGGATGTGGATACTGATAGAAAGAAGCAAGAGCTATTCTTGGATGGGTTAGCTGGACCGCTTCAGTACCAGCTAATGTCTCACACTTTCCCGACTTTCCAAGAGCTGATTGATAGAGCAATATGCTTGGAATCTAAATGCAGAGAGTTGGGAGATATGAAGAGGAAGGCTACTACTTCAGGACCATCAGGAAGCAGCACTCGCCCTCGCTTTAGCACTCAACAGTGGACACTATCTCACTTTGGAGGCTCAAGTGGGAGTTATGGACAGCAGCAGTATCAGCGTTCAGCTCCACAGACTCAACGTCCAGTTCAGCAGACCCCTGCCCCCGCTTATCAGCAGAATCAACAGACCGCTCCAATCGGTACCCCTATGAGGCCTAGTGGACCATATACTCCTAGGAATAACACATGCTTCAAGTGTGGAGAGGTTGGTCACTATGCCAACAGTTGCCCCAAGAGGACTATTCCCAGCACTCCAGTACAAGGCACACCCACAAAGAATGGAGGGCAGACACCCCAAAGCAGTAGAGGACAACAGAACTATGCACGTGGCAGGGTGAATCATGTGAGTGTAGACTCCGCTCAGGAGAATCCACAAGTGGTGCTTGGTATGTTCCTTGTTAACTCCACCCCCGCATCAGTCTTGTTTGATTCTGGAGCATCCCATTCTTTCATTACTTCCCAGTTCGTAGCTCAGCATAATATACCTATTAGTCATATGACTCGCAACATGCTAGTTAGTTCACCTGGGGGGGAATTGAAGACACCTTATCAGTGTGAGAAGGTCAGTCTCAAAATTATGGGAAAAGATTTTTGGGCTAATCTCATAGTGTTGGAATCAAGAGGGATTGATGTGATACTTGGGATGGGATGGTTAGCTGCATGTGATGCAGTGATCTAGTGCTCCAAGAGATCCGTACTACTCACTAGTCCTGCTAGAGAGAGGATTGAATTTCCAGCTACATCGTCACCATCTTCTGAGAGTACAGTGAACCAGCTTGATGGGAAAGTTCTGGGGGATATTATAGTAAGGTGTGATCATTCAGATGTTCTTCTAGATAGGATGTCAGGTATGCCACTTGATCGAGAAGCATAGAAAAGAGAAGATAGGTTGAAGAAGAGTCTCCCAATCTTTTTCTCAATCTTTCCGAATCTCAAGGACGAGATTCATTTTAAGGGGGGTAGGATTTGTAACACCCTAATTTTACAAAAAATTGCTTTCAATAAAATTTGAATAGAAACAAGGTTTGTGTCTAAGGCATATAAGGTGTATTTGAATTTTTAGGCATTTAAATATATTTTTGAAAATTAAATAAATAAATATAGGACTTTATTGTTGCATACATGTTGGTGCATTGCTTTTTGAATGGTTGAATTCAAATTTTAATTTGAATTCTATTGTTTGAATCCTTTCAAAAATTTCAAAACCCTTTCTTTTCTTTCCCAAACCTTTCTCCCTTTCTGGCCCAGTTTTTGTTTCGGCCCAGCCGCTGAAATCTGTCCGTGCCCCTCCTTTTCCTCCCGCCGCTCGCTTTCCCACCTCGGCCCAACAAGAAGACGGCCCAGCGCGGCCCGCCTGATCTCCGGCGCCTGCAGCCACTGACGCGTGGGACCGCCCCGTCATCCCCTTCCTCCCGTCGCCGCATCGGACTCCCGCCACTGCCGAGTACGTATCCCGGCCGCGCCCGTCTCCGAGTCATCGTGGACAGCATGCCAAGCATGCACCCGGTCCTTTACAAGCCACCGCGCCGCCTCCTCCAATCAAAACCTAAGCCCGGCGCCTTCGAGCTCAAGTCGCAGCGCCACCGGAACCCTAATTCGGCCACCGCCGTTGACCCTCTGTCTCGTTGCTGCTCCGTCGTCGAGGAAGCCACCAGGAGATCCGCAAGGAGGTGAGGAACCCCCCGGAGTCACTTGTTCGCGTCGGGGCGCTCTACATCGCGCACACGATCTCGCCGGAGTAGCTTTTTCCATCGCCGCCGCTGTGCCGAGCCGTACACCGTCGTTGATGCCCGAGCCGCCTTTCCAAGCCCCTAGATCTTTCCGCCATAGCACCAGAAACCTCCCCGTCCAGTTCCCATCACCAATCGAGCACCCCAGCTCGAGTTCCTCTCTCGCCGACGTGTTTTCCCCAGCACCGCCGCTTGCCGTCGGTAGCACCGCCGCCGGTCGCTTGTGCATCATCTCGACCATCCGATCTGAAACCAGCAGTCCTGATCTGTTCTGGCTCAAGTCAATGCCAGTCAACACCCCGCGTGGTCGTGCTGTTTTGCAGAAAAGCCCCTGATCTTTTTAAAATAGCAAGCCAGTCCTTCCACCTTGAAAAGATCCTTACAGTTAGATCCTTTTTCTTTTGTTTTAACCCCTGAGCTTTGTAGAAATAGCATCCGAGGTCCAGCCCTTTAGTTTTTCACCCAAGCCCCTCTGTTTTTAAGTTTCTTTACATTTGAGCCCTCGGTTTCTTCCTGTTAGGCCCCTGTAACCCTAGTTTCTTCACAGTTATGCCCTTACACCTTAGTTAAGCCATAACTTCTTCGTTTTAGCTCCGTTTTTAGCATTCTTTATGTCAAAACGATCGTATCGAAGAGTAGAATAGCTTTTTGCCTCTGTTTTGCTTGATAATACTGTTTGGTGATTGTTTCTTATTTTATTCCATTGTGTGCTTGTATGTACTTGATGTGATACATAGAGAACGTTTGGGCTGAAGGATTTGAAGACCAAGAAGCTCAAGTGTCGGAACAGCAATAGAGATTTGTTGAAGGCAAGTCTTCCTTGATGCATACCCATTTACCTATACAACATGCATTTAATTCACTATTCTTACTTTTTGCTTGCATTAAATTGATGGGACCCTATTAAGGACATGACTAGATTATTTTTATCCCTTTACCTTGCACAACCTGAGTTTTTAATTTATTGTTGGGTAGCTCTCGCTATGCTTAACTTGGTGGATGGTATTAATGAAACTTTATGAACTTGATTTATTTATGTTATACCTTCATTAATACAAGATCACCTTGTTTAACTGGAACATGGAGCGACCACCCAGGACAACAGTGCAACCACCAGGGCATATGGCTCTGCCTTGGCGAATTAATTAGGGACTCTAGTGTTGATGTGATCTTACCTGATAAGGGCAAGGGGAGCACCAGTGGGGTATAGACTCGCTCTAGTAGGGAGTTGGGCTTTGCTAAGACACAGTACCTACTAGGGGACTTTATACTCTGCAACGACTCGGAACCTTCGCGGGTTGTTTCACACTGGGGAAACTTTGTAAAGGACTCGTAGCGTTCCTATGCAATCACACCTAGGTAGTGTGGTATGATGCTTGGCCGACATCGCATGGTTGGGTTTAAAGTTCCTAGAACTTTTACGCGACTTGTGGTGAAAGTGTACAACCTCTGCAGAGTGTAAAACTAATCGATTAGCCGTACTCACGGTCAAGAGCGGCCTGGACCCTCACATCATTAATCTATGAAAGACAATAATTAACCTGATGCATCTATCTTTATTTATGTTGTTATTCTCTTATGCTAATTGTGGGTTTGGTATAAACTTACACTTGCTAGTATTTATGTTGCTAATAAAACTTGGCCAACTAAAATGCTGAATGCTTAAACCCATCAGCCTTCCACTATAAAGCCTTGCATATTATATTATGTTTCCACTTGCTGAGTACGGCATGTGCTCACGCTTGTTTTCATTATTGCAACGACACTACCCGGATGCTGTTCAGACTTGGAGAGATTTGAAGATTTCCCTGGAGACTTCGACGAATTCTAGGCGGGCGTGTCACCAGTCAACTGCCTGTGGTGTTGACCCTATCTGCTGCGTTGCTACTCGTTAATAATAGTTCGTTTATGAGACATTTTGGTCTGTAATAAAGTTTAATACTCTCTTTACATTTTGGCACTGTGTTTTGGTTATCACTGAGTCGTTATATGTGTGAACTTTGATCCTGGCGCACATATAATATGAGTATTCAAATTTGCCTCTTAGATTTTTTGGAGATAGGCAGTGAAAAATACAACATGGGTGATGACATACTTGATTCTCGCACATACAAACCTACCATCATGACGGAGAGAAAAAAATCAGATGCCACAGAAGACGGTAAGATAAGAAAGATTTGATGAGCAATGCATGTAGGTTTGCATAGCAGTAATTTGACAAAGAAGATGTTAAGCATCGACCATATGGGGTTTGGAGACAATGACGACACAAAAGTGAGACAATGGCTTCCTGGATAGCAACCAATGCGATACGACCGCTTTGGTCAGAAAAAACTGAGGTAGCAAACAACAATAGTGGACAAAGTAGGTAGTCATAAATGGCTACAACAAATTGGCAAAATGCAAAAAAGAAGAAGGTGCAAGGTTGACAGAAGGAGGAGGACAACAAGAGAAAACAAAAGCATCGGATATGGTCAAATATTGTGATACAATCGAGAAACTAGCATAATATGCTGATAAATCTAAGCTACTAATGCAAATATCTATCTTGCTCAATATACATGAGGAGATAAATTGAATGATCAACATGATGTCACTAATTGTAGAGTGGACTAATCCTAAATGGAAGTCTCTAGAACACAAGTTTGCTTGCGAATAGGCCACCTGTTAGTAACATGAGGTCCTCTGCAGTAACTAAAGAGGAACAATTTTCCGACCGCACATATCTATAAGCATAGTAAGCTTTCAAACAAGAATGGAAGTGATGAGATCAAGTTGGTTTGTCATATATTTTCTAATCTTTTGGAAACTTTTAGAATTAGATTGGTATACCACGTTAATCCAAAAAAGAGAAGAATGTCCACCATTGGATTTAACGAAGATATGAAGGTCTGAATTAATCCCACATTAATCTATACTATAAGGAGCGAAGACAATTGAAAACTTTTCTCACCCAATTCGGGCCCACCATAGCCCTCACACCGGACCCACCCGTCAGGTTGTATGATGACCAAAAAGGTGGAATAACCATAAAAATCACAATTTGGAGAGCGTTTCTGCCAAAAAGGTAATTCTTTTGTCACCAATAGGTTTCCTACCCTCCCGCGGTAGCCACCTCTTAACCGCAACATGAGATGGACAGTCTGCGACTCCCAAGCCTATCCTCCGACATGGAACCGATCGCTGACCAGACACGAGGTCGAGGCGTTCTGGAGACAGCACGACGGGAGGCCACCGACAGATAATGGTGAGACGGCGGCAGGCGGCTCCCCGCTCGCTGGCTCGACGATCTCGCCACTGCCCTCTCCCGGCGCGGTATATATACTGCCTGCTGCTTGCAAATTAAATCAATTTGTTTACCTGCTACAGATATTGATGATGCTAGCTTACTTCAATGATCGATCACAACAGGAGATCCCGCTCGCCGCTAGGCAGCAGCTGAAGATGATGAGGTCCATGCCTCCTCTGCGCGGCAAGAGGAGCGACGAGCTGTGCCTGTGCTCGCCGCGCAGCGGCCAGCTGGCCCAGCACTTGTCGTTTCCCCGTAGTGAGCCGTCCTCACCAGTGGGCTTGCTCTTCTTCCCCGAGGACGCCGCCGCCGCCGATACCTCCAGCACGATCCGCGGTTGGTACGTACGACGTGTGAAGCGATCGATGATTAAGCTAATGTATAATGTGTACATGCACAAGTCACTGATGACGCAGTGATCGATGCTGATCCTTGGATATGAATGATTATAGGTGGACTCGGAGCAGCTGGGCGTTCCTGAATGAGCTGCGGACCATGCCGGCCAGCACTGCTCTTCTCCTGCACCGTGCTGCGACCGCTCTAGCTTGGCCAGCTCCGTCTTGCCCCGTTGACGAAGGTCAACCTGCCATCCCTCGAGACTGTGCTCTTGTCCCACATCTCTGACTCTGGGAGATGTGTGGAGCGGATCATCGCCGGCAGACCGCGTCTCGCCGACCTGACGCTGGAAGTCTGCATTAGGGTGTTCAGGCTCTACGTGCCTAGCCGTGCGAGACTACACAAGATGGCCCTCCGAAGGTCGCGTACTGCAAGATCAATGTCTGTGGTGAGGTCTCCTCGGAGGTCACGAAGCTAGCCCAGCTTATCCTATTCGCAAATGCCAAGTGCCTGCAGCTGGAATCTACTTGGCTCGGCTCAGACATTGACAAGGACGTGTCCATGAATTTTTCTGCCTTGTCATGTGTCTGTCACCTCAAGCTTAGGGGTCGCCCGCCCGATGATGACACCATGGTTGACGTCGTAGTAGTGAGCCTTCCATCCTGAAGAACCTAAACGGTAGGCAAGCTACTCGCGTACATTTACAAGTACAATGAGAGGAAGCTACTCGACGCGCAAATCTGAAGTATAATTGTCCTTTCTCCACTGAGTTCCATGATCCCTTGCTTGAGGAGCGTGAGGGAGTTCAACCTAGTGCATTACACTAGGCCAGAAACGATTTGCGCTGACACTTGCAAATTAGTGTGCTGGCGGGTGCAATTGGCACCCGCCAACACTATGGTTTGCAGGGGCGCCGGTTCATCACCCGCCAGCGGTAACATAACAGTGCTGGCGGGCAACATAAGGAACCGCCAGCACAGATGGGGACGATTTCTGCTGGCGGGTGCCATATGTTGCCCGTCAGCACTGTGCCCCTCAATAAAACCCGACAGCTTCTTCTTCCCCAGCTACCTTCCATTGGAGCTTTGCCCGAGAGGAGCTCGGGAAAAGCTCCAAAAACACCCAATCTATGGGGGGAAGGTTTTGCACTTGATTTCCTTGGAAGAGGTGGCTATATAAGGTGAGTTTGTGCTATTCCAACCTTCTTTTTTACCTTTTATCCATCATTTATAGCTTCATTATAGATTTAGCTCTAGATCTAGGGTTTGCTAGCTAGGGGAGAGAGAGGAGTGAAGAGAGAGAAAACTAATTGTAGATTAATTTTTTAAGTAGATTGTTATGCAGATTAATTGTAGATTCGCTATGTTTGTCATCAATATAATTAGTTTTATTAAATAAAAAAGAGAGAGGAGTGAAAAGAGAGAAAATAAATTGTAGATTAATTTTTTAAGTATAGTGTTATGCAGATTAATTGTAGATTCGCTATGTTTGTCATTAATATAATTAGTTTCATTAAATAAAATGTAGAATTAAGTTTTTAATTATTTTGACTCATTTATTAATACTATATGATTAAATTAGTTTCTAAAATGTAGAATTTTTTCATAGGTTGTTTAACAAGGATCACAGAGCATGGATGTATGGCGTACAGAGACATTCGTCTACATTCTTGACAGAGTTATCAAAGTTTCTCGAGGTTGTGAAGAAGCACACTCACATTTGCAAGTCAAAGTAAATACGTTGTCCGTATAGTGATTGTTGCAACAAACTTGTATGGGAGGATCCTAATGACATCAAGATGCATTTGATAAAGCGAGGTTTTATGAAAGGATACACAACTTGGTCCCACCATGGTGAGGCAGTGTCTACTTTCAACTTTGCAGACATTGGCACCGGGTATGATGAAGTGGGTGATGAAGATGAAAATGATCATGTCATGATAGATGATGCTTTTGACTGTGGAGATGAAAATGGTAATGAAACAGATGCACCACAGGTGGACGATGAATGTGATGTTGATATGGAAGAAATGTTGCGCCACATTGAACCAGAGGTGTTGGTAGGGAGTGCTAAAGGGTTAGAAAATTTCGAGACACTTAAGAAGGCAGCAAAGGACCGTATGTATGAGAGTTGTGGAAAGGAGTGGACAATGTTGCGTTTCATCCTCAATCTTCTGATTGTGAAGGCTAAATTCGGATGGTCTGACAATAGTTTTAACGAACTCCTTACTTTGTTGGCCAACCTACTCCCGAAGCCTAACCTTGTGCCAAAAAACACATATGAAGCAAAGAAGATCATCAACCCATTGAAGATGCGGGTGCAAAGAATACACGCATGCCGGAACCATTGCATATTGTACCGCGGTGACTATGCAAAAATGAAGAAGTGTCCTAATTGTGAGGCTAGTCATTACAAAAGTAATGCTGATTTCGACGCAGAACGTGTCGCTAGCACAAAAGGCGGGAAGAGGTAGAAGAGTGGAAAGAAAAGTGCAGGTGCTCAAGTGGGGGATGAGTCTAGTATTGGTACCACTGACACGGCTAGTCAACATAAAGTCCCTGCCTTGGTGATGTGGTATTTGCCAGTGGAGGACCGTCTGAAGTGATTGTTCTCAAACCCAAAGACCACCAAACTAATGACTTGGCATGCCAATCGCCCAGAGAAGTCCGATGGGAAGCTTCGACATCCTTCTGATGCTCGCCAGTGGAGGACCTTTGATTCCGAGCATACAGATTTTAGAGATGAAAAAAGAAATATATAGTTCGCGTTAAGTACAGATGGCATGAATCCATTTGGTGAAAGAAGCAGCACGCACAACACATGGCCAGTGTTGATGACCATATACAACCTTCCCCCTGGCTATGTCACAAGAGAAAGTTCCTTTTGCTAAACATTCTAATCCAAGGGCCGAAGCAACCTGGTATTGACATAGATGTTTTCCTGGAGCCATTGATGGAAGATATGGAGAAGTTTTGGAAATATGGGGTTGAGATGTGGGATGAGTACAGACAGAAGAAATTCACACTTAATGCAATTATCTTTGTTACCATTTTTTTTGAGGGAAACAGCAGGGGAGGCCCCTACTGGATTATATATATATATGCAAAAAAGGATAATTACAGATTACAAGGCCTCAGGCCCAAAAAAACAAAAAAGGCTCTAGTTAGGTGAAATTACAAAACCAAGTTTCTAGATCTATCTTCCGGGAGGGAGAGGCTTTTAACAACACGGTGCAAACTCCTCCCGGAATATGAACTTCCACCTTCTCAAGGAGGGTGGGACCCCATCAAAGATAATCTCATTCCTGTGCTTCCAAAATTTCTGTTACCATTAATGATTACCCTGCCCTATTTTCTGTGTTGGGTCAGATAAAAGGAAAGACAACTTGTGTAGTTTGCGTTAATGGTACAATATCTGTGTACCTAAAAGGATCTACGAAGATAGTGTATATGGGGGCTAGACGCTGGCTACTGAGGAGTCACAAGTACCGGAAGATGGGGGACTCTTTTGATGGAACGATTGAGGGAAATTCTGCCCCACAACCGGCCACGGGTAAAACCGTATTTGAAATGTGTCAGAAGGTCAAGTTCAAACTCGGTAAGAAGTCAAAAGATAAAGATGGTGTTGGAAGGAAGGAGGCTGAAACTACAGAGAAGGCCAATGATGTGCCTTTCAAGAAGGTCGATATTCTTTAAGTATTTGCCATACTGGAAAGACCTGGTGGTGCGCCATGCCATTGATGGGATGCATCTTCAGAAGAATGTGTTTAATAGCACAATCGGATTCTTAGGCTTAACGGGCAAGTTAAGGGACGGACTGAAGTCACGTAAGGATCTTGTTGACCTAAAAATCCGGCCAGAGCTCCACCCGCAAGAACGTCCTAATGGTAAGCAATACCTTCCCCCTGCTAGCTACAACTTAACACAAGATGAGAGGTTGGCTATGTGCAAGTGCTTGCGCGGGTTGAAAGTGCCTACCGGATTCTCATCGAACATCTGTTCGCTAGTCTCGTTGAAGGACATGACGCTTACTGATTATAACTCTCATGATTGCCATGTGAGGATCATTGTTTTTCTTGTGATTGCGATCCGAGCTGTCAAACCAGTATTCCTTAAGATGGTTATCACAAGGATGTGCTACTTTTTCAACTTCATTTCGCAGAAAGTCATCGATTCTGTAGAATTGGCAAGGCTTCAGCTTTTTATGTTGGAAACTCAAGCGCAGCTCAAGTTGTGCTTCCCTCCATCCTTTTTTGATATCATGGAACATCTAATGATCCACATGGTCGAACAAATTCCTGAACTAGGACCTATGTACTTCCATGAGATGTGGACGTACGAACGGTTCATGTCACTTCTCAATGGATGGATGAAAAACAAGGCATTTCCGGAGGGTAGCATGATAGAGAGCTACCATACTGAAGAGAGTGTTGTTGCATAGATTACATAAAAGATAAGAAAGTGGTTGGTTTACCAACACGAAGGGAGATTGTCGGGGCAAGGTACCATTGGAAGGAAAAGATTCATCGACGAGGACAACCAACAATTGGAGAAAGCACATGCAAGTGCTCTACAACAGCTTGCAATAGTGGTGCCATTCATTGAGCAACTAGAAAATGACATTCGTGAGGAAAATAATGATCGGGACGAGGATTGGGTCATCAAACAACAAAAGTGTCGTTTCCCATCATGGTTAAAAGAACATGGACATCTATTTGAAGGAAATTCCATACACGACGCAACATTGAGCAGGTTGGCGGCTGGTCCATCAAGCAATGTCACCTCATGGCAAGCATATGAAATTAATGGGTACACCTTCTATACCAAGGCAAAAGACAACAAGAGTGTCGCTTACCAAAACAGTGGTGTTCGCTATGATGCAATTGATGCTCACGGAAACAACAACACTTTCTACGGTTTCATAGAGGAAATATGGGAACTTGACTACGGAGCAAATATCCGGATCCCCTTGTTTCGGTGCCAATGGGTCAAACACCCGAAGGGCATTACAGATGACAACTACGAGCTGACACTTGTAGACCTTGCAAATGTAGCTTACAAAGATGACCCATGGGTACTCACTGAGCGTGTTGCACAAGTTTTCTACATAGCTGATCCTATGAATTTAAAGAAGCACGTTGTTGTCTCCGGAAAACAAAGAATTCTTGGAGTTGAAGGTGTAGATGACGTTGAGGATTACAATCGGTATGAGGACGACGACCACCTCCACGGCCGCCATCATGATTAAAAAATACAAAGCGACTTGTCATCGTTATCCCTAAAATATGCACGATATTTTATTAAAATTTTATACACAATCACAAGTCTAACAAAATTTTGCTTATAAAATTTTTACACATTCTCTAATCTACACATAATCTAAACACGTTCAATTTTTACAAAATCTCTAATCTACACATAATCGAACATTATTGAATTGCAATATGAGATTAAATTAATTTATACCAAACCGAGACGAGGCACAGCATCGGCGAAGTTCGGGGCGGTGAGGCGTTGCGCGGTGATGCAGGGCAGGGGAGGAGGCAGCGGCCGGAGGAGGAGGTGGGCAGGGGAGGTTCGTTCGGCACGCTGTTGGGAGGGGCGCGGCCCGGGAGGCAGGGGCGCGCGCAGCCCAGGGAGGAGACAGCGGTCGGCCTGCCGGCGGGGCTCGATCAGGCTGGGTCGTGCGGCGGCGCTCGGCCTGGGGGTGGTGCGGCGACGCTCGACCTAGGGGTGGTGCGGCGGTGCTCGGGCAGCCTGCCGGCATCGATCCAAACCGTCTGTTGCATTGACATTGTTGTTACAGCCTCAGCACTGGCGGGCGCTTATGAGGCCCTCCAGCAGTAACGGTCAGTGCTGCCGGGTGCTTATGACGCCCGCCAGCAATGATGGTCAGCGCTGGCGGGCGTCACAAGCGCCCGCCAACATGAAGTATTCAGATGGTTTTTAAAATTCGACTACTGCAATAAAAAAGTATCTTGAAGACATCACAACCGAATATATCACTGTATCAAATTGAAGACATCACAACCAAATATATCACAACTAATAACCACTCAAGACATAAAAGGTTACATCGATAGTTCAAACAGGGTACATAAGTTCACAAATATCACAAGTTCACAACCTTCATAAGCGAAGTTCACAACGATAGTTCACAAGCAAGCTCACAGCGTCACAAGACGTAGTTTTTCACAGATACAAATACATTTATCATGGATTGGAAGTGAACAACTGAAGCTCAAATCTCAGTGCTAGCATCGTCCTCAAGTGCACCAGTGGAGGCAGATACAATGTCGGTAGATGTTGACATGTCCTCTCTAGTTGGAGTAGAACCATCGTGATCAATGGACGGACTGTTGGTAGATGTTGACATGTCCTCTCTAGTTTGATCAGTTGAATATCGTTTGATGAATCGATGGGTGCAGCTTCCAGAAATAGGACTACAACACATGAAAGTTTCATCACTTAAATTTGCAAATGCCAACTTCCTTAATCATGCGACGTTGCTAGTCCAAACATGTGTTCAGCAATTTAGAAAACAACTCAGTCCCAAATGTATCAAATTAAGACATCACAACCGAATATATCACAGGTTCAAACATGGTCAGAAGTAATAAGGCTACAACACATGAAAGCTTCATACTTAAATTTGCAAATGACATGTACACCACAACTACCTAGATCATGTGACGTTGGTACTCCAAACATGTCTTAGGTAATTTAGATAACAATTACAACATTCCTAATCTAGTCGCTCGAGAACTGGCCAGAGAGCAGAGAGCCAAAAGAGCTTCCGGAGTCCTACGATGACATGTAGTAGTACCCTCGTTGGGTTGGAGGTGCAGACGATGTATGGACTGCTTGCATCATACCTGCATGCTGACGACCTCCTGCAACTGGACTTCCTTGTGCGGCGGAAAGGCCCGAACCGTCGCCACCTGTGGCTCGAGGACATAACCTGAACCGACGTCGTTGGTTACGGTTATCTACAGTAAGAGTGATAATTGTTAGAGGGAACAATGTAAAATTATCAGAGTAAGGTTTTGTTGCAGAATGAAATCAAATAGGTCACATGTTCAGAATGATATTACTGTTGCCCACAGCAAATCTCTGTCCTTCACCGGGTGCAACTGATTCTACTTCAATCCAAATACCCCACATGTTCAGAATGGTATCACCGTTTGTTGCTGTTCTGCGGATGCCTACAGTTGCATCGCTAGGTATAGTTGATGGGCTTGCATATGTGGTAAACAGCATAGCGAGATCGGACCTCCTCCTCTGCACAGCGTGAACCTGACATATGTTCTGGAAGACTCTTGCACAGAAAGTAGGAATGTTCCAAAATATAGGTGGCACTCCATGCATGGTGACCCTCAGTGGTTGCACAGATTGTGGTGGGTGTGGGACTGGAGCCGGTGGCGTCGCGACGATGGGTATTGTGGAATCAAGAGAACATTCAGCTGAACCATAAAATGTCGTCATTGGCCAGATCTGGAGGTTATATCCATCAACTCGAAGCAATGTATAGTCCAGGATTCAGTCCAAGTCATTCATTGAAGTGGTCACAGCCACATAATCATTAAGGTAGTGCCAGATATTTTCTAGCAGAACCACCACACCCATCTGATCACGAATGGTTGTCTGTATCTTCATGCGACTGATGTTATCAAAGTTACGCCCGGTCTTAAAAATTACCATGACACCAAGGTAGCATGCATCATACGCATTGACCTCTTCCTCATCAAAGAGAACGAGGTTTGGACGGTGGAAACTCCCCGCCATCAGCTCTGAGGGCCTCTACTCCTGCAAAATAAGAGTCGAGTGTATTAGGGTACAGTAACAATCAAACTTGACATTTGTATTAGGGCAGAGTAACGATCATAGAACGATTGCACTGAGTTGCATGTGTTTGAACTCACCTTCTAAGAGGAGCTGGTGGTGGAAGCAAGACGGGGGCCTCCAAGGCAACGGCAGCACCTACTCCTCCTTCCCTGCAAAAATAAACCAATGCTTATTGTATATTCAAAATTTTCGACATCACCTCCCCTGTACGGTGAGGTTTCCCGAAACCTGCAAATAAAGGCCACGACACGAAGGGCGGGCCACACAAAATTTTTCTAGTTCAACAAAGTTCATGACAAAGGTCAAAACAGAATCAGTAATAAATTATATTGTTCTAGTTCAACAAAATCATCACAAATTTCATCTAGGATCACTAATTCATCAAAAACTCAACAAAATTTTGATCCAACATCACTAATTGATCACTACGTGTAACTAAAAAACTGAAATTGTGAGGAGGCTCTCAAACCACTCACCACGGGTGCAGTCGAATGGAGGACGGCGCCAGCCAGATCACACCCCTCCTATTCACCCTCGGTTGTCTCCTACCCCTCCCCCTCGGCCTCCTCCATCTCCTTCTCCTCCTTCTCCACGAGCCTCCTCCCTCTCCTCCTCGTTCACTTCCTCTCCCTGGCCAGTGGCGGTAGACCGGATCTAGTGGTGGCGTGGGCCGAGGCATCGCCGGATTCGGGGGAGGCAGCCGGCGGTGGAGGTGGCGGTGGCAGCGGCGGGAGGGAGCGTTGGCGCGGCGGAGGGAGGGAGCTGGGGCGACACGGCGGAGGGAGGGAGCTGCGGTGCGGCAGCAGGTGGATCTGTGCTTGAGGATGGGAAAGGGCGAATGGAGCTGCGGCGGCGGCGGGAAGGAGCTGCGGGCGGTGGCGGGAGGGAGCTGCGGCGGTGGCGGAGGGAGCTGCGGCGCGGCGGCAGGTGGATCTGTGCTTGAGGATGGGAAAGGGCGAATGGAGCTGTGGCGGCGGCGGGAGGGAGCTGCGGCGGTGGCGGGAGGGAGCTGCGGCGGCGGTGGGAGGGAGCTGCAGCGGCGGCGGAGGGAGCTGTTGCAGCGGCGGAGGGAGCTGCGGCACGCGGCGGAGCATCTGCGGTGGGGAGAAATTTCGGCAGCCTGACGGTGTAGTTTCGAGGTCTCGGCAGCACTTAGAAATTTTTCAGGTGCTCGGCGAGCTATATAGAAGAACTAAACTACTGGCGGGCACTAAGGCCGCCCGCCAGCGCTCTCAGTTACTGCTGGCGGGCACTAAGGCCGCCCGCCAGCACTCTCCTTGACTGCTGGCGGGCATTAAGGCCGCACGCCAGCGCTAAGGCCTGGAGCCACATATCCACCGAGCTACCTTATCCTCGGTCGTGCCCTAGATCGAGCTGCTGCTCCCGCCGCCCGCGCCTAGAGCCTCGCCGAGCTGATGCTCCCGCCGATCGCGCCTAGAACCTCACCGAGCTTCTGCTCCTGCCGCGCGCACCTAGAGCCTCGCCGACCTAGAGCCCCGCCCTCGAGCTGTGTTGCTCCCACCGCCACGGCCCGGCGGCCAGATGGCTCGTGGAAGGAGGCACAGGAGCACGCCAAGGTACGGGATGGAGGGAAGAACTAGCCACGATGATGAATCGGATCACCGGCTTCGAGAGATGGGGGTGAGGCATCCATTCAACAACAAATTTGGTGTTTGAATCAATTTTGTTCTTGTTTGTGTCTTATGATAAATTCTTTGGTTAATGCCAGCTCGAGTGGTTGCTGGAACAACACTCAGAAGAAGGCATGGTGGTGAGGACGGGGCTTACTTGCCGCCATTGACAGTACCCACGGTTGGCTTGCTGCTGGTCTGGAGTGGATGCAGGGAGAAGATTCTTGCAATGCTCAAATGTGGATAATCCTTGTGATTTCAAGTACTGGCTTTACCCTGAATTTTTTGGGAGAGCAAATCAAGTGATTCAGGACCTGGTGTCTATGAATGGAAGTTTGTCGGAGCTTGTGCAACATTTTTATGGGCAATGGGACATTTTGCTTGGTTCCAAACAGGAGACAAGACAAGAATGTCACAAATTGAAAGCCATTTGTAATGAACAACTTAGTTGCATATGTATCCTGCTGTGTATTTCTGTTGTAATGGCATGCTTCCTTTCAATGGTGTTGTAAGCATGTATGCAATGTTGGTAATGAAATTGAGTATGCTAAATTTGAATTAACGTCAAATTTCCTTCACTGCAGTGTTTGAAACATCTACAAGTTTATTGAAATTTCTGAAATAATAAAAAAATAAATGTGTGCCTAAACTAATTCAAAATGAAGTTTACTAAAATTTTTCTATGAGCAAAAAACATTCCCTATGTCACATTTAGGACTGTTTTCAAATTTTTTGAATTTTTTTGGAAATTCACAGTGCTGGCGGGCAATTAAGACGACCGCCAGCACTATGCATTTCCCAATAAAAAAATGAAAGTGTGCCTAAACTAATTCAAAATTATTCGAAACTTTTACAACTTTACTGAAATGTTAAATAGTAACTATGAAAATTATTAGTTGACACATAACACTAAAGATTTTTCAAAGTTGGTTCAAATGTGACTCTTGGGTGAAACACCCCAAGAGTTATAGGGTGTTTCACCCAAGAGACTCATTTCAACTAAATTTTTGAAACTAAAACTTTTCTATGAGCAAAAAACCTTCCTTAATTTAATTTGAATCATTTTACAACAGTTCTAGAAATTTGGGACTAAATTAAACACATTTAGGGTTGTTTTCAATTTTTTTTGATTTTTTTGGAAATTCACAGTGCTGGCGGTCGCTTAAGACGACCGCCAGCACTGTGCATTTCCCCAGTAATAAAAAAATATGAAAGTGTGCCTAAATTAATTCAAAATAGTTTGAAACTTCTACTAGTTTACTGAAATGTTTAATAGTTACTATGAACATTATTATTTGACACAGAACACTAAAGATTTTTCAAAGTTGGTTCAAATGTGACTCTTGGGTGAAACACCCCAAGAGTTATAGGGTGTTTGACCCAAGAGACTCATTTGAACTAAATTTTTAAAACTATAACTTTTCTATGAGCAAAAACCTTCCCTAATTTGATTTGAATCATTTTACAATAGTTTTAGAAATTTGGGACTAAATTAAACACATTTAGAGTTGTTTTCAATTTTTTTTGATTTTTTTTGAAATTCATAGTGCTGGCGGTCGCTTAAGACGACCGCCAGCACTGTGCATTCCCCCAATAATAAAAAAATATGAAAGTGTGCCTAAACTAATTCAAAATTGTTCGGAACTTCTACAAGTTTACTGAAATGTTAAATAGTAACTATGAAAATTATTATTTGACACATAACACTAAAGATTTTTCAAAGTTAGTTCAAATGTGACTCTTGGGTGAAACACCCCAAGAGTTACATGGTGTTTCACCCAAGAGACCAATTTGAACTAAATTTTCGAAAATAAAACAATTATATGAAAAAAACCTTCCCCAATTTAATTTGAATCATTTTACAATAATTCTAGAAATTATGGACTAAATTGAACACATTTAAGACTGTTTTCAATTTTTTTGATTTTTTTGGAAATTCACAGTGCTGGCGGGCCTTTAAGATGCCCGTCAGCACAAATGCTCAGTGGTGGCGGGCGACTTATGCCGCCCGCCAGCGGTGCTATGACCATATAGCGGCCCGCGGGGCTGAAAATTTTCCAAGTCCCGGCGAATAAAAGAAAAGACGTCGTTAGGCTGCCGAATTTTCGCGCCGGTTCCCCTCACCGCCGTCCTCCCCGAGCGCCATCGCGCCAGTGTCCTCCTCCCCGAGCGCCGCCACTCCCGACGCGCCACCGCTCCCGACGCGCCGCCGCTCCTCGCTGTACACCCTTGGAGCACCGCCGCCTCCCGCCGTCTTCCTCCCCGAGCCGCGCCACCGCCGAAGATACCGACCGCCGCATCCTCCCCAAGCGCCATCGTCTCCTCCGCCCCCCAAGACCCGCCGTTGTTTGTGGCTGGAGAACCCGGCCAGATCGCCGCCGCTGACAACAGCTCCCCGCGCGCCGCCGCCGTCCTCGTCGCGCGCGCTGCCATCCGCCGCCGGCGAGGGCCCGCCGCGGCCGTCCTCCCCCCACCGGCTAGATCTGGATGCCCCCATCGGTGGGTTTTTTAATTTTTTTGCAATTGTATTATTAGAAATGCTTATAAATGCTTAATTTGTGTTTAAATATGTTATTATAAATGTTTATAAATGCTTAATTTGTATTTAGATGTCTCAATTATCTTTATGTCATAAGACTTTGAATTTAATTTAAATAGATGGGTAAACTTGTGAAACATATTGCATATGGTGTAGATTTCGATATGCTTATCTATTAAGTGTGAAAAAATTTGTGTGTATTTAAATATTAGTTATCTTTATTAATTGACAAAATTAGAAATGTTTATCTATTATGTGTGAAATTTTGATATGGTTTATGGTCTATTTTTTGTAAAAAATGTATAAATAATTTGAGAAATATTATATTTCGGGGAATATTAGATTTCGATATGCTTATCTGTTAAATACCTTTTTTTTATTTGTACATGATAACTTGTACACTAGAGTTCATAAAATATTGACAAAATAATGATTAAAAATTCATAAAATATTTTTCACTAGTCACGATAACGTGTACACTGGAGTTTGGAATAGATTTGAGGATTATTAGATAAATAGTTATTGGTGGATAATATTTGGATTTTTAAAAATGATAACTTCTGCACCGGTCAGTCATGAATCCTCTGAGGACGAAGACGAAGAAGCATTTCAAGACTATTTAACTCCAGATGAGTACGAACCCAGCGTACCACGACCTCGTAGGTGTGCAGATGATGATGACATTGATAACAATCTAAGCCTAGATGAACAGGTCTACATACACATTCATATGTTGTTGTTGTGTTTGTTGTTCACATTCAGATATATTGAATATAATTTGTATGTGTGTAGAACGATGATCGATCTCTGCCACGTCACCGTAGAGCATTGACTAATTCTGCACAGGAGATAGAAGGTTTAGGACCACTACCTTCGGCTACTACTACTTCTACTAGTAACCCCAAGAAGGGACGTGGAAAACACAAATGAAACCAGATCCCTGAAAGAGGACAATATGTGATAGAACAACTAGGTGCCAAAGACAAGCCCGTCCTTCCTGAAGGGATAAATGCTCGATTTCGGAACATCGCAGGTGCAATTGTCAGGGATCAATTGGGGAACTGGATCACAACAACTAACTAGAAGAAAGTGTCGGTGGCAACAAAGGATGTATTGTGGGCCAAACTGAAGGAAAGGTTTGTTTTTCCGGAAGGGACCGAGCGAGAGGCTAGACATTTTGCTGAGGGCCTCCTTGGAAGATGTTTACGGACTTGGAGGTCTACTCTTAATACAGAATTTGTTCAGAAAGGCAAGAATGCTAGGGCAGTGTATGGTAACATCCCGCTAGCGGTGTGGGAAGAATTCAAAGAACATAAGACAACAGAGAAAGCAAAAGCTGAGAGTAAAGAATATATAGAGAAGGCTAAGAAAGCTGCTGAGAACCCCCATCTCCTAGGTTCGGGAGGATATGCTGCCAAGCTACAAAAATGGAGGCAAATGGAAGAAGAGAGGAGGGTAGCTGGTTTACCAGAATTGTTTGAAGGCATGGATGAGCGTAGCAAGCATTGGTGCCTTGCTCAAATTCCGACAATAACACCTGACGGTAAGGTTGTATTCAAGAAACCCATAACAGAACAAATTTATGAGAAGTTGGAAGAACTCACCGATTTGCAAAAGCACAGCCTTTTCAAGCCCGATAGGGAGAAAGATATGCTAACCACCGTGATCGGAACCCCTGAGCACACTAGCCGTGTTCGAGAGATGTCATCTACCTTACCGTGGGGTAAAGCATTTCCTGAAGATAGAGGAAGGTACAAGAAGCGCGACCGTTATAAGAAAGATTTTGAAAACAAGATGAGAGAAATCGCCAAATAAGAGATGGTACAGTTCTTCGTATCCCAACAACAGGCCACCGGATCGGCTGCAACCGATGCTCAAGGACATGGAGTACCAAACCTGCTACTTGCCCAGAGTGGAACTGTCGTCGTTCCTCCAAGTAGTGCTGGGTCTATTGCCAATGTCAAGTATCCTGTTGATGACATAACAGAGGATACCCCATGCAAGTTGGTTATACCTTACGGAAGGAAACAAGATAAGTTTCGCGAGGTTGCAACGGCCATGGCACCCGTGGGTCATACGTTTCCGAATCCACCCCCGCCAGAGTATGCATGGGTGCAAGTTGTCTCGGTGTCTGATGAGGCGTGCGAGATTGATATCCCTACCGATGAGGGGATCGAGCTCCTTGGTGATGCGAGGAACCAATACATACTATGGCATCGCCGAGATATCATTCTTAATGTATCGCCAAATCCCTCGCAGCTTCCTGTAGTTGAGAACACAGAACCACGAACGACTATGGATGTTGGGCGGGGAGGTAACAATGAGACCGAGCAGCCAGTGCTATCACCTATCCATGAAATTGTCCATGACGATGAAGAAAGGGATGCAGATGTGGATAATTTTGAAGTTAATTTACCAAATTCACCTTCCCCGCCAGCTTCACCTACCAAGAGGCAAGTGGTACCCCGTATGATAACCTCATACGAACCAAAAAAGAAAACACCACAAGTTGACACCTTCTTACAAGTACTGAAGATGAAAAAAGGTGCAGGTATGAGTGATAAAATTGCAACTCGCTCCTCTGTTCGAAAGAAAAGGCAAGAACTCAATTTATTTGATTCGGAAGAGGTGCCCCAGGTTTTTGTGCATGGCAAACCATTCTGTTATAGGTGGCAACTGTTGGAGGGGCCGCCGGAACTGAATAAGCTGCATGGATGGATCATGTTGGCCATGAAGCAAGGCATTCATACTATTACCACGAATGTCTCAACGTGGGTGTTCGGTAGCCCGATACCGCGAAAGTTGGCAATCGATCTCCGGGATTTGCACGTGATGTTCTGTCGTGAACGCCTTGACGTGAATCTTGTCACCGTTTGGTGCATGTGTAAGTCAACATGCATGTACCCCATACCAATTTTCAAATCCATATGTGTAGTTTTACTTTGGTATAACCATCCTAAGCGATCTATTTTATAGGATGCAAGCGTTGGATGAAAGGAAGACCAGCGGGAGGTGGAAGGAAGCATACCTTGACCCGCAACAAATGAGCGAGCCGGTGCACACGTACATAATCTGGGAAGCATTTGAAAACAAATCGAAAAAGAAACAGAGACAGAAGAGGAGAAACAAGCTGTAATACAGAAATTCCATGATGCTAGACAACATGAAGTGACTGTATACATTGGAAAGATAATGAAGAAAAGGATGAAGCACAAGAGCCACATCATGTGTGCTTACAATTTTAAGTAAGCTATTTCTAATTACTATATATAAATATATTTAATATGTGGTTTATTTATATTAATTATTGTAACATAATTATTTTTAGAGACCATTTCATTGTCTTATGTATCGGTCCAAAGCTTGGAGAAGCAGGGATCTTCGACTCATTACACTATGAAGAGAACGTTTACGGGGATTTCATTAACATTCTAAAAAAGTAAGGCAACCCATTGTAGTACTTTAATAATGCATGTATAGACTATACTTGAAATTATATCACTAACTTCTGTCTTTGTATCCTCAAAGCGCGTATCGGCTATACATACTAAATGGTGGGGAGCACCCTGCAACTAGGGAAAAGATGTTAATACAACATGCCAAATACGTAAGAACATAACAAATTGATATTTTCATAGTTGTGCAGTTTCTTAATAATTTCTCATCACTTTTTATTTGTTTGCAGTGCTACAAGCAACCTCCTGGCAGTATCTTATGTGGATATTATGCGTGTGAGATGTTGAGAAATAATGGAAGGTATCGGACGATTCCTGAAGACGTAAGCCTCTGGTACACAACCATGTGCTAATTAACTTCCTAATGATTATGCATAATAATCTTCAATTATTGTGCGTATGTGCAGCTCCGTACTATAGATACTTCGTGGGGGAACCTGAGAGACAAGGACATCGAGAACATTTGTGCGGACATGGCGAGGGTCCTCCAACGTGAGATTTGCCACGAGCTGGGAGAATTCTTCGATAACGAAGGAGTGTTGATTCTAGAAGAGCACGAAAAGTTACGTTGATGGGTGTGGTAGAGGATTATCTATTTTAAATGTGGATTAATATGTGAGACTTGTGTAGTATTATATGCTAGTTTGGATTATGTGGTTGATAGACACATTTGAATTTGCCGGACAAATACAAATAAATACAGGTGAATTTGGCCTACAAATACGAATACTAATGAATACGGGTGAAATTGGCGGATAAATACAAATAATAAACAAATTTAGAAAAAATTAATGAGAAATGGAAAAAATGTAGTTCCTAGCGGGCAGCTTAATCACCCGCCAGCACAGAAAACCTCAGTGCTGGCGGGTGAGGTAAGGCGCCCGCCAGCAATGAGGTCCTCTGTGCTAGCGGGTGAGGTAAGGCGCCCGCCAGCAATGCGGTCCTCTGTGCTGGCGGGTGAGGTAAGGCACCCGCCAGCACTGAGGGCCATTTGTGCTGACTCTAAGTTGCTGACGGGTGCTGCGCCCGCCAGCATAGAGGCGTTTTAGCCGTCAGCACAACTCTTTTCTGATCTAGTGTTACCAAAGAGCGTTGCTTGCAAGTTTCTGTTATGCAACAATGGAGACGTTGTGGTGCGAGTTCGCTAAGATACATAGAGGGGCCATATATTATGGATGCAGACACACTTAATGTGTCGGAGGTAAACGAGTCAGCTAAAACTCACTTCGTTTGATGAATGATCGTTTAATTTCAACAATTTTGTCAAGGTATTTGTTTGGGAAACACATCTTAGGTAGCTTGGAACTTTGTTTTCTCTCATATTCTTAGTCGGTTAAATTACAAATTATTAGCCTGTAAGGTTTAGTACTATTTAGAGATAAATTTAGATTAGTTTTTTTCTAATATGTGTTTAATAATTTTAAAATATGTGCGTGACGCACATACATTTTACTAGTCAAAAAAAGAGAAGAATATCCACCTTTGGATTTAATAAAGATATGAAGGTCTAGATTAATCCAAAGAAACTACATTAAAAAACAAATCCAAAGAGAAGAATATCCACCATTGAATTTAATGAAGATCTGAAGGTCTAGATTAATCTCACATTAATTCAAAAAAAATAAGAATATCCACCCTTGAATTTAATGAAACTCTGAAGGTTTAGATTAATCCCACATTAATCAAAAAAAGAAGAAGAATATCCACCCTTGAATACTTGAGTGTTAAAAGAAGGCACCACGTTCGTCAAGAGGGTCAAGAAATGCCCTGTCCGCGATGATAATCACGAATTGGTGATTGGAGAACAAAGAAAGTAAAGAATATTTATATATAATAAATACTAAAAAGGATAAATTCAGAATTAATTTCTAATGAGTAAGTATACATTGAACATTCTACTAAAATATAATGATTTTTTTGCTATCATAGTAGACAAAAATGTACATCACAAATAAAAAACTAAAAAAATTATATTCGTGTGAAAGATTTATAGTTTTTTAAGTTATTTTAGTACTTGCCAAAATATATGTTCATATCTAAGGTATTATATTTTTCTTTTTAATTCATGTTAAAAAGGACACTCCACAAAACATATATGATACTAAAATATACTCCCTCCAGTTTGGTAAAAGAAGTCGTTTTGGACAAGATTTGAGTCAAATATTGGGAATATAAATGTTGAATAATTTTTAAGTTATTGAGTTTAGAAACATGAAAATCATATCAATAGATTTGTTCTGAAAATGAAGATTTGTTTTGAAAATCATTTTCATAATATATGTATATATATATAAATAATTTTTCAATAAATATTTTTATAGAAAAAAGAAGTCAAAGTTGTGTTTTGGAGACCGTGTCGCTGTCCTAAACGACATCTTTTACCAAACCGGACGGAGTATATATTAACATAACACAACTAAATACTATTATTTATGTCTATTTATTTTAGTATCTAAGTGTAAAGAAAGCTAGCTACCCGCGCTATTTGCGCGGACCATCTTGCTAGATATATTATACGATAGCTAGATACATCAACACGTTACAGTTAGAGCAGTCCCAATGGTCCACGTAAGATGGAGTCCATCCCTAATAAATGAGGTGACACATCAGTAAATTGGTGACATGGCAGCATAGTTAATGAAGAAAGAGGAGGAAAACACAATATGTGGTTTCTTTTTCTAGACTTGGCCTCCTCACGCGAATCAAGACCGCAAGACCCAGCAAAATCGCCATTGGGAAGACCTGACTAGAGTCTTGCGGGTTTACTCCTCCCCTCCATTGGTAGAGATAAGGGAGAGAGAAAAACGACATTTATTAGGTGAAGACACCAACTGTTGGGGAGAGGTAGGTCTATAGATGAATTGTGATGATGTGACTCTCTTAAATTTCACACATGATTTCTACCATAGAGACTGCACTTATACCCATCCCATGAAGTTGTTACCGAAGCTAGATCCAGAATCATGTCAAACACGCCCTTAGCACAAAAGCAACACACGATATAATCTGAACAAACACGTACAAATAATATAATGGGCCTTGGACTGGGTCTGTTGGTATGTCACAAAACGGAGCCGGCCCACACTGGTGTCAGTCGTCGTGTCACTAGAAATAATTCCAGTGTAGAATACAATGGATTAATTCCATGGGCTGGGCTAAATTGCATTGGTGTTTTAATTTGTGGCAACACATACACTAACTCACCTTTTTTCTCTCCTGCCTCCCCCTCACCCACGCCCGCCGCCGCCAGCCACGAAGGCCCGCGCCCGCCGTCGCCTGACCGCCCTAGAGGCCCTGCCCCCGCGCGCCGACCATCCCTGACCGGATCTACCCCTGCTGCCTCCCCAGCCCGCCTCCACCGCTCCCCATTGCTCCGCCACCGCCTCCCAGCGCTTCCTCGGTCCGCGCGCCGTAGGTAAGGCTGGACAAAAAGCTTGAAGCACGTTAGCTCGCTCGAACTCGCTTGTTGGCTCGGCTTGTTAGTAAATTTGAACCGAGCCGAGCTCAGGTTTTAGCTTGTTACGATAACGAGCCGAGCTCGAGCTAGCTCGTGAGCTGCTCGTGAGCCCTAACAAGCCAATGCAGCACCCAACAAACGAGTTGATTGATTGTTACTCCCTCCGTTCCTAAATATAAGCATTCGTTGACTTCTGCTGAGGACATTTGACCATTCGTCTTATTCAAAAAAAAATTGAAAATATTATTTATTTTGTTATAACATGTTTTATCATCATATATATTTTAAATATATCATAATTATTTTTACATTTCCACAAATTTTTTGAATAAGGCGAATGGTCAAACGTGCACTACGAAAACCGGAGAATGCTTATATTTAGGAACGGAGGGAGTACCATAGTACATAGAGTAGTATTTTTCTTAAGTACTATATTGCTTGTTGGCTACTTCTCGTTTCATGATTTGTTGGCTTGTAAACATATAGTATGTGCTGATTCCATATTTAGCTATTGGTTGTGATTTTTTTTTGAATTTATAACTGCTAATGAGCTGGCTCATGAGCTTAACGAGACAGCTCAAACTTCTTAACGAGCCAAGCCAAGATGGGTTTCTAGCTCACTAAGATAACAAGTTAGAACGAACCAAGCCAGGCTCGATATCCAGCCCTAGCCGCAGGCTCGTCGGCGAGACAGGCCGACAGGTTGGCGGCCTGGCGCTCCCGCACACCGCAGCAGCCAACCGATCTGTGCCACCGCTGCCGCGCGGCTGCCGAAGGTGGACGACGACTAGAAAATAAAAATGTTGAAGAATTTGTTCCCAGAAAATATTAGAACATCTTCAAAAAATGTTGACTCAACTTTCATAGAAAATACTGGTGAAAACGTTTTGAAAAAATGTTATATCTACCATTTTCTCTACACAAATATTGGTGCAATTCTTTCAAAAAATATTGGTCAACTTTTTATGAAAAAATGGTGGTTCAATTTTTTGTTTGAAAAATATTATAACATTTAAAAATATTATAACATTTTCTAATTAATAATAATAAGATGAGATGATTATAAACTAATAATCAGCAAGTTTAGATGAGCTTTGTATGCTGAAAGTTTCAACTATTATATATCCACCTTCGGGTAGCCCGCATATGGGATGATCGGATTTGACAACGGCACCGCCTTCCGCACGGCTTCCTTCCAACACCTAGTCGAATTCCTTATTAAAAAAAAACACCTAGTCGAAGCCGATCACCGCACCGCCCGCCGAGTGCATGCGATCGACGTGCGTCGTCGTTATTACCTCCGGCTCCGATCCGATCCGATCCCTCCCGTGTGAAACCAAGCACGAGCTCTCGTTTCTCGTCGCCAAATCGTGCCCATATGCTTTCCTCATCCGCCGGTCCTGCGCGGCACGGCGAGAAGAATAAGAAGCGCATGCGCTGCGGCGGCGGCGGCGGCGCGGTGGCCTCTCCGGAGCCCAGCGCTATGGCCGTGGCCTCGCAGGTACGGGTCGGTCGTCTGCCGGATATGCACGTCGTAGATCCATCTGGGCATTATTTGTTTGTAGCCATGCATTGATTCCTGCTTCGTTTATTCCATCCTTGTTTATATATGACCGTTCGTTATAGAGAATTTTGTGATTATAGGACTCAAATTATATGGCCTCATGGGCGACCGCATGCGTATCTATCAATCCGGTTGCAATTTTTCGTGTGGTTATATTACTAGAGGATCGGAGTAGTGTATACATATTATTATGATGTACGTGCTGGTTGTGTTGGGGAGATACAAATAAATTGTCTTTGCATGCATGTGCTGTTTGCTGTCTTGCTCATGCATATAATCATGCGGTGATGCTGATAGATTATATTGTTTGGGTACTGAATCATGAGTAATTTGGATCACACCGTTAGGTGATCGCGTTGATCCATAGAGATCATCGCATGTTGATTTGTAGATGGGAATGTACAGTTTGATGTGGTTTCTTCTTTAGGGGCCGGGGTGAGATTAGGATGGGAGGACTTTCACAATTTGCGTGTCTATAAAATGCCATAATGTGAATCAGTCGATAGTACGAATGTTTAATTTGTGTGATTATTTTGTATCTAACCTTTCTACTTTCCTTCTTTTTCGTGGGTAGACATGTGGAAAGTGGCGTCCAGATGAATCACAGAGACCTGAAATTGATAATGCTCCCGTTTTCACTCCAACTGAAGAGGTTTGTCTCTGTGCTGTGGATTGTAAATCTTTGCGCAAATTTTTCCAGTGAGTTATGTATCATAACATAGTAGTCTTTTGTTCTTTCAAATGATGTTTTAGAATTCGTGTAATCAAACTTTTTAGAGTTTAACCACCAGGTTTTAATTAAGTTGGACATGCAAAAACTAGATAACTTATGTTTCTTGCAAGAACTGTCATGAACCTGTTAATTTAACATTATAGTTTTTTTTCTCAAATACGCATAAGTGTGCATATCATTGCATTAAGGAGAATACAGTTTATGTACAAGAGAGATGCAGACCGGCTAGCACTGCCAACAGCGTGACTACATTGTAACACAAACTCTATTTGTTTCTGACAGGAATTTAAGGATCCAGTCGGGTACATTGCTAGCATTCGTCCACAAGCGGAAAGATATGGAATTTGTCGTATTATCCCACCATCATCTTGGAAACCTCCGTGCCCTCTGAAGAAGAAGAGTTTCTGGGAATGCACAGAGTTCAGTACCAATGTTCAACAAGTTGACAAGCTTCAAAACAGGGAGCCTACAAAGAAAAGAACACAACCTCGAGTTCAGAGGAAGAGAAAGAGAAGAAAGAGACAGAGGTTTGGGGTGAGGCGACCTAGTTCAAGTGTGGACTCTGATGAGAAGTTTGGATTTCAAGCTGGATCTGATTTCACGTTAGAGGAGTTTCAGAAATATGCTAATGAGTTCAAACAGGATTATTTTGGAATGAAAGGGAGTGATGAAATTTCTATTTCCGACATTAGAAACCACATAAAAATATGGGAACCATCGGTGAAGGAAATTGAGGGCGAATATTGGCGGATAGTTGTAGGCTCTACTGATGAAGTTGAGGTATGTCTGTTGATTATAAGCACATTATGTTGTTATATATTGTATGAAGTATTGCTTACGTCAAACTTCCTGTGCCTAGGTGGATTATGGCGCTGATTTGGACACCGCGAAGTTTGGTAGTGGTTTTGTTAAATCAACTTCTTCGGATGGAAATGAGCAAGATCCATATAGTGTGTCTTGTTGGAACTTGAATATTCTGCCACGGCAGCCTGGCTCTGTCACCTCATTTGAAGAGGAGGATATACCTGGTGTTGTAGTTCCATGGCTTTATGTAGGAATGTGCTTCTCTTCATTTTGCTGGGTAAGATTCTTAGCTAATCTATTTACACATGTCTATCATGAAACGCATTATGCGTGTTTGCTAAAAAAACATTTCTCTCATGAAACGTGGATCCCTGATCAGTAAAAAGATCCAATTGGTTTGACCCACCCCCATCCTATCGGTTCCCCTGCCCCCTCAAAAAAAAAAAAGCTAGTACGGGTGCTAACTGTTTAGTGTTTGGTTTGGATTGGATGGTATATGGTGGTTGGAACAAAAGTACATAATTAAGTGATTTATATGACAATTTTGTTCATAGAGCACATTCTAATCATCGTTTTATATTACTTTGCTGCAGCATGTTGAAGACCATTTTCTTTATTCTCTGAATTACATGCATTTTGGTGAACCAAAAGTTTGGTATGGTGTCCCCGGTGGTGAGGCAGTAAAGCTGGAAGAATCTATGAGAAAAAACCTACCCAAACTGTTTGAAGAACATCCTGATCTACTTCCTGAGCTGGTAACAACTTTTTTTTCTGTTATTATGTGTCTAGCAGATCGCTATATATGTAGTATAGTGACCTATTGCCAAGTTCATTCTGTTTTGTTCTGACATAACATAGTTGAATTGATGCCACTAAATAAAGTGATTAAGCACTGAATAAAAAGCATGTGTATCTCATCCATTTTCGTTCTGATTTTTCTTGGAGCAGGTTACCCAGTTATCTCCATCTGTTCTAAAATCAGAAGGAGTGTCTGTTTACCGTGCTGTTCAGAGGCCAGGCGAGTTCGTTCTGACACTACCGCGGGCATACCATTCTGGGTTCAACTGTGGTTTCAACTGTGCGGAGGCCGTGAACGTCGCTCCTGTTGATTGGCTGCCTCATGGACAGTGTGCTGTTGAGCTCTATAGAGAGCAGCGCCGCAAGACCTCAATATCACACGACAAGTTACTACTCAAAGCTGCGAAAGAAGCTGCCAGACAACTTTGGATGAATCACACAAGTGGTAAGGGAGAATGCAGATGGCTGAACACCTGTGGAAAGGATGGAGTCCTGACAAGTGCAGTTAAGGTAGTAACTCGATCGCTAACGTTGGAACTTATTAGTATTATTAAGTATCTTTCTCTTAATGAATCACTTGTTATATAACATACTCATTTTATATTGTGCTATTTATTTATGTATTTCACTACTACATTTTCAGACAAGAGTTAAAATGGAGGGTGCTGCATGGGAGGTGAATGCTCCTCTGAATCTGAAAACTAAGAAGATGGATAAGGACTACGATTCAACTGACCGGGAGTGCTTTTCATGCTTCTATGATCTGCACCTGTCTGCTGTCAGTTGCCAGTGCAGACCTGACCGCTTTGCCTGCTTATACCATACAGACCTTCTTTGTTCATGCGGAATGGACAGGAAAACCACATTCTTTCGATACAGCATGGGGGAGCTTAATACTCTTGTAGCAGCTCTGGAGGGTGATCCGGCTGCAGTTTGTTGGTGGGGGCAGGATCACAGGACTACCTAGGCTGGTTCTGTGCAGGTGCAGCACTGGACCAAGATGGACTCATGTCAAAGCACAGACGACAGAACTTTCAGGATCAGCTAGCGTCAGGGATTGATTGCCAGTTTCATGTCTCGGCTGGATTTGGTGACCATGCATGACATTGAAAAATCCACGTACAATACAGTCAGTTGCAGAATACTGTATAAAAGAAGAGCATGGCAAAGGATAGGAGAACAACGGCGTCGGCCTGCTGTTCGCTGCCGTAGCTGGAGGAGATGCATGCTTATGGCCGTGGATGAGTACTACCGGGCCGCTGCCGGCGTGCCACTAACGATATCGGCGTCGTTGACGCCAGTGCACGACGCACCATGCATCAAACTCATTGTCAGAAGTTCCTGACTGATCAACATGTCTGCGCAGCAGTGACGGCGGCTCATGATCGATCGATCAACATAAGTCGGCAGTCTGAACGCCGTGCCACCGCGGTGCATAAACCTGACAATAGTTTGGTTTGAACCGGTTTTTTGTTTGGTTTCAATTTGATATGATTCAAAATGGTTTGACATCTATAATGGTTTAATTTGGTTTGGTTTAATAATTATAATGGATCACAATGGTTTTAACAACATAATAGCTTTGTGTAAGTATAAGGTAGGTTAAAACTCAGACCTCAAAATTAAAAACCCATATTTAAACATAAATTTTTTATCGAATTTGATTGAAATTTGTTGAAGATATATCGTAATGACAGCCCGCTATTCCGTGCCAATCGGTGAAGCAAATTCTATATATGGCGCTAACGTCCAGAGCCGGATTTTACCATTAAAAGTTTGCGTTCTCACTCTAAAATTTTACAGAAATTTGTGCTGGAGATACCTTAATATGACAGTCCGTTACTCCATGTCCATGCAAATCGGTCAAGACAGATCTATACGTGGGATCCACGTGCAGAGCCGGGCTCTAGAATTAAAAACTCGCGTTCACACTATAACATTTTTGCGGATTTGACCAAAATTTGTTAGAGATGCCTTAATATGACAGACCGCTGCTGCGTGCAAATCAGTGAAGCCAGAACCATATGTGAGGTCCACATTCAAAGTTGAACTCTAAAATTAGAGAATTGAACTGATTTTGTTAGTTTTGAGATAAAGAAAAGCTAACTGATTTGGAATGATCCTCAAATTGAAAGAGAGATTGAGAGGAATCAAGAATCCTAATTCTCACTATTTGGAATGGATCCAATTCTATGGCGTCTGACCCATAGTGATCATTTCTCTTTAGCAAATAATGACCTTGGTTATCAAAGGATTGAACAACCGGGATCCATTTACTTATGATACCTAGTTGACATTGCTAACAAGGATCTAATGAATTATGAGTTTAATAGATGCTCTTTAGATCTAATGAATTATGAGTTTAATAGATGGTCTTTAGCATAAAGACGTAACAGTCGCTTGGTCGCTTTGGAGGGAGCGGAACAGGCGTGTTCATGACAAGGAAGCTCTCATGTCGGTGGCGCTCGTTCCGGCGATCCTAGATGAGGCTAGGTCTTGGGCGCGCACAGGCTTTCTCCCGCTCGCTAAGCTGTTAGGTGTTCGCCCGGTGAGAGCGGTGTAAACCTTTTTGCTTCTTTTTCGTTGGGCCCCGTGCCCTGTTCTAATCTAAACCGGCTACTCTTTCTCCTCTCTTAATGAAAAACGTGCTTTGCACGTCTTAAAAAAAGCATAAAGACGTAACAAAAAGTAAAATAATTAAAAAAAACAAGTATGTTTACACATTTTGGGGAAAAAAACGTGTGCATGTTGCAGAAGCATGCAACTATTTTGACAGATACATAAAAGTACAATATTCAAACCATACGCAAGGGCGAAGTTGTAGCTTTTACGACATGTCAAAACTCAAAATAGTTGTTTCTTTTTGAAATTTATAAACAAAAGTGCAAGCTAAACTGAGTCAATGATTTGATTTGGTTTGGTTTTTAGTGTAGTATGGTATAAATAGATTGGTTTGGATTTGGTTTAGTTCTAAAATCTTTAGGCGGACAGCGCAAGGAGGGACGCGACGACGGCCGTGAAGCTGGCGCTGGCCGCGGCGAGCCTCCGCCGTGTGGTGACGATCCCGTTCGGGGCGGGGGGCGCCAAAATGAGCTCCATGTGCACCACGAGCACGATCAGGAAGTAGGTGATGGATAGGAGGAGGAGCGCCGCGGCAGGGATGTCGTCGTCGTCGCCGGTTGGGGGTTTAGTAGTAGTGGCCGCATGATGGTCAGCGAGATCGGTTGCACGGAGAGCTGCGGTGAAGGCGAGTGCCATGACAAGTGCGGCCGTCTGAGCACAGGATGCCATTGCTTGCAGGAGGAGAGAGCAAACAGAGAAGGGTACGGTACACAACTTGGTTTTGGAAGGTATGGCACCAAAAGTAGTAAAGCTGGTCGTCTTTCATGTCGAGCCATTGAAGCAATAGGACAATTCCATCGTGCTATGAGCGGACAATTCCGAAGAAATTGTAAGATATGGGTAAGAGTTTCCGCGGATCTTCCTATTACGGGAAAACCCGCAGAAGTTCGAATGGGAAGAGGAAAAGGAAATCCTACAGGTTGGATTGCTCGTGTGTCCACGGGACATGATGAGGACATGGCGCCCATGCATATGTTCATGAGTGGTGCATAGAGTGAAGAAGAAGGAGTCTAACAAGGTTTTCTAAGTCAAGAGGGAGGTCTGAGGCTAATCCGGTTCGAGTTCCCAAGGTAGAGGCCCAAAACAACTCAAGTTCGAGCCCAGTTCGGAGTCCAGGAGCAGCACGCACTAAAAACGATGCTGCGGTCGCATACGGAGTCCGTTTTGGACTTTTTTATATGGGTGGAACGAGAATTTCATAGAGCTTCCAATAACACCAGTCTCAGGCCCATATTCGTTCGGAGTCAACAGGAATCGTCGAAACACGTTGACGTCCAGAATCTGCCAAGCTACCGAGTCACTAGTTTGTCGGGCCTTTAGCCCAAGTTGTGGCGGCCCACCCCTGGTCGCCCCCAACCCTAGGACGCCCCTCCTCTGATAAACTCAGTAGCCACCGCCTTAGAAATTTGGGTTTTGTTTAGTTGAAGTTTTCGAAGTCGAAACTTTATTGATTCATTGTAACTGTGACGCCAAGTCCTTTTACCGTGATCCAGGGGGCCAGTTCTTGTATCTCCTCGACTGTATCGACTAGTCCTTTCGAATCGAGTGCTTGAACACTATTGATATTTGCTTCATTGACATCTGCAATTTTTGATTGCACGTTTATCATTCTCTTACTTGTGTTCTCTATTCGCTTGCAGAGAAAAGCCTTTGTGGCGAGATCAATCAAGTTGTGCTTGGTTGATAACCAACGGAGCAGTGGTGTAACAGTTGTGGGGTCCAAATCGTGTTGATTCGAAGCCAAGATCATCAACGTCGAGTCTCCACCAATCGACTTATCATCTACCTCTCGGAAGATCGGGCCATCACCTATTAGGACAAATCCCATTTGAAATGAATGGTGTGAGTTTGTCAAATGCTCGACAAGCCGCTAGATTAGCGGCGCATAAACCATGTTCGTCAACCAAGTTTGTTGAGTGGTCGTAACGTAATTGGTTAGTGGGGAAAAACTGGGTCGGGACTCCAAATAATTTTATGAAGTGTTTGTTCCTGAACGAGGGAAGTGGAAAGACAAAGAGCGATATGGAGCTCGCCTCCTTCTTTTTTGTAATCGCCGAAATTGAAATTGTATGACGACCCTTCTTGTTCCAGGCATACGACCTTGAGACGTGACAGTGTCACTTTTCCGGCCCGGTAAAGTGACAGTTATATAAATAAGAATAAGAAAGAGAAGTGTGAGGTTGTCGTGTCGTCAGCAATCAAATTATCGTAAATAGATAGTACTGTTACGTTGTTTCAATTTGTGCTCGTCGGTCCATGGGTTACAAAGGTGTGGGCCCGCTTACTAATACGAGGAGGGTTCCGCATGAAAAAGACAATCTTGAACTTCTTCGTTTCGTTGGTAGAACCAACGACGACCAAAATCCAAGTATCCCTTTCTGTTTTGGGAGCAGAGCTTAAAAAGATGGAAAATTCTAATGATTCTTCGTTCATTAGAATGTCGATTCCTCACAATTGCTCTTTGTGATGCTGCGGAACCATGGCAATTAGGATCTCAAGACGCATCAACCCCTATGATGCAAGGAATCATTAACTTACATCACAATATCTTTTTCTTCCTCATTCTGATTTTGGTTTTCGTATCACGGATGTTGGTTCGCGCTTTATGGCATTTCAACGAGCAAACTAATCCCATCCGGCAAAGGATTCTTCATGGAACTACTATCGAAATTATTCGGACCATTTTTCCTAGTGTCATTCCATTGTTCATTGACTCGTGAAAGTTATCACAGCTAGCCAGCCTACAAAGAAGATTTGTGGGAAGTAAGTTACAAGACTTCTCCCCAAGCTCTATTTCCGGACCTAGTTCAAGGACAGGAGCTGGGGATTTGGCCAAGCCAGTTGTTGAAGTCGAGTATGAGCTTCTATCCAATCGAAATAAGAAGCAAAAGCTTTTCAGTAAAGTATCTGTTTTTTAGTGGTCCTTGCATTCACCCCTCCAAAGAGACGGGAATTCATCCATAGTACGCATATCTATGGAAAAGTTCTTTTGAAAGATTTCCCCTTTCTTCCTTCTCTACACTTATCCGAATAAGTTGGTGTGTCAGCTTCTTCTCCTACCATCCCGACCTGTTGGCCATACCGTAGTATGAGCACCATTATTAGAATTGGAGTATCTCTTTCAAGCACGCACATAATGGACAGTGTGGGAATACCTACAATAGGGACAACCCGTCATAGACCACATGAATCCATACCCTCGCGGAAAGGAGAGGAAGACTGGTCTTGCAAGTTGCAATACTAGTTGTTCATCCGGCCGGCCAGGCCAGCTGTCGGTGAATTTCGTAACCAAAAAGCCTTCTGGGACGTCGCCTGTGTGACGTGCACTCATATTTTTTACCAGCTACCAGTATGAGCTTAGCTTTCTGAGTACTTTTTTCAGATGGCCTAATATTAAATGGGACTTGGTCAGTGTTGCCACGAAATAGTCCAATGGTAGGATGGTCCAGTGGGACGCTACCCACCAGGGTTCAAATCCTGGTGCTCGCACCTTTTCCTGGATTTATTCCGAGATTTTCCGGCGTTATGCATTAAGTGGTAAGCGACGTTCCCGTCGATGACGAGGCACCAGTGGCGACTTCGGGAATCTCCAGATCGGCCGGTGCTCAGTCCTTCGGAGGTGCTCATCGGGGTAGGGTTTGCGTACGTGTGTTCATAGGGGTGAGTGTGCATGCGTGTTGTGAGCGTCTGCGTTGTACTGTGTCATTCTCGAAAAAAATTACAATAAGACACTCGACCAAATGTTAGCTTAACACAAGAGTGCCAAAAGAATCTTCCTATGTATATAAAAAATTGCAACAAGACATCAGCTGTCAAGACAAAATGGAATGTGTACTTCATGTACTCCCTCTACCCCATTTTCACCATCGCTAGAAAACCGTGCCCCCCCTCACATTTCCATTTCCCGAGCAACCAACATATCGGGACGGAGGGAGTACTTCTGAAAGCTCATACCAACGTGGAAGAGAGATGAGGTTGCAGTAAAAACCAATGACCAACTTGTTTCATTATTCTTTGTGCATTGTGCTCCATTCATCATGATGATGTTCTGCAAAATTTGCAGTAAGACTTCTCTAACTCACTCAGGCTTGATATGTGTTATTGATCGGCTAAAATCCAATTTGTAGCTATATGTGTCGGTGGTATTTTCACCTAGAGCAGAGATTTAGGAGAAATCCCCGTTTAGAGATTCGGCCAGGGGAAAGTACGCGTGCTTGAGCAGGAGTGATTCGTAGTTTTGGGTTTTTCGATTGAATTGGGGACACAAGGGATTAGACAGGTTCGGGCATCCCGGAGGATAACAACCCTACATCATGTGTGTGTTCTTTGTTGATTTGCGAGTGAGAGTTGTGTTCGACTCGATCCCTCCTCGTCCTGAGGGTTACATGTCTTCCTTTTATAGCTATCCTAGAGGCGGTTTGTGCATACCGCCTTTGGGTGTGAATGCGTCGTGGTCAACCGGGCGCCCGCAACATTGTGCGATCCCTGTCAGGGGTGTCAGTTGGCCCTTCCGATCGAGAAAAGGGGCAGCCGCCTCTTCCGTTTGAAGTGGGCCCTGCCTGGGCGACGAGTGTCTCAGAGACTGTCCGGAGGAGCATCCCAGGATTCTTCCCGGGATGTGCCCTAGAGCAGCTCACCCACTTGCCATGCCGGGGAGCCCTTTTCTTGTGTTTTCTCATGGGCCCCACTCCATGTCAGTGGGTCTCGCCTTCGCATCTCCCCCCTCCCCCCCGCAGGTTTTCTGCACGCGGGCGGATCCGGCTGTAGTCACGAGGGACGCCGCCTGAGCGGTGCGCTAGTGTTAGGCTCGTGCCTCCATGTCTCCTGTAGGCACGCCACCCTGGTCGTCTGTAATCATGGTTTTTAAGGGGACGGGGCGGCCGTCTGTACGTCGTCTTGTCAACTGTCCTTCCTTGGTTCTCGTGCTACTCCTTCCTTCCTCTCGAAGCAAAGTCTTCAGCCGGGAATCCCCCGGCCCGGCGAGCTGACGTCAGGGATGACGTCACCCCGGGGTTTTCACCTCTTGATGCTGCCAAAGCCTTTTTAAGCCCAGGCTTATCTTGAGGGAGTTGGTGGGCCCCGCCAGTCAGTTGCTAACTAAGAAGACCCGTTCCCTTGACTCGACAATATATCCAACAAATAATATGAATGACCCCTCATTGCTTTTTGGCCAAAAAATTGTATACCAGAGAGGGACTAGCGCCAAAGCTCCAAATTTACTAAATGGAGCTTTTTTAAATGGAGCTTTTTTAAAAATGGAGCAGGAGCACTGCTATATCATTTGAGGAAGAAGTAGAATGTGAGTTTTACATAAGGTTCGATATACATAGCAATAGTGCACACACATGACATTTAACGTAAAACACAATGAAACATTTATCAGATTGACCAATAAAATGGTACAATTAGATTTATGATGGAAGATATTGCATTGTAGTAATATATGGATTTTAATGCTTTTATTCGAGTTGAAAATGAATGGACAGACGGAATGTATGTTTTAGTGTCAGTGGAGCAATTTTATGTTGCGGTGCTCGGCTACTGGTACTTTTATGTAATTACACTCTAAATTTTTAATTTTTGAGACAGATTTGCATTTAATCTATTGAGACGAAGATCCATCCAAGACGTACCTTTCTCTCGGCTTACCATATGCTTACCTCGCTAAAATAAAACGTGAATCCTAGCAGGAGAGGGCTCTCCGGTTAGTTTTATCCCGAGACCCACGTTAATCTACGTCCATCCTCGATCCGGCGCTCCGCAGAAACGATGCGCCACCGCCCGCGCGTCGCATTGAAGACCCAGGCCCCCACTTGTATCTGTATTGAACCGGACGTGAAGTGCATTTGAATTTTGGGAGTCGTGCCAAGGAGAGAGAACTCGTTTCCCATCTGGGTCGAAGGGGAGGGAGGCGAGGAGACCGCCGGCAAGCGCTCCCCGGCGAGCGACTCGCAGGGAGAGAGGCGAAGCGGTGGCGGGTCGGTGGCTAGCAGTTGGTTTCGAGAAGGAGGAGGAAGACGAGGTGAATCCGAGGCGGAGGAAGATGAGGACTTCGAGGCCGACTTCGAGGACCTCCAGGGCCTTCTCCGTCGCCGGCAGGCATCGAGCTCGCTCTCCGCCTTCTCCGTCGCCGGCGCCGCCTCCCCGCGCGCCGCGGACCAGGAGAACCTCCACCCCAACCTCGCCTTCTCCGCCGGCATCGCCCGCCAAGGGCGCCGCATCTCGCGCCCCAAGCACCCAGCGGCTATGGCTGCAGCTCCGCCGGCAGCTACCGTCGAGGAGGATCTCATGGCCGCGGCCGCGCCAGCTAACAACGAGCCCTCCGTCAAGGTACCGTAGCTAGCATGCCCACTTCACCTGATTCCGCTTCCTGGGATGGTAATTTGGGATCTCGTGAGGGTTGCAAGGAGCCTTGTTCGTGATGTTTGGGGGTGGTGCGTGCGCAGGTGGTGGTGAGGGTGCGGTCGGCCGGTGGACAGCAAGGATTTGTGGTTCGTCCGCAAGACCGCCCCGGAGTCTGTTGCTGTCGGCAACCGGTCCTTTGCGGTCGATGGCGTCCTCGACGACAGGGCCTCGCAGGTATATAGGAAACTTGACTCCATAGGCTGCGGAGCTTGGCCCAATTGTGCACGATCTGAACGAATCCTGTGAATTGGTATGCTTATGCTTGTTTTCTATAGGCCGGCGCGTTCGATCTCGTTGGATTGCCCATGATGGAGAACGCCCTGGCCGGATTCAACACATCCCTCGTCTGCTACGGCCAGGTACTGCCTGTCCAAGGAGTCGGTTTGCAGTTCTATGCTTCTCCGTTTTGTTTTCTGATGCTCGTGTATGGATTGTTGAATGCTTCTAGAGTGGCACCGGCAAGACGTACACCATGTGGGGCCCTCTCGGCGCCATGGTTGACAGCGGCTCTGACCATGCTGACCGGGGTGTGGTGCCTCCGGTTTTCCGGGACCTCTTCTCTCGAATCCAAAGAGTAAGGAACTTCTTCACCCCCTCCATTACTTTTTGTGACCGTGAGTGATCTGTGTTGACTTGATATTGGCCTTTTCCGGGTGCAGACGCAAGAGAGCTCTCGTGAGAAGCAGACCAGCTACCAATGCCGGTGCTTGTTCCTCGAGGTGTGTAGTAATTTATTTGCTTTCAACTGAACCATGTCTTTTATGCAACTGAAATCAGAAATGAGTTCTGTTTGTTTAATTTTCCAACTCTGTTTCAGGTGCATAACGATTAGATTAATGATCTGTTAGAACCATCCCAGCGTGACCTGCAGATATACTTTTTGAGAAGTTCTAGTGATTCGATGGAACATATATTACTATTTGTCATCATCATGCAATCTTATTAACAACTTGCTGATAGTACTATGTAGTTCTATATGTTTCACATTACTATCTACATATTGTCATGCTGTAATTCAGAGATTTTTTTCCATGTACCATATGTTTACACATTATCAAAGCTACTTGTTCATTTTGCATTATTAGTTAGTCCTTATCAGCAGTCCCCCTAATCTGAACATATAAGAAGTAACTATTCATGCTTCCTAATCATATCAGAAGTAATTTGATTTTAGTTTGAAAGTTGTAGGAAGTAACTAATTGTGTCTGAACTACTCATGTACTTAAATAAAAATTGCTAGCAAGTACCTGCACCTTATTATGAGTGAGGTGCTGAGATGCATGTCTTTTTATGAGGTCATAAAAAATCCAACAGAGCTGGTACATGGTACGTGGGAGTGAGACTCTTTTCCATCGCTAGATACCCTATAATTCCCATTTTTTTGTGGCCCCTTCAGTGCATGCACACTTAGCACCTATTCTTTTTAATCTCATTTAATTGTTTACATTCCCTCCATTTTCAAGAACTTGTTCTGATATCATTATTTTCTATAACATTTGTCTTTTGATGTGCATCCAAGTCAGTGCAGCGGCATTTTTACCTTTCGTCATTACGTTCATATTTCCAAGTACGCCACAACCAAGATCAATTAGTTTTCCATTTTTTTAATTCGGTACCAAGAGAAGTAACTAACTCTGTATTTTAAGTAATAGAATGTAACTTATCACATAATCAGTTCCATACAAAGTAACTAGAAAAATTTTATACAAGACTACTAGTTAACTCCCAATTTTTTCTATTGATGTGTTTTGATACTGTCATATTTTTTGCAAGAAAATTCAACACACCCTGTCTTCCCGTCTTTTTTTCTATTATGTAACTGTATCATTTTTTCATCTTTACAAAAGTAGATATTGAAAATATTTTCTTAGCAAACAGCCAGAGATTGTGTACATTGCTTTCTACTTTTATCAATCTAATTTTGATTTACCAAACTTCTTTCATATTCTTGTGCTTAATGTTCAAGCAAAACATCACTTGTTTTGTGTTGATCTAACCAAAATTATTCGGTTTTATTAACAGACAAAGACTACAAGAGTTGGCGTTGACTATCATAAGGGAGCCACTGCATCTACTTCTGTCAATTTCAACGAAGGTTGTTTTTTAATCCAACTGATTAAAGTCTTTCCTACTACTTTCTGCATCCAATAGCTATAATTCCTTCTAGTTGCAATGTGACTATAAATCTTTTTAAAAATTTTGAGGTAGGAAGTAATATGTCTATATGAATCTGGTCTAGGAAAGTAACTTCATCATTTTTTTAGTGAGATCGGAAGTAACTATATGTCTAATAATCATAGATGATAGATCCACATGATAAACAAAGTAACTATTAATCAGAGAAGGTAACTTTTCTCTGATTTAAAACATAAAAAAGGTAACTAATCATTGATTTACATGGGATAAGAAGTAAGTGCCCTTGGTTTCAAACACCTAGGAAATATCTAGTCATCTACTTGATAGGAAGTAACTTACCCCTGATTGAAACACATAGGAAGTAACCTTTCTTTGTGTTGCTATGTTGGTACTTGTGAGCAATGCAACCCATATTTTAGCTATCTCTGATGGCCAGCTATTTGCATTTTCCTTCCATTCTTTTTAGTGTTTTGTCCATGGCCTGTCATGTTGCTATCTCAATTTTGCTAGAATTTTAACTAATTCTTTACTTATATTCCATTCAAAGTAACTAATGATATATTCGGTGACACAAGAAGTAACTAAGTCTGAATTTTTATTTGGTAGGATGTAACACATGTTGTCGTTGCCATCTTAATGCAATCATATTAACAACATGCTTATAGCACAATGTAATTCTATGTTTTCACATTGCTATCTACATAATATCATGATGTGACCCATAACTTTTTTCGATGTACCATATATATGTCTGCACATTATCAAAGCAACCCATAACTTCTTGTTGTTGTTCCTTAACAGCAACTCCCTTGACTAGGAAGTAGGAAGTACCTCCTCATGTAGTTAGTTGCTTATTTGACTCAGAAGTACCTTCTCATTCTACTTATCTGCCTAGTAAGTAACTTTAACATATTTTTGCATCAGCACAAGGTAACAATATAAAAGCATAGTTATACATAGCATAGAAAGTAATAAGTTATACGAAGATGTAACATATGTCATCTACGGAGCAACACAATTATAATGTGAGTCATAGCACCCTTCTTTGTCTGTGTACATTCTTTCTTTTCTACTTCTTACACAACTTGTTGTGACACTTGTCTGTTATGTGTTCTTTTGAACCACAGTCCACAAACTCCACAAATCCTATTATCCGGCACCCCTTCCAGACTGAATCCTAGCTTTCTTGTTGAAATGGGCTGGGAGGGCCATTCACGATTCTATCTGATCAACTAATCATTGCTTACATTTATATAGGAAGTAACATTCCTCTCATTTGGAAATAACTAGGCATCTATTCGCATTAGTTAGGTAGTAACTTTTTGCCCCTGGTTGAAACACATAAAATGTATTGCAACATTTTCAAATGTAGCTAAGATTATAATTGGCATGTGAATTTTTGTGGACAAGAAATATGTGCTTCCATGACCATTTGAGTGGCATGGAAACCTGTGTACAATGAGTTTGGGATAATGCTGATCTTTATTTCCTATCGCAAAGCCATGCAAGAAGGGATTTTATTTGTGTATGAGAAAAATCATGTGGTTTTGCTAGTAGATATAACAATGTATTTGGTGTGTTTCTTTACACTGACCCTTTCTTTTATGTGCCTAGAATGCATCACATGACATATGTTATTCAGACACTAGTTATTTCTCATAAGAACCTGAAAGTTCTTACTGCCTTTTGATGTTATTACTTAGTCCATATCATCAGCCACCTCTGATAGGAACATTCAAGGAGTAACTAGTCACGCATTTGAATTACTTCGGAAGTAACTTGATTTTAGTTTAAATATTGTAGAAAATAACTAAGATCCTGAGCACTCAAGAAGTAAATACTAACTAGGCATGCATTGGGATCTACCGTAAGTAACTTGATTTCAATTTCGATATTGTAGGAAGTAACAAAGGTACTGATGTGTACATCCAACAAGTAACAAGGCATGCATTTGAATCATACCGAAAGTAACTTGATTTTAGTTTCAATGTTGTAGGAAGTAACTAAGGTTTCGATCTGTACATCCAGGAAGTAACATGACATGCATTTGAATCATACTTGGAAGTAACTTGATTTTAATTTCAATGTTGTAGGAAGTAACTAAGTATAGTCGTAGATTATATATGCACATTCAAATGTTTTTTACACACATTCATTTTTTTCAGCAAAAAGGTCAATAAGAAGGAAATTCTAAAGTCTTCACACATTAGAGGTGGTAGTGTTGAGGAGCAATCAAGGAGTAAACACCTCAATGCTTGGATTTGATGTGTCAGCAATTAATTTTCCTTATAAGAGATTTGTATAACTAGTTAACTTTTTTTAGATAGCTTTTGCTCCTAAAGGATTCTAAAGAAGAGGGAATAGCTAGTTGAAACAAACAGACAACAAGACAATAATGCAGGTGATGTGTGTTTAATTGCTAATGCCAATAAATACTTTCTCTCCTTTATAAATGATTCAAAATCATGGGATGGTGTTAACTTGAATCTATTTGCTTCCAATTTTTGTTATTAACTGAGCCATTTTCTTTTCTATGCTTTTTTTATACTTCAAGCTTGACCCAATTGCGACCTTCATTTTTTTTCACACGCAAATGCGTCTGATGCGTGCACCGCTAGTTTTGGCGGGTGCAAACCAGCCTAACTCAGTGTAGTTAAGATATGCAAATGATCGGTTCCATAAATAGAAAGATTACTAATTATGGGGGGCTCCACTAAAAGGAGAGGGCTCTTCGTGTAGTCAAGTCCAAAATAAAAATGAACTTTCGTGCGTGCTACTCCACCTGACATTTGAAACTTTGATCGGCTAGTCGCCGCATATGTCGGTAGTTTTGGTACCGACATATCATTTTTATACTAAATTGCTTGATATCATATAATCCTATTGATAATTTTGGTACATTTTACTTCTTTAAACAAACCTAACGGGTGCTTAATTTATACTAAATTGCTTGACATCATATAATCCTATCGATAATTTTGGTACATTTCACTTCTTTAAACAAACATAACGTGTGCTCAAAATCTGACGGGTATCTAGCAGTGCGGGTGTAAAAATCCACCCGCTGGCCATTATGGGTGCATTGACCCCATCCGTTGCCATCTCTAGATAGGACAGCTTCTTGGAACTGGTCTGATACTATACGAATGACTACGTAGTCCGTACTCTAGTTGTAAAAGAAATACTAGAAAAAAGACAATCCCTGTCATCTCAAAAGAGAAGATATTATTAATCCCAGCGGGGTATAGATAATTAAACTACGGAATATAACGCCAAATTGAGCTGGAGAGGAATAATCATGAAAGCTACTACTCCGAACGGAGAAACCTTTGTCTTAATGCTGGGCGACAGGGGAATTATACATACGGAGTACAGTGTATCAGTGTATGTCAGTATGTGTTAACGAACTATGCATGACAGCATGAGTATGATGGCGACTTGCATTTTTTTTATTTGTGCAAGTATGCAACCATTACTCTAAACTGTATTGTGCGCGCGAAGGCACAGAGTTTTGTTTACCTGACAGTTTCGCTTCATATCTCCCTGTTTTTTTTTTAACCTGCAGCGCGCGACTTCCGGTCAGGTTTTTCTTTAGGGAAATGCCAGCCTGGAATAATTAACAACATAATGGGCCTCCTAGGGGTAGAAGATATCGGGGCTACCATGCTGCCGCGTTAGTCCAATGGTAGGACGGTCCAGTAGGACGCTACCCATGAGGGTTTAAATCCTGGTGCTCGCACCTTTTCCTGGATTTATTCCGAGATTTTCCGGCGTTAAGCATTAAGTGGTAAGTGACGTTCCCGTCGACGACGAGACGCCAGTGGTGACTTCGAGAATCTCCAGATCTGCCGGTGCTAAGTTCTTCGGAGGTGCTCATAGAGGTAGGGTTTGCGTACGTGTATTCATAGGGATGAGTGTGCGTGCGTGTTGTGAGCGTCTGCGTTGTACTGTGTAATTCTCAAAAAAAAAACTACACACACAAAACAAAAAGCATGGAAATTTTCGTAAAATATATGAATGGATAGGCATGCAATTTCTTGTTCCTTGTACAAAGCTTTTATAGTGCCGAATTATATCCTGTTCATGACACGTGGGGGGTCTACGGTTCCAAGGAGTCTTGAGTAAATGATAGTGGTAAATAAAATTGCAACTGCAGGGTCACACCTATTTTTCCAAAGAAAATCAGATGCAGTTCTATATGCATGCCAAGATCAAACTTCATGCATATAGTTGACATAAGTGAATAACAGAAACAATATCACGTAAGAAAAACAAAGATTATCAGAGATTTACGCTTTATCCTGGAAACGAAGGCACCAAACTTCACTGGCAGACGACTGGGGGCTGCGTACGCCTAGCAACTGAAAGTGCATCTTGGCCCCTAATTGTTTTGGTGATGGTGACAAACACAATTTGTTGTATTTAATCGTTGAATAAGATGTGTGCAGGATTTACTTTATTGAAAATCATGGTTTTGACCAAAAGAAGGCCCCTAACTCCAAATCGGCGTTTTCAACTCAAGTCAAGGCTTAAATTTATTTTGATTTTGAATTTGAGTATAGGAAACACCGTACTATAAAGGGGGATGCGAATTGACCGCCAAGTGATGCTAAAAGTGCTTATGGAGATGACCTAAGTGAGTAAGAAGAAACCCAAGTCGACACGTGCACGTTTGCTCTTCTCTCCCCAAATTCTCAGCCATTGTCGGTAGTACCGACCCTAGGTCGGTAGTACCGATATGGCTTCACTGGCGAGTTTTAGCCAGGGCCTCGGTAGTACCGACCCCGGGTCGGTAATACCGATATGGCTTCACTGTTGGGTTTTCCGGCACTCCTCGGTAGTTCCGACCCTGTGTCGGAAGTACTGATAAATGCTGTGGGTGCACAGTAACGGCTAGTTTTCAGGGCTTAGTATATATACCCTCCTTCTTCTTCCTCACTCAAGGCTGACCAACCACGGGACACACTCACTTGAGCATTCACTCCACTTCTCCCCTCTCTCCTAGAGCCAAGACTTGATTCCTTTGAGCTAGGGTTTGGTAGGAGGAGTGATTCCTAGTGAGAGATAGTGAAGCTTTGAGAGCCCCTTCGAATTCCCCCATCTCAAGAGCAATTGAAGCATCTCCGGGCATCGATTCGTGTTTGTTACTCTTAAAGCTTGCTTCTAGATGGTTAGGCGTCTCCCGTTGAGTGCCCTCTTGGTGTGGAGCACCCGAGATCGTTTGTATTACCCTCTCCTTGGTGGAGAATTTTTAGTGAGCACCAATTTTCCTTTGTGGGGATTGGGTGAGGCAAAGAGGCTCTTGGTGATAGCCCTCCCTTTGTGGGATCCTCAACGGAGACGTAGCTTCCTTTGTAGGAGTGAACTTCGGATTAAATCTTGTGTCTCCTTTGCTTGCTTGAGTTCTTTGCTTCTCTCTAACCCTAGAACTTGTTTGTGCCCGATCTATCTCTTGGTTGTATTCCAACTCATATCTTTGGTTGCAGGTGGTTCTTAGCTTCTAAACTAAACTCTTGTTTCAAGTAGAATTGCTAGAATCGTCTCGCATTTCAAATTTCGTTTTACAGAACTCTGTCCTGTCGGTAGTACCGACCCTGTACCGGAAGTACCGAGCCCCCTCGGTAGTTCCGACACAGCGTCAGTAGTACCGACAACTGTTTTAACCGCTGCATTTGTTTCAGAAATTTGAAGTGATCCTATTCACCCCCCTCTAGGCATCACAAGGTCCTTTCAATTGGTATCAGAGCCTAATCCCTTGATTTAGGCTTAACCGCTAAGGGATCAAGATGTCGGGGAGTGGAGACAACCAATCCGCCGAAGAAATCGCCGCCAAGGAAGCTCAAGAGAAAGAGCTTAAGGCAGCCCAAGACGTCACCGGGAAGGCACCAAGCCATTCCAACGGAGAGAGCTCCGATGACTCTTCATCCGACTCCGACTCGGACTCCGACTCAAGCGATGAAGACGTCAAGGATGATGATGATGCGGCTAGGAAGGCGGCGAAGAAGAGAAGAAAGGCTAAGAAGAAGAAGAAGGCCAAGAAGCTCCTCAAGAAGATGATCAAGAAGGAGCAAGCCAAGTACACTCACTCCGGCTACTATGAAGTGCCCCACCACTACACACAATTTCCGGGCAACAACTCTAACGATAAATTCTATTCCGTACATTTGGGAAAGCCTCCTCATTTCGATGGGAAAGACTATCCCAAATGGGCTTATGATATGCAAATGCACCTCTACGGGCTTCACCCGTCTCTTTGGAAGATTGTGGTTGTAGGTGTGACAATCCCCACCGAAGGAGAAGCCCTCACAATTGAGCATGAGCAAGACCTCTACCGCAACGTGCAAGCAACAAGAGTCATCACGGGATCCTTGTGTGCTCAAGAATTCAACAAAGTGCAGAACATCCAAATTGCCAAGGTGATTTGGGACACTCTCAAGGAAGCGCACGAGGGGACCGAGCATGTGAGGCAAGGAAAGATGGACTTGATCAACGGAGAGCTTGAGCTTTTCTTCATGAAGGATGGAGAGACTGTAAGAGAAATGTATGATAGACTCATACTCCTTGTCTCTGATATTAGAGCACTTGGAAGTGTTGATTGGGATAACTCCAAGGTCACAAAGAAGTTGCTAAGAGCTTTCGCCCCGAAGGACAAGAACCTAGCGGCCATGATAAGAAGGGATCCAAACTACTATAAGATGACCCCCAATCAACTTCTTGGAGAGATCTTACATCAAGAGCTAGTTGACCAAGATGTGGAGAAGTCTCTAAGCTTGAAGATGAACAAGAGCTTAGCCCTCAATGCTAGCTCTAGTGAGGTGGTGGAAGTGAAGGCAAAGACTTCCAAGACCAAGAAGGAAGATACTAGTGATGAAGGAAGCACAGATGAAGAAACCGCCTTTGCCATAAGGAAGTACAAGAAATTCTTGAAGTCAAGAGCATCAAGAAAAGACGGTGATGAAAGGAAGAAGTCTCAACGCAAATGCTATGAGTGTGGAGAGTATGGACACTTCATTGCCGAGTGTCCCAAGAACAAGAACAAATACCAAGGGCGTGCTCACGTGGGTCAACAATGGGACTCAAGTGATGAAGATGAGGAACCAAAGAAGCAAGGCATGGCAACCATTGCCATGGCACAAGAATCATCTTCACCACGCCTCTTCAACAACCTCTCCGACGATGAGGACAACTCTCACTTTTGCCTTATGGCAAGAGGGAGCAAGGTACAAGAGTCAACCACCTCATCCTCTCTCACCTCATCATCTTCCACACCTAGTAGTGACATAGAAAACATAGATGAGGAAAAGGAAATAGAGGCAAACATGATAAAGGAATTTGGTAAAAAAGGCCATAAAGAAATTAGAAAAACTCTTGGACAAATTAGAGGAAAAGAAGGAGATTCTTCATGAGCAAGAAGACTTGCTTATCCGTGAAAATGAAAGAAACCTTGCTCTAGAGAAATCTCTTGCCGAGGAGAAAGCTAAGGTGGAGAAGTTGACCACGGACTTGTCCTTGGCCAATGACTCCAACAAGAGGATGTCAAAGGATTACACTTTGGCAAATGAATTTCTAGCTTCCCTAAAGGCTACTCATAGTGAGCTTCAATCGAGCTTTTCATGCTTGATGGACAAACATAAAAATCTTGAAGCAAACTATAGTACCCTTTGGGAAAGCACCAAAGCCAATCCTAAAGCAAACTTTGACTCTAATGCCTCCACTAGCAAAGGTTGCTCCATATGCTCTAATATTGATATAAATGCTCTTAAGACTAACCTTGCAAGGGTAGAGGAAACAATCAAGAGCAAAGATAAGGAGATTGCCCGGTTGAACATGTTGATCAACCAAGGTAAGTTGGGTGCCAAGTCCATCCCAAAGGCGATTGACACAAGAGGACTTGGGCACTACAAGGACAACAAGGTCAATGGTAGAAGGGTGGTAAAAGGGCATGAGATCGCCTTGTGGAACAAGGGTGGCTACCTCAACACTATTATGGATATTGCCCATGGAGTCACCACCTCTACCACAACAAAAGACAAGCCAAAGATTGTGAACACCACAAAAGGAAATGGTGGGGTTAATTCTCCATCAAAGGCATCGAAGAATGTGGTTGAACACAAGCCCTCTCCCAACTACATTTGTGACTATGTTGTGACCTTGGACCACAATGGTAAAATGGTGGTCAAGTATGTTGGGGCCTACACAAAGAAGGCTATGAGGAAGAGTGTGTGGGTTCCAAAAGTTTATGCTTCTAACCTCCAAGGACCCAAATCCTTTTGGGTACCTAAACCAAAAGCTTAAACTTGTTTTGTAGGCCTACTCCTCCGGTGGAAGTGCATGGTTGATTGATAGTGGTGCCACTAATCATATGACCGAAGATGAATGCTTATTTGCATCCCTTGATCATTATGACAACCCTACGGAAACTATCATCTATGGAGATAATGGTCAAGGAGATGTGGTCGGTCTAGGTAAAATTGCTATCTCAACAACTAATTCAATTGAAGATGTTTATCATGTTCAAGGGTTAGGATACAACTTGTTGTCGGTTTCACAACTTTGTGAGAAAGGCTACAATTGTCTCTTTACTCATGAGGGTTGACCGTCTCTAGAAGGGAGGATTCCTCTATTGTCTTTGCGGGTCATCTACGGGGAAAACTTTACTATGTGGATTTCACAAAAGTGAAGGTGGACCCTAAGGCTTGCTTAGTGGCAAAATCCGACTTGGGTTGGCTATGGCATCGCCGACTAGCCCATGTTGGCATGAGGAACTTGGCCAAACTTCAAAAGGACGAGCACATCCTAGGACTAACAAATGTTGTCTTTGAGAAAGATAGGTTGTGTAGTGCTTGTCAAGCCGGGAAGCAAGTTGGAGCTCATCATCCCGCCAAGAACATCCTATCCTCATCAAGACCGTTGAAACTACTACACATGGACTTGTTTGGACCAATCGCCTACATAAGCATTGGTGGTAACAAATATGGTTTAGTAATTGTTGATGACTTTTCCTGTTTCACTTGGGTATTCTTTTTGCAAGATAAAAGTGAAGCAAAAGGAGTTGTCAAGAAGTTCATTAGAAGAGTTCAAAATGAGTTCGAGCTCAAGGTCAAGAACATAAGGAGTGACAACGGCTCGGAGTTTAGGAACACTGAAGTTGAAGAGTTCCTCGATGAAGAAGGCATCAAGCATGAACTTTCCGCTCCGTATACACCTCAACAAAATGGCATCGTTGAGAGGAAGAACCGTACGTTGATAGAAGCGGCAAGAACAATGTTAGATGAATACAAGACTCCGGACTCATTTTGGGCGGAAGCCATCAATACCGCATGCCATGCCGCCAACCGACTCTACCTCCACAAGTACTTGAACAAGACCCCCGACGAGATCATCACCAGTAAGAAACCGAGTGTGCACTACTTTAGGGTCTTTGGGTGTAAGTGTTTCATACTTAACAAGAAACCCAAGGCCTCAAAGTTTGCATCCAAGGTTGATGAAGGTTTTCTCATTGGTTATGGAACTAACGAACATGCCTATCGTGTCTTCAACAAAACCACCGGTTGTGTTGAGACCACGGTAGACGTGAAATTTGATGAATCCAACGGCTCTCAACGAGAGCAAGTTAGTGAAAACCTTGTAGATGATGAAGAACCCCCAAGTGTATCAATCTTTAGGATGGGGACCGGTGAAGTGATGCCTCGTGAGGCTCAAGTTCAAGCTCCGGTTGACACAAGCAATCAAGATCCATCATCATCAAAAAGAGTGGAACCACCAAGTTCTTAAGTTTATCAAGAAGTGAGTCAAGTTCATGGTGACGATCGTGGACGGGGCTTTGATCAAGGGGGAGAACAAGGTGGTGAAGCTCATGAAGAAGCTCCACAAGATGAAGATGATGATGATGGACCCATTCAACTTCAATCTCAAGCACCACACCCAAGAGTACATCTAATGGTTCAACGGGATCATCCCGTCGACAACATACTTGGGAGTATTCAAAGAGGGGTAACAACTCGCTCAAGATTGTCAAATTTTTGTGCATTTTACTCGTTTGTTTCCTCTTTGGAACCTCTTAGTGTGGAACAAGCTCTTGAGGACCCGGATTGGATTATTGCTATGGAGGAAGAGTTGAACAACTTCAAGAGGAATGAAGTTTGGGAGTTGGTGCCAAGACCAAAGCAAAATGTGATCGGCACCAAATGGGTTTTTAGGAACAAGCAAGATGAATTTGGTGTCGTCACAAAGAACAAGGCAAAGCTCGTTGGCAAAGGCTACACTCAAGTTGAAGGCTTGGACTTTGGAGAGACCTATGCACCGGTAGCAAGGCTTGAATCAATTCGTATCCTTTTGGCCTATGCTACTCATCATGACTTCAAGCTTCATCAAATGGATGTCAAGAGTGCATTTTTGAATGGACCTCTCCAAGAAGAAGTATATGTTGATCAACCACCGGGCTTTGAAGATCCCAACTTCCCAAACCATGTGTACAAGCTCCATAAGGTGCTCTATGGGATCAAGCAAGCTCCTAGAGTATGGTATGAATGCCTTAAGGATTTTCTTCTCAAGAACGGTTTTGAGATAGGCAAAGCCGATTTTACTCTCTTCATTCAAAGAAATGGAAATGATATCTTTGTATGCCAAATTTATGTTGATGACATTATCTTTGGGTCTACTAATGATAAATTTTGTGAAGAGTTTAGTAGGATCATGACCAAGAGATTCGAGATGTCTATGATGGGTGAATTGAAGTTCTTCCTTGGGTTTCAAATCAAGCAATTGAAGGAAGGGACTTTCTTATGTCAAACCAAGTATGTGAAGGATATGCTCAAGAGGTTTGACATGGCCGATTCCAAGCCCATCAAGACTCCCATGGCATTAAATGGACATCTTGATCTCAATGAAGAAGGGAAGTCGGTCGACCAAAAGGTATTTCGCTCCATGATTGGCTCCTTCCTTTACCTTTGTGCATCTAGGCCCGATATAATGCTTAGTATGTGCATGTGTGCAAGGTTTCAAGCTAATCCTAAGGAGTGTCATCTAATAGCCGTTAAGAGAATCTTTAGATATTTGGTACACACTCCTAACCTTGGCTTGTGGTATCCTAAGGGCTCCACTTTTGATTTACTTGGCTATTCCGATTCGGACTATGCCGGTTGCAAAGTAGATCGAAAGAGCACTACCGGGACTTGCCAATTTCTTGGTAGGTCTTTGGTGTCGTGGAGCTCAAAGAAGCAAAATTCGGTTGCTTTGTCCACGGCCGAAGCCGAGTATGTGGCGGCCGGTGCATGTTGTGCACAACTCTTGTGGATGAAGCAAATGTTGAGTGATTACGGTTGTGAGTTCAGTAAGATTCCACTCTTGTGTGACAATGAGAGTGCCATCAAGCTAGCAAACAATCCGGTCCAACACTCTAGAACAAAGCACATAGATATTAGACATCATTTCTTAAGGGATCATGAGGCTAAGGGAGATATTGCTCTATGCCATGTGAGCACCGAGAGGCAACTTGCCGATATCTTCACTAAGCCGCTAGACGAGCAAAGGTTTTGTGCTTTGAGAAGTGAGCTAAACATCTTGGATTCTCGTAACTTGGCTTGACTTGTTGCACACATATTGTTTGATGCCTAGGTAGAGAGAAAAATGCTTTATTTTCTACATTTTGTGTGTGTCTTACAAAACTTAGTTCTTCCCATAATGTTTGGTGATTATTGCTTTGCTTGATTGATTGTGTCTAATCACCAAGTATTGTGGATGTTCTACATGTCCCTAGCTTTATCTCTCTATCCATCTCAGCTGAACTTTCTACCCTTTCTCAAAGAAACTCAAGTTCCATGGTACTACCGACACAAGGTCGGAAGTACCGATATGCTTTCACTGTTGGAAATTCGAAACTCCACGGTACTACCGACACGAGGTCGGAAGTACCGATATGAGCTTACTGTTGGATTTCTGCAAATCAGCGGTAGTACCGACACCCCATCGGTACTACCGATGGGACCCTCGGTAGTACCGAGGCAGGGCCGGTACTACCGATAAGACCTCACTGGTTGAATTTATCCGGACCCCGGTAGTACCGAGCCCCCATCGGTACTACCGAGAAAACCCGCAGGGGTATAAAAACCTCTCGAACCAGCCAGTTCCTAAGGTTCTATCTCCAGACTGTTGCCGCCTCTCCTCTCACCCCTCTCTCAAATCCTCGAGGGGATCTTCAAAATCGACCGTGGAAACTTCAAGCTAGGCACTCCATTGGATTCCCCACCCCTCGGAACATCCGATCCTCGCCGGGAGTTCCTCGATTCGCGCGGGAACGCTCAAGGTATCTCTTTCAAAATCCCCTTTGCTCGATCTCTCAATGCCGTTGTTCCTAGGAGAAATGCTTTAGGGAATCATCTTCATATCCATCCTAGAACATATACTCTTGATCTTGTAGCTTCTTGTTGGATGAATCCCTCACTTCTTGGATCGACCGCACTGTAGCAGGCCCTGGCGGTAGTACCGATCCCACGTCGGTAGTACCGACAGGCGCCTGTCACAGGGGCTGTTGTCCAAGATGTGAGTTGATTTGATTCAATCCTTTTCATCTAGCTTATGCAACCTTTCCACATCTCCTCAGATGGGTCGTGCCGGCAAGCAAGTGATTCAAGAGGGTTCCGATGAAGACGACGTCCCTCTCGCTCAAAGGAAGAGGAAGGTGGGCACAAGTGCTCAACGCCCACGTGGTCGAGGCCGCACCGTTCCTCCAGCTGCTCCTCGTCGCTCTACGGGTCAAGGTCACCGTGCATGCACCAAGCAAGCCCATGAACCGGATGACCACTATGACGACTACGAAGACATCTCCTTGGACACCCTTGCGGATTTTGTGCTTAGGCCATCCCGTCCTCCTCGTCCGGCCACACAAATGGGCATCATGAAGATGGTTGACTACAAGAGCGGGACACATGACGTGTACAAGCAGAGGTACTCCGATCCGGCTCAGTGGCAAAAGGAGTTTGATGCAGATATCCGCTTTTGGCTCAAGTTCAATGCCGATTGGTATGAATCGGTCATCTTATGCAAGGAGCACATGACCATTGACATGAAGTCCATCAATTGGGAAGGCCTGAGGTCATTCAACATCCCGGCCGTCAATGAGGCCATAGATATTTGTCATGCAAAAGGGATGACCTCCATCATGGCTATGAATTGTGATTGGAATGAGGAAGTGATCGCCCAATTCTATGCCAATCTCCATGTCCGGCGTGAAACCAAGACTTTTCATTGGCTCTTGCAAGGAAAGCCTCTCTCGGTCTCTTATGAGAGGTTCGCTCAGATTCTTGGATTTGGTGAGGATGATCTTGGTCGTCAGAGGATTCATGGTGGAGAGATCCCACTTGACAGTGAGATGGCATTCATGTATGACGCCGCTTATGGCAAAGTTGAGTTTGGTACTGCTCATGGTTTGAAGCCTGTCTATAGGATGTTGAACCAGCTTTTCCAGTACACTCTTACTCCTAAGATAGGTGACAACTACAACATCTCAAACATTGCCAAAGATATTCTTGTGAGGATGGGACCGGATCGAGAAGAATTTAGTGTGTTTGACTTCATTTGGGAGGAAATTATTGTGTGCTCCGTGTCCGTAAACAAGAGCTGCCAGTATGCCCCTTGGATTTTCAGGATGATTTGTGAGGTTGCCGAGGTTGACATTCTTACCGACAAGACTCACACATGGTACAAGCCAAACAAGGGTAACATTGAGCGTCTCCTCAAGTTGGGCAAGCATGCCCTTCCTAAGGCTCCTACCTCAGCTGGACCTTCTTCAGGTGGCCCTTCCTCGTATGAGGCTCCCTCATCCTCTCGTGGACCATCATCATCTAGAGGCAACCTTCCCCCCGGCAAGAAGAAGAGCATCTTCAACTTCTTATCTCAGGGCGTCTTCGCTTGCTTCAATGTTGGGAAGCACAATGCTTAGGAGATTCGTGCTCACAGGCAGTATGTGGATGAGCAGCTCATTAAGTTAGAGACTCGTCAAAAGAATTTGCTCACTCAAGCCAACATCAAGCACTCTCCCGTCCGCGAGCCCATGGACTTCCCTCCTCCACCGGTCTTCTATAACCCTTGGGAGGTGTACGACGACACGTCCATGATGTATGGAGCACCCCCGGCCGACATTGATGATGAGGACTTCGGTGGAGGTGAGACCGATGCAGAAGACTCTCCTCCGGCTGCTCACTCTCCACATGGCAGCGATGATTGAAGGGCCTCCTCCTTTTTGGCGCTTGATGCCAAAGGGGGAGTGAGCTCACAATTATCCATGTGGTAGTGTGTATCGCTCGTTCGCTCGATCGTTTATCTATCTATCTATCTTAGCTTGTGGACATGTATGAACTAATTGTATGGTGTGATGGATGGTGATGTGGTGAACCTAGAACTTTTTAAAATTTGTAAGACTTAATCGTGCTAGTGTGGAACCTCTTTTAAATATCTGTGATGCGTTGTGTGAAATGGTGGTTGTTATTTCTCACTTTGTTGATTTGTATATCTTGTCATATGCATCACGGTTATTGTATCACACTAATGCACTTGTGTATGCAAATTGCGAGTGAAGTTTCTTCTAAATGTGTGATGGGCATTTGAGGCCTCCATAAAAGATCAAGCACACATTTAGGGGGAGTTTCTCTCAAAATTGTTGGATACACACATCTTTATTTGAAAATGAATTGTGTTGTCATCAATCACCAAAAAGGGGGAGATTGAAAGTGCATCTTGGCCCCTAATTGTTTTGGTGATGGTGACAAACATAATTTGTTGTATTTAATCGTTGAATAAGATGTGTGAAGGATTTACTTTATTGAAAATCATGGTTTTGACCAAAAGAAGGCCCCCAACTCCAAATTGGCGTTTTCAACTCAAGTCAAGGCTTAAATTTATTTTGATTTTGATTTTGAGTATAGGAAACACCGTACTATAAAGGGGGATGCAAATTGACCGCCAAGAGATGCTAAAAGTGCTTATGGAGATGACCTAAGTGAGTAAGAAGAAACCCGAGTCGACACGTACACGTTTGCTCTTCTCTCCCCAAATTCTCAGCCATTGTCGGTAGTACCGACCCTGGGTCGGTAGTACCGATATGGCTTCACTGGCGAGTTTTAGCCAGGGCCTCGGTAGTACCGACCCCGGGTCAGTAATACCGATATGGCTTCACTGTTGGGTTTTCCGGCACTCCTCGGTAGTTCCGACCCTGTGTCGGAAGTACTGATAAATGCCGTGGGTGCACAGTAACGGCTAGTTTTCAGGGCTTAGTATATATACCCCCCTTCTTCTTCCTCACTCAAGGCTGACCAACCACGGGACAAACACTCACTTGAGCATTCACTCCACTTCTCCCCTCTCTCCTAGAGCCAAGACTTGATTCCTTTGAGCTAGGGTTTGGTAGGAGGAGTGATTCCTAGTGAGAGATAGTGAAGCTTTGAGAGCCCCTTCGAATTCCCCCATCTCAAGAGCACTTGAAGCATCTCCGGGCATCGATTCGTGTTTGTTACTCTTGAAGCTTGCTTCTAGACGGTTAGGCGTCTCCCGTTGAGTGCCCTCTTGGTGTGGAGCACCCGGGATCGTTTGTATTACCCTCTCCTTGGTGGAGAATTCTTAGTGAGCACCAATTTTCCTTTGTGGGGATTGGGTGAGGCAAAGAGGCTCTTGGTGATAGCCCTCCCTTTGTGGGATCCTCAACGGAGACGTAGCTTCCTTTGTGGGAGTGAACTTCGGATTAAATCTTGTGTCTCCTTTGCTTGCTTGAGTTCTTTGCTTCTCTCTAACCCTAGAACTTGTTTGTGCCCGATCTATCTCTTGGTTGTATTCCAACTCATATCTTTGGTTGCAGGTGGTTCTTAGCTTCTAAACTAAACTCTTGTTTCAAGTAGAATTGCTAAATCGTCTCGCATTTCAAATTTCGTTTTAGAGAACTCTGTCCTGTCGGTAGTACCGACCCTGTACCGGAAGTACCGAGCCCCCTCGGTAGTTCCGGCACAGCGTCGGTAGTACCGACAGCTGTTTTAACCGCTGCATTTGTTTCAGAAATTTGAAGTGATCCTATTCACCCCCCTCTAGGCATCACAAGGTCCTTTCAGCAACAATACCATCTTCAACAGCTTCACACATTTTCTCCTTCTGAGTAGCAATTTAGCAAGGTTGAGTACACTTATGGTTGGTACTCAGCAAGGCCACAAGAAATATCCAGAAAGCAATTTAAAACTCATCTTTAAGTATATTAATCATGTGAGGGTCCAGGCCGCTCCATGACCGAGAGCATGGCTAATCGATTAGATTTACACTCTGCAGAGGTTGTACACTTTACCCACAAGTCGTGTCCCCCATATATGCCCGGGTTTGCAAAGCCCTTAAACACTTCTGAGGTGAGTGGCATGGGTTTCACTACGAGGCCTTTACAAAGATTCCCCAGTGTGGGCTGCTCGCTAGGTTTCATGACAGCGCAATGCATAACCCTCTCTCGAGACTGCGAAGCTACCACAGAGTAGATCAGCCTGAGGGCCGGGCTATACACCAACTACCGGCGCCCCCTAATCCTTATCAGGTAAAGCATACCACACACTAAAGTTTCTAATTAATTAGCTAAGACAGAGCCATATGTCTTGTGGTTGCACCTGGTTCCTGGGTGGTTCTCCATGTTCCAATTATAACAGGGTAATCTTGTAAATAAAGCATAGGTAGAAGGATGGTTAGGGACACTTGCCTTTCTCCAACGAAAAGCTACTCTTACTGCTCTTCAGCTCTTGTTTTCTTGGAACTCTTTATCTTCAAGCAAACGAACAACGATCCTTCTTTTACTCGAAGCAAACATCAAGCACAAACATACAAGGGAAACAAACAAGTACAACTAAGAACAAGGCACCAATCAAAAGAAAAGCTTTAAAAGAACGCACTAAAGGATAGGCTCGATTCTATGGTTACGCAAACGTAAGAAACGCTGAAAACGGAACTACAGTCGAAAAGACAAAGCTACCGACAGATTATTATCAAACAACAAGAGACTAGATGCTGGATTTATTTTAATGGTAAATCATGTGGAAAGAATATTTCAGAGAAATACTCTATGTTACAATTAAGCAAAGTTATATTTAAGTATAGAAAACACGATAAACCTAATCATATTTTATTTGCAGATATTTAAGTACAAGTTATATCAAATTAACAATTAACATTAGAAAGACAAAGCATGTGCAAGATATCTAATCGAATAACTTTATATCTCGTGTTCAACTAAACATATTAACATTAAAAAGGCATTTATAATATCATTAAGCATATTAACTTTATTATGAAAACCGTTGTATCTAACATCTTTTATTTAACAAAAACTAGTTATAAATAAGAATTAACCCATTTACATCATGCTTAAAGAAAACCGGAATAGAACCTAATCACTTTTATTTAGAAAAGCAATGGAATAAGAATTAGTCAAGATTAACATGCAACTTTAGTGTTAAAAACATGTAACAGGTGATACACATGCTAACGTACAAGTTAAGGTGAAACGAACGAGAACGGTAGAAACGAACTATAACGCACACAAGAAACCTTAAGCAAAGGGTCTAGGTGAACTAGACTACGAAGAGAACTAGACTGAAGGAAGAACAACTAGATGGCAGAGATACTAACAAGATTGATTCTAAGAAAGATAGCTGCACAAGAACACAGCTGATTTTTAAAGAGACAACCTAACTGAGATAGGATAGACCTGAACTATATATTGATAAACGAGATTCTAAGAGAAACATGAAACAATTATGATAGGATTACTTGATAGAGAAAAGCAGAACAGAAGCTCTAAGATATCTATTCGGATCACCAAAGCACACAAACTGTGCTTAAAAGGGAAAGGCTCGGCTAGATGTAGAAAAAAAACTTAATTTGAGCTAAAGCTGGATTTGGAAAGATCCAAAACTTACACAAGGCTAGATACACAAAAGAAAGATACCGAGATAAAGCTGGCAGAACGTCTAACTGACACTTTGCATTTATGAACATGGAAGACTATAAGCTTAGGTTCATTTTAATTAACAAAACATATGAACATACTCTAAGTTGGAATTAATGCAAGTTAAGCTTTATTTACAAAACCGACGTAAAGAACTAGTCAAGTTTTATTTATAAATGTTATGTATAAATTATACCAATTAAGCATTTAACTTAAAAAGGTTAAAACAACTACTCGAATTAAAACATATGTCAGTGTTGAGCTAGACAAACTTTATTTAGAAAACACATGCACGTTGACATTAGTCATTTTAGCAAATAATTATGAAAACCGAGTTATAGCTTAACCATATTTTAATTAGAAAGATTAAAGTATAAATTATACATTTTTAAGCGTTTAGCTTTGAAAAGGCTAAACTATGTGAGACATCTAAACGCAACTTTATGATTCAAGTGGATCATATTATTATTACTGAAAACAACATTATATTGATATTAATCAAATTAATATTTATTATGAAAGCCGGTGTAAAAGCCTATGCAACTTTTAATTATGAAACGTTAATTAAATATTAATCAAATTAACATTTGATTTATGAAAAACCGAAGTAAAGATCCAATTAGATTTTATTTATGAAAGCATGTGAAATAATCATTAATCAAATTAATATAAATTATGAAAAACGGTGTACAACACTATATTGCTTTTATTTAAAAAGGTATGTATAACTAAGCATTAATCAAAATTAATATTAAATTATTTTTCAGAAGACAAACATGATGAAAACTCACCACTAACGTGTACTTTACATTATTATGAACCTAACGTAACTTGAACGGATTAAAACGGATCTAAAACAAGAAAGATATGGATAAAACATGATTGGAATGACCTAATTGTGAAAACTGCAGATTTCAGGGCTAACAGTGAAGATTCCCGAGACACAATGAATAGTGCTCGTGAAAAGAATAAAGGACAGGGTTAGATCTATAAAAGACTCGGGTGGGCCTTATGTGTGAAAGGTGGGATCTTTCTAGGGGGTTTTCTGGGAAACTTACAAGACACAAGATTGAATCTAAACATTACATAGTTCTCCATGGACCTAACTGAAAAACGAAGGGTCTTCTTCTTCCTTGGTCCACGACGGACACGCACAGGGAGCGGTCCTGGCGGTTCTGACCGACGGGTTGGGGGTGTTCCGGCGGCCTAGGGTTCGGACGAGGCAAGGAACGGAAAGAGGAGGTGAAAAGGGTCCCGGAGAGATGCTCACCAGCGGCGGGGACGAGGGGGAGAGGCCGGAATCCGACGGCGGCAGGGACAGGGACAGCGCCAGCAGCTCGACCTCCGACCATGCCGTGCTTGTACACGAACATAAAGAAAAAAAAGAGAGATATGAGGATTCGATGAGAACGACCTCCAAACGCACACGGGAACGGCAAAACGGAACGATATAGATGAGACGAACGCAACGGTGTGCTCACATTCGACCAGGGATGAACGATGGTAACGGAAGAGCTCGCCGGAGTTGGGGAAGAGGACAGAGCCGACATCGGAATCGAGCAATCCACCACACCATGGCGTTGAGCTCGACGAGACAAACTCCATGGTGGTGTCCTTCTGCACCGAAAGTCCACGGTTTTGCCAGAAAAACTCGCCGGAAAGTTCGCCGGATTTTAGTAGATGCAAAAGTTCGGCGACGGTTTGTGGGAGCTAGGGTTATCAAAACAGGATGAGGTTGGCGGCGTTGGAAAAAGGACGTGAGAGCGATAACCGGCAACTATTTATTGGCCGAGTTAGAGTCCGGTTTTATTTTCCCTTCTTTTTCTAATTTTGGGAATTAATTTCGTATTAGAAAACAATTTCAGAAAATTCTGAAATCATGATTAAATCACGAAAAATACTCCGAAAGCTCAGAAAATTTTAGGAAAATTACTAGAGATGATTTGAGACACGAGGAATCCAAATAAAATATTTAGAGCTCATGAAAAAGAATTTTAGAGCATTCTAATAAATAGAAATAGCTCACGGAAAGTGAGAATAAATTCCAGAAAAAGCTGGAAAATTCTCGGAAGGTCTTGGTCAGCACCTAAACGTGTTTTTAAAACATTTTGCACTCAACAAAGACCAAGATGCTTCGGCATGAATGCAACACTCATCGAACCATTTATTTAATTCTGAAAATCAAACAAAGGTTTTTTTTCCTATACTATATTTCCTGTAAAGAAAATAAATGTTGAAAAAATTTTAAAATTGAGTGAAACTCGTTGCTTAATTATTCTTTCTATTCACATCCTGAAATTGGGAAATTTCAGGGTGTGACATAACATATTTCCCAACTATTCCCTTTGTTTCAAATTATATAGTTCGTTTGACTTTTTTTTTAAGTTTGACTACTCGTCTTATTCAAATTTTTTTTTGCAAAATATCATATTTTTTGTTGTGACTTTCTATTAATAGATATTCTTCAAAAATGATTTAAATTTGACTATGTTTGCACACAATTTTTGAATAAGACGAACTATCAAACTTGAGGTTAAAAAGTCAAACGACCTATAATTTAGAACGGAGGGAGTACCAGTCAGCCGGTATAGGATATTGTGAATTTGAGATTCCCAACGACTCATTTGTAATCTACTAATGTAAGTTCGTTATCGCTGCTATATGGAGGCACTCTTCTTGCATGCATTTTTTTTTATAAATATGTTGTGGTTTTGGACTTTGGAATGATGAGCTCACATGTATCTGACGTTACATGGTGAGCTCACACGCATATGCATGCAGTGCAGCACGTAGCAGGCTAGCAGCTCGGTCTCTAGAACAAAACAGAGCGCACCATTTCCTTCAAAAAAAAAAAACGAGCACACCATGCATGTAAAAAGAAGAGACTAATTAACAACACATGTCGTCCATTGATTGGCAGGTACTATGGGATATGCCGTATGCGTGCTCGTATACGACGGCGACGGACACACACGACTCAGACGTCAAGACGCGCCAACGCGCGGCTCCGTATTCCGTACGCGACGACATCTCGATCACCTGCCGCGCTGCCAGCTGTCACATTTCAGTACGGCCACCGGCCACGTTCACACGACGCGGCGGTCGGCGGACAGCGCAAGGAGGGACGCGACGACGGCCGCCAACAAGCTGGCTGTGTCCGCGGCGAGCCTCCGCCGCGCGGCGACGGTCCCGTTCTGGGCGGGGGGCGCCAAAATGAGCTCCATGTGCACCACGATCACGCTGAGGAAGTAGGTGATGGAGACGAGGAGCGCCGCGGTGGCGCTGGCAGCGGCAGGGACGCCGTCCCCGGTTGCCCGGAGAGCAGCAGTCATGGCAAGTGCCATGCCAAGGGCGGCCGTCTGAGCACGGGATGCCATTGCTTGCAGGAGGAGAAAACGAACAGAGAAGGGTATATAGCTAGCTTAAGTTTTTACCGCTGCTTGGGCTAGCTGAAAGTTAATCGGCGTGTGGTATTTATATGATGACGACGGCAGCTCTCGGTCTTGCAAGTTGCAATAGCTGTTCTCGTCCGGCCGGCCAGCTGTCGGTGAATTTCCTAGCCAAAGAGCTGAAAGCCTTTCAGGCGAAGTCGCCGCAGACGTAGCGACGTGCACTCATATTTTTTACCAGCTTACCACGTTGGTATGAGCTTAGCTTTCTGAGTTTTTTTTTGGAAGGCCTAATATTGAATGGGACGCGGCCGGTGTTGCCACGAAATGGCATGTACTGCCAACTACAACAAGACACTCGAATAAAACTACATGCAATAAGACACCAACTATTGAACGGAAAAACAACTGTCAAGACAAAGGAAAATGGAATGTGCACTTTCAGTACTTCTGAAAGCTGATATATATACTAACGTGGAAGAGAATTGAGTTGCAGACTTGCAGTAAAAACCAATGACCAACTTGTTTCATTATTTGTGCATTGTGCTCCTTTTGTTCGTAGAATCATGATGATGTTCTGCAAATTTTGCGGTAAGACTTCTCTAACTTAGTCAGGCTTGATACGTGTTATCGATTGGCTAAAATCCAATTTTTAGCTATATATCCAACAAATAATATGAATGACCCCTCATTGATTTGAAGCCAAAAATTTGTATACCAGAGAGGGACTCTAGCGCCAAAAGCTCCAAATTCACTTATATTTCTCATAGTATTGAGCATTTATTAGATTGATGTATAAAATGGTAGCATTACAATTATGATAAAAAATATTGCATTGTAGTAATATATGGATTTTAAAAACTTTTATTCGAGTTGAAAATAAATGGACGGACGGAACGTATGCTTTAGTGTCAGCGGAGCAATTTTATGTTGCGTTGCTCGGCTATAGCACTCTAATTTTTTTTTTTGAGACTGATTTGTTTTTGCTTGTTGGAGAATAATCTATTAATCGAGGATCGGAAGATCCATCCAAGACGTACCTTTCTCTCGGCTTGTACCATATGCGTACCCCGCTAAAATAAAAATGAACTTTCGTGCGTCCTACTCCTACCTGACATTTGAATCTTTGATCGGCTAGTTCGCCGCATATGTCCGAAGTGTAGTGTTTTTAGTGGAGGTTCGTATGTACTGATGACGGGGTAGGTAATTTAATTTGTCGATTAATTAACAACATGCGCTAGCTTGCATTGGATGCAGACGTGTACACACAGTGCCAAACATACAAACAAGTAGATGCATGGTTCGGTTCAGACAAAGGCTAGGTACTGCATTATACGGTTTTCTTTGATTTTTATACAAAACATCTAGAGCACAGACGTGTAAACTTTGTGATGTGAAACCAAACCATAAGGGCTCGAATAGTTCTCCCGTCCAACTTGAAAGGGTGTGCGGTGCGCCCAAAACTGAAAGCCCTGCTTGGTGAGCATTTGGCCATGTCGAAGTGAAACAAAATCAATATATAGTTCCAAGTGGCTGTGCCGAACATAACTGAACAATAACAAAGTTATATCAGCAAGAATTCATGATCAAGCAAGCACGAGTCAAAGATCACGATGAATTCGGCAAGAACCAAAGCTGACCATTATGACATTATATTTGGGCAAACCTAATTGCATGAATTTTTGAAAGAAAACTGTTGTGAATTGACTGTAATGAAATGAACAGTGTATTCTTGGATTGAGTGGAGAGGGGGTGGACCCCACATATATACATGGTTGAAGGGGTGCGGGAAATAACCGCACACACCCCTTCGGGAGTATGCGCCTGTGAAAGGCGGTTGTCATTGTGCTAATCACAATGATTATCTTAATTACATAATTAAGCTAATGATCATTATCTAATATTTCGTAACACTCCTCCTTGATCAATAGCTTCATGAGATCTTGATGTAATATCTTCTCCAATCTTCCTTGAATATTATCTTGTAAAACTCCTCCAAAAACCCTTTGGAAAAAATCTTGAGGAGAAACCAATCTGTGAGTATATGTCACTAAAAACTCCTTTTAAACCCAGTGGGAAAAATAAGGAGAAAAGTGATATGACATATTTGATTATTGTCTCATTTGATACTTATATGAGAAAACCTTTGAGAAGGAAAAACTCTTAAGTTTAGAGAGCAATGTAGTTATGATCTGAGGATCATATTTGAATATCCTTCTCCAAAAACCTGATGGAAAAATATGAGAAGGTATTATTATAAAACCTTTAGAAGGAAAATAAGGTAATCTTGTATTGATATTGCCTCATTAAAACCTTTATGAGAAACCTTTATAAGGAAAAACTCATATAGGAAAAGAGTACAATATTCATAATCAGAAGATTATATATAGGTTATATTAAAGGGAATCTCCCCCCTGATTCTTGCAAATCTTTAAGTTGTCGCATACCAATTCTGGAAACATATTTCTGGAACAATGATGTTGGTAGTGACTTTGTGAATAAATCTGCAAGATTATCACATTATTTAGTTTGCAAGATTTCTATCTCTCCTTTCTTTTAGAATAGTTTAGGACCCATATGTTTTGATAGGTTGCTTTTTATATAACCTGCTCTCATTTGTGCAATACAAGCAGCATTATCTTCATACATCATGGTAGGATTCATGATTGAACTTATACCACATGATTGTTGTATGTACTTAATCATTCTGCGAAGCCATACACATTCACGTGATGCTTCAAATAATGCAATTATTTCAGAATGATTTGTGGATGTGGCTACTAGAGTCTGTTTTGATGACTTCCATGATATAGCTGTTCCACCATGTAAAAATACAAAGCCTGTTTGAGATCTGGCTTCATGGGGATCAGATAAATAGCCAACATCAGAATATCCAATCAATGTTTTATCTTGGTCAAATTTGTAAAATAATCCAAGATCTATAGTGCCAATAAGATATCTGAAGATATTCTTAACTCCTGCCCAATGGTGTTGTGTTGGAGCAGCGCTGTATTGAGCTAGCAAGTTTACCGCAAATGCAATGTCAGGCCTTGTGCAATTTGCGATATACATTAGCACTCCTATGGCACTGAGATATGGAACCTCTGGTCCTAATACCTCTTCATCTTCACCTTTAGGTCTGAATTGATCTTTATCAACTTCAAGAGAGCGAACGCCCATAGGTGTTTTAGATGGATATGATTTATTCATATTGAATTTCTGTAGAACTTTTTGGATATAAGCAGACTGATGTACTAAAATCCCTGTTGGGAGGTGCTCAAGTTGTAAACCTAAGCAAAATTTGGTTTGTGTCGACCGGGCATCCCTGGGCCCACCAACACATTGTGGGCCATACCCGGGAGATGAGTTCCTGTACACCTGGACTACTTGACTAGTGGGCCACGGTGTTGGTACCGTGGACCACAAGGCAAGACAAGACGGACAAGGACTTGTACTAAGACTAGGATAGCTTTTCATACCTTGTATAGGCTACTCCGGGTCCTACTCGAATAGTACCCTTGTACCAATCCGACTTGTAACCCTGCCTCCCGTGATATATAAGGCGAGGCAGGGACCCCTCTCAAAACATACGCAATCAATACAGAGCCACGCAGCATACAGGACGTAGGGTATTACACACATTGCGGCCCGAACCTGTCTAATTGTGCGCCCCGTGTCTCACCATCGTGTTCCTGATCTCGGCGAGCCCCACCGCACAATCTACTACTTCGGGTACCCCGTCGTAGGCTCGGTGTTTAAAACACTGACAGCTGGCGCGCCAGGTAGGGGATCTCGTCATTGATCCAATGGCGAACTCGATGGCTCTCGTCATCATCAAGCCGACCGTCGCTTTCCAGCAAGGCGACACCTTCATTTTCGGCTCTTGGGTTTGCGTTGCTGATCACGCCGGATCGTTCCTGCGTTTTCTAGCGTCAACTCCGGAGTCAAAGCTCAAGTCCTCGACGCTTACGCAAGCTTCGATGGAGGATTTCGTCGAAAATCTCGGCGAAATTTCGATCTCTGACCCGCTCAGAGAACTCGAGTCGGAGTCCGAGTACAACTCGACTTCGCCTCCTATCCAGCCTGAGTTGATTTCTTCAGCTTCTCAGCTTGCGCTCAGCCTGGATAACATTCCAACACCACCTCTCTTCGGTCATCGTCATGTCAGTGGCGCTTACCAAGCCGCATTGAAGCGCCTCATGTGCCCTGGCCCGAAGATGGTGCTCGAGTACTCTTCAAATTCGGACATCCACCTCGACTACTATTCAGATTCATCTCAGTTCGAGTTCGACTACGGTTCGGATTCTGCTGAAGTACAACAACTGTCTGGCCCTGCTCAAGGACTGGTGATCACATCGACACCTGAGGGTAGATTCGTCTACTGGCCTGAGCATGTGCCTACTGATCTCACACTGGATGATCAGGAGCGCTTTATCGCTTGTCTCGACAACTTTCCCTTCCAGGAAGGTGCCAAGCTTGTTGATTATGACACCGATATTGAGCTCATTCAGAGTACGAGTACTTATTCGTCGCATCGAGAGGTGTTCGTCGTTGATGCAACTACTCCGCAAGGGCATCGTGCCAATTATCGCTTTTCGAATGATGTATCTGATGATGAACTCTCTGCTAATGCTCCTGCTGATGAAACCGCGGAGGCCAAGACCGCACGTCGCCAACGCAATGATGATCGTGCAACCCTTCGTCGGGAACTCGCAGAAGCTCTACCTACCCGTAATCTTCAAGAGGCTCTGGACACGGTAGCTACTCGTGAATATCGCACTCCAGAGGAAGCTATCAACACGATCAATCTATTCGGTTGCTCTATGTCTCATGACAGGACGGTTGCTGAAGTCGCGAAGCTGGCTGAACTAGCCTACACTATGCTATGTCAAAATACCAGTGCTCCTAGTCACCATGGCAATAGTGGAGGGGCTCATCGTACCACTTCCACTCCTCAACGCACACGTCCGAAAGCTAGCAACAAGGGCAAAGGTGACGATGGTAGTGTCAACAGCAAGTCGGGAGACTCTCGCTACGACGCTCGTACAACTATCAACGCTAGACGCGCTGAGCGTGAGAAACAAAAGGATAATGACTCTGATTATTTTCCTGCTTTCTCTGCTCGACTTCAAGCTCTGTTTCTTCGGTCGCGCTCGCCCAGCCAACATCACCAAGCTCAAGGAGATGATCACTCACTGGGCAGACGAGGAAGACAAGGCTCGGAATCGGTTCAAGCATCTTCGCAACAACCTGAACAACAACAATAACAATGCTGGAGGAAGCAGCAGTGGCAAGCAAAAGCAGGGCAACTGCCAGGGTAATAACTACTCGAGCAATCCTAATCGCAAGCGCAAGCCCGACAACATTGTTGATGCCATGGAATCTACCGCCAAGTCTGAAGATGATCCTCACTGGGCAACATTGACCAAGCAGAAATGCCCATGGCACCTAGAGGGCGATCATACTACAGAGCAGTGTTACCAACTTCGACATGCGTTGAAGAACACACCCGAACCAACGCACCCAAACCCGCGATTTCGCAAACACAAGGGGAAGAAGGCTAACACAGACAAAGACACTAGGTTCCAAAACCCCTCCAACACTGTCAATGTCATATTTGGTGGAATTCCGACCAAACGCATGCAGAAGCTCGCTCTCAGGGAGATTATGTCCATCCAACCAGCAGCTCCCACTTTTCTAAAGTGGTCTGAAACCCCCATTACCTTCTCAAGGGCGGATCAATGGACTAGTTTCTCTGAGCCAGGACGATATCCTCTCGTTCTGGATCCAGTGGTGGCAGGTTCTAGGCTTACCAAGGTTCTCATTGATGGTGGCAGTGGCCTCAATGTCCTGTTTGCCAAGACTTTGAAGAAGATGGGCCTGGATATCACCAATATGCTTACCAAGACCAACTCACTGTTCTATGGTATCATCTCGGGCAACGCAGCTGTTCCTTTGGGTTCAGTTGTACTACCCGTTACCTTTGGGACTAAGGATCACTACCGCACTGAGTACATCAAGTTTGAGGTTGCTGACTTCGAGACTTCTTACCATGCTATCCTCGGTAGGCCTGGTCTCGCTAAGTTCATGGCAATCCCGCACTATGTGTACCTGGTTCTCAAGATGCCGAGCCCCAAAGGAGTTCTTTCATTGCAAGGGGATCTGAAGTGTTCATACGACTGTGACACAGAAGTCGTAGAATTTGCCTCGACTACTCAAGTACCCAATGCAATGATGGAAGTCTTCACTGCCGCTAAAAAGCTTGCTCTGAGCGAGCTAGAGGTTCTTGAGAAGACTGACAACAACAACAGGTCAGCACCATCTGGTGACGTCCTGCTCAAAGCCATTGACCTTGGTACTGGTGACAGCAGCAAGACGACCATGATCAGTGCACAGCTTGATTCTAAATAGGAAGACGCGCTCGTCAACTTCCTTCGGGCTAACCGTGATATCTTTGCGTGGAAGCCATCTGACATGCCAGGTGTGCCCAGGAGGTTGATCGAGCACTCACTCAACGTCGATCCTAACGCTACACGACACTCTCTCTCGGCATTACACGACTACTTGTCTATGGTGATTCTTTGGTGGTCATCAATCAAGTCAACGATTCTTGGGATCGTAATGCTGAGAATATGGATGCGTACTGTCAGGAGGTACGCAAACTTGAGAACAAATTCCATGGTCTCGAGTTTCATCATGTGGTCCGCGACAACAATGTTGCTGCGGATGTCTTGTCGAAGCTGGGATCTACACGAGCTCAAGTGCCAGCTGGAATCTTCTTCCATGAACTCCACAAACCATCTATTCCGGAGCAATCATCTGCACCTACGACTACTTCAGTTCAACCTGGTCAAGAAGTGCTTATGATTGATGTGGATTGGAGAACTCCTTTTATCGACTACATTAAACATCAGTTGATTCCTGAAGACAAGTCAGAAGCCAAGCGCATCTCACGCCGCGTCAAGGCTTATGCTCTAGTCGGAGATCAACTCTACAAGCGAGGCGCAAGTTCTGATGTACTCATGAAGTGCGTTTCTCGCGAAGAAGGCAAGGAAATCTTGGAGGAGACACACAAAGGAATCTGTGGCAATCGCGCTTCTTCCCGCACCTTGGTGGGAAAAGTGTTCAGACGTGCTTTCTACTGGCCTACAGCTCTTGCTGATGCAGAGGAACTAGTCAAGAAATGCCAGGGATGCCAATTCTTCGCCAAGCAACAACACGTTCCTGCCTACAAGCTCATCACGATACCACCAACTTGGCCTTTCGCTTGCTGGGGGCTGTATATGATTGGTCCTCTCCCAAATGCGCCAGGAGAATTCAACAGAGTTCTGGTGGCTATCGACAAGTTTACCAAGTGGATTGAGGTCAAGCCTGTTACCTGCCCCAAGGCTGATAGAGTCCTCGACTTCTTGGATGAAATCGTACATCGCTATGGGTTCCCTAACCGCATCATCACAGACCTGGGTTCGAATTTCAACAATCACCAGTTCTGGGAGTATTGCGAGAACAGTGGAATTGACGTCTGATACGTCTTCGTCGCTCATCCACGTGCCAACGGCCAAGTGGAACGCGCCAATGGGATGATACTCGATGCTCTCAAAAAGTGACTGTATGATACAGCAAATACCCAGGGCGGCAAATGGATCAAGGAACTACCCAATGCACTCTGGGGGCTGCGCACTCAGCCTACTATCCCCACAGGTCTACGGCTCTGAAGCCATTTTGCATGCTGATGTCATGTGGCGTTCTCCGACGGTTGATCAGTACGAAGAAGGCGTAGCAGAAGAAACAAGATAGACAGATGTCGACAGTCTCGAGGAAGCTCACTGCAACACACTTGTTCAATCCGCTCGATACCTTGAGAAGATTCGCCACTACCATGACCACAACGTTAAGGAATGCTCCTTCAACGTTGGAGATTTGGTCCTTCGTCGCATCCAGAATACGACAGGACTACACAAACTCAACTCGCCATGGGAAGGTCTTTTTTCTGTTGCAAAGGTTACCGGCCCAGGCTCATATCGTCTTCAAACTCTTGAAGGCGAGGAAGTCGACAACTCTTGGAACATCGACCAGCTTTGTCGCTTCTACTCGTAGGGGGTCTCAACAACCCTCTCTAGATAGCTACGGCTGTAAACAACTCGTAGGGGGCTTCATCAACCCTCTCCAGGCAGCTTCGGTTGCAACCACTCAACAGACAGCTATGGTTGTCACCACTCGTAGGGGATCAAGACAATCCTCTCCAGACAGTTTCGGCTGTACCTTCTCGTGGCTTTCAGCTGCGAGCACCCGTAGAGGGTTTCAACAACCCTCTCCAGGCAGTCTCATTCTGCGACCTCATAGGGAGTCACGATAACTCTCTCCAGACGATCCTGTATCGTATAGGGTAATAAGTGGCACATGCTGTCCATGTCTCTATTTTTCAATAAGAGGCTTCGGTCTAGAGTAACACCCTTCTGGTAGGGTCTCAGTGGAACTCTCATACAAGTTGCTGCTACAGCAAGGATGAGTTCATCACACTGTCCCCTACGGTCTTACTCGTTCTTCGGAACATCCTTGTGAGTACTCTCTCACTAGGCTCATAGCCTCAGAGGTACTTAAGACATTGTAAACACTGTACAATGTATTCAGTAATAAAGTTGCTACTCTATACCGACTTATTACTGTCTTTTACTTATTCGTAACAAAGCCTTCTTTTATGCTGCTACAGCTAAGGTGTTCAACTCGTTATGAATGAGTTCTTTTCGAGTACTCTCTCACTAGGCTAAAAAGCCTCAGAGGTACTTAAGACATTGTATACTCTGTACAATGTGTTTAGTTTAAGTCGCTACTCTACATCGACTTGTTACTATTCTTAGCTTCTTTCATGACAAAGCCTTTTTCTTACGCTGCTACAGCTAAGGTGTTCAACTCGTCATGATTAAGCTAACGTTCTTCGGAACATATTTACACTTGAGTACTTCTACTCGTGTATCGTATCTCTTTTTGCAGCCACACACTCAATACCAACTCGAGTACTGGCCAACACACAAGCATACAAGGGATCCAGATAATTGACTTAATCAAGTTTTCAATTATATTACATAAACACTTGTTCGGGATTACACTTGTTTTCCCCTAGTGTTTCTACTCTACAGGTACATCTAACGGAGATCGATGAACTTGGAGACTGCTTCCGCGATTGGAGAAGTCTGTTGCATCAACTCGTTGAGCCTGTCATCGGAGCAATCTCCAGATCTGCCGTTCATGATGACCGTGAGATCCGCCTCGGCATAGAATGACTTGATGAAGCTCAAGACTTGATTCGGGATTGTGCAAGCCAGCCTTTGAGCGTACTCCAGAATCTTCTTCGGTGTATCTTTCAACCTCTCCACAAGTGGACGAGGCTGGACTCCAGCAACCCTGGGCTCGAAGAGATTGGCTACTGGCTCGGCTGCTTCCGTCAAGGCTTTCAACTCTGAGCGCAGGCCTTCTGCTTCTTCGATCTTGGTCTTCAGCGACTGCATGCAAGTCAATATGTCATTCTAGCCCGCTAGGCTAATCTCCATCTCACGCTCAAGTTCAAAGTACCGCACCTTATAATCCGCCTCAAGATCCATGCGAGTAGCTTCTTCACGATTAAAGGCCAACTGCCAGTCCAGCGCCTTGTTCTTGAATTTCTCAACGTCTTGAGTCAGCTCTGCAGGAGATCAAGGCTACTTATCATATGCAGGGTGCAAGAACAAAGTACTCCATGACGAATTCAGAAAGGGGGAATACCTTTATTCTTCTGGTGCAGAGACTTGTTTTTCCCAACAACATCATCCTTCTGAGCTGTCAGCTTCTAGATTTAGTTGTGGTACTCGGTGGCGTTTGCATCAAGACGTCCTTGCAGCTTCAGAGACAAAGCTTTCTGCTGTTTGAGTTCTTCTCCGAGCTGGGTGACCTCTTCGATGTCTGCCGCATGTTGCTCAAGCAGCCGAGTCTTATGCTTCGATTGCTTGACTACTTCCTGCAACAAGCAAAGCAATACAAGAGTCAGAGACAAGTTATCTTTGGCTAAAAAGTATTCTACAAGAGACTACATACTTACCGCCAACAGCTTCTCGACGCTGCGGAACATCTCAGCATGCGCCTGCAAGTTATCCTCATCCAGGCACGAGTCGTCGTATGGCATCAAATTTTTTGCCATGGACTGAGTACTTGTGCTTGCTGCAGAGTATTGCGCAGCGCTGCGCAGAGGAGCCGGGTCTTCAATGAGTGGCTCGTGCGGCACTATGTGGTCCTCTGGGTTGTCTTCAAGCGCCAGTTGCGCATCTATTTGGCGCACGGGGCTTCAGCAATCGGAACTTCTTCGTGGCGTAGTCCGGCTTCTGGATCAGCCTCCAGGCCTTCATTCACCACGGCTTCAATATCATCAGGATCCTGAGCCTTGGGCTTGGAAGCTGCCTCCACCGCTGCCTTGACCACGTCACTCCAGAGGAAGCGCAGTGCCTCTGTAGCATCAGCTTCGACGGGTACTTCTTGGCGCTCTGGAAGCACATCTTCTTGCTGTTCTTGAGGATTCTGCTCTTCTTCAGCATGACTACTTCCAGAGGCACCCCTCTTTACATCAGTGGATTTTCTGCATCAACAAGTTGGTCAGCAAATTCAGAGTAAACAATAATAATAAGTACTCGAGTACTTGGGTACTTACAGAGCAGCTCGAGGCACCGAGACTTTCGGCCCCAGCATGTCAAAAAAAAAGGCGCCGCCGACACCTCTGGCACACTTTCCACCGGTGGCACACTTCCTGGTATCGCGGCTTTTTCTTGCTCATGCGCCACCGTCTTGACGGTCGACGCTGGAACCACCTCGGGTTCTGTTATTCTTGGGGGGCTACTTGAGGGTACATTGGTTGCACTCTCAATAACCTGCACAAGTCAAAGTTCAAGGCATTACAACAGAGAACAAGTATTCTATACGACATCGACTACTTAAAGGTTCTCCAACACTTAATGTAATGGAGGGGAGGCCTGTGATTTTCTTCACAGCCCGCTTTCCCACCATGGTCCTTTTCTTTCGCGGCGGCAGTGTCACATCATCTGCAAGAGATGATGCTGGTCTCTTCGATGCTCCTGCGGCGAGGCCACTGGGGATTGGCGCCCCAGAGTACCCGTAGTGGCTTTTCACTTCAAAATGCTATTGAAGTGTCTGGCCGTCATCATCGCTTGAGGAGGCGTCCTCCACCAAGACTTCATCTTCTTCCCCTTGAGTAGGTCGACTACTCTCGGGGGCTTGAGCCTCAACTCCAGTTGGCTCTCCTTCGGGCGCTTGTAGTGGATCCCCGGGACGAGGAGGAGGGTCGGATACAAATTTCAAGACATCCCCCTGCGATACAGAACAAATATTAGCTACTCGACTAGTTATAATAAGTACTCGGGGGCTAGTTCTTGGAGACTTACCAGACGCGGAGGGTTGTCGGCACTATATTCCTGGACGACTGCAGGAATTCTGTGAAGATTCTTGAAGATCTTCTGCAGCCTCTCCATCACAAGATCATCACTGATCTCTTCTGAAGACAGCCTCGAGCCATCATCAGCTCTAGTGTACTCGAACCCAAGATGCTCTCGTTGCATCAAGGGTTCTACCCGTCGCTTCAAGAAGCTGAAGGCTACCCTTTCAGCTGTCAAGCCTTGCGCCTTCTTTTGCGCAATCTTTGCCAGCAGCTCTGGGATCTGAATGCACTCCTGCATCGTTGGTTCATCCTTCTAGAGCCTGTCATACACTGGCGCAAATATGCTGGGCTTCGACAGCTGAGGCGGGGCATTGTCAATGTAGAACCACTTGTTCTTCCAGTCTTGATTTGAGTCAATCAAGTCGTACTTGAAGTACAACTCCTGTGCCTTCTGGCGCATCTGAACACCGGCTCCACCGACTACTACTGGGAAGTTGGCGTTGGGCTGCGGCTTCAAGCGGAATATCTTCCTAAACAGAGCCTAATGCGGGCAGATTCCAAGGAAAGCTTCACAGAAGTGAACGTACACTGCAATCTGAAATATGCTGTTCGGATTGAGGTGCACGTGCTCCAGCTTGAAGAAGTCGAGGAAGCCACGGAAGAAATTCGATGACGGCAGTGTCAACCCACGCTCGACGAAGTGCCCGAACATTGGGATTTCATCTGGGCTCTTCTCCATCGGCCACGCATCTCGGGCGGCAGAGCTCCAACCAGCAATCGCTTTCTCGCGCAGCAACCCACCGGCTTCGAGGGCCTTGATATCTTCTTCCCTCATCTTGGACTTCTTCCAAGAGACGGCCTGGCTCGGGGGCTTCGTGATGACCACTGTCTTGTACTTCGGCTTCGGCAACTGATTTTTGCCATGGCCAGACTTCCTCTTCTGACCCTTGGTATTCATCCTTCCAGTCACGAGAGTTTTCTTTCGCATGGACTCGAGGGCTGCGAGGGGGTGGAGGTGGAAGCACTTGGCGATTTGGGCGCTCGAGCTCTGCGGCGGCTAAGGATGCTAAGGCTTTCTGGATCTAAGGGCGAATGGAAGCAGTGAAACCCTAAGGGATACCCCTCTGGGTATTTATAAAACAAAAACCCTAATGGTTCGACCTGGTGACCCTTCGTATTCAACAGATTGGTTTCACATAGGCAAACTTTTCGGCTAAGTCAGAGGACTCAAATCCAAGACCTGCTCGGCTCCATCTCGGGGGCTCGACTACTCGATGGAATTGGATTTTACTCAGCTACAGTTCACTGAATTCAGGCCACTATTCTGCAGTCAGATTGGATCCTTCAATTCGAGAAAGTACTCGACTCAAGGCTCAGGGGCTCCGTGCGACGTGTCCTTCAGTTTTCTCAGGATTTTAAAGGATTATTTGACGAAGACTACTGATTGACCCTCAGCTTGAATTGTCAATTCGAACTAAGGCTCGGGGGCTACATCCATATAGGATGCGATTTTTGCAAATCGCATTCCTATATTATTTCTTCGGATTTTCTGAGGATTTTTCGGAGCAAGATCAAAGAATAGATGATTGACCCTCAGCTTGAATCTTGGATTTGAACTAAGGCTCGGGGGCTACATTCCATATGGAATGCGATTTTAGTAATTGCATTTCCATATGGATCTTTGATGCAAAGATTTAAAGAACGAAGCGGGTATTATTAAAGACCTTCAAGGGAAGTACTCGGGGATGCTTGGGAACAACTCGAGAAGACTTCAAGACTACTCGTGGAGTTAGCTGGAGTACCTTCTAGCCTCGTGATGATTCAAGTACTATTGAAGATTGAAACTTGTAGAACTCGGGGACGCTTCGGAACTACTCATGGAGACCTTCAAGACTACTTGGAGCATCGCACTCGACTACAAAATACTCGGGGGGCTTGTCGACCGGGCATCCCTGGGCCCACCAACACATTGTGGGCCATACCCGGGAGATGAGTTCCTGTACACCTGGACTACTCGACTAGTGGGCCACGGTGTTGGTACCGTGGACCACAAGGCAAGACAAGACGGACAAGGACTTGTACTAAGACTAGGATAGCTTTTCATACCTTGTATAGGCTACTCCGGGTCCTACTCGAATAGTACCCTTGTACCAATCCGACTTGTAACCTTGCCTCCCGTGATATATAAGGCGAGGCAGGGACCCCTCTCAAAACATACGCAATCAATACAAAGCCACGCAGCATACAGGACATAGGGTATTATGCACATTGCGGCCCGAACCTGTCTAATTGTGCACCCCGTGTCTCACCATCGTGTTCCTGATCTCGGCGAGCCCCACTGCACAATCTACTACTTCCGGTACCCTGTCGTAGGCTCGATGTCTAAAACACTGACAGTTTGACCCAAATCTTTCATTTCAAATTCCGTCTTAAGATGTTTGCGTGCTTCATCTATATCTTGTCGAGTCCAAATAATATTGAGATCATCAACATACACAGATATAATGCAAAATCCAGTTGAGGATTTCTTGATGAATACACATGGGCAATCATCATTGTCGGAAAAACCATTCCGAAGAAGGAATTCCTTTAGTCGGTTGTACCACATTCTTCCCGACTACTTTAAGCCATATAATGACTTTTGAAGCTTTACACAATACATGTTGCGTGAATGATTCTTGTTCGGGATATCAATTCCTTCCGGAACTTTCATGTAGATATCCGAATCTAGTGACCCATAAAGATATGCTGTCACTACGTCCATGAGATGCATCGATAGACCTTTTTGAGCTGCCAATGATATTAGATATCAGAATGTTATACCACTCATAACTGGAGAATATGTTTCATCAAAATCGATGCTGTTGACGGTGGAAATTCACCATTTCTAACCCTCAATATTCTCACATAAATGGAGGCATATGCATATTTCACTAGCATTTAGGTTTGAATAATGTAGTTCCACTTGTCCTTGGAGATTATTTGTATGTAGGTGATTTACCCCTTAAAAGAGATGGAACCTCAACTTCTATGAAGAAACCATGCCAACTCAGCTGAGGAGGTGGCTGCCACCAAGGGAAACATGGCAATCCACGTCATCGATCCAGGGGAGGCATTCACCGACGAATCAGAGGACGCCACATGGACTTCACATGGATCAAAGGGCCCACCTCGGATACCAAATCAAGTCATACATCGGGGATAGATCAGAGGGCCCAGAGGGCAGCCACTCAGAGGAAGCACAGGCCAGGGGGCCACCCTAGGGGGCCGGCTGATCCTAGGATCGGCCGAATCGACCTAGGGTCCCCTGATCCTGACCCTCCACGTGTTGGTTGCTCATTGGTCAATTGCCTCACTCCCGGGTGTTTAGGGGCCATTTGGGCATCCAAGCAAGCCTTGTCCTCGCCTATAAATAGAAGGGGAGGGGCTCCCATTTCTCACACACCACTCTCTCATTCTCCTCTCACTTTTAGTTTCCAAGGCTAGGGGGTAGGCTAGAGTAGCTCTTATTCAGGTTCCAAGTCCTCTTGGAAGTCTAGGTATGAGTTCTCTTTTATCTTTATTTCTTTGTATGACTTTGATCTACTTCAGTTATTCAGCTATTTCATATAAAGTCATGGTGGATCATATTCTTGATATGTTCTTGAGTTCATCCTCTATTCATCATTTAGAGGCTCGTGTTCTTCGTGAACACTACCTTTTGATCCACTTGAAGGGTGATAAACTCCTTCCTTATGTGTTTGTTCATAAGTTAGAGGCTTGTGTTCTTCACGAACACGACCCATTGATCTTATTGATTAGACATAAGAGAGTTCATATCTGTTCGTATGTCTAGCCTTAGTTGATCTTGTTAGATGGCATGAGAGTGTTGCATGAGGTCTGTGTTCAAGCTACGGTACTCGCTCTAGTTGACCAGTCTTCTGGTGGCTCTCACCCTGGGTCACAATAGCCCGGGCTGGGTGGAGTCTAGCAGCAATGTAGGCATGGTGCTTGGGTTGTCTGGCTACGATAGTTATGAGCATACCCTCCGTAACGATAGAGGTCGGTCCTCGGGTGGTGACAGCCCCGTTGGATCCTTGGGCAACCTCCGCGCTGGGGTACCTGCTGTAGGAGTCTAAAGTCTAGTTTCGCAGAGTGCTGGTCGTCGCGGGCTAGCTCCCCGTTTGTACCTGGGTGCTGAACCTTATCTCTCTCATGCAATACTCATGCCCATGTCTTGTATCTTCTAGCTTTGTATGTTTAGTACATTAGAACCTAGAGCTAACTCGTATGTTCCCCCTAAGCCGTAGTGTGCTAGAGTAGAGGTAGATTTGAGTGTGTGTGTCATACTACCCCGTATATTTTTTATCTTACCCCTGTCTTTGAGTGTGTTGTTCCCTATATCTATCTCTTAGTTTATATTCAGAGCAAAAGCATAAGTCTAAGATATCCGCCATTGCCTTCCACGGATACGATACCCTTGGAATACTCTCCTTCCTTGGGGAAATGCTACAATGGTTTATCTGTGCGCTTGCGGATTCGTTCATGATCGTTTAGATTAACCTATGGCAAGTCTCGATGTTCACGCTAACCCGGTGCCATTAGTTGTGACATTGAGAGGTGCCTAAAGGCTTTCCTGGTGTTCTCGCTAAGGACGGTTCCCAGATCTGTTCTTAGGATGACGACGCTACGAAACGCCAACAAGCATTTCTGGCGCCGTTGCCGGGGAAGGCACATGATTATCATGACTATGCTTTGCATCTGTTTATAAACTCTGAGTAGGTTAGGACAACTCTCAATTCAGGCTAACCTTGATTATCTTCTTTTATCTTTGGATGATGAAGACAGGTAGTGTATGACTGGTTTCGACTTACCAGAGAATTTCACTGAAGATCCCGAGTCACTTGTGAGGAGAGCTCGAATTCGTTTCGACTCACCTCATCGTACTCGTCCGGAAGGTGATCCAGCTTCCTTTGTACCATCCACGTCAAACGCTATGGCCCAGAAGACACTTCGTGAGTACTCAGCTCCTTCCGCTGACCAGGTGCTGCAAGGCCCTGAGGTGGCAATGGGGACTGAAAATTTTGAGATCAAGACGGGTCTAATTACGATGGTACAAGCTAGCCCATTCTGTGGCTAGCCAAATGAGGATGCCAATGCTCATTTGCAGCAATTCCTAGAGCTGTGCAACACTTTCATCATCAGGGGTGCAAATATGGATGTTGTCCATCTACAACTGTTTCCATTCTCTCTCCTGGGGAAAGCCAAGCAATGGTTCTATGCGAATCGTGATGCTATTAACACTTGGAGTAAGTGTTCAGAGGCATTTCTCAAGAAGTTCTTCCCATTGGGTAAAACCAATGCTCTTCGTGGAAGGATTTCTGGTTTTCAGCAAGCAGCAAGTGAATCTATTCCAGAGGCTTGGGAAAGGCTTCAGGAGTATGTCCTGGCCTATCCTCATCATGGGATGGAGGATTGGCTTATTCTTCAAAGCTTCTATAATGGGTTGACTTCGACAGCCCGAGGCCATATTGATGCTGCTGCTCAAGGAGCATTCTTCTCACTCACTGTTTATGATGCTAAATTACTCATTGAGAAGATGGTCTCCAACCAAGGGTGGAGTGATGAAAGACTCCAACCACGACCGAGGGGTACTCATACTGTCAAGGAAGCAGACATGATTACTGCTAAGATGGATCTTCTTATGAAGAGATTGGATGACTACACCAGCGAGAAGGCTGCCATGGCCACCACTACTCTGCCTATGGATTCTCACATGACTTGTAAAGTCTGTGGCAACACTGGGCACTTAGGCAACTATTGTCCGGAGACTCTGGAGGAAGTGATGGACATGAACGGCAACAACAACGGTTATCGTACACCTCAACAAGGAGGCCAATCGTGGAATCAACAACGCCCTTATTATCAAGGAGGTAACCAAGGTAACTCGTACAATCCCAACCAACCTTCCTTGAGAGATCTTGTTTTTGGGCAAGCTAAGATTAATGAAGGTATTAACAAGAAGTTAGCTGCCCTTGATAAAACTGTGGAAAGCCTCAACGTTAAGCTTGATAGTTTTTCTTCTGCTCAGAAGAGTCAGCTAAGCTTCAACAAAATGTTAGAAACCCAGCTGGCTCAGCTGGCTGCTTTGGTTCCATCTCCTGATAACGGGAGGATCCCGGGGCAACCCGTATCCTCTTGTGAGAATGTTAGTGTAGTGTCAACCAGGTGGGGTAAGCCACCTAGGAAGACACATGCTTCTGACTATGCAGGAAAGCCCATACAACAAATTCTTGATCCATGGGAGGAATCAGCAGTGGTGCACAAGAAAGATCCAGGCTACCCGACTTTTACTTGCACAATCTATTACAAGAAGATCAGGCATGCCCTTTGTGACCTTGGTGCAAGTGTTAATCTCATGTCCAAGGCCATGTTCGAGCAACTTGGATATCCGGCCCTCTCTCCAACAGCACGGACTATCCAACTCGCAGATTCAACGATACGATATCCAGAAGGAATTGTTGAGAGAATATTGGTCAAGGTCAAGAGCTCTTATGTCTTCGCGGATTTCGTGGTCCTTGATATGGATGATGAGGGAGGAATGCCGCTCATCCTTGGGCGACCATTTCTCAGTGATGTCCGAGCTAGGATCAATGTGGGGTCCGGAATCATCCGTTTCCTCATTGGGAAGAGGAACTTGAAGTTCAAGTTTCAGGACAAAGAAGAGCAATGCTATTTAGTGCAAGATAATGTTGAGCAGCTTGGGGGAAGGACGGAGCCTTCGCCCCCAAGGAAGAAATCTCCGTCGAAGAGGTTAAAGAAAATTCAGAAAGAATGACGAAAGATTGAGATGGCACCACCCTCTACTTCTCAGGAGCGGGGTGCTGAATGGAATTGATCGCTGAGAAGAGTCCCACTCGTCGAACTAAAAATGATGGGTCCTTTCTACCAAAAAGGTTAAAGCTGGTACTTATCTCATATTTCCCTTTCCAAAATTTTATTTTCAAAAAATTTGCATATTTGATTTTCCAAAACTCTGCATTTGCATGCTAGATTTATCTAGCCCTTTTCCCTTTTCTAAATAAAATTTCTGAAAATAATTTCTGAGTTTGAAAACCATAGAAAATTCATTTGGGCAATTTCTGGAGCAAACTTTGGCTGGTGCACCTTGGCATATCTTCATATAGCCGTTGGGGGCACACCTGCCAAAGGGGGCCAGCACCGGGCCCACCACTGGGCCGGCCGAACCAGGGTTCGGCCGAACCAGGGTTCAACCGAACCCTGGTAATGGTCAAGTGGGCCCAGCTTTGGCCAATGGCTCCTAGCCGTTGCCCAACGGCTAACCCACAGTGTGCTGCCCCTTTTGCTCTATAAATTGGACCCGAGAGGGGGTGTTCTTCACCCATTCAACTCATTTCACTCACACTCCCCTCTCTACTCCTTGCTCTCTTGGTTTTCTTCGATTTCTTGCTCGAGATTGGATCATCAAGTATTCTCTCTATTGTGTTGCTGAAAATATTGTTATTGGTGGAGCAAGCTCGGTAAGAACTTCATTCGATTTCAGTAACCCATCACAGAGTTGCTCTTGTAGTCCCTTGTTGTTGTGCTAGCATGAATTGGGCGGCAAACACTCTCCAGAGGGTGACACGCTCACGCTCCCGTTCGCGGGCAAGCACGAGTGCATCCACCCCCGTCGAGCCGACGCTGAGCCCATCGACGATGGATTATGAAGAAGAGTAAGAAGAGCAAGCCGAGCCACAAGCCGCGGAGGAGGTCGTCGACGACACCCCTACCTCAGCTTGCGGGGCGATCGAGAGGAGCAAGCCTATGCTCTTCTGAAGGACCGAGTCTTCGCCCACACTAGGGACTTCGATCCGGCTCTCGTGGAGAAAACAGGTATGAATCTCGAGTTCGTTTCCATTTGGAATGCGCTTGGTTGGGAGGAGTTTGCGCCGGTCACAGAGCTTGGCTCTCGGTCCCTCACCATCCAGTTTCTTTGCTCTCTTACCGAGATTTAGGATGGCATTTAGTTTCGTCTTTTTGGGACCGATCATCGTGTTTCTTTGAAGGAACTTAGTCATCTTCTTGGGTTTAGTCCTCATTGTGCTGTTTCTCTGAAGAAGTCTTGTGAGGGTTATGTTCGAGAATCTTTTTGGTTAGTCTTGTTTACAGTGGCAAGTTTGTACCTCGGTGCAATGATATTGTGCATCCCACTCTCCGCCTGTGACACAAGTGGCTCGCCATTACTCTCTTTCCACGAGAGGATGTTCGGCCCGTGCGCAGCGATGAGATGATGCTATTATATGCCGCTGTTAACCGGATCAAGGTCTCGCCCGTTAAAGCTATGATTCGGCAATGGTTGATGAATTTCAAGATGATAGGTCCTATTGAGTGTACGTCTTTGGTGACTCGTATTGCTCTCAGACTCGAGGTTCTTAGCGGGAATTCCGTACCCTTCATCGGGACGCCCCGAGTTCTCATTGATGAGGCGTACTTAATCCAAGGGCATATACTCAAGAGGGGCCCAAATGATTCTTTGACTTTCTTCTTTCCGGGCTATGCAAACCAAATCCCGTTACCTAACCCGGGGTTTGGATTGTATAACTCGGAGTCACTAACCATTCCCCTTGTTACAAAAGAGGAAAGCCGTCGTGCTAGCATCTCAGGCAGGTCCACCAGAAGTGTAGTGAAGAGAGCACACATGCAGCAGCAGCTGTAGTCACAGCCACCACCACCACCTCAGCCACAGCCTGCTACGCCACCGGTGGCAGGAGGGGCCCCTGCAGGGTATATGTTTGGGGTTACCCCTGGGTATACACCTGGCTGGGATTAGCCCACCTACCAGCCGAGTGCGAGTGGCACAGCTTGGGCGAGTGCGAGCAGCGCTCAGTGGGCCACACCCGCTAGTTCCAGCTCCGGTGGTCCACCTCCATCTTCGTCCTTCTGGCGACACTCCTCAGCCTCTGCACGCGATGCTGAGCTCGCGCAGCAGATGGGAGAGCTCACCGTCCAGGTCACGGGACTGGAGGAGATGCTGAACGCCCACGTCGAGTCTACCTCAGCGTGGCAGCGTCAGGCTGGTGAAAGGATAGCAGCCATGCAGCAGGATCAGCAGCAATACATGGAGGCGCAGAGGGCTTACTACGCGAATAATGGTTTCTTCTACCCTCCTCCGCAGTGAGCCTGAAGCTAGCTTGGGGGAGGACCCCCATTCTGTGGTAACTTGTATCTTCCTTTGTTTTCAGAATATCTTATAAATGAAAATCCAAAAAAATCTGCAAAATAAAAAGACCAAAAATATTTATTTGCTTTCATCATCGTTTGCTTAGTTTGCTTTGATATGCTTAGTAAGAATGCTTTGCCTCTATGGTTGAAATGATGAATAGTTGCTCTGTTTATTCTCCTCGTATGTCTTGCCTAAAACTTTGTATCCTACCTAAGTTTTGAGTTTGTTGGCTTGTATGTTCAAACCTTAGCTTGAAAACTGTGGGTAGCAAAAAGCATGATCCTTGCCTAAGTTGTTGTGAGACATGATATGGTATAATAGAGTGCTATGATCTTGTGCTTAGTGATGCTTGACATCCGGAGTTTTCCTTTTTGAAAAATCTAAACATGATGAGTTCCTCAATCATGAGAAATTTCCTATCCAAGGCCATATGTAGATTCTAGTTCTTAGCCTCCACATATGCAGCTTGTTCTCTCATTGAGCTTTGTCAAATTGTTGTGACCCTTGTTAGAACTCATACTCCCCTGATCAAGATCACGTACACGTTCATGCTAAAACTTCTACACTGGAAGTTAGCATTCATCATTTGCTCCATATTGCTTATGCATCCTTCCTCAAATAAAACTCTATGTATCTTTGCATTATTCATCCCTCTCCAAATATCTCCAATAGAGACAAAGGGCTAGCTGAAAAAAAAGAGAAAAGCATGCTCAAAAGCATGGCAAAAATAAATAAAGAGAGCTAGCCCAAGTCTCGGAAAAAAATTCAAAGGAGAAAAAGGGATTGATATGTGCAAGAGAAAGAGTTCCACCATATAGATGGTAATAACTAGTACCTGCTCCGGGCTAGTGTCCACCTTACCATCAATCCCTCATTTCCTCATAAAAAGCATGGCAATATCTAGCACCCACTTCCGGGCCTAGTATCCACCTTGCCAGGCTCATATCCATCACACACATATGCACATCTTGATTAGGATGTATGTTTGTTTCTTCCAAGGATCCGGTCTTTGACTTAGCAAAACATGAGAGGTAAGTATGCCACATCTTCCCTACCTACAGCTCCACATACAGCCTATTAGGAGTAGGATGTGAAGAAAGGCAACATTAATGCCTTGGGGAGGAACCATACACTTTTGAGTGATCCGAGAGTATCATTTGAGGAACTCTGATTTTCTTTTGAAAAATTTGCAAAACCTCCGGATTGCTAAGCCGATCAAGGTATGAGTGACTATGCACATGCTATATAACCATTCTGTCTCTCAACCGCCCAAGGCAGGTGAAGCTATATGCCCCACGTATCAGGTGAAAGGTAAGAACATTGCCAACTTGTTCAACTCTTGGTAGAGTACTTTGCTGTATGTTTGCCATAAGTTGAGAATACAACATTGTAGCAACTCCTGATCAACCAACCTAAGTCTCTAATGTCTTGCTTCGAGACGAGCAAGAGGTTAGCTTGGGGGAGTTTGTTGACGGTGGAAATTCACCATTTCCAACCCTCAATATTCTCACATAAATGGAGGCATATACATATTTCACTAGCATTTAGGTTTGAATAATGTAGTTCCACTTGTCCTTGGAGATTATTTGTATGTAGGTGATTTACCCCTTAAAAGAGATGGAAACTCAACTTCTATGAAGAAACCATGCCAACTCAGCTGAGGAGGTGGCTGCCACCAAGGGAAACATGGCAATCCACGTCATCGATCCAGGGGAGGCATTCACCGATGAATCAGAGGACTCCACATGGACTTCACATGGATCAAAGGGCCCACCTCGGATACCAAATCAAACCATGCACCGGGGATGGATCAGAGGGCCCACAGGGCAGCCACTTAGAGGAAGCACAGGCCAGGGGGCCACCCTAGATCCTAGGATCGGCTGAACCGACCTAGGGTCCCCTGATCCTGGCCCTCCACGTGTTGGTTGCTCATTGGTCCATTGCCTCACTCCCGGGTGTTTAGGGGCCATTTGGGCGTCCGAGCAAGCCTTGTCCTCGCCTATAAATAGAAGGGGAGGGGCTCCCATTTCTCACACACCACTCTCTCATTCTCCTCTCACTTTTAGTTTCCAAGGCTAGGGGTAGGTTAGAGTAGCTCTTATTCAGGTTCCAAGTCCTCTTGGAAGTCTAGGTATGAGTTCTCTTTTATCTTTATTTCTTTGTATGACTTTGATCTACTTCAGTTATTCAGCTATTTCATATAAAGTCATGGTGGATCATATTCTTGATATGTTCTTGAGTTCATCCTCTATTCATCATTTAGAGGTTCGTGTTCTTCGTGAACACTACCTTTTGATCCACTTGAAGGGTGATAAACTCCTTCCTTATGTGTTTGTTCATAAGTTAGAGGCTCTTGTTCTTCACGAACACGACCCTTTGATCTTATTGATTAGACATAAGATAGTTCATATCTGTTCGTATGTCTAGCCTTAGTTGATCTTGTTAGATGGCATGAGAGTGTTGCATGAGGTCTGTGTTCAAGCTACGGTACTCGGTCTAGTTGACCAGTCTTCTGGTGGCTCTCACCCTGGGTCACAATAGCCCGGGCCGGGTGGGGTCTAGCAGCAACGTAGGCATGGTGCATGGGTTGTCTGGCTACGATAGTTATGAGCATACCCCCCATAACGATAGAGGTCGGTCCTCGGGTGGTGACAGCCCCGTTGGATCCTAGGGCAACCTCCGCGCTGGGGTACCTGCTGTAGGAGTCTAAAGTCTAGTTTCGCAGAGTGCTGGTCGTCGCGGGCTAGCTCCCCGTTTGTACCTGGGTGCTGAACCTTATCTCTCTCATGCAATACTCATGCCCATCTCTTGTATCTTCTAGCTTTGTATGTTTAGTACATTAGAACCTAGAGCTAACTCGTATGTTCCCCCTAAGCCGTAGTGTGCTAGAGTAGAGGTAGATTTGAGTGTGTGTGTCACACTACCCAGTATATCTTTTATCTTACCCCTGTCTTTGAGTGTGTTGTTCCCTATATCTATCTCTTGGTTTACATTCAGAGCAAAAGCATAAGTCTAAGATATCCGTCATTGCCTTCCACGGAAACGATACCCTTGGAATACTCTCCTTCCTTGGGGAAATGCTACAATGGTTTATCTGTGTGCTTGCGGATTCGTTCATGATTGTTTAGATTAACCTATGGCAAGTCTCGATGTTCACGCTAACCCGGTGCCATTAGTTGTGACATTGAGAGGTTCCTAAAGGCTTTCCTGGTGTTGTCGCTAAGGACGGGTCCCAGATCTGTTCTTAGGATGACGACGCTACGAAACACCAACAGATGCCGGGTTTCTGCGTGAACCCTTGTGCTACAAGTCTCGCTTTGTATCTCACTACCTCGTTATTTTCTTTCCTTTTACGGACGAAAATCCATTTTGATCCCACAGGAAAAATGTGACGAGGAGTAGGCATCACTGCAGAGAATACCTCTCATTTCTTGAGCGAGTCTAATTCTGCCTTGATTGCTTCCTTCCATTTGACCCAGTCGGAGCGCTTGATGCACTCTGCCATGGACTTAGGTTCTGGATCAATACGAAGGTCATTTGCAATCTTTGTGGCAAAGTAAATGTCGACATTTGTAGTCTTTCTCTCGTATGATTCTCCAGAATCAATATAATTAATGGAAATTTCTTGTACCCCTAGTGACTGATCTTGATTTCCCTCAACGACTGAGTCTGGGTCTTCCGATGTCCTAGCACTTATATTATTTTGTGCACTTGTGCTAGGTATGTGATGTATCTGTTGAACATCCATATTGTTTGGATTTACATTATCCACTTGGTGTCTATCAACTTGATGTTGATCTGCATTTACTACTTTGGAAGTGACCTTCCTTGTTTTCCGCGGAGGCTTTGGTGTAGCCTTATCCTTTGTAATAGTACTTCTCCCCCTCTTATTTTGATTTGGGAGTTGTTGAGTAGGAATTGCTACTCTCTCTGGTACATTTACAGCAGGATTATGTGATTTAGTGACACCTTTGTAGTCAGTAAATGCTTCTGGCAGATTATTTGCAATGTTTTGCAAATTGATGATCTTCTGAACCTCACGTTCAGATTCTATAGTACGTGGATCATAGGACTGAATACCCGTGGTATTCCAATTTATTTCTTGGCATTCTGTTTGGTACTTGTCTCCCCCTAATGCCGGGAAATTGTCCTCATCGAAGATGCAATCAGCATACCGGGTAGTGAATAAATCCCCTGTAAGAGGTTCAAGGTACTTGATGATTGACGGTGATTTGTACCCAATATATATCCCCAATTTTCTATGGGGGCCCATTGATGTACGCTGCGGTGGTGAAATCGGTACGTATACAGCGCAACCGAATTTTCGCAGATGGGAAATACTTGGTTGATTTCCACGTACTAACTGCAACGGGGAAACCGTATTGTATGCAGTAGGTCTTATTTGAATCAAATCAGCGGCGTGTAAGACCGCATGACCCCAACATGATGTTGGTAGATTGCAATTCTGTAATAATGGTCGAGCAATTAACTTTATTCTCTTGATAAGAGATTCGGCTAATCCATTTTGTGTATGTACATAAGGAATAGAATGTTCCACATTTATGCCTAGAGCCATACAATAGTCATTGAAGGCATGTGAAGAAAATTCAGCGGCATTGTCCATCCTGACAGCCTTGATAGCATATTCAGGATGGTGTGCTCTTAATTTGATAATTTGAGCAATGAACCTTGCAAAAGCATGGTTTCTTGTGAACAATAAACATATGTGGGACCATCTAGTAGATGCATCAATAAGTACCATGAAGTACCTAAATGGTCCAGTTGATGGATGAATGGGACCACAAATATCTCCTTGAATGCATTCAAGGAATTGTAGTGGTTCAGCCTTTATTTTAAGATAAGAGGGTCTTGAAATTAATTTCCCCGTGGCACACGCAGTGCACACAAAGTCTGATGGCTTGGGAAATTTTGAAGTATTTAATTTGTGACCAATTGAATTGCCAATAATTTTTCTCATCATCCCTATGCCGGGATGACCAAGGCGATCATGCCAAATCTTGAAGATATCAAGATTTTGAAAAATTACCTTGTATGCAACATGTTGTATGGGTTTGATGTATGTATAATACAATCCAGATGATAGTGAAGGAATTTTCTCAAGCAGTCGCTTATTATATCCGTCATTTTTAGTGATGAATAGGTATTCATCTTTGTTGTCACTATTTGTCTCCACATGAAGACCATTGCGACGGATGTCTTTGTAACTCAATAGGGTACGAGTTGAATCAGGATACAGGAGTGCATCCTCAATTACTATTTGAGTACCCATAGGGAGAACGATTGTGGCCCTTCCGGAACCAACAATTATAGCATCGCGGCCCGCGATAGTTGTGACATTTCCTTTACTCTTTTTGAGAGTTTGGAAATATTTAAGTTCTCTGAGTATGGTGTTAGTTGTGCAACTATCCACCAAACAAAGTTCTTCCTCCATTTGGATTGTCCCCGTAGGATAATCTAGAATGAGTAATTTAAATTATAAGATTTTGACTCAAAGATTATATAATACATACTTTATTCAATAGGTATCATAAGTAGCATATGTCTTACAACACTTTGTGACAACAAATATTTACAACACAATTATTACATAAATATGGCTATAGAACGAAGTTCTTTTAGACTATAGAACGAAGTTCTTTTTCGGGAGCATAGAGACTAAGTCATGTCTCCAAACATGTCATTCGATGGTCCATCCACAAGCATGTTGTCGGTGTTGTCGATGCTATCGATCATCATGTCGTCAGTGCTGAAGAATTCATCCACTTGCATTGGATCCTTCTCCGTGTTGTGTTCCGCGGGAACATCCTTGGAGCAACTGGCACCCGGAGTAAGCGTGGTGAAGTGCGCTTCAAACTTGTTTCCATGAACTTGCTTTGCAGCATACTTTTGGTAAAGATCAACCAAATGCTTAGCGGTGTGGCACTTTCTAGTTGTATGGTTGTGACAACCAGACCTTTGATAAACTTGAGAGTTGTCATTGTTACTAGGTTTCTTGAAAGTGTCCTTTCCTTTGTGAGAACCCTTGCCTTTCTTGAAATTCTGCTTTTTCCCTTTTCCCTTGAAATTCTTTTTGAATTTCTTACCACCAAACCTTTTATTGTTACTCTGAGCATTGAAATGAACTTCAGGCAGAGGTGCTGCACCCACAGGGCGCATTTGATGGTTCTTTGTTAAGAGCTCATCAGGCTTTTCCACTTGAAGTAAATCATATATTAAGTCAGAGTATTTGTTGTAGTTGTGGCGGCGGTATTGTTGTTGCAACATCCTATTAGCAGGGAGGAATGTAGATAGAGTCTTCTCTATCATTTCTGCATCATCCAAAGGTTGATTACAAAAATGAAGCTTGGTGGAAATCTTGTGAACTGCAGAATTGTATTCTGCAACAGATTTGAAATCCATCAGACGGAGTAGAGACCACTCCCGTCTTGCTTCGGGCAGAATAACACTTTGTTGTTGATCATAGCGTTCTTTGAGAGAATCCCAAAGTTTATTAGGATCATCTTCCATGATGTACTCAGCTTTGAGATCGTGATGAAGGTGATGCCTTAAAAAGTGCAAGGTTGCATACTTGTGATTGACTGGGATAGGATTTTGTGGATAAGGTTCATTAATGGTGTTAATGAAACCTTTGGCTGTAAGCACAATTTTCACATCCATAGCCCAAGTCAGATAGTTGCTACCATCTATTGCAAGTTCAGTGAAGTCTTTGTTATGTATTTTAGCCATTTTCCTTCATGAAGAACCATATAGGATTAATTTACGGAGGTAAATTTTGTGTTGTAAAGAAGCAAAATTATGTATGTAAGATGAGTCTTACAAAAATTAAGGTATAGGACATTGTAATTCCTGTAGGAATAATTTGACTTGATAGTCATTTAATATTTCGTCCATATATATGACACTGAGATATACACATTGAAGGTAATTATCATAAAGATGTAGACCTCTCAGTGATGAGCAAAAGCTGCCTAAAAGTGCGGATCTCAGGGCAAATAAGCTCTTGCAAAGAACTTATCGCAGCCAGCGCCTAGGTCGCATCACCTTGTGTTATTCTCAAATCATATGTATAGGCCTTAATTTTTAATTTTGCTTAATTTTCTATTTAATGTAGAAAATGAATGAAGTGATTATGCAAAATAAAATAAATTGCATAAATAAGAATTGTTCTAACACCTAAAAATGATCTGCGGATCATTAACATGCACAATTACTACGGTAATTATAGCATCCAAGTTACATAGGTGTGAATACCGAAGGGTACATAATACAATGTGCTTGACAACACATATTTACAGAACAATTCAGGGTCTAAAACGTAAAAATACAGAACTGATAATTCTAAAAATATAAATAGATAATAGCCTGAGGGCTTATTGGTAAATTTAGGGGGGTCAGTTAAACTTTTCAGAAGTTGGGGGGTTCTGATGAACTCTCTAAAAGTTGGAGGTGTTCTGATGAACTCTCAGAAAGTTGGAGGTGTTCTGATGAACTCTTCGGAAAGTTGGAGGGTGTCCAGCGGACTTCTGGAGCGTGGAGGAGCATTGTGGCCCGTTTTAGGCCTGCGGGCTTTCCCTTTTCCTTTTTTTTTCTTTTTGGCTTGGTGGCCTGCCAGCAGCCCGTTGCGGCCCACCGTGGGTGGCCCGCGTATAAAATGGCGGTTGGGGGGGGGGTGCAGGGAGGCAGTTAGGGTTCCCTTAACCCGTCGCCCCCCCACCCCGGGAACCACCGCCGCCGCACTGGTCGGTGGTCGGTGTTGCCGACGCCGGCGGTGACCGGCCGGCTGGCGGTGGCCGGATCCGGGTCCTCCAGCACCTTCTCCCCCTCCTTCTTTATCTCCTGTCCGTGCTCCCCTCCGCCCTCCCCTGTAGGGCCGGTCGTGGCCGGCCGCCAGCCGCTGGCCGGCGTTCAAGCATCGGTGGAGGAGAGCCATAGGGCGGCGGGGCTCCAAGTGCCACGGCGGAGGCCGGGGTGCCGGTCGACGGCGGCGACACACCCGAAGAGCTGCGTCGGTGATGGGCCCGCCTCGGTGGTCGCCGACGACGCGGACGGAGGCCCACCGGCGTGGTTGAAGAAGGGCGGCGCTCCCCGGTGGGCCGCCATGGTGCCGAGGATGAAGCTTGGGTGGGCGCGTGCGGACGGTCCGGCGAGGCCGGGCGACGTTGCGGCGGCCGTGAAGGAGCGTATGGCCGGCGGGCCGACCTGAGGGCCGAAGCCGGCGGCGGCGACGTCGCCGGCCGTCACCCCCGTCACTGCCACTGGTAAGTTCATATCAGGGATGACCCCCACCCCTTCTTCCTGTGTTGCAGGACGACGGAGTCGAAGAATCAGTGGACGGCGAAGCCGTTCCTCTTCTGGTGGCGTCGGTGTCGGGAGGCGCGCCGTCACCGGAACAAAGCGCGGGACAAGGCCGGCAGTGTACGACGGTGTGGTGGTGCGGGTCCGCTCGGAGGAGCAGTTCGTGCTCTCTGCAGGCGAGGCTTGGCGTGGTGGTGGAGTTCGGCGGGCACGGCCACGAGCACGGCGGCCACGACAACGACGACCGAAGGCACGTCGGCCATGGCTTCCACCACGGGTACAGAAGCAACAACGGCCGATGTTGACGGGAATGGCAAGGTAGGAACCCATGGGAGTCTCGATGAAATGCAGGGAGGGCTCCATGCTTACTTAGGGATGGAGGGCCGGCGAATGTCGCCGGTGAGGCCCTGAGGCCTCTGTACTTTCCGGCGAGTTGTTGTTCCCGGCGAGTTCGCTCAAGGTGTAGCGTGAGTGCGTGATAACGTGTTGTGAATTGACTGTATTGAAATGAACAGTGTATTCTTGGATTGATTGGAGAGGGGGTGGACCCCACATATAAACATGGTTGAAGAGGTGCGGGAAATATCCGCACACACCCCTTCGGGAGTATGCGCCTGTGAAAGGCGGTTGTCATTGTGCTAATCACAATGATTATCTTAATTACATAATTAAGCTAATGATCATTATCTAATATTTCGTAACACTCCCCCTTGATCAATAGCTTCATGAGATCTTGATGTAATATCTTCTCCAATCTTCCTTGAATATTATCTTGTAAAACTCCTCCAAAAACCCTTTGGGAAAAATCTTGAGGAGAAACCAATCTGTGAGTATATGTCACAAAAACTCCTTTTAAACCCAGTGGCAATTCACAGCGCAAATGCTAACTTAAAAAAAACGTGGTCGCAAAAAAAAATGTGGGTTCTTTTTTTAGATCAACTACTAAAAAAGTGCAGATGCAAAGAGTTAGTTAGTTATAAACTGAGCCCAGTCTGCTCTCATGCATGCTCCATGCGGCCCAGTGGCCCACATCCGTGAAAACTGAAGAGTTCAGACCAACAAACGTGTCCTGAAGGCACTCCTGCAAGTGCAAAGTGCGAAGGCTGGCAAGTGGAAAATGACGTGCACTACTGGCAAGAGAGACCACTTCAGCAAGCAATAATCTTGCACGAACACATCAGTCAAATCTTGCATCCGGATAATTCAGATATATATTATCCAGGCACGAAGACGAGCTAGATTAATTCAGCTTTCTCCAACTTTCGAATCCCCAAATTATACCACACAATCAAACATAATAGGTATTACTAGTTACGTGAGAAGAGAATCTATTAAGCACACATCTGGCCAGCGTGGATCCGCACTAGGAGACAGACCAACGGCCCTGACGCTGCCCGGTGCCCCCACGATCGATCGTGGCATGCACGAGGTCGGCCTCGAACGTGTTGTCGAGCCGCAGTCTGCGCCGGCCTAAACGCGTCGCAGGCTCGCAGCCCCGTCACAGAACTGGTGCATTTTTCATCCCTCAAATATTGAAAACGCGCAGGAGTTGATGGTTCCGGCGCGATCCCGGCAAACACAGGCACACAGCGTCCAGCGGCGCAGCTCTCTATCGATCTCACGGCGTGCGCGGACGACGGACACGGACCTCACCATGGCAAGTGACTGAGTGAGGCAGTGAGCAGTTTGCATGCGGCGTGCCAAGATTATTATTGCTCTACACTAGGAGAGTCTAGCTACATGTAGTTGCGACAACCTTGTACGAGAGTACTCATGAATAAGTTTTTGATGCGCCGAACTAATTAGTTGTGTGCATGCCATCGATGTATATATATAGTATGTGACACTGGAATTCAGCAGTACGAAGGTTTCCATACCTTTTTATATTGTTCCTACCAGAGTCCAGAGTCCGTGACATTCTTGACTGAATATTGAAGAGGCGACAAGCTTAATTTCTATCCAGTTAGAGCAACTCCAACAGTTTGTCAAATCAGGTTGGCATCTTTGATTTTTGACAAAAACACTGAAAATACTCCTCCAACAGTTTGGCAAATCAGGTTGGCATCTTTGGCAACTTGGCAAAAACTAGCCTCCAGTGTGTATATATGCGCGCGCGGCGACAACTTGGCATCGGCGTTTCTTCCGTGGGTGGAGAGAGGTGGGAGGGTGAAAAAAGAAATAAAGGATACAAAAGGGTTCCTGATTTAAGTTTTCAAGAGGTGGAAGGGCATAACATAATTTTATTTCTCTTTCAGGGTTCCTGATGTAAGTTAGATCTTGATTTGGCAAGTGAGTTATGCCAAACTATTGGAGATGAACTCTTTTTTTACTTAGCATATCTTTTTAAAAGTTGGCAAAACACAAGATTTGCCAAGTAAAATTTGGCAAACTCTTGAAGATGCTCTTACACGTGCTAGCATTTACGATTTTACTTCCTCTGTCCCAAATTATAATGTTTTTGACTTTTTATCTCAAATTTGATCGCTCATTTTATTCAAAAAATATATACAAAATATCACATATTTTGTTGTGGCTTTACTTGTTAATAATAGTTATTAAAAAATGACTTAAATTTAACTATATTTGTAAAAAAAATTAAATAAGACGAGCGGTCAAACTTCGGATCGAAAAGTCAAACGAATTATAAATTTCGAATGGAGTGAGTAGGTAGATGATTGCAAATCACAACCACCAATCCAAATAGGAGTTTGTCATTTGAATAACAACTTATCCCTCTATTATTGCTTTTTAAGATTTATTAAAAGTGCATTTTAACTCTTAACTTAATTAATTTTATAAGATATCATCAATATAATTGTAACAACATGCATTTTCTATTAAACTATTTATAACATATGAATATGTTGATATAATTTTAATTAAACAATGATTACCATGTCCATGAGTTAACTAACTAGTAGCCAAAACTTACAAATTCTGACTATTGTGTATCCAAACAGGTATGTCCCTGAAAAATAAATGGATGAAATTCATTTATATATGCGAGAACAAGATGGGAATTATTTAAGATACTCCTATCAAGCAAGCTATAGAATGTGAGAGTTAAGAAAGCATAGAACATTTTGGAGAGTAAATAAATCAAACAAAAAATCATTAAAATAGGGGAAATTATATGATAAAATGTTAGGTAACGTAGAAATAGGATATGGAAGAAAATCTTAGAGTTCTCCATAATGAATTTTTGTCTCATTTTTAAGCTATCATTTATATTTCTTTTTCATCACAAAATTAGTATGATGATGATAGCGTGCGAACCAGACATGCATGATATTTAACATGTCATTACACCCATGGCAAAATCTTTGGCAAGAAAAGTTGTAAACTTAGGCGCTCAATGATCTTTACTTATACTACTTCTTCCATCCCAAATTATATGTCATTTGGAAAAAAAATTAGATTCATGGATTTTGCTATGCACTTAGATATACTCATATCTAGATGCGTAATAATATCTTTGAAATTAGAAAAGTTAAAACAACCTATAATTTGTGACGAAGGGAATACAATTAAAGAAGACCTACAAATTCGAAGACCAAAACAATTGATCATATATACTTCAAGACTTCAGTCTTCAGGTAGCGTTATTTTGCAATTGTAACCATGCTAGCTAGATTCATCACAGTATGTGTACCGCGCTGTCACCTACTACAAGCAATAAGCCGGACAGGTCGAGAGTGCTACGTTCATTGCTTGGTTCCATAGGCAAAAGGTGACGGATGACACGTGCTGCAACTCAATGTAGGTTTTGACAAGTTAAATTGACAAGCACTAGCTCGTGCTAGATCATTGCTGCCAGCCGTCTTGCAATAGCCACTAGCTAGCCAGTCAATCAACCGTGAGGAAATACATTGGCAGGAGCTTGATTACTCCCTCCGCGCGATGGCGTTGCTCCACTACTGCAATGTGTCTAGAGATGACAATGGGTGCCTGAAACCCGAAACCTGATGGATTTTTCTCCATTAAGGTACGGGTTTGGGTCGATCTTTATACCCGTGGGTCTACTAATGGGCGAAAAATGAGACCCAGTGGGTTCGTGGGCATGAGTTTGGGAACATAAAACCCAAACCCGTGAACCTATGGGTTTTTTTTAGACCCGACTATATATCACTAAATAAGCCAATTTTCTTAGCTTACACCTCAATTTTAATGGGTAAACCCCAACTTTTATGTGCATGTATTATTTCTTATCATGAGTTTAATTGTTAAACGATCTATACTATACTTTATGTCACTCATATGAAGTGCTTTGTTAACATGTGGTGTTATGATTGGATAGTTAATACTATATTTTGTTAATTTACATCAATATTGAATGTGTATGTTTTAAATTGTGAAGATATACATGTATATTACTTTTTCTTGTTGAATTGTGAGCACATGTATACACGTATATGTCAATTTTGTTGTTTGATTTGATACCCACAGGCGACCCGTGGGTACTCATTAACCCGATGGGCATGGGTTTGGACACAAAATTAAACCCGTCACAGGTCATGAGTTTTTTAATGGGCGGGTTTTGTATTCGCGGGCATGAGTTTGGGACGGCAAAACCCAACGGGTTTGTGCCCGTTGCCATCTCTAAATGTGTCTTTCAGCCTGCCAACGCCACAAGCTCGCGCCACCATTACAAACCCACTAGCCGCGTCGCCTGCTGTCGATCGTCTTCTCCGCCCGCGCCCTATAAATAACGGCTCGCAACCCCACCATCTTCTGCATCGATCCCAGTCGATCTTGCAGTGATAGAGTTAGACGCAAGAAACTCGCCAGCCGCCAGCAGTCGCCGCCGCCGATCGAGAAGAAACGAGTGTCTTGTTCCGGCGAGGAGCTCATTGAGGAGGTCTCCGGTGCGCGGTTGGATCTCAGGCGTGAACGCACGGACGGAACTCACGGAAGGAACGATGGCTTCCGCAAAGGCCGTCGCCATCCTCGGCGTCGCGGTGATCGCGTCGTTCCTTCTCGTGACTGAGTGCCGCCACATTGCACGAAAGGACCTGGGTGTCGGCCTCGGCGGCGGCGGCGCCGGTGGGCTCGGGGTCGGCACGGGCGGCGGCCTCGGGGTTGGCACGGGTGGCGGAGTGGGTGTCGGCTCAGGGATCGGCGTCGGCGGCTCTTCGTCCGGATCAGGTTCCGGGTCCTACTCCGGCTCCGGCTCCGGTTCGGGATCAGGGTCCGGCTCCGGGTCATGATCCGGCTCGAGTTCCGGCGCGGGGTCATCACCGCCGAATCAGGAGCCGGCTCGAACGCTGGGCCCGGCGGTGCGAGATCGTACGCCGGCTCCAGAGCTGGCTCGCACGCAGGCTCAAACGGCGGAGGAGCGGGCTCGTATGCGGGGTCTGAGACCATCCACACTCGTGTTCCTTCATTTTCTCCTTCAAAACAGAATATTCCATCCCAGTCAGCAATATTCTCACCTTCATATCCACTCCTCCTACACTCATCTTCCTTCATATTTCTTCTCCATCCCAACAACCCACTCGTGGGGCCCACGCGTCAGCTCCCTCCCTTGCCTTTGGTTCCTCCGCCTCCCTCCTCCTCCACTCGCCTCTGTTTTCTCCGCCCCTCCACTCTCGTCACCACCCGGCCGCGGCAGAGCTCCAACTTCGGCCCTCCCCGCGCCAACCATTGGAGCCAGCCCCGAGCTCGAGCGCCGGCAGCGGAGGCGGGACAACGGCTGGCGAGGGGAGCTCGAGTGGCGGTGGAGAGGGGACCCGCGTCCCCCGCGGTGGAGGAGCAGGGGAGGAGCAGCGGCCTCACCGGTGGGCCTAGCGACGGCGCCGCCCCTTCTCCCCACGGCGCGCGGTGGAGGCGCACAACGACGGCGACAGCGCGGTGGAGGCGCATGGTGACGGCGACGGCGCGGTGCTTCCTCCTCCCCACGCGCCCCGGAGCTTCATCCCTACGCACGGCGACGGCGATGGCGCCGGGCGTCCCTCTTCCGCGCCGGCCATCCCCCATCCGCGGCGTACGAGACGGGGTTCCTCCGCCGCGCGCCACTCCTACTCGAGCACCGGCGGCCGAGTCAAGCTGGGGACGGGCCGCGGGCAGATCGAGCAGGCCGGCGGGCAGATCTCCCCAAGACCGGCGACACATCCATGGCGGTGGAGGTGTGTGTGGTGGCCGTGGCGCGGAGGAGCAGGATCTCCCTCCCGGCGGTGCAGTCCCGGCCGGGTCCTCGCCCCTGCACCATGCACCCGCCCCTCTCTCCGGGCCGAGATCCGCTATGGCGGCGGCGGCCTCGAGGGCGGCCCGGAGGTCCTCCTCGTCGAGCTCCCCGCCATGGACGTCCTCTCTCCTCTCCCAGGCCGGCTTCGGCATCTACGGTGGCGCCAGCTTGGGCCGGCGGAGCTCTCCTCCTCCTCGAGCTCCCCGCCTCCTCAAGCAGCTGCGAGGCGGAGCGAGCAAGGCGAGGAGGGCCACGAGGACGGACGCGGGGACGAACGGCGAGCGCGGCGGGAGCTGCTTGCCGGCGGACGGAAGGCGGATGCGGCGGTGGCTCCCTGCTCCAGTCCGCGTCGGCTCCGAGCAAGGGCGCGAGGCAGTTGGGGGGCGGCGGCAACGGTACGTGGTGGGGCCTCGCGGAGCCTCTCCATTCCGCCGGATATGGAGGAATGGAGAGCTGACGGGAAAATCGCGTAGGCGATCCCGTCCCCCGCTGCAGGGGCTTTTTCCTCCATAGTACAACGCGGCAGGGATGGCGCGGGCGATCCAGGACCCAGTGCGGGTGGTCTGAGGCCGGCTCATATGCAGAGTCCGGCGCTGGCCCGCACGGCGGCTCTGCTGCCGGCTCGTACGCTGGGTCCCGTGCTGGCTCGTACGCTGGCAGTGGTCATGGCAAGTGAGCGAGCTTTGCATGCAGCATATATACCAAGATTTCTCTGCACTCTCTGGTGCTAACACGTTAACTTGTTACATGTATTCTAAATCCATCGTATATTGTACTCATTGCTTGTATGATAGTACCAATAAATAAGTTTGGAAATGTGCCCACTATATATTGATGATGAATAAGGGCGCTAGAATTATGGCTGTAAGCATTTGTGTGTTAGTGAATATTTTGGCATATGTACTAAGGATTCGATACTTCTATGTATGTTAAGTTGAATGAATTTCTAGCTACTCAAGAGACAGATGTGAGTTGACGTGTGTCTGAGAACGTGGATACCCATATTAACGGATTATATAGGTTAATTATTCCTACTATCTCTGTTGTTTAGTAAAAACTAATTATAAAAGGTAATCATGTGATGAAACAGTATGAAGATTATAAGGAAAATCAGATGTGGTAAATTCACCTAGGCCCAAACAACAAATTAGTTATTAGGAGCAAAATTTCACCATTTATATTGCACCTCATGACCCATATCATTCATGCATGATGGCGTAATAAGTTACCGTGTGTTTAGTTGCATGTATCATTTTGCTTCATATATGAAATGGTTCAAGGTAGATAGTTGTCTTTAGCTAGTTTACTTGGGTGAACCGTAACAACTCAATTAGGATGATGTCATCCCACTTGGTATAACTATCTACTGAGAGGAGTAAATCATATGGTTCAAACAAATTAGTTGAACCATATATAACATCCAAAAATAATCCATATATGCATCATATATATGTTGCATTCAACCAAATACACCCAAACAGATAAAGGCTGCAGCCTAGCTGACTGGATCAAAGTGAATGATTACTTAACTAGCATATATAAAAAGGTTGCTCCCGAGATTGGGAAATCATTATAAATTTGTAATATAGTGCCAATTTTACATCATTTTTATAGTATTTAACGATCCACAAAAAATGAATTTAATGATACAACTTCTGATGAGCCCTATATTCAAATCATATTTCAGTCCTATAAGAAGAGACATATAGGGGTTTCAAATAATGTGCAAACTTTGACAGATAAGTGTGTAGAAAGTACAAAAATCTCGAGATTAAATATAATTGATTAGACAAAACTAATGCTAAAATTAAGAAGAATACAGGACACGTACAAGAAAATATTAGAGTTCTCAATGATATAAAAGATAGCATAAATACTAGACGACAAGAAATTGAATAGGTTGTGCATTGTGCACGTGGGAAAGATTCTAGAACAAAACATAAGTAAAATGGAGGTGTCTCAATGATCCTTATTACATAATAAAATCTAAGAACAAATATTAAATTAATTTTCGGGCACACCAATCGATCATATGTTCTTGTTCTAGTAGTAGTGTTATATGATCGCCGTGCTATATTTATTAGAACACGTGTACCGCGCAATCACCCACAAAGCTCCAGCCAAACCGCAATATGTTGCTTCGATCCATATATGGAAAGGTGAAAGAGGCGCACGACTAGGCACCGCTGCTGCCAACTCCAAGGTTGACAAATGAAAACGACGAGCACTAGCTGAAGCCCATTGCTGCCAGCAGTCTCGCACCCACCAGCTAAGACCCTGTATAGTTCGCTTAAATTTCACTAAAATTCTCACAAGACTGTGTCAGTTCATTTCTTCACTCTGCGCGTGCTTCTCACGCGCCAAAATTTCACCATTCTCACCGCATCTAAACAGGGCCTAAGTCTACTCCACATATCATCGACAAATTAGCACGGATGGAATGGTTGATCGGCTTTCTCTCGAACATTCCAATCACCAAAGCCGATTGCTCGCCTCACACTGTCAGCGCACTCAACCAGCATGACTGCCTGAGAAGCAAGCTACATGGAGCAACTAGCCGCCGCTCATCCGAATGCCACCAATGCAAGAGACCTCGGACCTCCGACGCCGCGCACGTGTCGAGCGGCGCGTGGAAAGGCCGGCCAATCTGCACGACCGCAATGCTCCACTACACCTACAGCAGCGGCTGAGCGGCCTCGACCGGCCGGCCGGCGCCACGAGCTCGCGCCACCATTCCAAACCCACTAACGCCGCCACGTTCATCGTGTCGCGCTCCGGCATCCCTATAAATACCGGCCCGCAGTCTCCGCCATCTCCGCATCCATCGCTCAGAGTTGCATGCAGAGCTAGCTGAGAAGCGCGTCCTCGTCTGACTCATCGTCTCCACCGCGAGTCAGGCGCGATATAGAATAGCACCGCCGCCTTCGGTTCGATCTCGCGGCGGCGTGAGAGCAGCACGAGACGATGGCGTGCGCGAAGGCCGTCGTCGTCCTCGGCGTCGTAGCGGTGGTGGCCGCGGCGTTGGTTGTCGCGGCTGAGAGCCGACCCATTGCGCGGAAGGATCTGGGCCTCAACCTCGGCGGCGGGGGTGGCCTGGGGGTCGGCGGCGGCGGCGGCCTGGGTATCGGCTCAGGGATCGGCATCGGCATTGGTGGCGGCGGCGGCTCAGGCTCCGCATCCGGGTCAGGATCTGGATCGTACTCCGGCTCCGGCTCAGGGTCAGGTTCCGGCTCGGGGTCATGGTCCGGGTCAAGCTCGGGCTCGAACGCGGGATCCGGCGGCGGAGGCGGCGCAGGGTCGTACGCCGGCTCTCACGCCGGCTCGTCCGCAGGATCAAACGGCGGAGGTGCGGGCTCGTACGCGGGCTCCAACGCCGGCTCGTACGCAGGCTCCAACGGCGGAGGTGCAGGGTCATACGCGGGGTCCGACGCCGGCTCGTACGCTGGCTCCAATGGCGGGGGCGCGGGCTCGTACGCCGGCTCCGACGCCGGCTCGTACGCGGGATCAGGTGGCGGCCCGCACTGGGGCCCAGGTGCTGGCTCGTACGCGGGCTCTCACGCCGGCTCGTACGCAGGTTCCAACGGCGGCGGCGGAGCAGGCTCGTACGCAGGCTCTGATGCTGGCTCGTACGCAGGCTCTGGCGGTGGCCCGTACGGGGGTGCTGGCGCTGGCTCCTACGCTGGCTCTCGAGCCGGCTCCTACGCTGGCATGCCAGGGCACGGCAAGTGAGCCGTGAGCGAGCCCAGATGCCCTACAGTGATGCTTGCTTTGTTCTTCGGTGTTTGCAGCCTGATTGTTTGTGTCCACGAGTAAACCCATTATGTGTGTAACCCATAAATAAGTAACGGTGAATAAGTGCTAGTGGTATGTACTCCTATGTAAACATTTATATGAAATGAATAACTTGGCATGTACACGATTGTTTAAGTACTCCTCACATGAGATGTGTTCAGTGAGCATGTTCTTGCTTAAGATGTGATAGAGTTGTGACTTGTGAGTTGAAGATAAATTTTGAAAAAAGAAGAGCCTTTCATGAAACAGACGTAAACACAGAGTTGATGCTTGCCACTGTTTCATGGGACACAACAATCCGACATTAAATCGAGTTCTACTTTCCGCAGAATCTCAGCTGCGTCGCGTGTTTAATTAGCAGGCCGGCCCACTTCAGATTGGGCTTATCATTTTTCGCTGGGTATACACGACGATGGTTGGCTGATGATTTTTTTTATTTTTTTGATTTTTCAAAACTTTATGTCTTATCTCAATTTTTTCAAAACTATACTATTACCGGCCGCCACCTACATAAAACAGACAATACAAGTAGAGTATAGTAGAAGGATCCATAAGAAACACAATAGTTCAGTACGAACCTATCGATCAAGGCGGTGAGAGCGGGGGCGTTGAAGTTAGGAAGGCCACGACGAACGACCTGGGCAACAACGTGGAGGCCGACCCTCTGGAGCAGTGGTGTGTACCGATTGTCGTACCGCATCAGCTGGAACCCATCATGGGTTCTGGCCCGAAGGATCAGAACGTCCTGAAAGAAATAGACGACGTTAGTAACTTCATTAATTTGCAAGTATCAATTAATTTAATAACTAGTATCGTACCAGTCTCGGTTTGTCTTCTATCGCCCTGGCACGGTGGTTCTTGTCGTAGAACTCGTCCAGCAGCCGGTACCCTCTCGCTCCTGCCATCCTGCATAGATGTACAGTAAGGAGAGCCAAGAATGTAAGATAACTCAATGATATTTACGTTCTTTATGAATATACATAGTAGACAACATGAATCCAAATATCATGGCCCTGCATATATGTAGCATGCTCACAAGGGCGGATGCCTTGTGCACATTGCAAGTGGTGGAATTTTTTTATATATTTTTTCCTCAATTTTGCAAAAATAAATGCCTTCCAAAAAATTTAGCAAATCTATACTACTGCCGCCGTAACCCATGGCGGTAGATTTCCTACCGCCGTGTGGTACGGCGGCAGTTGCCGTGGCCCGCTGGCAAGGGCACAAACCGTCGTACCACACGGCGGTAGGACTAATCGCCGTGTGGGACGGCGGTTGGATCCTACCGCCAAGCGGCAGCAGAGCCTGCAGCAACCGCCGTAGCGCACGGCGGTAGGTAGGAACCTACCGCCGTGCCCTACGGCGGTAGTTTTATTTTGCGTGGTACGTTACATTTTTTAACACATGATACTTAACGAGCAATCACATAAATAAACAATAGCACGTACGGCGCAAATACCCTAACCTTGTGCCGCTGCTAGTCCTAACGTGCCTTAGGGAATTTAGATAAACGGTTACAACATTTCTAATCTAGTTGTACGAGTAGTACCCAGAGAACCCGGATATCATAGACCCGCCAGAGTGCTGGGAGGGCATGTAGTACCCGTACCCCGGCGGGGGTGGAGTTGGATCAAACGGTGGCAGGGGTGGAGTTGCTGGTGGAGTGTTGTCCTTCTTCTCATGGCATGGACAGCAGCAGAACTCGTCCTCACAACCGATGTTCGTCTTCACCACCATTGGTCCGGTCACTGGTTCGTCGTCGTCGTTGGTAGATGTCGGATCTGGAAAAGCCAATACCGACGCGAGCTCTTACCTCAGGTTGAAGATGACAACATTCTCGAGGTAGTCGATGCACTGTTGATACGGGTGAATAGCCGGGGGATCCACCCATTGCACGAAATCACAGTTATCTGGTTGGTCGGAGTACTGCAGAAACCGAGATTACATTAATAAACCATAAAATGATGAAGGACAAAGGTCACGTAGCTTTGCTTACCCGTGCTAGTGAGCAGTGCCAGAAGCGTCGACCAGAGTTGTTCCATCCCTGGTAAACTTGCATCACACAAAACTCACCGTGTGCACACCTTGGCCAGTTCACCGTTTGATTTGGTGCGTACTTTCTAACATCACGCGTGAATTTGAAATCTCTCTTATCTAAGACTGAAAAATTGCTGTTGAACTCTGGATCTTGCTGGCTCCACAGTGCTGGACCGAGGGAGCCATCATCATCCCCAGTCCAGTAACTCATTGGTGCTTGTTGTGTTGAGAAGTGACACTGGAGAAGAGTGCTCACATATATGTAGGCAATGAAGCAGACTGGACGGTGGGCCATTCGATCCGGGGCAAGAGAAATAGGCAGTGACTCAGAGGAAACACACCCTAGTACTAGGTTCACTGTTTGATGCAGTCACTCACAGAAAACACACCCTATGTGTTCACTGTTTGATGCAGTGACTCACAGGAAACACACCCTAGTACTAAGTTTACTGTTTGAGGAAACAAGCTCTAATGCATCTGGAATCAAGTTCTTAATGATACAAGCTGACTCTAGTGGATGATGAAATGAAATCATAGTTTTTTAGAGATACAGTAGCACTCGGCGTCTAGTACTCTACGTCTACTGGGTACAACGTGGGTATTTCCCCTTCCTCATGGCATGTGGCCCAGCTTCCTTAGCCCGGCGAGGTCTCTCCCTCTTCCTCTCTCTATCTGCTTCACGGGCCGCGACCGCTTCACGTTCTTTTATCTCCCGGTAAATGCGAATTTCCTCCTGCTGCTCATTACGTTTTTCTTCTTGTTTTTCTGCCTCAACCATCCTTTGCCACCTCTCACGTGCTGAACGACCCATCGCCTCGACGTAACGCTTGTCTTCTTCGGACTGCTCACAATCTAGCCACTGCATAAAATCACAGAGAGGAGGTGGAGTCTTTTTTCAAAGACAAGTTAGCACATAATAAAATAGCAATGACATATTATTTATTTAGTAATGTAGTTTATTCTTACTTTGGGTCTAACATTGCGACATGGTGGGATCAGGTCATGCTCGTAGTTCACGCACATGAAGAACCTTATCCCGTAGACGTAGCCGAGAACGTTGCACTTGACAAGCTTACAGTTGTCACCATAGTAGCACATAGGAGTGTGGATCCCCTTTGGCACCGCAACCTTGTCCTTCCTACTGGTGAGCAACTCCAAGTCCAACTCAGAACCCGAGGAAGCCATTGCAAACCTACAAAAAAGATGACAAATATCATAACTTATTACATGTTTCATTTGAAATTAGAGAACAATACATAACAAAATATGGTAATAATTTTGTAGGCAACAAGAAAACAACAAGCAAATAAAAAGATAGTTCAATTATTACAACACAATAACATGCATAAGTTCTGACGGTGTTGCAAACTAAATGGTTCAAATATTACAAGACGTTGACAAATTAAATGGTTCAAATATTACAAGACGATAACATGCATAAGTATTTCAAAATTACAACACGGTAGCACAAACAAGTACGATCACTGCATTCCTTCGTGTAGCGACGGGAACGACGTCCACGTCCACTAGTTGAAGGTGCTGGAGAAGTGGCAGTGGAAAAGTAAGATGCTTCGGTGCATTTCTTGTAGGAGTGTCCTGGATTGTTGCACTTAGAGCATATCTTCACCGAAGGACCAGCTTCAGCCTCGTCCATGTTGTTCCTAATCCTCTTTTTCTTACGTCGACCAACACCTTGGCACATGGTTGGATCTGGATTTGGTATGTACAATGCATTGTCTTTGGGGACTTGAGTGAAAGTACCAAGATGCAGGTAGCCCTCAACAGTGTGGTTCCAAGTGTCTAGAATGGTTTGCTTCAACCAGTATTTAGGCACGTACCGACCCCAATGGATATTCTTAGTTGCAAGGCATGCAGCGATCACATGTGAGCAGGGGAGGTGTAGCAGGCGCGGCTTCTGGCAAGAGCATGAGCATGTCTCATTCCCAATAACTGTTTGTTGTATTGTTATTTCACCATCCGCTTTTTGTGATTTGGACTGGCAACTTATCTGATACTTCCACTTAACTTCCTCGCCAGGATCACGACGTAGAGGTTGTGGGTAAGCTCTGTGAGCAAGAGCCCCCTTCTGTTTTTTGTCCAAGTACGCAGTCATCCATGTTGAATACACCTTTTGAGAGTCCCACATAGCTTCATGTGCTGCAGTAGCACGCTCAAGAAAGTACTTCATTGTGCGGTACAAGAAGAACTCAATGATACCAACAAGAGGGAGAGCTCTGGCACCACACAAAATCGCGTTGTAGACCTCAACAAAATTTGTTGTCATTATCCCATGCCTCACACCTCCCTTATCAAACAGGAGACACCATTTCTCCTTCGGCTCATTCTGAATCCACTGGCTAAAGGTCTTTACAGCACGTCCCCTTCTCCTTCTGACATTTGGAGCATCTAGCCCCACGTCCTCCAGAGAAATAGGCTCTTCCCCGGGTTCAGTACTTATTGGCTTCTTAGCTATCTCTTCTGATGCTTTCTTCGTCAGGTCATCTAATTTTTTCCAGATCTCGAGAACTTTTTCTCCTGATTTGTCGCACATAACCGCTTGAACAATGTAGTAAGTTCTTTGTTCTTGAACTGGCTATGAAAGTTTGCTCCCATATGCCTCATGCACCACCTGCTATGCACATCTGGCCATTGTGGTGCTTTGTGACGTTCTTGGCTACCTTCTTTGATATCATTTATGACTTGCAAAATACCTTTGTGTCTATCGTGTATCACACACACGTTTGACACATCTCCCACCACCATCTGCTTCAATCTCTCCAGAAACCAATACCAACTGTCACCATTCTCTCCCTCTGCAAAAGCAATTGCCAATGGCAACAACTGATTGTTGCCGTCTGCAGCCACAGCTGTAAGGATTGTGCCCTTGTATTTTCCTGTTAGGAATGTGCCATCTATGCAAATGACTGGTCGACACTGTTTGAATGCCGCAATAGTGGGACCTAATGCTAAGAATGCCCGCTGCAAGACTTGCTTCCCTGGCCTTGATACAAGATTATAAGTCTTGATATCATCATAACTACCAGGATTTAGCGTGGCAATTGTGTTTAGCAATTGAGGCAGATTGTCGTAGGATGCTTCGTAAGTACCCCACCTCAACTCCATTACCTTCTTCTTCGCCATGTATGCCTTACCGTAACTTATTATGTACCTAAATTTCTCCTCAATTGCCAAGATAATGGACTTGGGCTCATAAGCAGGATTTTCCACAATCTTAGCAAACATCTGGCTGGCCACAAAACCGGCCGACAAATTACGATGGCTTGCATCTAGTTGGTCAAGTACACAAGTATGATCCACAACAGACCTGACCTCCCAGTAATTTTTCCACTTGCCCTTATAAGCATACACCCGAAAAGGACAGTTGGGCTTCACACATTGTACATCATATATGTGTGGAGAACTCTTCACTACCCTGAACTCTCTCTGCTGAGTAAGGGTGGCCCACCTCTTCACTGCATCCTTGACCTCGACTTGCATCCTTGACCTCGACTGCACTCTTATACATGGCGCCGACACAAACCTGATTCTCTCTATACTCCCAGGACACATTCTCACCATGATTGATAGTGAGCTGTGAGAAATTGTAGCTGTCCCAGTCCCTTGGCACTAGCGGGTCATCCTCATCATCTGAGGAGTCCTCTTGCAACCCACGTTCATCATCACCGGCCTCCATTTCATACTGCCTCAGTACTTCTTCATTAACTTCCCCCTCGTCAATTTGACCACGGACCTCAAAGGGTGTGTGACTGTGTTCCTCCTGAACTCCTACTTCCGCCTTAGTCGCTGCATCATCTCCTTCTTCTGCCTCAGTTGCAGGACCATCTCCTGCTTCTAGTTCAGCCTCACCCTGGTGAGCACCACTACCCTCCTCATGCACTTGACTACCAGACCCAGCCTTGTGAACAGTTTGGACAAACAAAATCACATGCAAACCAATTTGATATGCAGTTCTGATATAACTCCTCCAATGTTCAGTGCCTTGAAGTGGCATAAGCTCCCAATATACTGCCTCACTCCTGTTGATTAGAGCCATAATCGACAAGTCATGTTGCTCTACATCTATATGGAATGCCTTATAAAAAAGTTGGTTATGGCCCCTAAATTCTTTCTGCTGCTCTTCTAATCACATGGTCAACCGAATCAAATTCTGTCAAGTCAACTCCATTTTCACCTATCTAATCTGGCCATTACCGAAATACAACTTCACAGTAACTGCATCCGACATGTCTGATAGCATGAAAAAAAATAATCGCTATTAACAAGTGGATCTGTAACTACAAAATATATCTACTCAGATCTACACTAAAACTATAATTTTACTAAGCAGATCGACACTAGAACTATAATTTTACTAATCGATCTACACTAAAACTATAATTTTACTAAGCAGATCTACACTAGAACTATAATTTTACTAATTGATCTACACTAGAACTATAATTTTACTAATTGATCTACACTAAAACTATAATTTTACTAAGCAGGTCTACACTAGAATTATAATTTTACTACGCAGGTCTACACAAGAATTATAATTTTACTAAGCAGATCTACACTAAAACACTACTTAAATATATGAATTATCAGAGTTCAAAATATGAATTACCAGAGTATTTACCTCTAACGAGACGAAAAACCGGCAGAGCTTCGCACCTTCGCCACCTCCTCCTCACTCCCTTCTCTTCTCCCACCCCCTCTCTTTTTTTTTCCGAATTATTATGACATTTTCGGCTGAATTTCGGTCTTATATAGGCTGGAGATCCAAACGCCGTGTGGTACGGCGGTTGCAGTCCTGCAGCCGCCGTGCCATACAGCGCTTGGACCTGCCGCCGACCACGCCGTGTGATACGGCGGTATGTGCATCCGACAGTTGGGGCCCGCGTCCGGGCGGCCTTGCCAGCGGGCCACAACAACTGCCGCCGGGTACGGGGGTACGGAGGCAGTAGTATAGATTTGTAAAATTTTTTGAGAGTCATTTATTTTTGCAAAATTGAGGAAAAAAATATATAAAAAATTCCAAGTGGTGCATACTACCCGCTCACGCGACCGCGTCTAGGCGGCGTGCCACCGTCGCCTGACGGGAGATGGACCGCTGGACGCTGGTGGCGTCGTCGAGCTCGTCACCGATGCAGCCGCATCTCGTCTCGCGTCGCCACCTTTGACTTGGCGCCCGCGGCATCTGGACCCTTCCTCCGAATAATTTAGTAAGCGGTCGTGATTTTCATGGTCTTAGCCCCTGCGTGCTCGTGCCTTGTTCGTGCAAATGCCTCTAAGTCACCGTGTCGCCCCGACGTCCCTGTGCTTGTATGCTGTCTGCCCCCGATGTGGATTTGAATCTTTATCTTGTTCCTTTGGCTGTGCTGAATATTCCAGTAGCTGAGTCAAGGGTTAGTGGTACAATGTGTTCTACTGTTCTCCTTTTTTGTTTTCCAATTTTGAAGGGAAGGCCCATAGGTTAGCATAGTGTGCTGTACATTCTAAGGATCCAGATGACAATCAGTTCAGCACATTTTATTATGACACGAAAGGCAGCTTTACACGGTATGTAGTACCAATTTAGGCATGAGAATGTAGACATTGTGAAAGTCTGAGATAGACCTTAGTGCAGAACTTTTGTTCTGTGATGTACATATAAGCTAGGTTTACTAATCTTTCACACTTGTTTCTCCCCACTACAAAGCTCGAAAAATGCATGCTTGATGTCGAGTATTGCAGTACAAACTTGTGCCATTCCTAGTCGATCTCGTGGTGACACCATGGAGCACAAGAGGCCCAACTTTAGCATTGGGAGGGCACAGCTCTGTACCATTTCTGAATATCCTCCACCCAGGTCATTCTGTAGCATAATAGGGTCTAAAATCTTAGCTATGCCATGGGGAGATTCTGCAGCCACGTGTTTGTGTAGGCTCATGCCATCCCTGAATATCTCATCAGTAGGACACTTTCCAGTAAACATCTCTAACAATAGCACTCCATAGCTGTACACATCACCCTTGGTTGATATTTGTCCACCCATGCCATACTCTGCATTTAAATTTCAGTAAGGGAATAAGTAGTATAAATGAGTAAAAAATAAGTAACTGAAACAGGTGGAACCAATAAGATGTTATATATATTTAGCTCACCTGGTGCAACATATCCAATCGATCCTTTTAGGTTCCCCAAACTTGTAGAACTAGCAGGCACCGCATCTGAAGTAGTACACATAAATCTTGCCAACCCAAAGTCACTGACATATGCAGTCATTGCAAGATCTAAAAGAACATTGCTTGGTTTCAGGTCACAATGTATTACTGGAGTTGCACATTGGGTATGGAGATAATCTAAAGCATAAGCAATGTCCAAAGCTATGTTAATCCTTTCCCCCAAACTTAGGAATCTTCTCTTGTCATACCCATGGTCCTCTAGGTGTAGCCACCTTTCAAGACTCCCATTAGGCATATACTGAAAGATTATTGCTTTAAAATCTGAACCTGTAGGATCAACTGTAGAGCATAAAGTAAGGACTTTGACAAGATTCCGGTGTCGAGTATTTCTTAATGCTTCACACTCTGAAATGAAGCTTTTGGGTGCTCCATACTTGTTAAGGTTAAAAACCTTAATGGCAACTGGATCAGTCTCAAACGGCAAAATGCCCTTGTAAACAGCCCCAAAAGATCCCAAGCCAACTAGGTTCACTGGAGAGAACCCATTTGTAGCCTTGGCAATGTCTTCATACATTATTCTCTCTATGCGCGCACAGGAGTGCTGCAATTCTTTTCTTCTCCTGACAAGAATGGCAACTAAACATAACAATAAAATTACAACACCTGATACTGCAATTGGGATCACTATCTTGAAAACAGCAGATTTGTTTCCCCCCTTTGATCCCAATTCTGGGCAAATGGGCAGGGCTGACCCTGGAGTATTTGCACATAACCTGTGATTTCCTTTCAGGGACACTCTGCTGGAATCGCCAAAGATACCACTTGATGGTACTGGTCCTTCAAAATCATTGAATGAAAGATTGAGTGCTTGCAAAGAACCCAACAACACGAGGAACTCTGGAATTTCCCCTGACAATTTGTTCTGAGAGAGATCCATTTCCTTGATGCTTTTCAAGTTTGTCAGAGATTGCGGAATATTTCCGGTAAGAAAATTCCCTTCCATGTGAAGAACTTCCAAAAGCACACACTTACCAAGAGTGAATGGAATATCACCAGTCAAGCGATTGTTTGACATACTAATACTTCCAAGATTGATGAGGTTGCCAACCTCCATTAGTATGGGTCCAGTAAAGAAATTATTTGACAAGTCCAAGCTTTTTGAAAGTGAAGAAATATTGAAGATTGCACTTGGCATGCTTCCATTAAAAGAATTGTGGGAGAGATTCACCTCTTTTAATTGTGTCCATTGGCCTAGACTCTGAGGTATGCTCCCATTGAAGTTGTTCCCATCCAGATGAAGTTCGTTTAGTTGGACAAGGTTACCAACTGAATCTGGAATACGGCCAGAGAGGTTATTTTGTGCAAATCTTAGAGCCATCAAATTGGTCAGATTTCCTATGGTTGGTGGGATGCTACCAGTGAACAGGTTCTGATCCATATACAAAACTGTCAAGCTCCTAAGGTTTCCTATCTCCGGTGGAATTGTTCCAGAAAATTTGTTTTGTTTGAGCCATAGCCACTCGAGATTTGGTGGAAGATTACCAATAGAACTCGGCAAACTTCCTCGCATACCATTCCCATCCAAAAACAATCTTTTCAGTTGGGTGCAATTCAAAAGGGATGAGAGAAACCTCCAGTCACCCGCTTGAAGCTGGTTGTAGGCAAGATCAAGCTCCCGCAGGTATGGCATGGAATTGAAGGATGGTACTGTCCCGATGAGTCCTGTGCTAACAAGGGAAATTATTTCTAACTTGGATGCATTTACAAGAGAAACTGGGATAGGCCCAGTCAATTGTGTTGTTGACAGAATCAAGCTCTGCAGCTTTGGAAGCCTGTAACCAATGTCTTGCGGCAGTTGTGCAGTAAGTGAGTTATTGGCCATTTCTAGATATTTCAAAGAAGACACGTTGAAAATAGACGGAGGCACTGGTCCAGACAAGTTGTTGATTGTGAGTATCAGTCTTTCCAGGGAAGGGATGTTACTTAAGCTTTCTGGGATGCTTCCCACGAACTTATTTACTGCAAGCGACAAACCAATCAGGGAGGAAAGGTTGCCCAGTGAAGCTGGTATCTCACCTGTAAGCATATTCTGGGCTAGACTTAGAAATTTAATAGGCGCAGAAGTTGCTGTGACGGGTGGTATCGAACCAACTAAGTTGTTACTGTAGAGGTAAATGGTGCTCAGAGTGGAAGTATTGAAGAGCGACGGTGGGATCTCCCCAGTAAGGCTATTTTGCATGAGCTTAAGCACTTGAAGAGATGAGCTATTTGCCAAGAACTCTGGTATTCCTCCTGTTAGCTGATTAGCCCCAATATCAAGGTAGACAAGAGATGGGTTGCTGCCCAACAAAGGAGGTATTTTGCCTGTGAGGGCATTGTTGGAAAGGTCCAAAGTTTCCAGCTCATGAAGCAGCCCAAACCCAGTGAAGATGCTTCCTTGCAACTTATTGTTGTTCAGTGCAACTTGCTGGAGATGAATGCATTGGGTTAAGCTTGGTGGGATCTCACCTTGAAGGGAATTATTCCATAAGCTGAGGACTTGGAGACGGCTGCAGGAAGACAGCTCACCTGGGATATGTCCATCAAGAGAGTTGATGCTCAGGTTGAGGTGGATGATTTGGCTCAGGCGTCCTAGCTCAGATGGGATGCTTCCACTAAATGTATTGCTCGACAAGTCAAGACTTGCAAGGGAACTTAGGTTACCTAGGCAAGGTGGTATTGAACCACTGAGACCATAAGAGCTGAGATTTAGCGCGATGACTCGGAGTGCGCTCTGTGAGCTGCATGAAACTCCACTCCAATTGCAGAAGTTAATAGATGTGTTGCTCCAAGACCTTAAGACACCAGTAGGGTCATAGGTTTGAGATTTGAAGCAGAGTAGGGCTAGTCGATCAGTATGAGTATCATCACAGGTTGCTAATGGCAAGGAATACGGAAACATGAAGAAAAACAGGAGTAGAATGAGTTTCGGACAAGAAGCACCTAAGCGGGTCATCCTGAGCAAGGCTAAATTAAAGTCCTTCTGTGTTGAAGGTAACTTAAAGTGCAGACCAACACAGCCTTGTCTTAAATACTTGCGAGCTCAATGAAATGGGCTAGCCCTACTGATGTTAAAATAAATTCTCAAATGACTTGTATACCATTGTATGAATGCATTACTCATGTTTTTCTGAGATGAAACGTTTTAAATTGACTACACCAACTTTCTTGGTTCTATCGCACATGATTCCATGCTGTAATAATGTTGAAAAGGACTGGAAAGACATGCTGTTTGACCAGAATTTTCTTCTTGTGTGTACGTCATGGTAAACTCACCCACTTACCTAGCATATGCATACGCAATTATTTGGCCATGAGTTGAAGGCTAAACTTTTTGAGGACCGTCACATAGTTTGCATTGTCGCATTGAATTAAAAAATGACCAGTTTTCTTTTTTTTTTGGAATACGGAAATCCAAATGAATTGTCACTGTGGGAGACATATCTAGTTCCGCAAAACCAGAACGGCGGCCGTGCGTTCCGCGCGCACGGTCCGACCACCTGCATCCCTAGGGGGGGGGCGGGCCGCCGTCACACGTCTCTTTTTTCCTTTTTTTCTTTCTTTTCTTTTTTTCTTCATCCAATACAATTTTTCTTCTGTATAAGTTATGCGTATAATTCGTCGGTACAGAAAAAAATTATACGTACAATTCGTCATTTAAAAAAAGGTTATACACACAACTCGTCGTAGAGAAAAAAGTATACGTACAAGTTATTCTTCAAACATTTGTGCATACAAGTTGTATGTATAAGTTATGCGCGTCATCAAATTTATGCTTAAAAATTATCTAACAAAAATTTATATCACGCAGTTATGCGTCGAAGTTGTGTGTATAAATTTCAAAAATAAAAAGATAAAAGTGATGTTTGAAAAAATTTGACGTATAAACTATTTTTTTTAAAAAAAATTGTGCATACAAGTTGTATGCATAAGTTCTGCACACGAGCTAGTGACAAATTTGTGTTTCAAAATTATCTGATAAAAATTTATACCTCAAAGTTATGCATCAAAGTTATATGTATAAGTTATGATATTCCAAAAAAGAAAAGTTGCGGAATTTTCATCTTACCTAAAAAGGAAAGTGACAGGGTAGGGAGAAATCGATCGCTGCGAGCGGTCGCTCGCTAATTAGCAACCCCCATCTAGTTCTCTTTGCATCGTGTTGTAGAACTTGTGGGGTGATAGTATATATTTCCCTGCTCCATTTTGCTGGATCTATGGTGTATTATGGAATTTAAGAGGTATATAAGTGGCCTATTAGGAGTATAAATACAATTAGTGACAATTATGTAGGTAAATATGTAGTACAAATCACCTATTATGTACAATCCTGCAAACTCAAGTGTTTACACATCAGAGTGTGTACATCGATTGCAAGTCGAACCACCAAACAGTTGCAACCGAATGGGAAGTGTACAATCTCAGACGAGATTATATAGTGTATAGTACTAGGCAGGCGGTTAAATGAAAAATATCACAAGGGTTCGAATTGCAAATGACACGGGGTTCGAGTTGCAATCGATATACTTCACAGCTGCAAAAAATTGAGTTTGCAAGATTGTATGTAGTAGGTCGTTTGCACTACATATTTTTCCCAGTTATGTTACTATAAAATATACCGTTGATCATTTGGTTGCTTTCACATGTGGCATTAGAGATGAAAGTGATATGGATATTATCTGTCTGTTCGTCCGACCGAAAGGGTCCGACACTCAAATGGTAAGATCGTATCCGAATCCAAGCATTCCATATCCGGACTCATCTGTACCGTATTCGTATTCAGATATTCAAAGTTAGATTTCTAAGATCTGAATATGATGAATATCACTATTCGACACATGATGATCTATTTGTATCCGAATTCGATACGAGAATTTGATCTGAGAAAAAAAACTATCTGATCCGTTATCATCGCTGTGGTAGTTTATACGACAAGGCAAATATGATTGTAGGTGCCAGATAGGGGAAGCAAGAAGGCCATTTGTAAAATTTCATCATATTACAATAAGATCAGTTCAAATACTGGATGGGCACGAGGTAATTCTTAAGGTACATGCTTATCAACTTTTAATTTTGTCATCCATAACAATCCCCGAGGTAAACAAAAAAAATTGGAAAATGAGAGCCTCTTTAAAGATCTTTGGTACTTACGAAAGGGTGTTCTACGAACGAAAGATAACCTAGCTAAAAACAATTGACAAGGTAGTAAGAAGTGTTATTTTTGTCAAAAAAATAAGACAATTAAACATCTGTTTTTCGTTTATGTGTCATCAGATTTACCTCCCCTCGCAGGGTCGCAAATATGTTTGAAGCTTAGCTAGGGGATTAGTAGTGATCTTAAACCTTTGGTTCTTCTTGGAGCCGCTGCTTTTCATTGGTCAATGTGGTTATGCATGAATGATTTGATTTTTTTTCCTCAAAAAAAAAGTTGGTTTTTGAGAAAAATAACCTATTACTAGTCCTAATTCGGTTATCCACTAGCTCGGTATATGGGTTACATAAGGCAATTTCACAAAGTTTGGTTGCAGCGGCATGTCGATGATTACCTGACCAGGGTGGCAGTCTAGTCTTAGGATCACAAGTCACTAGTGTGTCTTTTATTTATCTTTTTGTTAAGACTGTGCACCTTAGTTATGAGAGGTCCGGAGGGTCCCAAGATTTTTGTATCACCTTGTTGTAAGATCTTGAGTTTCAATAAAATTTCTCTTCTTGAAAAGAAAAAAATTGTCATCCAGCAGCTAACTACAGTTGTTTTAACAGCCATGCATAGTTCAATCGGTTGCAAACAAGACAAGAAATCCGGCATAGAACAAAGACAACTCGAAGAAAAAAAGACATCTAGAAGGGCTAGATGTTATAGCCACGGTTTCAAACCAGTTCCTAACAGAACAAAAGACAATTCCAAGAAATTTCTAGATGTCGATCTTGAACCCAAACAAAAAGTTTACTCTGCGCCTTTTTTTAATAAATTACAATCTTCACCGAACAAAAAAAGTTACTAGGGCCGGTTAGTCAAGTCGCTACTTTTTCTAATAAATAAAAATCTTCACCGAGAAATTTTTTTTGCTAGGGGCGGTTATAGTCAAGTCGCAGGAGCGACTCTCGTATGTTCTCCCTGATGCATTCATATGCTGTTGCGGTCGTTACACTACTGAGGCAAGCACGAGATACACGCTTAGAGTCAGTTTTCGAACTCGAGTGACTTTTCTACACCTACCACCGTGTGGACCGCCAAGTACTACGTGAAAAACTCAAATATATCACGCAGTATTTGTAACGGTCTCTTAAAACCTGTTACATAAACCTCCATCAGTAACGGTAGTTGTTGGCGCCCGTTACTCATAAGCGCGGCAGGTTCGACCCCGACCTCGTCACTACAACGCCCGTTACCAATGAGGACTTCTGGTAACGGGAACACCCGTTACATGTATTCTTTGTAACGTACGTTAAAATGCGTCCGTTACGAAAATTATATCTATCGGTAACAGCCCTTAAAGTTCGTTACCGATCACTTTCATATTGGAGACGCGTGTTTGTTAAGACACGTCTCTTTTGATGACGACCCAATTGTAGGCGCTTGTTTGGAGCTAGTGTCTCCTTTGTCTTCTCATATCAGAGACGCGCGTTGTTATATATTACGCGTCTTTGTCTTCACGTTCTGATAACTACACTTGCTCTCTCTCCTCAGAAGGCTACTTAGGTTGGGTCTGCCCCGCCGACCTGCCTCGTTCGCCGCCGCCAGCTAACAGAGCTACGCGCGCTCTCTCTCCTCAGAAAGCCAACGTTGCAGAGGCCGTCCGGCCGCGTGCGTGACGCTGAAAGGGGCCGGCGGACGTCGACCGCGACGTCCTTCGCGCCGTCGCCGTCCTCCAAAGCAGCAACCTCCTCCCCCTCGGGCTCCGTGCCGTCGCCGTCGTCGCGGCCGCGATGCCGCCGCCTCCTCCTCGGGCGCGCTCGCCTCGTAGACAGTTCTCGTCAAGGTGGAAATTGCGCCCCCTTTTATTGAACTTCGCTGTCTTAATCCTCTTACTCATCGATTTTTGGTGATGAATTATGCTCATTTGATGTATGGAAATTGCAGATGGCGGTTGTTTCTTGGGCTTAGATGTACAAAGAGCCCCATGATTGGGACAATTTCTTAAGTGGGGTGAATGATTTTCTAGATCAAGCAGATGCTGATATGAGAAACTGTGGTGTTCAGGTAATGCTTTGCCCCTGTATAGATTGTCTCAACCAGAAAAAAATCGGACAATAGGACAACATTTTTCATCATTTGGTCACACGGGATTTGAAACAAAATTACACGTGTTGGAATAAACATGGTGAGGAAGGCCTTAATAAACTCGAAGCAGGATGCCTAAATGAAGGTGAAGGATGACACTATGCTACCGACCTTAATGAAGAGGTATCGCGATGCCATGATGAAGACCTTGATGAAGGTGGAGTTTTTAGAAAAATGAACCATTCACACCCATTGTGGTGAGGTCTGAGGATATCACTTATCAAGAAGTTACGGGCTTATATGATGGTGAGGTGTTGCAACATGTGCACAATGTTGATCAAATGGTGCGGGATGTTGAGTTTCAGCGAGTGTACACACCTTCTGAATTAGCGAGGCTGAAGCAGTTCATTGAAGATTCAAAAAAACCCCTCTATCCTGGTTGCCAAAAGTACTCTCGCCTTTCTGGTGATCTAAAACTTCTGCAGCTTAAGGCAGATCATGGTTGGAGCAACAAAAGTTTTAAACATCTATTGGATGTGCTTAGTGACATGCTACCTGAGGGAAACCAAATAGCCGAGTCTGTCTATGAGGCAAAGAAGATAATCTGTCCTCTAGGAATAGAGGTTGAAAAAATTCATGCATGCAAGAATAGTTGTGTATTGTTCCGTAGAGATTATGCAGACCTTGACAAGTGCCCCAAGTGTGGGTGCGATCGGTACAAGAGGAAAAAGGATGGTGGAGATGATAATAATGCTTATGACGAGAACGAGCCTGTGGAGATCAAAGGCAAGAAGAAGAAGGTTAACAGAGGGGCTCCTGTGAGGGTGGTATGGTATTTTTGCATCATTCCTCGGCTGAGAAGATGGTTCGCCACACGAAAGGAGACCCAACTCTTGCGTTGGTACAAAGAAGGCTGAAAGAAGGAAAATGGCAAGCTTAGGCACCCCGCAGATGCACCACAATGGGGTAACATTGATTCCCACTTTAAGTGGTTTGCCGATGAATGCAGGAACGTTCTGTTCGCTATGAGCACAGATGGCATGAACCCATTCGGTAACCAGAGCTCAACACATAGCACCTGGCCTGTCGTGCTGTCAGTGTACAACCTTCCACCCTGTCTATGCAAGAAACATAAATACATGATGCTGACTGAGAGACATAGGTACCCATGGGTCCCCACCGGCCAGGGTCCCAGGACCCCTGACAAGTGGACCCGACCTTCCAGAAGACCCGCCGACCTGTCAAGTGGGCCCAGCGACCTTATCCGTGCCTCCGACGACCGCGGGCGACCTAGTCAAGATCCCGGAAGACCCGCGATGCTTGGCGTACAAGTCAAGACACTAGGACCTGGCGCGCCGCCGCCTGTAGCTCCGAGTATCACGGGATACTCCTTGTAATCCGGGAGATAAGCTTCCCACAGTTGTAACCGACCCCGACACAGGTCAACCGACCTTGCATGGGAACCCTAGCCCGTCCTTCCCATATAAGGCTGCCTAGGGCTCCATGCAAGGGGACTCATCTTCAACCTCCCGCATAATCCACCACAACTGGACGTAGGGTATTACTCTTCGGAGGCACGAACCAGTATCAACCCTTGTCCCCTTGTTCCTCGCCGCCATACTTGCCTTGTTCCGTGTGCATCCTGTGCATAACCACCTACGCTCTTAGGTCTCGATCCTCTATTAACCTGCAAACCACTAGGGCAACCCCCTAGCGGATCTGTCAAGATCTCACCCCCTGACAGTTGACGCGCCAGGTAGGGGCGATCGGGAACTCGCTGTGCAGCATGGTGGCCCAATCTGGCGTCGTCTTCCCGGCGAGCATGGCGGCCTTCCTTGCCGACCCCGTGGAGATCTGCTTTGGATCCTTCACGTCGACCTCTCCTGCTCCTGCAGCCTCGACTCCTCCAGCGACCTCCGAGCAGGTCGTCACGGCGTCCGCCGCTGTCTCCGTTCCCGATCTAGTATCAGAGACCCACCCACCCAGACCCTGTCGACCTACCTGTCCCGGAACAGAAGCGCACCGACACCGCCCTGGACGAGGTCCCCTCTACAAAGAAGGTCTGCCTCGGCCTTGCCGACGCAGAGAAGACGGTGGTGATCGGCGACGGGCTCGACCCCAAATAGGAACTCGCGCTCACCAGTTTCCTCCGGGATAACGCGGACATATTCACATGGAGTCCATCGGATATGCCGAGTGTCCCCAGGGAGCTGGCTGAGCACTCCTTGGATGTAAGCAAGACGGCGAAGCCTGTCAAGCAGAAGCTTCGCCGCTTTGCAAAAGATCGCAAGGACGTCATTAGGGTTTAATTAATAAAGCTCCTAGCTGCCGGATTTATCCGCGAGTGTAAAAACCCAGTTTGGCTCGCCAACCCGGTCCTTGTACCCAAGAAAACCGGTCAATGTAGAATGTGTATCGACTACACTGACCTCAACAGGCACTGCCCTAAAGACCCTTCCCTCTTTCGCGCATCGACCAGGTCGTGGACTCCACGGCCGAAAGCGTCCTCCTATGCTTTCTCGACTGCTACTCAGGGTATCACCAGATAGCCCTGAAGGTCTCTGACCAAGACAAGACGGCGTTCATAACGCCCCACGGCATCTACTGCTACACGGCCATGACTTTCGGCCTCAAGAATGCCGGCGCGGCCTATCAAAAGGCCATCCAGAAGTGCCTTGCTAGCCAGATCAGCAAGAACGTGGAAGCCTACGTCGACGACGTGGTCGTCAAGACCACTCACGAGGACAAGCTCATAGCTGACCTTGCGGAGACCTTCGCCAACCTCCGCGTCTACCGCTGGAAACTTAATCCAGAGAAGTGCGTCTTTGGTGTCCCGTCCGGCAAGCTCCTGGGCTTCATGGTCAGCAACCGGGGCATCGAGGCCAATCCCACCAAGGTGGATGCCATCCTCAGGATGAAGCGACCTACTGGGAGAAGGACGTCATGAAGCTCACTGGCATGATGGCGGCCCTAGGTCGATTCATTAGCAAACTTGGAGAAAAGGCCTGCCCTTCTTCAAGTTGCTAAGAAAGGCGGATAAGTTCGTCTGGATCGAAGTGGCGGACCAAGCCCTTGAGCAGCTCAAGGCCTTCCTCACGACACCCCCGGTGATGGTGCCCCCGGCGCCTCAGGAGCCCTTACTGCTCTACATCTCGGCGACCACCCTGGTGGTCAGCTCGGTTCTGGTGGCTAAGCGACCTGAAGAGGGACGACCTTACCCTGTCCAGTGACCTATCTACTACGTCAGCGAGGTCCTGTCTGACAGCAAGACCAGGTACAACCAGCCCCAGAAGATGCTCTACGCGCTACTCATCACCTCTCGCAAGCTCCGGCATTACTTCCAATCCCACAAGATCAAGGTCGTCTCGGCCTTCCCCCTTGGCGAGATCCTACGGAGCCGCGACACCACTGGGTGCATCGTCAAGTGGTCCATCGAGCTAGGTGAGTTCGACCTAGAGTTCTGCCCCAGGCAGGCCGTCAAGTCACGGGTCATCGCAGACTTCGTCTCGGAGTGGTCAGAGATCCAGCAGCCTCCGCCGTCTGAGCGACCTGAGCACTGGAAAATGTACTTCGACGGTTCCCTGAACTTCGAAGGAGCCGGCGTGGGCGTCCTGTCCATCTCCCCCCAGGGCGACTACCTCAAGTATGTGCTGCATATCCACTACAAGGCGTCCAACAACGGTGCCGAGTACGAGGCCCTCATCCATGGGCTACGCATCGCTGTCTCTCTTGGGATCAAGTGCCTCATAGCCTACGGTGATTCCAAGGTCATCATCGACCAAGTCAGTAAGGACTCTGAAGCCAGGAAGGACACGATGGATGCCTACTGTGCTGAGGTGCGCAAGCTCGAGCGTCACTTCGAAGGGCTCGAGTTCCACCACGTCTGCCGCAACAACAACGTCGTAGCTGACGTCCTCTCCAAGCTCGGCTCCAAGCGCACACTGGTTCCGACCGGTGTGTTCATCCAGGACCTATGCAAGCCGTCCATCAAGCTTATCACCGACCCAGAGTCACCTGATGACGAGGTGGCCTCGCCGGCAGGTCGCGAAGTCCTCATGATCGACGCAGAAGATGACTGGCGCCTCGACTTCATCGCCTTCCTCCTCGAACATCGAGTGCCCGAGGACAAGGCGGAGCGCGAAAAGATCACGAGGCGTAGTGCCAACTACGTCGTCATCAGCAGCGAACTCTATCGGAGGTCCGCCTCCACCGGAGTGCTGATGAAGTGCATCCTACAATCTGAGGGCCTTAGGCTCTTGGATGAGATCCACGGCGGCGAGTGCGGCAACCATGCCGCCTCCTCCAACCTGGTGGGCAAGGTCTTCAGGTCTGGCTTCTACTGGCCTACGGCCATGGCTGATGCCCAAGAACTTGTACGTCAATGCAAGGGGTGCCAGTTCTTCGCCAAGCAGCAGCACGTCCCGGCTCAGGTCCTGAGGACCATCCCTCCGTCCTGGCCCTTCGCGGTGTGGGGCCTCGACTCCGTGGGACCTTTCAAAATCGCCCCTGGTGGCTACAAGCACATCATTGTGGCGGTGGACAAATTCACCAAGTGGATCGAGGTCCGTCCTGTATCCAGTGTCACGTCAAAAGAGGCGGCCAAGTTCATCGAAGAGATCACCCACCGCTTCGGGGTACCCAACAGCCGACCTTGGCACGGCCTTCACAAGAGCCGATTTCTGGGACTTCTACCAAGACAACCTGATCGACGTATACTACTCCTCGGTGGCTCACCCGCGGTGCAACAGCCAGGTCGAGCGGGCCAATGGCATGGTCCTACAGGCCATCAAAGATCGTATCTTCGACGGCTCAGCGCCTTACGCAACCAGGTGGCTCTCAGAGCTCCCCCACGTCCTCTGGGGTCTCAGGACTCAGGTCAGCTCAGCGACAAGGAACTCGCCCTTCTTTTTGGTCTACGGGTCAGAGGCCATCCTCCCCACCGACGTGGCCTTCGGGGCTCCTCGCATCCAGAACTTCGACGAAGGAGAACTAGAGCAAACACGCAGGCTCGACTTGACAGCGTCGAGGAACATCGTGTGGCCGCGCTCATGCGCCACACTCGCCACGAGCAGCAGCTTCGTCACTACCATGACCGCAACGTATGCGAACATTCCTTCAACGTTGGCGACCTAGTCTTGCGGCAGATCCAGAACACCAAGGACATGCACAAGCTTTCTGCGCCTTGGGAAGGCCCCTTCATAGTTAAGGAGGTCATTGGACCGGCGACCTATCGCCTCCAATGGGCCGATGGCCAGGTGTAGACCGGGCATCCCTGGGCCCACCAACACATTGTGGGCCATACCCGGGAGATGAGTTCCTTCACACCTGGACTACTCGACTAGTGGGCCACGATGCTGGTACCGTGGACCACAAGGCAAGACAAGACGGACAAGGACTTGTACTAAGACTAGGATAGCTTTCCATATCCTGTATAAGCTACTCCGGGTCCTACTCGAATAGTACCCTTGTACCAATCGAACTTGTAACCCTGCCTCCCGTGGCATATAAGGCGAGGCAGGGACCCCTCCCAAAACATACACAATCAATACAGAGTCACGCAGCATACATGATGTAGGGTATTACGCACATTGCGGCCCGAACCTGTCTAATTGTGTGCCCCGTGTCTCACCATCGTGTTCCTGATCTCGGCGAGCCCCACCGCACAATCTACTACTTCGGGTACCCCGTCGTAGGCTCGGTGTCTAAAACACTGACAGCTGGCGCGCCAGGTAGGGGATCTCGTCGTTGATCCACTGGCGAACTCGATGGCTCTTGTCATCATCAAGCCGACCGTCGCTTTCCAGCAAGGCGACACCTTCATTTTTGGCTCCTGGGTTTGTGTTGCTGACGGCGCTGGATCGTTCCTGCGTTTCTTAGCGCCGACTCTGGAGTCAAAGCTCAAGTCCTCGACGCTTACGCAAGCTTTGATGGAGAAACTCGTTGAAAATTTCGGCGAAATTTCGATCTCTGACCCGCTCAGAGAACTCGAGTCGGAGTCCGAGTACAACTCGACTTCGCCTCCTATCCAGCCTGAGCTATTTTCTTTAGCTACACAGCTTGCGCTCAGCCTGGATAACATTCCAGCACCATCTCTCTTCGGCCATCGTCATGTCAGTGCTGCTTACCAAGCCGCATTGAAGCGCCTCATGTGCCCTGGCCCGAAGATCGTGCTCGAATACTCTTCAGATTCGGACGACAACTTCGACTACTCTTCGGATTCATCTGAGTTTGAGTTTGATTATAGTTCAGATTCTGCTGAAGTACAACAACTATCCGGCCCTGCTCAAGGACTGGTGATCACATCGACACCTGAGTGTAGATTCATCTACTGGCCTGAGCATGTGCCTGCGGATCTCACCCTGGATGATCAGGAGTGCTTTATCGCTTGTCTCGACAATTTACCTTTCTAGGAAGGCATCAAGCTTGTTGATTATGACACTAATACTGAGCTCATTCAGAGTACGGGTACTTATTCATCGCATCGAGAAGTGTTCGTCATTGATGCAACTACTCTGCAAGGGCATCGTGCCAATTATCGCTATCCGGATGATGTATCTGATGATGAACTCTCTGCTAATGCTCATGCTGATGAAACCGCGGAGGCCAAGACTGCACGTCGCCAACGTAATGCTGATCGCGCAACCCTTCGTCGGGAACTCATGGAAGCTTTACCTACCCGTAATCTTCAAGAGGCTCTGGATGCGGTCGCTACTCGTGAATATCGTACTCCAGAGGAAGCTATCAATGCGATCAATCTACTTGGTCGCTCTATGCCTCGTGACAGGGCGGCTGCTGAAGTCGCGAAGCTAGCTGAACTAGCCTACACTATGCTACGTCAGAATACCAGTGCTCCTAGTCACCATGGCAGCAGTGGGGGTGCTCATCGTACTACTCCCACTCCTAATCGCACACGTCCGGAAGCTAGCAACAAGGGCAAAGGTGATGATGGCAGTGTCAACAGCTAGTCAGGAGACTCTTGATACGATGCTCGCACAACTATCAACGCCAGACGTGCTGAGCGTGAGAAGCAAAAGGATAATGATTTTGATTCTTTTCCTACTTTCTCGGCTCGAGTTCAAGCTCTGTTTCTTCCGGAGAAATTCAAGCCTTACGACATCTCTAAGTATGATGGCAAGTAGGATCCAAGGCAGTGGTTGCGCTGTTACACTCTGTCCATCTCCAATGCCGGGGGCAATGATGATACCAAGTGTATCTATTTCCCTTTTGTCCTAGAGCAAGAGCCCCTCACATGGTTTGAGTCTCTCAAACGTGGCTCCATCGACAACTGGGGACAACTCAAGCATCGCTACACCAGCAATTTCGCGGGTTCTCTGGGCCGTCATGGTACTCGGATGGACCTGGCCCTGATCAAGCAAAAACAAGGCGAGACTCTTCGCGAGTACATGTGCCGCTTCTTTGAAAAAAGGGCTACTATTGTTGATGTCACCGAGAAAGAAGTCATTGATACCTTCCAGAATGGTTTCTATGACGATAGGCTCTACCAAGACTTCGGTCGCGCTCACCCAGCCAACATCACTAAGCTTAAGGAGATGATCACTCACTGGGCGGACGAAGAAGACAAGGCTCGGAATCGGTTCAAGCATCTTCGTAATAACCAGAGCAACAACAACAACAATAATGCTGGAGGAAGCAGCAGTGGCAAGCAACAGCAGGGCAACCGCCAGGGTAATAACTATTTGAGAAATCCTAATTGCAAGCGCAAGCCCGACAACACTGTTGCTACCATGGAAACTACCGCCAAGCCTGAAGATGATCCTCTCTGGGCAACATTGACCAAGTAGAAATGCCCATGGCACCCAGAGGGTGATCATACTACAGAGCAGTGTTACCAACTTCGACGTGTGTTGAAAAACACACCCGAACCAACACACCCAAACCCGCGATTTCGCAAACACAAGGGGAAGAAGGCTAACACGGACAAAGACACTGGGTTCCAGAACCCCTCCAACACTGTCAATGTCATATTTGGTGGAATTCCAACCAAGCGCATGCAGAAGCTAGCTCTCAGGGAGATTATGTCCATCCAACCAGCAGCTCCTACTTTTCTAAGGTGGTCTGAAACCCCCATTACCTTCTCAAGGGCGGATCAATGGACTAGTTTCTCTGAGCCAGGATGATATCCTCTTGTTCTGGATCCAGTGGTGGCAGGCTCCAGGCTTACCAAGGTTCTTATTGATGGTGGCAGCGGTCTCAATGTCCTGTTTGCCAAGACTTTAAAGAAAATGGGCCTGGATATCACCAATATGCTTGCCAAGACAAACTCACCGTTCTATGGTATCATCCCGGGCAACGCAGCTGTTCCTCTGGGTTCAGTTGTACTACCCGTAACCTTGGGACCAAGGATCACTACCGCACTGAATACATCGAGTTTGAGCTTGCTGACTTCCAGACTTCTTACCATGCTATTCTCGGCAGGCCTGGTCTCGCTAAGTTCATGGCTATCCCGCATTATGTGTACTTAGTTCTCAAGATGCCGAGCCCCAAAGGAGTTCTTTCATTGCAAAGGGACCTGAAGCGTTCATACGAGCCGCGAATTGATCAAGTCATTGACTCTACGGCGGGCTGTGCTCTACTCTGTTTCCTGGATTGTTACTCTGGTTATCATCAAATCGCAATCAAGGAATCTGATCAAGAGCGGATGCCTTGGAGCCTTGTATCACAATAAAGCTATGTACCCTATCCTTTGTACTTCGATATATATAAAAAGATTACCTTTTCGACCTGCTTTTATGAGTCTGTCTGTTCACCCCTCCCCTTCGACACGCTCGGGGGCTTGGTTTAAAACTGGACCCCTCACGCTCGGGGGCTTTGTGTTAAACTCGACCCTTCACGCTCGGGGGCTTGGCTTTGCCAACCTAAGGGTCGCTCGACCTGGGGTTTCTACCTTTCTTTTTACCAGTGTTCCCTTACCACAACTTCTTGTGCACCTTATAAGTATCCCTAAGTCGTGGGGTTGCTCGACCTTGGGTCCCTGACCCCTCTCCGCGCACCGGCTGCACATAAGCCTCCACGTCGAGTCGTGTGGTCGGTAAGCCGTTCCTCCACTGAGTTGGGTTAGCGGGGGGAAAGGGTTCTTGCAACTTCACTACTTTTGTGTTCTTATAAGGAGTATATGAGTCAAATAAGGGATCACATCAACTTAATTAAACATGCCTTTTTGATTCCTGCAAGGTTTATCTTACATCAAAAGGGTCCAGGACCCACTGGCACTAACTGTTTGCTACGTCCTAAGTTACATTTCCAGGTCTATCTTCTTCATTATCTCATCCGCAGCGGCCTGGATATCATCAACCTCCACCAGCCGAGATAGGTCGAGCTCCTCCCTAACCTTCTCAAGGTCGAATGTCGGCACATGGTGCCTCACCGTGGCCAGCGCGGTAGCAGCTGCGAGCTTGCCGCTATCCATCAGCAAGGTCTTCACGTGACCTTCTGCCTCCTCCAGCCGCGCGATGAGCTCCTGTGGTCCGTCTTCGATCTTGGGGACGTAAACGTCCACAAGGTACTCGGTGGCCTCCTTGAGATCGTCCAGCTCCTTCTGAAGATCTGCAGTCATCTCTTGATGATCAATGAGGGTTTGCATCGCCCGGGCAAGGTCGATCTCTAGATCCCTGCGCACGCCAAATTCATATGCAGCTTTTCGGGTGAAGTAACACTCACTGGCGATGACCTCCTTGTGCTTCTCCTTGAGGGTCTTCACCTGCTCTTTAGACTCCTTGAGGTCCTTCTTCAAGGCGGACTCCCTCTTCTTGGCCTCTGCAAATGTCAAGGTCAAGAAGGGTCCACCGCGACGCAAACTCCAGGCTCAAAGACTAAGGGCGTCCCCAGACGTACCTATGGCGGCGACCTTCAGCTCATCCTCTGCTTCCTTCGCCTTCAGCTTGGCAGCCTCAAGCTCTTGCTTCAAGGCCTCCATTGCCTTGTCTTTCAAGGCCGCCTCGTCCTTGAGACACTTTATTTCTTTTGCGGCCTCAATCTTGGCCTGCAGCACGGCCTCCTGCGCCGTAGTCAGCTCCGCGTGAAGCTTGGCGCCCTCCGTCAGCAGGTTCGCCCTTCCCTGCGCCCTCTCGACAAGAGACTGCAACCACACACCGCAAAAGTTCGTCCAATCAAGGCATCCAAGCGAATCAAAGACACAGCCCCAAAGGAATCGAGACTCACCATGAGTGTCCTGTCGATCGTCTTCGCCGCCTCCTTGATCGCCGCCTGCGCCGCCTTGAAGTCGTCAAGGTCACGGCCGTCGGCAAGGATATCCTCCTCCCATGGAGTGCTGGTATAGAGGCACCGGTTCTGGTCGTCCTCCTCGCCTCCTCCTCCGGTCTCTGCCAACTGCGCCTGCGGTAGGCCCGACTTGGGTGGGTCCTCCTGGTGAAGGCCTTCACCCTGCTGAGCGCTGTCAGCAGCGACCTTGGCCGCCGCCGATGATGTTGCCCCCACGGTCTCATGGACCTTGCTGGTAACATCTCCGCCTGAGGTCGCCGGCGACTGTCCCACCGGCACCTTCTCGAGCTTCTGCCCAAAGGCCTCTTGGCCTGAGGCGTTCTTGCTGGTCCTCGATGCAGCAGGAGTCCCTCTACCCAAAGTGCACAAATTTGTCAGCACAACATACTTGAAGGCTCCAAAGGTCGATCAAGCAAGAAAATCAAGTTCAACGACGTACCCGCTGCTGGATTTCAACCGAACCTGAAGCGGCCTGGGTGGCGCCCACCTTGGCTTCTTCTGCGACCCTTGGTCGCTCATACCCTCCGCGCTCAGCTTCGCCAGCTGCTCGCTTATAACCCCGAGCGTGGTGTCATCTCCTCCTACGGCCGCTGCGTCGCCCGACCTTGCGCCGACGTCATACGACCGCGCGTCATCCTCCTCCTCAAAGATGACCTCGACGCTAGCTGTCGCCATCTCCGACGACGCAGTGGTGTCCTTCCTCTTCCTCTTCTTCTCCTTCTTCTCCGCCTCAATGGTGGCGGAGACAATCTTGGCGCCCTTCTGCGCCGGGATCTTGCCAGCGACCTGCCGCGTGCGCTGGGTCATTGGCGTAGAACTCGCCGCGGGAGGATCCTCGTCATCACTACCTCCCACCGATGAGTCGGAGAGGTAGTTGTCAAAGTACTCTTGTGGTGGAGTCCGGATGTCCTCCGCCGCCCGGACCTTGAAGCTACGCTCACCCTCGTCAGCGAGGGGAGCCGAGCTCCAGAACAAGCCTTCGCGACCCTGCAACAGGCGACCTTCCTCTTAGAACGGGGGAACGCAAACTCAATAAAATAGGAATCAAGGTCGATCAGGCGACTTACCACTTCGGCGGGCCGCTTGAGGGAAAACGCCTTGGGGCACGTCCGATTCCGGACCACCCCGTTGAAGAGCTCCCTCACCCGCGCCACCATCTCCTACTTGGAGACCTTACGCTGCGCCACGCGGGTCGGGTCGGCCTGGCCCCAGTACTCATAGGCCGGATGCACCCGATCTTGGATCGGTTGCAGTAGCCTCCGGCTGAAGCTGATGGCCACCACGCCACCCGTCAGGCCCCCCGCCTTCAGCGTCGCGAGGTCCTCCAGCAGCGTCTTGATGGTGTCCGCCTCCCGCGACGTCAGCTGGTTGGTCCACTCCGGCACCGGGACCGGCGCGAGCCCCGACCTGGTCACCAGCCCTAGGTGTTGTCTGACAGCTCCATGTCAATGTACATCGTCTTCATGTGACGGCGTAGCATGAAGCCGACGGATCCAACGACGCCATTCTTTCCCGTCTTCTTCACCTCGAAGAAGTACCACCACAGGTCGAAGTGTGGCGGTATCCCCAAGTAGGCCTCACACAAGTGGATGAACGAGGAAACAGTGGTGACGGCGTTGGGGACGAGGTGTACCAGGTCGATGCGGTAGAAGTGGAGCAGCCCGCGGAAGAAGTCGCCCGCCGGGACTCCAAATCCGCGCACCACGTGTGCGATGAAGGCGACGGTCTCCCCGGTTCCCTCAGAGGGGAAGGCTTCGCCGGCGGCTGGCCTCCAGCCCACTTGCTCCCTGGGCTTCAGCAGCCCGCGCTCTACCAGACCTCGGAGCTGCGCCTCCGTCACCGTCGAGTGCTCCCAAACGCTCTCTGGGGCCGGCGCATGCTCTGGGGCCATTTCTTCTTCCTCGAACCTGGCGGATCTAGCTCTAAACACTACCAAGGACTTCTTGCGCATACGGCGGCGCTGGGCGCGGTGGATCTAAGCACGGCGGCGCCGGCGAATCTGCGCACTAAAGCTCTTGGCGGCAGATCGGAAACCCTAGCTGTTGCGGGGAATGGAAGCGAGTGGGGTCCCCGACCCTTCACTCGGCCTTTTATAACTAGGCCGCATCAAGTGCAGTGGGCCGCATCGCCCCAAATGTCCCTTCAGGTCCGGCGATATTCCCGACGACCCAACGGCTACATCGCTCAATGACTCTTTCGGCCTAACGGTTACAGGCAGTAACAGCTCGCGCCGTGTGGGAATCCATGCCCGTTGGCCTTCTGCCCAGCGGCCTGGCGCTCATGGACTCATTATGCCCTACTTCAAGCCCCCTTCCCAACATTTTCTTCAAGGTCTCTTGACCTCCGACGACCTCCGGGTCTATGACATCACCTTCACAGGGTCGACAGGCACTACGGCTTGGTAGGTCGCCTCAGCTTTCACTAGCGGGTTCACACCCCCGGCTCCTAGGTCCTGCCACCTACTGGATTGCCTTAGCCTTTATGGCTGCTTTATATCAAGGGCCCTGTGCTTAATGGCTCTACTGCCCGTTGGCGACCTCTTGGTCAAGTAGCACCTCCCTGAGGTCGCTAAGGCCCTGCTGCCTTCTAGGTCGAATAGACCTAGATTTTTACAGGCTGACTACCTGCGTTGTGTCACCGCACAACGGCCGTGTCGATTCGGGTCGACACAGGCTCCGCGTCTCTAAGAAAGGCCTCCTGAAGGTCGGCGTGCTATTTCAGCCCTGCCGGGACCTTGGTACCCGTACCATTGCAGCCTGAGCGCCCTTAGAACTACTGAAATCATGATATTCCTCATGCACAACCATATTTACAGCTTCATAAGCTACAAGGAATTTGGCCCTTGGCCAATTACAATATACAAAGATATTAAAGGCCCTGAATTACCTTCCAAAGTGCTTACGACTTAGTCTACACTAATAAGGCTTGTCACAAGCTTTCTTCTAGCTTCAGGACCTACTCGACGACCTCTACAGCCACTGTGGAGGCAGCTGCCACACAGCCACCTCTACTCACGCACCAATCGGTCTCCTACGGCGCCCAGCATGAAGTCTGAGCTTCCCCGCAAGATTGCAGAAGGGGCGAGCTTCAACACCAACCTCACCGGGTGGAGTGCAGCATTCACCAGCATCACCTCAGGCCTGAAAGTGTCAGGGCCGACGATGCAACTGCTGCTTCATACTCCTCCTGGGTTCCTCGGTGGGACTGGGAGAAGAGGCCAATCGAGTTCTTCGAGCCTCGCAAGCATTCTTCTAGCTCCAAGCATGAACTACCTCGACCCTATACTCTGGTGGGCGGACACAAGTCCCTAGGGTGGCAATATTACTACACTGGATCATCTTGGTTCACCTTTGAAGATTGGTGTGGTTTGCTTCAAGGTTTGGGTACCTATTTATACCACCAAGCACCTGCCACTCGGTCTTATCTGCAAGCCAGCTTGCGTGGTGTCCTCATCCTTAAGATCACTGTACCCTCGTGGGGCACGAGGTCACTGTTCACTCGTGGGAAGCTATCAATGCGATCCTGGAGCGCCTTTGTCTTTTACGGGTGACAGCGACCTGTGCTACATCTGCAAGTCGCCCCGTGACCGTACAGTGCACCCGTGACTCTGCTGTGTCAGCCTTGGTGCCTGATGGCCTCTGCAAGATTCTGGAGCTTCTATCGTGTTACATGGACATCACAAGAGCATCCGTTTCCTAAGCAGAAGGTCGTAGGTTTGGATTATTTTTCTTCTTCTTCTTCGGAGCATCAAACTGGCCATCCTGGTCGCTTTACTACTCGGGGGCTACTACACTAGTGCGTCTTGCGACACCCTATTTTCTTCAGGTCGCCTCGACCTAATGGAAGCCTGCTTCCATCACATCTCTGCTCGACCTACCCTTGGTAGGCAGGTTGACCTTTCTGAAGGTCGTGGCTGCTACTACAACATATCTGACTCAGGTCAGGTCAGCGGTTTTGCAAGATCTACGCCTCGTCTTCACTTCGACCTCATGGACCTTCAACCCAGAAGCTCGATGTTCAAACTTCGTGCGCGCATCAGAGGGGTTTTTTTTCTTTTTGATCCCCGTGCACCCTTCACAACCTCGGCGGTGCTGCGCCTTGCTACTCTTCGACACAACCTCACCTCGACTGCTACGCCTACACGTCGATCGGGGGCTTGAGAGACATGGGTACCCATGGGTCCCCACCGGCCAGGGTCCCAGGGGCCCCTGACAAGTGGACCCGACCTTCCAGAAGACCCGCCGACCTGTCAAGTGGGCCTAGCGACCTTATCCGCGCCTCCAATGACCGCGGGCGACCTAGTCAAGATCCCGGAAGACCCGCGATGCTTGGCGTACAAGTCAAGACACTAGGACCTGGCGCGCCGCCACGTGTAGCTCTGAGTATCACGGGATACTCCTTGTAATCTGGGAGATAAGCTTCCCACAATTGTAACCGACCCCAACACGGGTCAACCGACCTTGCATGGGAACCCTAGCCCGTCCTCCCCATATAAGGCGTCCTAGGGCTCCATGCAGGGGGACTCATCTTCAACCTCCTGCATAATCCACCACAACTGGACGTAGGGTATTACTCTCCGGAGGCCCGAACCAGTATAAACCCTTGTCCCCTTGTTCCTCATCGCCATACTCGCCTGTTCCGTGTGCATCCTTTTGCATAACCACCTACGCTCTTAGGTCCCGATCCTCCATTAACCTGCAAACCACTAGGGCAACCCCCTAGCAGATCTGTCCAGGTCTCACCCCCTGACACTGACAATATTGGTCTCCGGGCCAAAGCAACCTGCCGACTGTATAGATGTCTACTTGAGGCCACTAGTTGATGACTTGAAGACACTTTGGAAGCCTGGTGTGAAGGAGATTTGGGATGAGTTCGGGCATGAGGAGTTCACATTGCACGCCATGTTGTTGACCACTATCAACAACCCGGCTCATCGCAACCTCTCTGGCCAAAGTAAAAGGAAAGGTGCAGCTTGCCCACACTACTTGGAAGAAACTTGCTCATTGTGGCTAAGAAATTCAAAGAAATTCGTATTTATGGGGCACATCATTTCCTCAGCAAGAAACATGCATACCGAGTCATGGATTATCAGTTTAATGGGCAAAAGGAGAATCGAGCGGCGCCAATGCATGTGGTTGGAGATCTGGTCCTCTTGCAAGTCAAGGACATCAAAACTATCGAGGAGTTACCCAAATTGACTGAAAAAATCCTTGGCAAAAGAAAGAAACGAGATGGTGAAGAAGAAGAAGATGGGCAAGGAATCTGGAATAAGAAATCAATTTTATGGGAGCTAGAGGAGCTGTTGGATGTGCATAATTCGATTGACAACATGCACGTCAAGAAGAATGTGTGTGAAGCTACTTGTGAAACATTGCTACAACAGAAGTTCAAAGGAAGAGATCATAAAAATACAAGGGAGGATCTTAAAGATCTGGGCATTAGGTCGGAGCTCTATGCAGAGGAAACAGACACAGGGACAGACCTTCCCGTTGCTGCAATCATTTTGTCAAAGACAGAGAAAAAATAATTCTGTGAGTTTTTGCATGGTTTGAAGGTACCTTCAGGATACTCATCGAACTTCAAGAGGCTAGTGTCGGTGAAGGACATGAAAATGAATTTCAACTTGATGAAACCTCATGATTGCCATGTGTTGATGACAACTCTTCTTCTTGTTGCACTTAGAGGTATTACGACTGAACTGGTTCGCAAGGCGGTGATGAGCTTGTATTTATTCTTCAATGCAATAGAATAGAAGATGATTGATGAGGAAGAACTATTGGACTTAGAGAGGAGGCATTTCAAGACCTTATGCCTGCTTAAAGCTACCTTCCCACCAATATTCTTTGATCTCATGCTACATCTAACATCACACCTCACAAGGGAGATCTGGTTCCGTGGCCCATCTTACCTTCATCAGATGTTTCCATACGAGAGGTACTTTGGATTCCTCAAATCATTGGTACATAACCGATCATTTTCGGAGGGAGCCATTGTTCGTGATTATGAGATCATCGAAGCAGTGGAGTGGGCCATGGGTTATATGGACCCCAAAACCCCATTGGTATGCCTCGTTCAAGGCATGAAGGTAGGCTTTCAGGTGTTGGGACCCTGGGGGAAAAGTCAGCCACTCTGGAACAAGATGCCTTCAACAAGGCTTATTTCACCGTGATACAACAGATTCACCTGATTACACCATTTTCCAATGAGCACAAGCGACAACTACGTGAAGATAACCTTGACCATGGTAGGACTTGGCTTGCAAAGATGCACTTGCAATGTTTTAGTAGGTGGATCGGAGATTATGTCCAGACATGCAATGATGCTGTAATAACCAACAATCTAATAAGGAATCTAGCAGCGAGGCCATTATACACTATTAAAAAATACCAACAATTGATATCAATGGATACACGTTCTACACCATGGCCCAGGATGCCAAGAGCGTCTATCAAAATAGTGGTATGCGTGTACGGGCCATCGTCGACGACAGTGATGATGACATGCAGACAGACACATATTGTGGAGACCACCCTCCGGATGACCCCACTTAAGCAATACAGTGCCACACCCTGGACCGAGTAAATGGCACCAGCTTGTACAGGTATGATAATCAGAGTAGAAAGATATAGAAGTTAAGGAGAAGATTACTCTGGTGAATATATAGTCACCTTTACCATAGGAGCACACAATAATCATTATGCCGCGGTAGACGTAGAAAAGGCCGTAACCTGGGCAAACAAGCAAGTTTGAGTACTTTTGCCAGAACTCAGCAAGTACCCCAACGTATAAGGTTTTAATGACATGAAAGTAAGATATATATAGTGGGGCTAGCATCAATGCATAAAAGTAAACTCATGCAAGTGTGAACACAGTATGACAACTATCGGACTCCTAACTCAAGTATAATAAGGAGTGGTGGCCCTGGAGGAGGAACACGAAGCCTCACCTACCAGTTCCCAATTTTAATGTAGCGATCGACAGGATCCTGCTTAACCCTTAACCCTATTGCATCATCTCCTTGGGCTTCCACCCACAGTTTTAACCATCCTATTTCTAAAGGTGTGACTAGTCAAAGAGAGCTTTAACCAAGAAGGATCTTAACCGAGAACCACGGCTATCCGGATAAATCATACTCTGCGCAGAGGTGTACACTGTACCCATACGTGAGAGCCATGTGTGGTTTGAGGACCGGTGGATGGTCGCTTCCTGGTGTGATGAGTGATTGACAACGTGGTGTGGACTGATTCTTGGCTAAGTATTGCAGGTGCAGGTTGCGGCTTGACTGGTGTTGGTGCAGGTGAAGAACAAGCGCGAAAGGTCATTGCTGGTGAGGCCTCCAGGTGTGGAGAAGACAAGTAGACTTGGTTCAAGGGACCTGGTGGCCAGCGGGGTCAAGTGCGGGCCGCATGGTGGCAAGAACGGCAAGATGAAGTCATGGACGGTTTATTGGTTGAGCCTCAAAACCAAGGTCGAGCCGGGACTACGTGGGAGCCGAGTCATGAGTGGTGATTGGCGGAGGCTACACCGAGTTCGCGGGGTTTCCGGTGGTTCACCAGAAAACCACTGGGTTCCTTGGTTGATCCACAAAGCCAAGACTGAAGAACCGAAGACGGAGGTGCAGCAGCATCGGACCGGTCTGACTGGTGGGTCTGACCGGTCTGACCGGTGAGGAGCACCGGTCTGACCGGTGTGCGACGACGCAGTCCGGAATCTTCGAAGCGGAGGACACGCGTCGGGATCGCAAGGCTTGCGTCGAGGCTAAGCAAGTTTGCGGTCGCTGGGCATCCGTCCGATGGTGCGAAGACAAAGACTTCCAAATTTGCCCTTGAGGGGCATGTATCCCTAGTTAGCTAGTAAGGGTATTTTAGTCTTTCGGTTGCCTCCATATAACCCAAGGGGTGAGAGGATGGCAGCCATCTCTTGGAACCCTAGCTCATTTGGTTTTCCTATTTTCTCTTCCTATTTTCCTTAGGATTTTTGTAGGACTAGCTTGAGAGCTTCATGGTGAGATCTTGTGAGAGGGAAGGATGATCGGGCGGCAAGCTAGACCTTGTATGAACCTCTTTGGTATGTATAGATGATTCGGCGTGGTTCCTCAAGGCTTGGATGTGTCTTTCCCGTTTCTCCTTTTTGGTGATTTTCGGAGGCTTTTCTTGGCGAATTTCTTGTGGCGGTTTTGAGACCTTTCTCTTTGGGATTTGGTGGGGGATGTATGCATGAACCCCTCGTGGTTCTTTCCCTTTGATTCCCCTCCCAAATCTGTGAGTAAAGGGGCTCAATTTTGGGGTTTTCGTGGTTCTAGGGTTCGTGGTGTTCTTGGCGGAAATCCTTTGATTCCTCTTGATTCAACGAGTTTTGGTGGACCAAATCTTGGCTATGGAGTGCCCATGAGGTGTTCCTACTATCCCCAAAGTCTTGTGCGAATCAGTGGAACGAATCGGGAGATCGGGAGTTGGATTTGGGGGAGTTGACCCGCGGGCGCTGTTCATCCCGAGCTGCCCAGGCGTGACCGGTCTGACCGGTGCTCTTGACCGGTCTGACCGGTGCGAGCCCCTAGTGGGTTTTGTCTCGGGGAATTGCTGTGTTCGTGTGGTTTTGTCCCGTGGTCCTGCTATCCAGTTCTTGGCCCGTTTGGAGTTGTCTTGCTAGGCTTTGTGAGGGGTTTTCCTTCTTGGCAGGTTGTTCTTTGGTGGTGGTTTTTGTTCCAGGGCCTAGAGGAGTCACTGAGGCTTCCTGGAACTTTGCTGTGCATCTACTGTTCACCACCGGCCTGACCGGTAGAGTCCACCGGTCTGACCGGTGCCATCGGTCTGACCGGCAGGAGCCATCGGTCTGACCGGTGTGGCACAGACAGCAGGTTGCTCAGTTTTCCACTGTGCGTTTGTGGTGTTTGGTTCGGTTGGTTGAGTTGTTGGTTCCTAGGACCAGTAGCACTCCAGTGGCTACGTGGTCTTGGCCAACTTGAGTAGTTGAGTCGGAGACGTGTGTTGGAAGTCGTGTTCATCTTGTTGGAGTCTCTATCTCCTTCGAGAATAATTTTTATCGGCTCCCATTCACTCCCCCCCTCTCTGGTTCGCCGTTTCGATCCTTCCATACGTCCGACCAGCCCATACCCTACGTATAGGCGGTACTGGCCGCGAGAACCATACCCATCGGCGTCTACTCGTGGATTACATTATCATCCACTCCTAGACAACATTCCCTAGCTCCATCCACATCTACACTAGGGCCTAAGTAGGGGTAATTCCACGTCCCGAGACAAAAGCATATGCATATAAGTGTGGCACAAGTACCACTGTGTCACCAAGACGCCAAGACTTTCCCGATGACCTGTACCGGCCAGACCTGGGACTATGCGAAGGTCTTGCTCCAGCGCATCCGTTGCCCACCACGGCCTCTTGGGATGGTTTACTAGGTTCAGTAGCGGGGTTTGATTCAAGGCCTCACATGAGTAGGTACTCCCGACATGCTGTACCTTTTTGACTACGTATGGTCGTACTAAATACTGGAAAGACTTTCTCCTTGATCTGATCCTTATACAGACTAAGGAAATCGTTGGGTAGAGCCTCTCCCCAAGGATACCCAACTTCCCTTACATCCTCTCTAGGATGTGTCTAAGGCAAGTTTTATATTTCAAACTCACACCTAACTAACCATTCTAGGTGATAAGCATAAGATAAACATGTTTATAAGTTGCAAGCCTTGGGTATAAGGCTTGCCCTAGGGTTTTAAAGGAGAAGGAGAAGTGAGTTTCTCCTGGGTATTATGCCTAAACCCAAGTTATCGCATGTGACGTAATGCGGTACAAAGTTATTAACTTGGTAAATTTTAATATAAAACATAGAATAGGCATGACCAAGGGGGTGTTGTTGAGATACTTGCCTCACTTGTTGAACGAAGAGTTGAGTCCCAATAATGCGTATCCCGGTTGATGAGAGCGCAATCACCGGGTTAGAAGAGAGACTAAGCACAAACAATAAATTAACAATTCATCAATCATCAAGCAATAAGTCCAAAACACTTTGATTATGAAGATTTCTAGAATGTCCTTGAGGATAAGGGAACATTGACCGGGGATCGAAGATTCGGGATCGGCTTCATGGGTTCGTTATTTTATGTGGCTAACGATCGTCTATCGGGTATAATGGGGGTGATAACTAAATCTAGGGGTTCTAAGTGTGGAATTGGAGATGTGAGCCTATGAGTATCCTTAAAACATATCCCAATAATTTTGGAAATTTATTGGGAATTTTTGGAGCTCTAGATAATGAAATGCACATTTTGGTGTACATTTCATGAGTCTTAAAAAAGATTAAACTAACCCAAAATGGTTAAGGGTTCTAATGATGTGATAAAAAGATTTGGAGTGCACCAATGGGTTTGTGGGACCATCTAGTATTTTTGAGAATTTTTGTGGAATTTTTGGAAAACTCTAAGTGGCCTAACCAGGGTTGTGTGCACACAAACCGGGTGGATTTAGCAAAAAGCTAAGGGCTGACGCAAGCACGTGTGGGGCTGAGCACTGTGCTATGGACTGCTGGCGTGGACTCGTGGACCGGGGCGGAGCTGAGTGGGTGGTCCACTGGACCGAGTGCATGGAGAAAAAGGAGGCGATGTGGCGGCTGGCGTGGCGTGCATGTGCGGCTGACGCGCGAGCCGGACACTGGCGTGGCAGCCACGCGTGCGCCACATTGCTGCGCCGCCCAAGATGGGCAGACACAATGACAGAGGGGCAAGGGAGTTTGCCGGCATGCTCACCGTCGGCGGCTACAGAGCATCTCCGGCGACGGCGAGCGCACCTACGTGCTCAGCGTGCAAAGGCGGAGAGGATGGGGTGGATGTGGAGGCGGGAGCGAACCACGGCGGCCGAAAAAGGTCGTCGGAGTTCCGGCGGCAGAACGGCCGAAAAGGGGAAAACCTAGGGGGTTTTGGGACTTAGGCAAGTGCACGGGATGGAGCGCAAGATGTGGATGGCCGAAGAGACGACGGCGGCTCGAGAAAAGATTTGGGCAGCATAACGGTAGTACCTGGAAGGTATCCCGATGAGCTGCACGGCGGCCGGAGCTTCACAGCGGCGGCGACGCTAGAGACGGCGGTGGCGGGACAGGGCTTTCGCCGGCGGGTCAGTTGGGCAGTGCTACGGCGAGGAGAGGGCAACGGGTGGGTCTGCGAGCACTACGGCTACACCTAGCGCAGCTCCGGTGAGCAGGAGGGGCAGCGGTGGGTGGAGGAGACAAGGCGGCGGCGCTTCGGCCGGTAGTGATGAAAACGGACGGGAATGGACGGAAAACCTTTCAACCGTGTCCCGTCCCATATTTTTTGAGCGGAAATGGGAGCGGGAGCGGGACAGCCGGGAACGGGACGGGAAACGGGATAAACGGGTATACGAAAACGAACAAATATGAGCAGAAACACAACGGAAACGGGCGGGAACCGGAACCGTACTTCGGGATGACACGTTCCTAACTGAATTAGCAGACTTGACTCTTCAGTCCTGCTGCTGGGCGCTATCTTATGGCTTGCTGCTACTTGCAAGACGCAAGCACAAGCAGGCAGAAGTATCTGCAGCAAAGCAGCCGAGCAGGAATCATACGGGTGCAGCTACACATAGAGAAAAAAAAACTACGTATGCGTGTGCAGCACTGCAGCAGCCTAGCAGCAAGTTGCAAGGACTAGTACAGGCCTGTACACTTGAACGCTTGGGCTGATATAGCCATATGGGCCTCGTGGACGCAGAGCAAGGCAGTAGGCCCAAGGGACTTTACTGTTTTATCCCGGTTACAATGTATACCGGACAAATACGGGATGATCCCGGTTCTAAAACGGGATCCCGCAAATATGAGCGGGATAACCCCTTAACCATATACCGTCCCGTTACCGGACACCCCTCAACTGTATCCCGTTCCGTTTTCGGTGCTTACCGTCTCGTTTTCGTATAGGTCAAAATATGGGATAAATATGGGAAAATGAACGGACGGAAACAGGATTTTGTCCGTTCGTCCGTTTTCATCACTATCGGCCGGTGAGGAAGGGGCGATGTGGTGTGGGGGTGTGGCCGTGCCCCGGGGTGCTATTTATAGCCCCGGGCAGTCGAGGTGAGCTCGCTCGAGCGCTCTGGGTGAGCTCAGGCGGGCGGATAAGCTCGCTAGGCTAGTAATGGCTGGCAGAGCTCTGTACGCGGCCGTGCGCAGGGCGCGGCATGACAGAAGCCTGCCAAGGCACTTCTGGCAGGGCGTGGGGGTACAGAGGGGTGCAGGAGGTTGAGGTGAGTGCGGCGCATCTTGGCGTGGAGAAAGGACGGCCGGGGATGGCGGATTTTGCCGACGCGAGCGTACGGCGGAGCTCTAAACCCGTACGCGTGGCGCGCGTGCGGCGCGGCTGTGAGGGCCAGGGGATGAGTTCAAGCGGTCGTGCGCTGTGGAGGTGGTACAAGTGGTCATGGGGCTCGTGCTAGTAGGGTGAGAGGAGGGGCGGAGAGGGGACTTCGGCAGCAGATGCTAATGGCGGGACGTCGGGGCAGAGCGGGTGCGCGGCGGCGGTGTGGGAAAAGCACCTTGCTTTTCTGCCTTTGGGGAGAAAGGGTGAGGGGTTTCGGCTATCCTAGTGCTCGCGTGCAGGAGCAGGGCATGGCGACAGAGAGGGAGGCGTGTGGTGGTGCAGTGCGGCGCAGCGCGGCGGAGCTCTGGGCGCAGGGCATGGCGGGGGGTAATGTGTGGTCCAGAGAGGGGGAGGGTGTGCGCCTGCTGAGGGATGGGGCAGCGAAGACCTGCAACCTTCTGGAGCGCACGTGCGTGGGTCAAAAGATGCGGCTGAGGGGTGGGTTGTGGCGGCGCGGCGTGGGCGCGACGCGTGACACGGCGGGAGGAAGGGGATGACGCGAGGAACACAACGGCCACGTCGTGGGCTTAGCTGGGCCTCTGGCCTGCTTGCTTTCGCGGGCGAAAAAAAAGGAACAAGAAGGGAGAGAAGGGCCGGGCTGCTTCTGTTGCTGGGCCAGAAATGAAGGTGGCGGCCCAGTTTCGCATAGGAAGGTTTGATAATTGTTTGAAAAGGATTTTAATTCAAATTTGACTTAGTTTCAAATTTGAGCAAGATTTGGAGTTTTGAACTTTTTCCTAGATTCTAAAGCACTCAAATGCACAAACATATGATGCATAGACATAAAATTAAACAAAATTTTATTTGGGAAGGGTTTTAGGGTTTAAATTCTTTAATATTTTTAATTAGGGTTTGATTTCTTTAAAAAGTTTGAATTTGGACTGATTTTAAAGGATTTAAAAATTCGGGATGTGCCACATATTATGGTCAAAGAGAGGAGATATGAGAGCTTGATTATGTAGGATTGAAGGTAGCCTTGTTTTGGTGTAGATGGGTCACCAATGGGAAGAGAGTGTGAGTAAGGACAAATATGGTTTTGTTAGTGTTGATCTCCGGTTACAAAAATGAACCGTTTGTCTTCGCCAAGGATGTTGAGAAAGTGTTCTATGTACCTGACCTTGCAAAGAAGAACTAGTGTGTGGTTCTACTTGGGAAAAAAGGATTGTTGGGGTTGAAATGTTGTTTAGGAGGAGGACTACAACCAGTTTGACGAAATTCCATCCTTTGACACTTCATACATGGCCCGACTCTTGGGAACTGACAAAACACCGTACTTGCGAAGCAACCACCGTGAAAAAATCCATTTACAGAAATCAAAGAAAAAGCAATATTGATTTCTGCCGATTTCTTTTTGTAATGCATGGTGTCTATTGGTGGAAATGGAATCCTTTTTGTAATATAGGATATGTGTTGGAATTTGAATCCTTTTTGTAATATATGATGTCTATATATTCTGCCTGAGATACCATATATCTTTCTTGGTCCAATGGGAGATCCTGATCCTACAGTATTGATTAATTTTGAAACCTGTAGAATCCCTTTCAAGTATGCCACCATGGATTTAACTTATTGGAAATATGCCTTCAGAACTTGGACTGGTTATACCCAAGGATGGAAAACCTGGTACTGCAGGACTGCAGAAAAACGTAGAAGTCATTGGGAAGCAAACAACATTAGTCAATGTATTACCCTTTCCTTGTCAGATTTGGCAAAAAAAAATTGAATCTTTGCTTATAGCCACCTCATATTTTTGGGCAGATGCTCTGAAAGCCTTCCTTTTTGGTCATGGGCCGATGACACCTAATTTTGTCGATGTCGTTCTGTTGACCGGCTTGGATATTTCTTCTTCTGACTACACTTTTCGAGTCGCTGCCCCCTCCTTCAATCTGAAAACCAAAGATTCTTGAGGCTGGACTAGATATATTAGTGATCATATGAAGAAATGCTCTATTAAATCCAGGGAACACATCGCTTTTCTGAACATGTGGTTAGACAAATTCATATTATGTGGAAAGCTTGTTGGCCCTACTGCCAACTATCAAAGTATGGCTGAGATGTTAGACGCTGGAACCAAATTTCCTCCGGGAAAGCACCTTCTTGGGGCTGTTTATGATCTCCACCGTCGGGTGGCAGTCAATCTGTCAAAGGGGCAGACGATAAGAAGCACAGGAGGTCCTTGGTGGTTCATCAACCTATGGCTGAACCTACACTTCCGTGAAACCTTGGACTAGAATGTATATAATTCTATCTGCCCAAAAGATCAACCATATGGTGTAGTAGTAGAAACTCGTCGGTGTCTGAATTTTGGTGAAGCGACCTCTGTTTTCCCGGGAAAAAAGAGAGATCTGTCTCATATAACTGGGTTCTTCAGAGGTTTTTGTCATGGCTTCAAAAGCAACACCATCATCTGGTTCACATATAAGGATCCTGACAATATTTTTGAGTCAATTTTCAGATTTGAAGATGTCACTAGTGATGATCATAACATAATTCTTTTTGAGCATATTATCAGGCCATGTCTCCTTCCCTCAAATTTCTTCGGTAGTCAACCCCCATCATATGAATTCTATAACCGCTCCTCAACAGCTTGTCAATTGGGATTTGGCGAATTGCCCATTGGCCTTTACTTTAAGGATTTGATCAAGCCCAGAGAGGTGATACCTGATAGAATTCACTTCGATCGACTAAAGAATTTGAACCCAGACTCATCGACTGTGGATCTGGATGGTTGGAACAACCTATCTTTCACCTCTCCAATCTTCAAGAATTGGTGGGCTGAGTGGAGTGATCACTTATTCTGCATGGCTTCTTATGTTTACTGCCAAAGGCTTGATGAAAACTATCAGGTTGCTCCGAACGAGGTAATTTTCTTTGTGAATTCATTTTCACACTACTGTCACTCTTGTTTCATATTTTTCTTTTTCATCTCATTTTGGTACTATTGAACCACCAACTGTAAGCGGGAGTGGCAAGACGATCAAGTACCTTCCTCCACGAGATCGCCCATATCTTGGTTATGATGCTCTTGAGATTTCTTCAGTTACAGCTGGCCCAGCTCCAACAATTGCTCCAGTCCCAACCTCGAAGAGGAAGGCCTTGTCCAGCAAGATCTCAATCGGCAAAGAACCAGCTCAGGTGAAAAGAAATCTAAAGTATCTGCCGATGTGTCTAACCAAACAAGGACAGAAAAACCTCTAGTAGTTTCTGAAGAAAATTTGGAGCCTAATGTAGAGAACCCCTCCACTGACGAAAATACAATCGATCAGACTAGATCAATCAGTCATTCTGAAGCAGAGCATCAGACAGAGGAAGCTTCAAACACAACTGATCAGGGCCAACATCCCTCTGTTGAGCAAAATCCACTTGAATCGGTCGGTCCTCAGGTTAATCAACCTATGGCTGAGGTAAGAAAATTTCTCTGCCTTCAACTTTTGTTCTTTCTTCAGTTAGCTCACACATACCCTTCTACTTTTCAGGCCACCCCAAAGCAAATAGAGACAATGTCAGAACCTCAGAAGGATACCCCTGCTTTTATAAACATTGATGATGATGAGGACCTGATTGCTGATGGCTTGGATTCGCTTGCTTCAACTGTAAGTATATTTCCTCCTTTCATTTTAGACCAATTGTTGAAACAACATCCTAACTGCATTCATATTTGTAGATTCAAGATGACCTTCTTGTTGGCAGCTCTTCTCAAGTACTATCCCTGAGTCCACTTCCTGACAATGTTCGAGCTAGGCTTCAAGACATGCTGCCCTTGCTTAATCAAGATATTTGTCAACTTGTCCAAAATGCTAGTCCGATCAGAGAAATCTTTAAGATGATCAGAGGACAACTGCCTGCCGATGTTGTAGAGAAGTTGCATCCAATAGCCTTTATAGAAAGCCAAGAACTTCGGGTTGAACGAGCTCAGAATCGGCTTGAAGAAAGATCTCATCAGGAGAAGCTGGCTGAAAGCCGAGAGTCTCAACTCCGAGTTAGTCATCTTGGATGGTCAAATTCAAGCTTTGTCTAACTCCTGTCCTGACATCATCACTAGCATTGATCAACTAGAGCAGAGGCGCATAAGCCCTCTTGAGGAGTTAAGGCAACTTGATGAAGACCTATCTCAAGCAAAGAAAAAGTTGGTGGATCTCCCAGACACAATTATTAGCATGGAGCGCAAAAAATCAATCATCATCAGGAAAACTCATGTTATTCAGAGGGAGGAACGACCGATCACAGGTTCAGCTGATGCCGATCGTAGGGAAATTGCTGAAGTGGGCCAACTCCGCATGGATGCCATCAATGCGATTCATTCCCTAGGAATAGTGTACCTCAAATCTTATATTTTTTTGCAACCTCATACTTGTACTAGTGCTTGGAACTTGTAACTAGTTTACTTTTCTGCCAGCTCCCAACACTCCCCTTTTATTGCTTTGACCAAACGTTCTTAATCGGCCTATAAATATGAAATCTTCTTTGCCTTCCCTCATCCTTTTTCTTGTACAATGGCTTCTTCTTATTCTTCTGTGAACCAGGTTGGTTTTCTCGTCGCTCTTTCTTTTCTATTTTTGGATTTTTTGCTGATTTTTTCTTTCGTTCTTCCCTTAGTCTCCCAATTGTGACGACGTAGAGAGAATCTTGATGAGCATCAACACCTCCGGTGCGAATCGGCAGGTGCTGTCGTTGAGGCAAGAACAAGGTATTCATCTTGTAATTTCCACCGACGAGAAGAAACTCAAAGCTCTAGAAGCTAGGAGAACTCATCTTCTTCAAGAAATGAACTGAGTAGATGAAGAAATTTCTCTAGTTAGAGTAGAACTAGATAAAGCAAAGAATATGCTCAATCTCTGATGTGTTGTATTACTAGCTGATGCAATCGGCTTCTGTTTTAATGTAATTGATGGTATTATCTTTCAATGAATGAACTGCAATCTTGATCTCGATATCTCCGATACTCTCTAAATGTATGAGATCCGGTGATACTGCCTTATGACTGTTTACCATGTGACTCTGACCTCTCTTTTCTGTCTTTTCCTCCCTATAAAATGCATCCTCCTGTCCAAGGGGTTCTTCCATAGGTCTATTAGACTCATAGAAGTTTTACCTGATGACTATATTGGTTGTTTTTAGTTTTAGGGATGAGAGGCGTCTTCCTCCGAAAGAGCTTATAGGAAGAAATAATTATTATTGCTGGCTGATGAACTTCTGCTTGAAATAGCTTTTCTTCTCGATGATGCTACGAAGCTTGTAGTCTCTATCTGCAACGTTGAGAGAAAAACAATCTTGATGTATGCTCTGCTGTTTGTGGACATAGGGAATTTCCAAATAATTTAATATACGGGAGCCGGCCCCATTTTGGGAAACACATCCTGAATCAATGTCAGCCATTGAAGGCCGAGTCATTCACGAGACATCTATTTCCTTGTTGTCTGGATCTAACATTTCTATTTTTTCAGCTCCTCCCCATCCTTATCTCTTCCTGGTGTTTGGGTTATAAATAGATCCATCATTCATCGATGAAGAACACATCTCCCCAGCCATGGCTCAAAATATAGATTTGATAGGTCATAGGCTTCTGCTCTTTGCTTCTTCTTCCCTTCTAATCTCTTGATGGCTAGAAGAATTCTTGTGATATAGTATAGGGCATGATTCTCTCCCTAGTTTCATTTTGTGAAGCCAGGAGGTCCAACAGCTAGAAGAACTCTTGTGATGCGTCTTGGGTGCATCAGCTGGTCGAGGAGAGTAGGCATCATGCCCCCTAGCATCAAGAAGAACAAGGTTATGTCTTGCTCACCAGCGAGTTCTGAGGGAAGGTCACTGAATCTGGCAATCTATCTCGTCAAACTTGTACTTCCTTTTTCTTTTTAGTATCTGCTTTCCTTGTATTGACCCTTGTTCTTGAATAATATCGCCATTCATCTGAACATGATGAGCACAACCGGTTGTCATGTATTTTTCTGATTTACCATCATGTACTCTTCGATATTGTAACATCACCATGTCAGAGATGAAGATATATATATATATATATACACACACACACGGCGGCAATAAAATGCACCTGGGTGCATTTGATATAACAAATGCACCGAGCCTGGATGAACCAACGTCCATCGTCCTGATCCCAGCCCGCACGCCTCCACCTTTCGGGAAAAAAAGCCCGCGCGCCTCCCACCCACTGGGCCGCGTGCGTCCTCCTGGGGCCCGTGCACCTCTTCCGTCCGCATCGAGCACCAGAGCTCGAAAGCTGCGCCGGCTGCCGTGCACTCCGGGAGGCCACGCGCCGCCGCGGGTGCCTGGATCCCGCGCCGCCAAGGGAGCCTGTGTAGGTGGCGGAGATCGACGGGGTCCGGGAGCGGCCGGTATGATGGAGTCCGGGAGCGGCCTTCGGCGCGGCAAATGCGGAGCGCGTGCCCCCGCTCTCGAGCGCCGATGCCGGCAGCAGAGTTCGGGCGCAGCTGCTCGGCCAACACCGCGGGAGGCCAGGCCCCGTCGGCCGCCCCGTCCGCGGGAGGCAGGCCCCTCCGGCAGCGATGCCCAGCGGGACGCTGTGCGGACGCCGCGCCCAGGAATTGCCGTTGTGGCCGAGCTTGACTACGAGCCGCTCGTTGGCCGGAGACTCGTTCCCTCCACAAAAACAAAATTACTGTCACCCAGACGGCCGGCAGCGAGCGCGCGGGGCGCGGAGAGCGGCCGACAGCGAGCACGGGCGGAGCCTGGCTATCGTGGGACCGTGGGATTTCGGCCATTGGTGGCTGGCTCCAAGCTGGGCGACGCGTTGGGCACTATCTATATTGATGCTACCCCTCGCTGGAACTCCGCCGCCGGTGAGCTACGGTTGCTCAAATCCGTCCGGTCGTGCGCGCAGAGTTGAGCAGAAGAAAGAAAGGGGAGCAGAGTTGAGCAGAGTCGTGCTAGCTGGGCCGTGTGTAACTCAGGCCACTAGCTGTTTGGGCCACTCAAAGTACTAAACAAAGAAGTAATTTCTATTTTTTTCATTTTCAATTAAGTAAATTAATAGCATTGGGTAGTACATGTTGTACTTTTAAAATGCATGAAGATTCGTAGAAAACTGATAAAAACATGTCACTTATTTTGTTAGGCTTATTATTGTATGTTTTACACAGGAGAATACTAGATCAGGTGGATTGACCAATTTGTTAACGGTTCTATCTAGTTATCAGTAGAATAATTGCAAGTAGTCTGAACATTCAATTGCAAACTTGAAAAATACCATAGTTGCAACTAACCCAACTATATACACACTAGTAATGAATGAACACTACCACAATTGCAACTGGTGCAATACTCTAGTTTCAACCGGAACAATTCCAAGTACTAGTAAGGTCCTCTAATTACAATAGGTCAGGTCCTCTAATTGCAACAAGGACATGATGAGAAGAAAAAAGGCTTACAACAAAAATCCATTGTAAGTCTCACTAATTGCAAGTCGAGAAGCACTTCAATTGCAAGTCCAGAAGCACTTCGGTTGCACCTTCGGAAACGCTTCAGTTGCAACCACAAAAAAGCTTCGGTTGTAACTAATTGCAACTCGAGAAGCACTTCAGTGGCAAGTCCACAAACACTTTAGTTGCAACTCCGCAACAACTCCCTATGTGAAATCTTGAAAACTCAGTATTTACAACTCAGAGTGTACATAGGTTGCAACTGAAGGGGTAGTACAGTATCAGGCGTAAGCACTCATTATTTGCAACTCGGAGTGTACATCGATTGCAACTCGAACCACTGTCCGGTTGCAAGTTTGCAACTGGATGGGTGGTACAGTATCAGGCGGAAGCACTTAGTATTTACAACTAAGTGCAACTCGACAACGCTCCAGTTGCATCTCTAAATACCGGTTGCAACTACAAATATACACTGGTTGCAACTCGTCAAAATCAGAGATCCAATGGAGATCTTCACGGTGTCGAGGCAGTGGAAGAGGCCCATGGCCTCGAACTCATGCACCCACACGTCGTAGTTATTGCGCCACACGAGTGCCGGGGACGGGGGTCGATGGCACACACGGAGAGTCCGGCCTCCGCCACGCGCTGCGCCACGACAAGTTCCGCAGGCCCGCCACCCACCACGACGAGGTCGACAGGGCGGGCGTGCGACGGGTCGTAGTGGGGCAGGTCGAGGGATAGCAGCTCCGGCCACATGGGCGGGGCAAGGGACCGCAGTGCCGCGGCTGACGTCGGCCATGCCGATGTCCCCGCCCTGCACACAAGCTGCTTGGCCATGGCTTGACACAAGATGTGACTAGGGTGTTAATCTTGTAACACTTGAACCGATTGCAACCGCTCATATCCTCCAATTGTAACTAGGATAATTACTGAATTGCAACTATACGAATTGCAACTCAAAAAGCACTCCAGTTGCAACATGGTAATCACTTCAATTGCAACTCGTCAAGCACTTCAGTTGCAACTCTGGACATGTAAATTTTATAATATTTTTATAATTTTTATCAGCCGAATTGCAACTCAACAAACACCTCAGTTGCAACTCGTCAAGCACCTCAATTGCAACTCTTCAAAATTACTTCAATTGCAACTCACCAAGCACTCCAGTTGCAACACGGCAACTCCTCAAGCACTTCGGTTGCAACTCTGGACATGTAATTTTCTGAATTTTTGTCAGACGAATTGCAACTCACAAGCATTCCAATTGCAACACGGCGAGCACTTCAATTGCAATTACTCAAGCACTTTAGTTGCAATTGTGCAAACGCTCAGATTTTCCATGTAAAAGAAAAAATAGAGTACACTCAATCCCAATTGCAAGTGGTTGCATCCTCCAATTGCAACTAGGATAACAACCTACTTGCAACTAGATAATAAAAATAGGTAAAAAATCATGCACACTCAGTCGCAATTGCAATTAACTGGTACCTCCAATTGCAACAAGGACAACAACCGAATTGCAACTGGTAGGGTCCTCCAATTGCAAGTGCGGCTCGAGGTCAAAGAAGGCGTCGAAGAAGTGGCGCGTCCCCTCGAGGTCGAGCTTGAGCAGGATGTCCATGCCGATGCAGAAGAACTCCTTCTGCTACCGCCAGTCGATTGGCCACAACTGCTTCCATACCTCGGTGGAGAGCGCGTCCATGTCGTCCTCCTCGATGCCCTGGACGTGTATCCCTAGTTGCTTGAGCCGCACCGCCATGCACTCCTGGATGTCGTTGAGTTACTTGGGGCGGGCGTCGTCGCCGATGAAGACAAACGCCAACGGCCACACGGTGTCGAGGCAGTGGAAGAGGCCCATGGCCTCAAACTCATCCACCCACACGTCGTAGTTATTAGGCCACACGAGTGCCGGGACGGGGGTCGATGGCGCACACGGAGAGTCCGGCCTCCACCACGCACTGCGCCACGACGATGCTCGGGGGGCCCGCCACCCACCACGACGAGGTTGACGGGCGGGCGCGTGACGGGTCATAGCGGGGCAGGTCAAGGGACAGCAGCTCCGACCGCATGGGAGGGGCAAGGGACTAGGGTGTTAATTTAGTAACACTTGAACCGATTGCAACTGCTCATATCCTCCAATTGCAACTAGGATAATAACCAAATTGCAACTATACTAGGAAGGCATGCTTACAACACGTCAACACGTCCAAAAAATCAGTTAAGCAAAAAATGCAAAACAAAATTGATTGCGATTGAGAAAATTCTGTTAAATAAATATGATTGCAACTGCTGGTATGGTGTGCTTACAACTGTTGGTCTGTTATGATTGCAAGTACTGTATAACTCTGGAAATCCTGTTACACAGAAATGATTGCAACTACTGCTATGGTATGATTGCAACCCCACGTTAGTTGTGATTACAACTTCTATAAAACTCTGTCTAGAGATCTGTTAAACAACAATGATTGCAACTGCTGCTATGTCATGATTGCAACATCGCATTAGGTGTGATTGCAAAACTGCTATAACTGTCCAAAAAATCAGTTAAGAAAAAAATGCAAAACAAAAATGATTGCGACTGCTGGTTTGGTGTGATTGCAACTGTTGGTCTGGTGTGATAGCAAGTACTGGATACCTCTGAGAAAATTCTATTAGATAAATATATTTGCAACTGCTGGTATGGTGTGCTTACAACTGCTGTTCTGATTGCAAGTACTGTGGGAAATCCTGTTACACAAAAATGATTGCGACTACTGCTACGGTGTGATTGCAACCCCACGTTAGTTGTGATTGCAACTTCTATAAACTGCTGCCTGGGGATCGGAACTCGGATGCTGCTGGTGTCGGCGTTAAGAGCGGAGAAAAAATAGGCATAGAAGGAAAGAAAAATCAGTCAGCACCGAGGTGATAATGTTACCTAATTGCAATATTAAATATAAACCAATTACAACTTAGGTAGTAAGCTAGTTACTATGTCGTCAAAAAAAAATATAGTGCAAACCACTCACTAGGTGAAATCCTTGAAAGCTCAGTATTTGCAACTCGGAGTGTACATCGATTGCAAGTCGAACCACAGTCCGGTTGCAACTGAATGGGTAGGACAGTATCAGGGGGAAGCATTCAGTATTTGCAACTCGGAGTGTACATCGATTGCAACTCGAACCACTGTCCGGTTGCAACTGAAGGGGTAAGTATCAAGCAAAGTACTCAGTATTTGTAACTCGGAGTGTACATCGATTGCAACTCAAACCACTGTCAAGTTGCAACTGAATGGTTGGTCTAATATCAGGCGGAAGCACTTAGTATTTGCAACTCGGAGTGTATATCAATTGCAACTCAAACGACTGTCGGGTTGCAACTAAAGGGGTAGTATATTATCAGGCGGAAGCACTCAGTATTTGCAACTCAGAGTGTACATTGATTGCACTCGAACCACTATCAGGTTGCAACTAAAAGGGGTAGTACAGTATCAGGCGAAAAGTATATTCATTATTTGCAACTCGAAGTGTACATCGATTGCAACTCGAATCGCTGTCGGTTGCAACTGAAAGGGACGCATTTTCCTGCTCAATCTGATTTGCATCGCCATCACCGCCATCGCCACATGATCCTCTGGCCTGTATTTTCCTGAAAAAATAAAGTCACGATATTATGAAATGCTATGAATGATTAATTGTAAGTTGACGGATGTTGTGATTGCAAACAGAAACATTAATCTATAATGATGTGACCAGTTGCAATTCGTCTGAAACACTAAGCTTACTTTTCCTGATTTTTTTCATTCTCCACAGTTTTGAGTTCAACATAATGTTTTAACAACCCGTAAGAGTACTTTCAGCCTAACTAAACATTGGCAGTTGAGCTAAAATAATACCAAGTAGCTCACTAAAAGCCACCAAAAAGTAGGTGATGCCAGTAGTGGACACACGATTTAATTATGTTGTTTATACTACTACTATACTCACAAGCAATTGCATCGTTTTTTAATTCAATCAGAGCTACGGCTGCCTGACTTGCCCCGCTGCTGCTGCTGTGGCTTTGTAACCACCAGCCTTGCCCTGAGAATGAGGCCGGTAAGCAACTGGCCGGCATCGAGAACAGTCGAAGGACAGAAGTCCTGCTTCTGGACCGCGTGGAGCACCGCGTGGCGCTGCTCTAACGCCGCAGCCCATCATCGATGACCTCGAGAACTCCGCAGCCCGCACTGGAGCACCCTGCATCTACGCAGCACCCTCTCGATGCCGCTTGAGGCCGCCGTGCTTCACTGCCGGCCGCCTGCGCATCGCACCCGCACCGCTGCTCCCGAGGATGTCCTGGCACTGCGAAGGTTGCCTGGGTCCGCGCCCCGGCGCTCCCCCGTAGTGGAGGTCGCCCCTGGGACTGGGAGCTCGCGCATCGTGTACTAGGGCCGCCAGTCCTGGAGCGGGGAGCTCGCATGGAGCCTGAACGTCGCGGCTCCCGGTGAGGGACTTGCTCTGGGTTGGAGCGCTCGCCGCGGGGGAGTTCGCCTTGGGTCTCTGCATCGCCAGATCTCGCCCTGGGCCGCATGCCGTACCATGTCGAGATTTTTTTTATAGAAATTACCAAGCCAAGATCTGGATTGGGAGATTGGGAGAGAAGAAAAGAAAAAGGAATGAATAGGAAGGTTTGGGGCGGCTGCGGGTTCGGTTGGGTGCGGTCCCGCTAGCTGCCGGTCGGGTTTGGCTCGCTGGTCGGCCTCGGTGCATTTTGTATATGAAATGCACCCAGGTGCATAATATGAATATATATATATATATATATATACTCATATTTTTTGTTCTAACGTTGACTTTTACATCGGTTAGATAGCTTGGCTTTACATATTTTTTGGATTAAAGGTGATATGCACAATATCGGCTATCTAATTTTTTACTCTAGAGGTGATTCACTAAAATCGGCTACAGCTCGAAACTACAATCGATCAATCAGCACAAAGTAGCAATCGGCTTAGGCATCCACCCATATGCTTGGGTAATATCTCTTCAAGTATTTGCTATTTAAAGCCCTTGCAAACTACTCTTCTTCCAATGTCTCCAAGATATACGCGTTGCCAGGCACACATCGGCTGACTCGATAGGGACCTTCCCAAGTTGGTGACCACTTCCCGTATTTTGGGTCTTTGGAGCCGATTGGCAGGATAAGCTTACAAACAAGATCTCCTTGGACAAATTCTTTCACCTTGACCTTCTTGTCATACCATCTGGCTATTCTCTTTTTATTTTTCTCAATGTTAGCCAAAGCCCTCAGTCGATTCCCAGCCAGATCTTCTAACTCTTCCTTTATCATGGCCAAATAGTCATCAGCCGATAGTTGATCTTGCAAGGACACCCTTCTGGATCCCGTCTTAAGTTCCTAAGAAAAAATGACATCGTGGCCATATATGAGTTGATAAGGAGACACCTTTGTTGCACCGTGATAGTCCATCCTATATGCCCATAATGCCTCATTGAGTATTGTATGCCATCGCCTAGGATTTTCATCAATCTTGCACTTCATCAACTTGATGATGCCTTTGTTAGCAGCTTCTTCTTGAAAATTGGCTTGAGCATAATATGGAGAAGAGTTTAGCAATTTGATCCCTAATGAGTTTGCATATTCCTCAAACTCCCCTCAAGTAAATTGACTCCCTTGATCAGTAGTAACAGTCTGAGGAATACCAAACCGATATACAATGTGCTCTTTTACGAACTCGATCATATTGCTTGATGTCACAATCTTGATTGGGATTGCTTCAACCCACTTTGTGAAATAATCAGTAGCCACCAACACAAATTTATGACCCTTGCTGGATGGTGGGAATATTTGACCAATCAAATCAATTGCCCATCCTCTAAATGGCCATGGTTTAATTATTGGGTTCATAACCGATGCTGGGACCCTCTGCACGCTTCCAAACTTCTGGCAATCTTGACATCCTTTGTAATACTTGAAGCAATCTTCCAGAACCGTCAGCCAATAGTAGCTATTGTTTTTTATCATCCATTTCATCTTGAATGCCGATTGGTGAGCCCCACATACTCCTTCATGGATTTCTCCCATTAAAGTTTTTGCTTCTTCACCGAGGTACTCAAGCAAAATCCCATCAATGGTCTGATAGTACAACTCATTTTCCAATAGTACATACTTAATAACCTCGTATCTCACTGTTTGCTTACTTTCTTTGATGGATCTTTCAAATAATCAATTATTTTTTCTCCAGTCATCGGCTGGTAACTCTAAAGCAAGAATCGACCGATAGCCTGAAGCTCTTTGAGCTAGCCGATTGGCTTCTTCATTGTGGTGTTTAGGCACATGCTCGTGTTTCACCATCTTGAACTCCCTGAGTAATTGGAGGCACTCTTCATGATAAACTCTCAAGATATCATCCTTGCATTCATATTCTCCAACTAGATGATTAATCACGAGCATGGAATCCCCAAATATCTCAACCACCTCAGCATTGACTTCTCAAAGTAGCTTTATCCCTTTTAACACAACCTAGTACTCAGCTTGGTTATTCGTCGAAGTCTTCTCTATAGAAATAGAGAACTCATAGCTTGCTCCTTGAGGCGAGATGACGACGATCCCAATGTCAGCCCCTACTCCACATGATGATCCATCAAAGAACATTGTCCAAGGAACTGGTTCGACAATTGATATCTCTGGTCCACAATGTTGTGCAACCAGGTCGGCCATCACTTGTCCCTTGATTGCTTTGGTCGATTCATAAGTCAAGTCAAATTCTGATAAGGCTAAAATCCACTTCCCGACCCTTCCTTTCAAGATCAGCAAGGACAACATGTACTTGACCACATCATCTTTGCAGACAACAATACACTTGGCTGATAATAAGTATGGCCTCAACTTTGTGCAAGAAAAGTGTAGGCACAAGCACAATCTTTCCATCACTGAGTATCTTGTTTCTACATCCGGGAGTCGTCTACTTACAAAGCAAACGACACGCTCTTTTCCTTCGAACTCTTGTACAAGGGCCGATCCGATTGCCTTCTCGTCAGCCAATAGATATAATCTGAACAGCTTCTTATCCCGAGGAGGCATCAGGACGGGAGGATATTTTAAATATTGCTTGATATTATCCAAATCCTTCTGCTATTCTTCTCCCCATGTAAACTTCTGATTGTCCTTGAGCTTCAATAGTGGAGTGAATGGCTGAATTCTTCCAGACATATTAGAAATAATCCTCTGGATGAAATTGATCTTGCCAATCAATGACTGAAGCTCCTTTTTGTTTGTTGGTGCTGTTATCTTGTCAATTGCACCAATTGATTTCTGACCAATTTCAATCCCTCTTTCATGTATCAAGAAACACAGAAATTGACCAGTAGATACACCGGAGGCACATTTATTAGGATTCATCTTATAGCCATGCTTTCTTGTGCACTCTAGTGTCTTGTGTAAATCGACCAGATGCTCTTTGTAGCCCATTGATTTGACTACCACATCATCAATGTAAATTTCAACTGTCTTGTCGATGAGTTCGTGGAAAATATAGTTCATAGCCCTTTGATATGTAGCTCTAGCATTTTTCAAACCAAAGGTCATGAAAATCCACTCATAAAGGCTGACGTGGCTAGGACACCTGAAACCTATTTTCACAATATCTTCTACAGCCATAAAAATTTGGTTATAACCAGCATTACCATCCATGAAGCTGATGATCTTGTGTCCTGCAACAGCATTCACCAATGTATCGGCCACTGGCATCAGATAGCCATCTATCAATGTCGCTTTGTTCAAGTCCCTGAAATCAATGCACACACGTAGTTTGCCATTCTTCTTATATACAGGGACTATTTGAGAAATCCACTCGGCATATCGACATTGCCATATAAATCCAGCTTCAAGTAACTTTGTTATCTTGGCTTTTATATCGGGATAAATCGTTGGATTGCATGGTCTAGGGTGTTGCTGAAAAGGACTATAACCGGGTTTTATAGGCAACCGGTTGTTCAACAATTGATCGGTCTAAACTGTCCATCTCATAATATTCCCAAGCAAAACATTCTTTGAATTCCCTCAACAATGCAATCAACTCTGCTTTGGACTCAGCTACTGATGTATGTCGGCCTTGGTTTATTACCATCTCCAAGATCTATTTTTTCTAACTCATTAGACGACGTGAACACATGCCCAAGCTTCCCTTCATCTTCAATGAACTGATCCTTTAAGACGGTTTGTCAGAGCCGACTATTTGAACCGATTGTAGCTTGAAGTCAGACATCTTGAGGTATTCTGTCTCCTAGATCCTCCCTGATATGCAGCTTGCTTGTTCAAAGTTCCACTCTTGTGCCTTTGCAGCAGCTACAGTGTAGAAGCTTTCTCCTTGGACCACTTCCACCGAATCTACAATCCATTAGATGATGCACTGGTGCATGTTGGACAGTATGCAACAGTTGGCATGGATCTAGTCTCGTCCCAGTAATAGGTTGTACGACCCTCTTCCTTTGATGATGAAGAACGTGGTTGGAAGAGTCTTGCTGCCGATTGTGTGGTCCATGCAGATTGCTCCTTGAGCTAGAGAGACATTGCCTTCGAAATCTATTAGCATCATGTCCATCTGGGTCAAGTCTTCATCTGATTTTCCAATCTTGTGAAGCATGGTGTATGGCATCAGATTGACCGCTGCTCCTCCATCTACCAACAACCTGGTGACTGGCTTCCCATTAATAATCCCTTTAAGATATAATGCTTTTAAGTGTCACCTCTTCTCTTCTTCCGGCTTTTCAAAGGATACCAGAGTGGGTTCTAATGTTAGCTGAGCTAATCCTTGTTCTTCGTCGGACAAATCAGAATCAGCTGGAACCATGAACTCTTTTGGTAGCATGAACACCATGTTTATACTTGCTGCTGGCCCATTGTTCCCATCATCTTTGGCCCTTGGCTTAGGACGCCATACTTGAGACCGAACCTTCTTTTTGTCCAACACACGTTTCTCTTCTTCTACGTGTTGCTCGAGTTGACGTAACTGTTAGACTCTCCTCTTCTGAGACTTAGTCAAACCATCTGGACACCAACGCGACTGCCTCTTGACTTCATGTTGTGGTTTGATTGGTTTCTCATCGTCCAATTGTAGAGTAAGTCAGCGCTCAGGTGCACGGTACATAATATTCACATTAGGGACCCTTGCATAGACCAACTCCTCCAGCCAATTGCGGTTGGATGGACCATCTTTGACTCTGCCTCCCAGCTGATCGTGGACATTGGCCTGGCCCCCCAGTCTTTGATGCACCGAGATCCGCCAATTGTCGTACTCATGATGATCTCTAATCGTTGGCCTCCTGTCATCAAAGCAAGGCCTTTTGGATGAACTACCATTGTTGTAAGCTCCATTGCACTCTGGGCAATTTTCAGCAGTTGGGAGCTTAATCCCTTCTTCCCAGCAGTATCTGAAGAATGGACACCTCCAATGTCCTTCATTGTGTCAAGCCCAGTCTTCTCTTTCTCTTGCCCTCTCTTGCTATTTCTGAAACTTGTTGAGCAGCATGTGAGATGTGGCAAGCCGATGTAATGGTCTTGAATCTTCTTCATCCTTTAGCAACCCTTTTCCTTTGACATCAGCAACCGTTGCTTGTACTTTGGGATCAACAACTCCTTTATTTTGAGACGATTCAGACGTCAGCAACTTGGTTTGTGGTGCAACTTTGTTAGACACCTCAACCATGTTAGTGGGGAAAGGATGCTGATCAATCTTCATCGGCTTTTCACTCTTGGCAGGTGTTTCAAACTTGAGCCTTCCCTGCTTAATTGCTGTTTGGATCTGTTGCCGGAACACTTTGCAGTCGGTATCATGAGATGTGGCATTATGCCATTTGCAGTATCTCATCTTTTAGAGCTTCTCTGTTGATAGTAGGTTGTGAAACTGAGAGAGCTTGATTTGCCCTTGTTGCAGTAATATATCAAATATTTTATCAGCTTTGGCCACGTCAAATAGGGTACCATCTAAGTCCGTCGATAAGACACCATATGCGATATGGACTGACAAGACTCCCAATTTGTCTTTTATTAAAATTTGGGGTTGTGAAGTCTTTGTCAAGCGACTTCAGTCAGACAAGCTTACATCCAAGTCAGACAAGTGCATATTCGTGGGATATCCTAGGAGACTTAAGGGTATGATTTCTACAACCACTCAGAGGGCAAAGTGTTTGTTGCTCGGAATGGTGTTTTCTTAATGATATGTGTCCGGCCCAGGTGGAAGCCCAATGCACCGATCCAGCTACAGATACACACGATCTAGCCCTCGCAAATCTTTCTTCAGTTATGCATGATCTGGCCCCCGTGAATTCGGCTTTAGGCACGCACGACCTGGCCCCCGCGATTCCAGCTACAGGAACGTATGCTCTAGCCCAGCTACAGATACATACGCTCAGGCCCCCGTAATCTGGCGCACCCCTCATCAGGGAAAGGCCCAATCGCCCCAAAAGACTAGTCCAATAGGGGAAGGGTCGCTCTCCCTTTTAAGGTGGCTTCCTCCTCCCAAGCTAAGCAAGGTGGGATAATGAGGCTCACACGGTCGCCGCCCAACTACAACTTGGGCCACTCAGTGGACCATTTGTTGTGTCTTTGCCAACGGGTAATAGTAGAGGAAGATGTCCTCATCATTCTCCCCTTCTTAACAAGGGCCCATCTCTGATACCAAATGATATGTGTCCAGCCTAGGTGGAAGCCCGATGCACCGATCCAGCTACAGATACGCACGACATGGCCCCCGCGATTCCAGCTACAGGCACGTACGCTCTGGCCCCTGTGATTCCAGCTATAGATACGTACGCTCTGGCCCCCGTAATTCGGCGCACCCCTCATCAGGGAAAGGTCCAATCGCCCCAAAAGACTAGTCCAATAGGGGAAGGGTGGCTCTCCCTTTTAAGGTGGCTTCCTCCTCCCAAGCTAAGCAAGGTGGGATAATGAGGCTCACACGGTCGCCGCCCGACTACAACTTGAGCCACTCGGTGGCCCATTTCTTACGTCTTTGTCAACGGGTAATAGTGGATGAAGATGTCCTCATTACTTAGAGAAAGAGTTTCTCAAACGAGAGAAAAGTGAACAAAAGGTGTGTCTTGAAGAAGTTCAAGATGAGCCGCTGGGGCAAGATTTCACAAGTGATGCTATGTAGCTGAACGAGTTGAGATGCCTGTGTCAAGACAAGCACCATCACAACCATGAAGGTCTGAAAGGGCACGTCGCGCGTCTAATAAGCTCAATCTCATGATTGCGGGAGAGCGTGACATATTGTTGTTGGACAATGATGAGCCTATGACATATACGGAAGCAATGATGGACCCAGATTCCGAGAAATGGCAAAGTGCCAAAGATCTGAGATAGATTCCATGGGTGACAATCATGTTCGGAACTTGGTTGACCTGCAAGATAGTATTGAACCTATAGAGTGCAAATGGATCTATAAAAGGAAGAGAGATATGGATGGAAATGTTCACATCTATAAAGCTCGACTTGTTGCAAAAGGTTTTCGACAAGTTCAAGGGGTTGACTACGATGAGACATTCTCGCCCGTAGCGATGCTTAAATCTATTCTGATTATTCTAGCTATAGCTGCATATTTCGATTGTGAGATATGCCAGATGGATGTCAAGACAACTTTCCTAAATGGGAATCTGACCAGAAATGTGTATATGACACAACTTGAGGGATTTGTCGATCCAACCAATGCTAGAAAGGTATGCAAACTTCAAAATTCCATTTATGGATTGAAGCAAGCATCTCGGAGTTGAAACCTTCGCTTTGATGAAGTGGTCAAAGGGTTTGGCTTCATTTAGAGTGAAGAAGAGCCTTGTGTTTACAAGAAGGCAAGTGGGAGCTCTGTAGTATTTCTAATCTTATATGTGGATGACATTTCCAAATCCTAAAGCCTAAACCCGAAAAATAGGTTTTCGATGAAGGACTTAGGTGAGGCAGCATACATTTTGGGCATCAAAATCTATAGAGATAGATCAAAAAGGCTTATAAGATTAAGCCAAGACACTAACATTGACAAAGTGTTGAAACAATTCAACATGGAAGAGGCGAAGAAAGGGTTCTTGTCTATGTCACATGGCATACATCTTAGCAAGACTCAGTGTCCTTCGACTACTGATGAGCGGGAACACATGAGTAAATACCGTATGCTTTGGCTATCAGATCTATTATGTATGCAATGATATGTACAAGTCCAGATATTTCGTATGCACATAGTGTTACAAGTAGATACCAATCTGATCCAGGTGAGGGTCACTGGACAGTGGTTAAAAATATTTTTAAGTACTTAAGAAGGACTAAAGACATGTTCCTAGTCTATGGTGGTGAGGAGGAGCTCGTTGTAATGGGTTACACCGATGCTAGTTTCCAAACTGACCAAGATGATTTAAAGTCGCAATCAGGATACGTATTTACGATAAACGGTGGTGCTGTGAGCTGAAAGAGTTCCAAGCAGGAGACAATGGCTGATTCTACAACAGAAGCCAAGTACATCGCGGCTTCGGAAGCTGCGAAGGAGGGTGTTTGGATAAGGAAGTTCCTTACTGAATTTGGTGTGTTTCTGAATGTCTGCAGCCCATTGGATCTCTACTGTGACAACAATGGGGCTATTGCGCAAGCAAAGGAGCCTAGGAATCATCAAAAGAACAAACATGTACTGCAGAAATTTCATCTGATACGAGAGATCGTTAAACGAGGTGATATCAAGATATGCAAAGTACACACAGATTTGAATGTTGCAGATGCTTTGACAAAACCCCTTCCATAACCTAAGCATGAGGCGCACATGAGAGCTATGGGTATTAGATACATTCTAAATTAGCTCAAGTGCAAGTGGAAGAATGTTAGAAATATGTTCTAGATGGAATCATAGAGATGATTATATTTCATTGTATCCATGACACATTATTCTCTTATTAAATATCCATGAAAGGCGACTTGTATTTGATTGGCAATTATGTGAATTGTTTGTGAAACTCTTTTACTTGTATGGTTATTCAAAAGTTGTCCCTAGTATGAGTTAATGACTAGCACATGCATTAGTTGATGACTATGTTTCACAAGTCATGAACATGGAGATGTATAACTAATAATGTGGGCACATGTATGACATGAGGCTGGACCGACCCAATTTGAGATTTTGTTACGTAGTTCTCTCTTTTCACAACGTGTACGCTATGTACTTAGACTTGAGATTGTCGTATGTACTCAAGATGTGAACTGACCTACTTAGGGGATGTCAATCGCTACTCCGTAATTAGGTAGTTATAAAGGTGGCTTTCAGGTTTGTCGGGAAGCATGTTGTGAGGCATGGTCAATCAAGATGGAATTTTCCCCTCTCTACTTGAGAGAGATATCTCTGGGCCCCTCGAGTGATTAGATCAAGAAATGCATGGCCATGCTGGGTTAAGAGTTAACCCTTTTTGGAGGATCCGAATCACGGTATCGAGAAAGAGAGGTCAGCTTGGAGCTAGACCAAATATCTGAGGCAAAGGGAATATCATGTATGTTACATTGTGATGGTTCATCTGATATTATCTTTGCGTATGCATAGGAGTTGACATGTCTTACTAGAGGCTGTTGTCAACTATTTGTCGAGTAGGAGTACTCGGGTCATGTCTATGTGTATGTGAACCTATAGGGTCACACACTTAAGGGGCTGGAAGCCGAATGAGGAAGGATATACTTGAATAGTTGACTCTAGTGTAAGTGGGAGACTATCGGAAATATGCTCTAGAGCCAACTGGATTAGATCCACTAGTGGGCTCAGATGGATTTGATCCATTAAGGTGTAAAAGTCATAATGGGTCACAAATGTTATAAATCAATTAGCGTTGGAAGGGGTACACCATCTATTAGTCCTGTGTTGCTAATGGACGATGGTGTGAGGGATTTCCTCCCAATAAATATGAACCACACCCCTCCAGAAAAGGCACGGCTTCAAGCAATAGCCACACCGCCCACACTCTCTCCTCGTCATACTCCCAGACCTAGCAGTCCGGCTCGTGATGCTCCTTCCTCGTACGTGTGGATACCTTGGAGGTGCTGCGTTTGGAGCACAAGGACGAACCGCACGTGAAGGACTAGGTGGACGTGAGCAACTGCACTGCCTGCTACCCTCGACGCGTTTGTCTACATCGAGACAGTTCCGCTGCATCTGCGCGTCTAGTGGTAATCCCGTGATCTTTGACAGCAGCAGTTTCTGTTTCACGGGGAAAATATTTTGTTTTGCGCTAGCGTAGGTTCCCCGTAACCCTTCACTTGTCGCTGCCTAGCTACTCGTGCCCATCTGCCACTGGTGCTACGGGATCCTGCCGTGGGGGGATGCGCTGCCGCCTCCTTCGCCGTCAGCGCTCCAGGCTCCTCACTCCCATCGAATCGAGCTTGGAGGCCGTCGAATCGAGCTCTTGGACCATCGAATTGAGGACCCAGGTCCTCTGCACTGCCCCACAGGCCGATCGTGGCAGCCCAACTCGCCACTGCACAGGCCGGCCAAAGATCCAAACCCTCATCTCCTCCACGGCCGCGGATCTGCTGGAACACTGACGCGCGCGAAGGCGAAGCTTGCGGCAACACCGACCATAGCCAGCGTCGGGGGCTGGTGTCGCGGGCACGACCGCCTGGGGCTAGAGCTCGGGCTCGCTGCCCCCGGAGCAGATGCTGCCTAGGGATGGCCTCCGCCGCCTGCAGGAGAGAGGGAGAAAAATGGCTGGGAGTCTGGAGAAGAGAAGAGTGTGGGGAGAGAGATGCTGTGGTAAAATGTCTATGTCATTAACAAAAGGGTCCCACAAGTCATATGAAAGTAGGTGTTTCAAAGTTGGGGCTATTGCTGGAGTTGAGAGCAAAATCTGCGCCGTGACTATATCTCGCACTTGCGACGGTTTGCAAATCGTCGCGCAACGGGCGCGGCGGCCCGCGGGGGCCGCGTAGGCCGTGCGGGAGGCACGATGGTTTTGTTTTTCTTTCTTTTCCAGTTTTTTCTATTTGTTTTTTATTCTTTATTCTTTTTTATTTTCTTTTTCTTTTTTATTTCTTCTTTTCTTATTTATTTATTTATTTTTATTTTCTGTTTTCTGTTTTCTTTTTTTTCTATTTTCATCTTTTTTATTTTCTTTCCTTTCTTTTTATATTTATTTATTTCTTTTATTTCTATTTTCTATACATTTTTAATTTTTTTAGTTTATATTAATTATTTAATTTAGTTGTATTTGTTCTTTTTTTATATTTGTTCGTCGGTGTAAGTATATTTGTTTGTTCTTTTTTCCATTTTTGTTTTCTATGTTTTACTGTTTTTTATTTAGTTCGTACAATAATTTAGTTGTATTTGTCCTTTTTTGTATTTGTTCGTCGGTGTAAGTATATTTGTTTGTTCTTTTTTCCATTTTTGTTTTCTATGTTTTTCTGTTTTTTATTTAGTTCGTACAAACATATACGCTTGTTCTGATGAACAAGCTAACTTGTTCCTACAAATATATACGCTTCTTCTGTTGAACAAGCTAACTTGTTCCTACAAACATATACGCTTGTTCTGATGAACAAGCTAACTTGTTCCTATAAACAGACATGATTGTTCTGAGGAACAACTTGATTCCTTGACTTGTAGATGCTTGCTCTGACGAACAAATTAACTTGTTCGTACAAATATATATGCTTGTTCTATTGAACAACTCTACTTGTTCTTTGGTTTCACCATTTTGTTTTATGAAAATTCACTTTGTCTTAAACAATGTTAATCTTGTTCGTATAAACATATACGCTTGTTCTGATGAATAACCTAACTTGTTCCTACAAACACACATGATTGTTCGGAGGAACAACCTAATTAATTTTTAGTATTAAAAAATGTTTTTAAAATTTTCATCAAAACATAGTCAAGTGGGATCTTATTTTGAAGATCTCGACACAAGAAATCCATTTTTGAAATCGGAATTTAATTTAGACACACGGTTTATGAGTTATAATTTTTTTAATTTCTAAATTTGTGTGGGCCCCTCGTCTCCTGCTTCCCGCCCCTGCCTGCGCGCCTCGCTGCCGCGGCGCGATGGGTTCCAACCCATCGCACCTGTGACGCATAATCGCACCCCAAAATCTGTAACCCAAAAGAGTTGGGGGAGTCCCTACTCAGTAAAGTATGGGCTCCAAATAGAGGATCTCCAGAAAAGTTTATAAACCTACAGTAAAATCACTCTTTAATTTTGTAACTTTTCTCTGTATGTAATATAACTTTTCTCTGTATGTTATAAATATTTTCGATGACATGCTCAACAATTTGCAGAATATTATACTACCTCTATCCTCAACTATATAACGTTTAGGACAAAGAATGTAGTTGTCATTTAGGGCCTGTTCTTTTGGTCACAAATAAACAGTGAAAGTACTATTCATCTATCACATTCATCATATCTTCTCTCACAAGAAACATTATTCCAATACTATTCATTTGTAACTTTACTATTCTTTTTCACACAAAAGAACAGGCCCTTATTCGAGAACAGAGGAGGTATATCATACTAGCGGCATGAATACTAGCGGCATGAATACATTTGCATTGCAACGCAATCCTTAGGATACGTTACGACCGACCATTGACTCTGCGTTTGTGGCGTGACTGGTTGTTGTGGGCACCACGACACGAAAGTTCTAAGCTGGACAAAATGTCAAGACAAGACGGCAACAGCGGCCATATGTGCAGACGTTTTCTTTGCACGTGATTCAGTACTTCAAGTTTGAACTGATCAATGTACATCGTCACCTTGGACTGGATCAATCTTAAATGACATGACCAACAAGGCAACAACTACTTTGGGATATTATAAATAGCCTAAGAGCAAATCATTTTTATACCTCAGCTCGTGCAGTTACACACCACTACTAGCAACTGGGTTCATAGAAATTCAAACTTTGATGTGCCATGATTGCCGCTAGTTTTATCGCCCGGTTTCTGGTGATAGCGCTGTCCATTCTGCTTCTTGGGTCGTCGGCTCCACTCAGCGCCCTCGCCGCTGCTGATTCTTGTTTTGTGAGATGCAAGCAAGACATGGCGGTGACTGCCACGGAGAAGCGAGATGCCGTCCTCTCAATTCTAGATAGATCGAAAGGATATCGTCGATCTCTTTCTTACAACGAAGCTCCAAGTAAGTTGTAGCAGGCTCGAGGCTGATATTTGCATACAAATAAGATTTATGTCCAAAGGGAAATCTTTTTTTATATGGTGGTGTAGCATTCATCTGTGCTATTATGACTAGGGGCCTTATGACTATGTATTTTCTTCCAGACCCCGGGCGACACGATCCTCCGGTATCCGGCGTAAGGAACAACAAAAATTGATACCGATTGAGAAATCCCAACAGTTATTAGATGGTGGGTGCATAATGAAACGAAGACTGCAACGACGACGTAGGAGCTGTTTTTTTACTATAGAAAGAATTATATTAAATCAAAACTGAGTACATCATTGTATCACAGCACTTTCCAAGAAAATAAAATTATATTTAAGAATATTTAAGCACTGCTCTTGGTCTTTGTTGGACTCGCATCATGCAGCTCCAAATCTCAAACTTGTATAAAGATTCATATAAAATGTAACGCAAGCACAAGCTCAGCAAGCATACTGAAAACAAGCACTCAAACAATGACGATCAACATTCGTGTATGTTGGACTGAGCAAAATCTTCTTCTGCATTGTTCTTTTTCCTCTTTCTACCACCAATGAAGAACAGAGACCGATCCTAATCTACCAATTCCAAGACTGATCAACATCAGTTCTAGGCATTACTACAAATTAATACTCAATTTTTTGTGGCGGCATTACTACAGGAACAAATTTTTACAATGTCGCCCGCTCCTGATAACAGAGGGTGGGCACTGCAGCAAACGCCCTCCTCTGAAAATACACTCCCAGCAGGGACGCGTGGGTCTCTATCACCCGCCCTTGAAAATCACGTCCATTTCCTCGTGAGCTGCTCCTAGAAATAATCACTAGAAACAACACGCGGCCTTGCCGCGCTGCACCATCAGTGGACCTTTGTTTCGTTTTCATTCCAGGCTTGGACTTGGACCTTTGTTTTCGTTATTGTTGGTTGGCTCAATGTTAGTGAATATTGAAGATGGCTATATGTTTTAAGAAATAAAGTATGAGCAGGCGATTGTTGGTCTGGAAAACTTTGGAAAAAGGATCTTATATATACCATTTTTTAATTGGTGGATTTTCTTCTCCAATACTCCTCTGAAATCAGCACATGTTCTTCAGTCTCCGCAGTCTCAAACCTATCCATCAGATTATAATGTTGGCACCCTTCAGGGGCCAACAAGCAATGCGGAGGAGCTATTGCAGCGCCTCTGCGTGGACATCGGTCAGACCAGTGGGGTGGACCGGTCAGACCGGTTGCCGGTGATCCCGGCGGTAGACCTACGAATGTCGGCTCGGGAGGGACTCCGTCGGAGCTGGTGCACGTAGGGTTGCTCTAGGGTCGCTAAGGCAACCTAGAACACCTTTAGATGTCGCGGAAACGAAAGAAGAACAGCAGATGAGATTGAAAAAGTTTGAGGAAGAGATAAAAGTAAATACGAGACAATAAAAGATAAATGTTTTGATCGATTGTATGATGAACTCAATCGACTGCGATCCTTCATATTTATTAGGGTGGGAAGGACTTGTCCCGCAAAGAATTCCTTTTACAAGTCTAATCCTATCAGGACTTCTTGATTTAACTCAGACATGGGGTATCGGTCCGACCGGTCAAGCACACTGGTCTGACCGGTGTGGCGTGCCGGACCAGCTACAACAGCCAGGACCGGTCAGACCGACTACGAGCACCGGTCTGACGGGACTGTCCACCCTGATCGGTTACGTGCCAATTTTGAGTGTCAACATATGTCCCCTATTTTTGGCAAAGGGTACGTGCCAAAAAAATACTCTACTAAATTAAAATGACTTAGGACGGTGTTCAGCAAAACACCGACCGTAAACATATTTTGCTCAAGTCGAGGTTGACACCTGCTTCGGCCTCCACTCCTTTCGGGTCCGTGTTGACTTGGCTGGCTTCTCTTCAATTTGTTGCTCCACCGCTCCTCACTTGCGCAGTCTTTGCAATCTCCTGTTTTGAGTGTGAGAGAAGCCTAAGGGACACCACCTCGGCTGCATACCCTTAAAATTTTGCTTGTCGCTATTTTCACCTTGTTAATAGTAGTACGCACATTATTTTTGACCAGATTGCTATTGCAAACAACTGGCCTTTGTAATGTACCATAACTTGAGTATGTAATAGGATATTGAATCATACATGAGTTCATGTACATACTACTATAATTCACAGGTGAATAATAACAAAGATAATACCAAGAACATGGCATAACTAATCCAACAAAAGGATATGGTGCAGGTGCAAGATTACCTTGTTGGTGATGTATACCTTCATACCTTGGTGGTGCTTTCACGCCCTTTGCACCAGTCGACTGATTACTTTGATTCCTAGCAGCTCCTTTCCTCTTATATTTGCCCAAGAGTTTTTCAAAACTCAGTCTTGCTTTTATCTTGGGCTTGGAGCATCTCAAATCAATCTGGAGGCACCGGTCAGACCTGTCTGAGACACCGGTCAGACCGGTTCAGGCACCGGTCAGACCGACTTGGGCACCGGTCAGACTGGTCGACGCATTGCCAGTCTTCTCTGTCTTGTCTTGCCTCCCAAGCGTTGAAGTCTTCGCTGAAACCTTGGGGATCTCCTCTAGTGGCACCCTCTCGTCAAGCTTTTGCTCTCCAATAATCAGATTCTTTCCCTTAGCTTTTTCAGCTTGATCCGGTCGAATGAGCACCTTAGGATTTGACAACTCAAGAGTATTCAGAGAAGCATTAGTAGGGAAAGGATTTTCGTCGACTTGCATCTCATGGAATTTCAAACGACCTTCATTAATGGCCGATTGCCGACAAAAAGTATTGCAATCATTGGTAGCATGAGAAAAAGAATGATGAAATTTAGAATATGCACGTCTTTTTAATTGATCAAGAGGTGGTATAGTGTGAGTTATTTTAATTTTACCTAACTAAGTAATTCATCAAATATTTTATCACACTTAGCCACATCAAAAGTAAACTTCATCTCATCCTGAATCTTATGAGACGGCTTTAGAGAAGCACAAGTGTTTGCTTTGTCATTAGGTGACCATGTAAATTCAGCAACACAAACCTCTTTACTCTCATCGTCTGAGGACTCATAATCTAGCATATGCATATTAGGACGATCAGATTTGAGCCGAGTATCTTTGCTTCAGCTTTCTTGAGCTAAAGCTCTTGTTAAAACTTGGGCAACATTAGCAAACTCATGACCATATAATTTTTCTCTAATATGGGATTATAAACCATTAAAAGCTAATTCAGCAAGATCCCTCTCGGAGATAACAAGACTATAACAACAGTTTTTCATTTTCTAAACCTTCTAATATAGTTAGTAATAGGTCCATCATGCTTTTTCCTAACTAATGTTAAATGACTTAATCTCAACTCATTATCTCCACTAAAAAAATGATCATGAAATTTCTGCTCTAATTGTTCCTAAGTACGAATAGAGTTAACAGGTAATGAAGCAAACTATGAAAAAGCATTGCTAGTTAAAGATAAAGAAAATAAACGCACTTTTATTTCTTCTATGGCACTAGCTTCTCCTAATTGAGCAAGATATTGACTAACATGCTCCCAAATAGTTTTGCTATCATCCTCATTAAACTCCACAAATTCAGGACAATGCCAACCAACAGGATAGGGAACCGAATCAAAACTAGAAGGATACAACTTTTGATATGAAGAATTTTTATACTTTACTTCTATACCATAGTCATCTCTCATTTGTTTAGCAAGATTAGCATTAAACCTATCAATAACTCCTTGTATGGTGGTTGGCATTGGCGTAGTTGAAGCGTTTGATTGTAACGTATTAGGTTGTGTAGATGGGTTTGGGGGATTGTGTTGCAAACGACTATTAAATTGGGCATTAGGTGCATAACCATATCCAGCGCCCCTCCCAAAAGGAATCATAAATGGAATACCTTGAGCTACGGCCAGAAGCAGCCTGAACAGGAGGAATAGTAAATATAGGTTCTAGAGATGAGGGATACATCACCATAGTGCTAGAACCGGTTTGTTCTGACCAGACGACGATGGTGGTGTTTGTCCCGCGAAATAATTTAACGGCATGGGATACTGAGGGTTAACCATGTGTGTAGCCGATGCATTAGTAGATGGGATCTGAGGTGACACAATTTTAGGGATAGATGCATCATCGCTACCCTCCTCTACACGTTTACCAAGACTCTTATCTACCATGTTTTGCATGTTTTCAATCATTGCTAAACGAAAATTATCCATCACGGTAGTAAGATCATTAATAGTAACAAAAGAGGATGGAGATGATGACGCGCTCACATTGGTTGGTACCTCAGATGGTGGAGCGTCGGTGATCTCCTAGATCTTATTGACCTTGCCTTCACGATTCTTTTTGAAGTGTGACAAGTAGTGAAGTCGATCTCTTTCAGCCATGTCCTTCATGATGTCTTCTACAACTCGACAACGTTGTTCAACTTGTTTCTTCATGAAGTCCTCCATGGCTTGGCGATTTTCAGGCGAGAGCTCTGCATCATCGACGCCGATGATGTTATTATTATCAAGATTAGTTCTTGAGCCCATTGTGCTGGAGCTTGATAGATCGGTTATGACAGCCAGATCTTCTTCCCCAGCGGAGTCGCTAATTTTTTACACCCTCCAGGGGCCAACAAGCAACGCAGAGGACCTGTCACAGTGCCTCTGCATGGACACCGGTCAGACCGATGGGGTGGACCGGTCAAACCGGTGGTCGGTGATCCAGGTGGTAGACCTCCGAACGTCGGCACAGGAGAGACCTCGTCGGAGCTGGTGCACGTAGGGTTGCTCTACGGTCGGCAAGGTCACCTAGAACGTCTTCAGACATCGCGGAGATAAAGGAAGAACAACAGATGAGATTAGAAAAAGTTTGAGGAAGAGATAAAAGTAAATACGAGACAATAAAAGATAAATATTTTGATCGATTGGATGATGAACTCAATCGGCCGTGACTCTTCATATTTATTAGGCTTTCCCCGCAAGAAATTCCTTTCACAAGTCTAATCCTATCAGGACACCTTGGTTCAACTCGGACATGGAGGCATCGGTCCGACCGGTCAAGCACACTGGTCTGACCGCTGTGGCGTGCCGGATCAGCTACAACGATCAAGACTGGTCAGACCGACTACGAGCACCAGTCTGTCCGCCCTGGTCGGCTACGTGCCAATTTTGAGTGTCAACATATAATATGTCAGACATATAAGGTTAGCTTAATCGCATAGCATAATAAATTCAGTGTCCTTTATTTACCCCGTTTGTGGTTTGCTCTGAACTTTTGAACGGGTGACTACATAAGTACCATCTGTGTCTGAAATTAAATTCATGGCTGGGATTTGTTATCTTAGATAAGGATAAGAGCTTTTTAACTGTGCTTATGAAGTATTATGAAGTACTAGGAAGTACCAAGTGTTTAAATTTTTCTACCACTTAATTAATTAGAAAATTAATCTAATTTAGAAAAAAGCATAATGGTAATCTTCTTATCCTCTCTTCTCCGTCAAGCTGCCCTCTCTCTCCCCTAGCGTTTTTTCATGCTCGCACGCACGCCGCCAACCCCGTCGCCTCCCTGGCGCCGCGGCGCGTCGTGTTCGTCTGGCTGACGACTAGTGTCTGGTGCTGATTTGTTCTGAGAGAAAAGTACCGCTGGCTGGTAGTTGGTGGCTGATTTGTTCTGAGAGAAAAGTACTGCTGATTGGTGGCTGATAAGGCAAACGAAGGTGCTCTTCTCCATGATTCCTCGTCAAGCTCCAGGTCGCTGCCGGCCTCCTCGTTGTCCGACAACTACTCAGCATCTGAAATTTTTCTGAAGTCTGAGAACAGTGGCCAGTGCCCTACTTTGTGTTAAGATTTTGAGAAAACTTTGTATTAAGACTTTGGACTGCATCATGCAATATGGGTTGTATGAATTATGGTAAACAAGTTTCAGTAGTGGTTGGACAAGAAAATGTTGATTGTGATATTTAAAATGGATCTCAAAGTTTGAACTTGACACTGTTTTGGGTTGGGATTAACTGACGATACTGAAGGGAGTCCATTCAGTTCGTGTGTCCAGAAGATGGTCAAAGTTGAGAGACTTGTACCTCGCGGTTGGTTGATCTTTACAACAAAAGTCCTATATACGGTTTGGAGCTGGTTGTATTAGCTACAACTTTGGTTAAAGGTTCCTGAGGAGTTTGTGTACAATTTTGAACCAGAATCACCAGGGAAAGGGATGAATTTTTGTGCACTTTGGAGCAGCAACCGGCAACAGCAGCAGGCCAACGTCACAGCATCGTCGTGCACCTGCTTGGCGGCTTGCTTCACCATCGCCGACGAGCTAAATTTTCAAGTGCCACGCGCCTGCACGTGAGGATGCCAGCAGCAGGCAAGCAGGGAGGAGCTGGCCGAGAGGATCACCATGAAGTTTTGGAGGGTTACAGAGCTGGCCGTCGCATCTCTTTTCCTCCTCTGCGTCCCACCCGTGCGGCCGGTGGAACTCGCCGTCACTTCCGCCGCCGTCCGGTCGTTTATTCCCGTTTCCAGCGTTGTGACAACCTCAGGAGCAACCCCGACAGCTTCCCGCCCGACGAGATCAACCACAACGCCGCCGCCGACCGCCCCCCTTGCCGCCGCTCCGATCCTTTGCTCCGACGCTGGATTTAAGCCGACGAATGTCTTGGAGCCGGTCTCATTGAGCATGCGAAATTACTTCAACACCTTTTCTCAATTAAAAAAATATTAGTTAAAATTTGTTGTGGGTCCCACCAATTTGATCCTTCCTAATACTTCTTTATAAAAACTTCCTAATACTTCCTGATACTTTCACCGTTAGATTTCGTCGGATGGACGGCTCATAAAAAAAATAAGTACTATAAAATTTCTCTAAGGATAATAGGCTGAATTTCCCTGATTCGTATTTGCTTATTTCATCAGGTAGACACTACAGCATTTGCAACTTGTGGCTACTGGTTTTATGCAGGTAGCCGATGGTGACTCATATCCAATATTATTCTGGGCTATTGGGCTATTGGCCAATGTAATTAGCACAAACATGAGATTTCGCCGAGAGTATACTGAAATCGATGTCCAACAATTGCCTACCAGGAAAATACGACGTGGTGAGGTGATAGCTACGGAATAAAATAACATGGTCTCCATCAGACACTTGATCAACTCTCGACAAAAGATGCATTTCTGTCGAAAGATCATATTAACTACATACATGGCCCCTGGGAAAAATTATTGGGTGAAGTTTGGGCCAGAAAATACATCCATTAAGTATATTGCACTTATTTGTATTAAGGGAAAATAATGCTAAGATATAAAGGAGCTATAAGTTCTCTCACTTGCTCTTGCCCACAACGTTGAATTAAATATTCAAAAGGTTGGAATAAAAATCAGCATAAATAAAAGGGTGAATAAATTGAGAGAATGCTCACTAAATACCATAGTGATAGGAGAAATACTCCAAAATTACCAATTATCTCAAATAAGTTAGTGTGGCATTTATTCATTATTTTTGGTCATCGCTGATTAATAAGTACATGTTCACAAGGTTATTGTTGTTCCAGTTCATTTCTAGCCATCGCTGTTCTGAACTTGTTCAACGAGGCCTGGGATTTTTGAAGTATGGTTTATATTCATCATTCTGGCCATCCCTGATTGTGAATATTTAACCATAACTTTATTACTCTAGTTCATTCTCTGGTCATCGCTGTGGTGGGCTAGATTAGTAAAGGAAGTTCATCAGTGGTATTTAAGAAAGACAAATGTAACGTTTTGCTAAAGTTTAAGAAATTAGAAGAGCTACTATTTGTGGATACCCCAATAAGTTTAGGAGGATACCACATCTACTGTTCTAAATTGTTTCACTAAGAGTATTGAGACAAATTAGTTGTGTTCTATAAAAATGTAAAGATCAGTGGGAGCTCACAAAGGAGGAAAGGAAATTTTCAGGAGATGCGGATTTAGTTTTCTGCATCAGTGAATTAAGAGAAAAATTCTCATAAAATTTTAATTCGTGCTATAAGTGAGTTTACCTCCATTGCAAACTACTATATTTAGTGAGGATTCTCATTAGTTGATTAACCACACTAGAAAATGTAGTATACAATAATTAGGCACAAAAGGAAAGAGCCTACAAGCTTAAATCTATAAGTTTGGATATTAGCAGAAATTTCTGATGAAATCAAAACAGTAGACTATAATAGGTCTACAATTTAATAGTGATTTCAAAGGAAAATTAAGATATTAAGTTTGTTACTCACCATGTTTTAGAGTCTCATGGTCAATTAAGTTATCCTAAAATTAAAGTGGAAAAAAATTATTATCCTAATACTCTAAGTGAATGTTACTCTTAAGTAGTGATAAGTGTAGCTACAAAAGAGATATCATTCAATTATATATAAAGATGTTTTTGGTGTAAGCCTTTTATGTTTTGGGCACTAAGTTTTACACTAAAATTGGACCAAAGGGGGTGTTAGGATTTTCGTCGCTAAAGCATAAGTTGATATAATTGCTTAAGTAATGTGATACTTATGAATATAGAGCCATGCTTGTTTTATTTTGCATTATGTAGCAAAATTTGGTTTATTCCAAATACTCTAAGATTAAATTTAAGATAAAATAAAGGATGTTCCTTATGCTTCAACATTGAAAGTTGTATGTTAAAAGTCTATAAGTATTTGACTTAGCCAGGATGCTTGGCAAAATATTAGTTTAATCCAGATAAGGTCCACTGAAATGGTGCAAAGAGAATTTAAGGCACCAAATACATGCTTATTTATTATGAAATAATTAGATTAGATTTTGTAAAAGTGTATGGATATAAAACTGCACAATTAGATTATATCCTTCACTCTTGCATAAAGAGCGATTTTTGAAAAGCTCAAAACAAAATTAGCATGATGAAAAGCTAAGTTTGCATATGGCATGTTTTAACAAAGCAGGCTTAAGAATTATATTCTGGTATTAAGAAACAATATACAACAATAATAAGTTGATATCAGTAGTGTTGTATTACTTCGATTAGCAACATATTCATAAATGGTGTCGAGTCCATTCATGATTATATATTGTGTTGTGAAAGATATATTTGATGATCGATTTGTTAGGAAATAAATATTAAGTGCTAGCAAATCTTTCTACTAAAGGCTTACTATTTATCCCAATATTCGTGAAATTAGTTTGGGATTTATAGTTAGACTTTATCACATAAGATTCTGGGAATAGGTCGAATAAGTAACTCCCAATTAAGTTAATAAACATTCTAAGGTATTGTAGTGAACTATGGGTAATGGGGTCCCAGTAGCGAATTAAATGCTATTGACGATGCATTGGTCTAGTATTACTGTTGTACTGAGTGTGAACATAAGATTAAAGTGAACATTAGTTGTTGCCGTTCGATCAAGTGGGAGAATGTTAGATACTGTGATCTCAGTGTAACAACTAAGAGAACAACTACACGTATAAGGACTACACCTCCTTATGTGATGAGGACTCTAGTACTGTGATTGGTAGGTACACCTAAGTTGTATTCAACTAGGACTCGACCCTGACCCTACAGCACTACTACATATATGAGTTGGAGAGGTGCCTCATTGTATGCCAATCCTCTAATCTCGAAATTAGCCAAAACACCAATTAATTAGAGTGCTGAAGGTGTTGGAAGATCGAGATCCTGACTTCACTTATCAAGAACCTCTGTTCTTGAGAGGTGAACTGCATCTACATCAAGTTCAACAAGAGGTGATGCCTGCAAGGCTGCTGTTCGTCATCGACTAAGATGTTCATCAACTAGAAGCAACAAGTTTCTAATCTGGTGAAGATTAAGATCTACTTGATCTACTTCTTCTTCACGACTTCAGATGGCATCTACGAGCTCTGCTGGTTAGTCTAATCTAAGTTTCCGCATTAAGTTTAATTAGTGATCATGATTAGACTAAACTAAGATCCTGTTTAAGTTAATGGCTAGGTTAAGTTATTTCTAACAAATATCACCGTTATCAGGTCTCGAAAAAAATCACGTATTGCTCAAATTTTTTAGCTGAATTTGGACTCTCCGCCCGAATCGCGCGCCAAGAGGTCCAAGACGCCTGTTCGCACCATCCGGCCAAAAATATACCCCCACGACAGCCCCCGGAAACCCTAAATCCACTCATCCCAAAAAATTGACCACCGTCCAAAATGATGGCCATTCTGTTATTGCTTCTGCAGAAATATGAACATGATTATTTGTTAGTAATTGGAACACCTACAGAGACAAATCATCAAACATATGGAGTGCATGAGCATAACTCAACGTGTTTGTGTCTCGAAATGCTGCACCAGCGCAAGAGCTCGGTGAGCACCTCTAGGTTGGCTCCTCCACCACAGCTTGCACGATGCGGTTCATCATCTCCGCCTTGAATTACTCACCGACAGGGCACGACAATAGGGATAGCACCGCGTCGAGCAGGAGCTGGAAGGGCAGCTCTCGCTATCGGGGTCGCGGTCGAGGAGAAGACGACGGTTTGGCATCGTCCTTGAGCTGTGCATCGCGGACTGACCGACGAGGTGGCAGTTAGCAGACCAAATCGAGGGATTCCCTTGTTCATTGGTTGAGCATAGCGCGAGCGTTGTTGTTGTGGAGATGGTGATGGCCCATGAACTGAGGAAGGGGGAACCAACTTGGCCATCTAGGCGTGTGTTCATGGCGGTCTCCGGCCTCTCAATCGAGGTGAAGCCTCTCCTCTTCGCAGGGCCGCCTAGAACTCGTCATTAGGAGGGCGAGCATGAGGCGTGTGGTGAGGGGGCGGCGGTAGCAGCAAAGTTGATGAAGATGCCTAGGACAAGGAAAATTCGGGAACTTCCCGATGGGAAGGGAGGTCTGTCAGGTGGGTGACAAGGTGGAGGTCACAGCACGTCAGGCGCCGGCCAGGCAACGAGCAGCATGGCGAGCGGACTGTAAAGAATGGTGTAAGGCGTTGCCCTTCTAGGGTCGCCGCTGCATGTTAATATAGGGTTGGAAACATCCTCCACGGTGGATTACAATCACATCTCAACAACCTAGGTTGTTGACTATGCACTAGGCAAGAAAAGATTTACGCTGACATATGACAATTAGCGTGCTGGCGGGCACAATTGGCACCCGCCAGCACAGTGGTGCGTGGGGGCGCCAGGTCTGTGACTGCCAGGGGTAAGGACACAGTGTTGGCGGTCGACATAAGTCAGCTGCCAGCACAGATCGATCATCAGTGCTGGCGGTTTGCTTATGCCGCCCGTCAGCGGTAATTTCATAGTGCTGGCGGGCGACGGAAGCTAGCCACCAGCACAGATCGAAGCACCAGTGCTGGCGGTTGTCTAATGTCGCCCGCCAGCACTGTGCACAGCATAACTGTTCCGACACCTTCTTCTTCCCAGCCAACCTTCCATTGGAGCTTTGCCTGAGAGGAGCTCGGGAAAAGCTCCAAAAACACCAAATCAAGGGGGGAAGGTTTTGCTCTTGTTTTCTTTAGAGGAGGTGGCTATATAAGGTGAGTTTTTGCTATTCCAACCTTCTTTTTCACCTTTAATCCATCATTTCTAGCTTATCTCTAGAGATCTAGATCTAGACCTAGGGTTAGCAAGGAGAGAGAGGAGTGAAGAGAGAGAAAACGAATTAATGATTTATTTTTAAGAAGAATTATATGTGCCTAATATAATCATTGTAGTGATATGTTTGTCATTTATCATTAGTTTTCATTATTAAATAAAAATCTAGAATTGAGTTTTCTTTTATTTATTAGAATTCAAGAATTTAAGTTAGTTTATGTACTTGAGTTTAATTGAGGTTTTAATTGTTGTGACTCATATATTTACATGTATATCATTAAATTAGTTTCTAAAATGTAGATTTATTTTCTAAGTTCTTTAAGATGGATATGTTTGACATTTTTTATCAGTTTCATAAATTAAAATTATAGAATTTAATATTGTTTAATTTTTTACATATTAATTAGTTTCTAAGATGTAGAATTATTTTATAGGTAGTTCAAAATGGAGAATAGAGGATGGATGTATGGCACACGAAGACATTCGTCTACATTCTTGTTCGAGTTATCAAAGTTTCTTGAGGTTGCGAAGAAGCATGCCCAAATTTGCAAGACAAAGCAAATACGTTGTCCGTGTTCTGACTGTTGCAACAAACTAGTTTGGGAAGATATTAATGTCGTGAAGATGCATTTGGTAAAGCGAGGTTTTTTGAAAGGATACACAACTTGGTCCCACCATGGTGAAGCAGTAACTACTGTCAACAATGCAGGCACCGACACTAGGTATGATGAAGTGGGTGGCGAAGATGAAGATGAAAATGATCATGTCATGATGGATGATGCTTTTGACTGTGGAGATCGAAATGGCAATCAAACAGATGCACCACAGGTGGATGAGGAATGTGATGTTGATATGGAAGAAATGTTGCGCCACATTAAACCGAAGGTGTTGCTAGGGAGTGCTAAAGGGTTAGAAAATTTTGAGACACTTAAGAAGGCAGCAAAGGATCGTATGTATGAGGGTTGTGGGAAGGAGTGGACAGTGTTGCGTTTCATCCTCCATCTTCTAATTGTGAAAGCTAAATTTGGATGGTCGGGCAAAGTTTTAACGAACTCCTTACTTTGTTAGCCAAGCTGCTCTCGAAGCCAAATTTAGTGCCAAACAACACATATGAAGCAAAGAAGATTATCAACCCATTGAAGATGTGAGTGCAAAGAATACACGCGTGCAGGAACCATTGCATATTGTACCACGGTGACTATGCAAACATGCAGAAGTGTCCAAATTACGATGCTAGCCGATACAAAAGCAACGCAGATTTCGATGCGGTACGTGTCGCTACCTCGAAAGGCACGAAGAGGAAGATGGGTGGAAAGAAAAGTGCAGGTGCTCAAGTGGAGGATGAGTCTAGTATTGGTACTAACACAGGTGGTCAACGTAAAGTCCCTACTTTGGTGATGTGGTACTTGCCGGTGGAGGACTGTCTGAAGCGATTGTTCTCGAACCCAAAGATCGCTAAACTAATGACTTGGCACACCGATCGCCTAGAGAAAAACGATGGGAAGCTTCGACATCCTTCGGATGCTCGGTAGTGGAAGACCTTTGATTCCAAGTATGAAAAGTTTAGCGGTGAAAAAAGAAATATACGGTTCGCGTTAAGCACAGACGGCATGAATCCATTTGGTGAAAGAAGCAGCACACACAGCACATGGCCAGTGTTGATGAGCATATACAACCTTCCCCCCTAGCTATGTCACAAGAGAAAGTTCCTTTTGCTAACCATTCTAATCCAAGGACCGAAGCAACCTGGTATCGACATAGATGTTTTCCTGAAGCCATTGATGGAAGAAATGGAGAAGTTTTGGATACATGGGATTAAGATGTGGGATGAGTACAGACAGGAGCAATTCACACTTAAGGCCATTATCTTTATTACCATTAATGATTACCCTGCCCTATTTTCTGTGTCAAGTCAGGTAAAAGGAAAGACAGGTTGTGTAGTATGCTTGAATGATACAATATCTTTGTACCTTAAAGGATCTACGAAGACTGTGTATGGGCAACAGACGTTGGCTATTAAAGACTCACAAGTACCGCAAGATGCCGAGCTATTTTGATGGAAAGATTGAGAATGGTTCTGCTCCACAACCGGCCATGGGCAGAATCGTATTTGAAATGTGTCAGAAGGTCAAGTTCAAACTTGGTAAGAAGTCAAAAGTTGGTGTTGATGAACCTATGAAAAAGGGAAGGAAGGAGGCTGAAACTACAGTAACACCCTGGGTTTTCAAAAATGGAAAACCCAGCCTTCTGTCTCGTGATAGTCCCTGGATCAGACGCTATCACGCACAGGCATTCATCACAGATAATATCACAGTCATACAACGAAATCAGAGTACAAAACAGAGTATTTACATCCGAATACAGCTCGGTATACGATTTAAGTACAAGCCCCTAGGGCTAAACGACAAGTAGAAACTCTACGCAGCGGTAGCTAAGGCTTCAAGTCATCATCTTCGATCTTCACCACAGGCATCCTTGAGCGAAACAACGCAACCCTTCCTCCATGGATTCTTCATAAACGGACTTTCGCTCCAAGTCCAATCCTGCACACTCACAAACTATCCCCAAGGATCGGGATAGGTTCACGTCACCAACCGTATGCAAGCTTTAAGTGGCCTAAAGCTAAAGGTATAAAAAGTAGTCAAGGAGTAGGCTCAGGTTTTCCTATGCAGCAGCAGTGTCATATAAAGAGTAGTATCTCCATATCCCACCAAATCCCAAGTCTCTCATCCACAAACGGTTACACCTGGACACCCAGATCACCGTCACCAAGACCTATCTCCATCTAGGGTCGGTGCGAGAACTCCCACTCCTCGCACCTCAATGATTGCACCTGGATCCACGAGGTAGAGGGAGCAACTCTCCTCTCCCCGAGTACAACCACGGCTCACCATACACACTCTCATCCTATAAAGGGGGAGGTAGAAATCCCAAAACGTATGAGTCGGAGAAACAACGGGCATGTCCATAACCGAGGACGCGGCTATACGTATAGATCTAAACTCTACAGAGCGTGTACACCTGTACCCAACTCGGAATGGAGCTCAGCCGGTAGCGATCCGACTAAACCCACCCTACCGGTCGAACACCTAGGAGTTACGATTCCATCCTGCATCCGGGTCTCGATGCGGTCCTTCGCAAAGGACCACCCCAGAACTGTGAAAATGCCCCCGTGTGGCCACACGGGGAATGCCCAAAGGGAAGGGACTTCACCCTACACCCTCTCACTAATACCCTCTATCCTACTGGCAGGTATGGTATCGCACTTGCTAGGGTCGAACGGCCCTATCCCCACTCTCGGCGAGGTGGTGTGTACGAAAGTCTCGTGTAATAGGTGACCCACTCGGTTTCAGACCGGGGCGAGCTCCTATCCTCCAAGTCATCACAAAAACCCCAACACCTGTGCTCCTAAAATAGTGTACCCGCCATAGGCACCAAACTGGGCGACGTCCGAGAAGACGATCCCTGGCCCCCGATCCCAGATCGGGTTGTCTTGAGCTCACCCCCGCCAAGATATCCCAAAACACCTTCTCCTGCCGGTTTTTCCCCACACACGCCAAGAAACTACCACAATATCCCAACACATGCATAGCAAGCTCAGCGTATCATCACGCATAAGTAAAATAGTAGTAGTAGGTCAATCAAGGACAAGTATGTAAAAGAGGCTATGCACGGGTTCATCATATCCATCACTATGCAGTAAATAAAGCACTAGCAGTTCTAATAGCCATGCCTAAAGGGCATTCAAAGAAGGTCGGGCGTGAACACCTGTGAGCAAGGAGTCGTTATAGTTTCCGTAGTTGTACTTGATCTTCTGGTTCGTCTCCTCAGCTCCGGGAAATCCTAGATTCACAAATATAAATAAATACCGGAGCTAAATGCAAATAAACTTCAAAGAGAAGCAATACAGAACCAAATAACTCCAAAAGCTAGTCTAACAGGTGCTTCAACATTTTAGAAGAATAAAGAAACTGATTTCATATTTTTCTAAGCTAGAATCAATTTATTATAGATTTTCAAATAAAGAAATATTTTATGAATTTAATTAATTGCGATAAAGCACATAAAACATAAGTTAGCAAGTTAGAGAACTAAAGGCTAGGTTTTGGGTTGGTCTGCAAGCTCAGTTGACTAGTCAACGATCATTTTTGACCAAGTCAAAGGGAAAGGTCAACCGGAACCCGCAAGTGACCCTGTGGGTCCCGTATGTCAGATGGGAACAAGATAGGCAGATCACGACCTCACAAGTTAGTGGGACCCAACGGTAAGTTCGTGGGACCCCCTTTGGTCAGATTAGTGAGATTGTGCAGAAAGGATCAGCTAGAAGCGATGTGGTGATTAAGGAACTTGGCTCAAGCTGAAACATGGCAGAAGTGTGGCAATGTCGATGGTTTGGTTAGCACACTCGTTGTCCACGACGAAAGCGTGGCACGACCGCGGCAAGAGGTAAGGCAAGGACTTGAAAGATCGGATCCATGCATGCCTCGATGTTCAAGGTTTAAGGACCAAGGTTGATTTAGCACATTCATGACTTTAGGCAAGCTCATGCAGCAACTAAACTAAGGATGTGTGCGTGGCTGGAGACACATGCTAGAACTAAGCTTGTGCCGGATCAGCTATAGGCAGAAAGGAAGAACAAACAGTAGTTGCTGCTTGTATGGTTTGAGGTTCGAAACAGAAGTAGCATAACAGGTTTGCTTGCAGAGGAAGGTTGGAAGCTTTAGGTGGTTTGGTCTTTGGAAAACACAGGTTCTTGGGAACACCGCGCGGCAAGGCTTTGCTCTTGTATAAGTTGCAAATGCAAATTATGCACAGAATGTGGATCAAAAGGGTCGGTCTTGCATAGGGCCTGGGATTGAAGAACAAGATGGTCTCCTGATTGTACAAAACTATGGCACAAAGAATTATTTCAGCATAGTTCTTCTCAGCTAGCACGCCCTTGAGCTAAGGTGCAACAGAACAATAAGACCACATAATTTGGCCTCACGTTTGCTAGCTTCAGTGAGAGAGGGAGCACCGGTGGTAGTGACTGTCGATCGAAGAGAAAGGAGAAAGATTTGGCTGCAGATAGCTGTTGCTTGTTCGGTGCAAGAAAACATAGGGGTGCTGGCTGATTCTCCAGATTGGGAAAAAGAAAAAGATCGTTGCAGCTTGCTTGATTAAGGACTGCACACAGCTAGTAGATTAGAGTCTTTCACACAGCTTAGCAGCGAGAAATGCACAAGCATGAAAGAAGGGCCACAATTTGCAAGGCTCTGGTGAACACTAAGGAGTTCTACAGGTCTACAGGTTAGGGATAAAAGAGGAAAGCTTGCAGCGGCTTGGTCCCAAGCGAAGCACAGAAACCATAAGCTTCGTGTCACTAAGTGAATTGCTGTCACTTGTGGCTGGCAGCAGCAAGGCATGGCCGTTCAACGAGCAACAGGACTTATAAGGCCAAAATAAATTGGTCTCACGTTTGCTAGTTTTCTAGCAAGGGGCTGCAGTGCCATGGACGGTTTTGGAACACAGCACAAGGCGAGCATAAGGCAGCAGCATGAGGGAAATCTCTCCGTGGCCGCAGCATATGCCTGTGCGGCTCCTGCTTGCTGATCGGCCGGCACGACAGTCTGCTCATCCCGGCAGGTTTCTATATCAGGAGTTTTGTTGGACACCAGCATGGCCTTGGTCCGAACGTGCAACAGCTAGGCGTGCATGACTGAGGCCTGAGCTCAAGCTAGGAAACACCATAACTTTAAAAGATTAGAGCCCTGGGCACACTACTCGACAGCGAGCAGTGCACACGAAAGAAAGACAAAGGCTCATGTTTAGATGTAAACGGCTTGGAAAAGGAAGAGATCATGGCCAGCTTGTTAGCTTTTGCACTGGCCGCAGCTTGTTGCTATCTAGATGCTAACAGACTTGTGGTTGAAGGCGGAAGAGGTGGTACGGCTGGCTTCGGTGTCTAGGAAAAGACCTGCAGGGTCTTAGTTACTAGATGGTCTTCTCATGGAAACAAGATGTGCAAAAGGTGGGCTGGTTCTAAACAAGTTTAGCTGGTGTTTTACTAGATCAGGCAAGCCTTCAGGTTGGTTAAGTGAACAGGCTTAAGTCTAGCTGAAGGTTAAGGAACAAGATGGACGGATAGCTTGGTCGCGGCTGGCGTGTTGCCCGCCGGCCGCAACCGCGTGCGTGAGCAAGGCAGAACAGAGCTACAAGCGGCACGGTGGCCAGATCATTTCTTTGTGAGGCAAACACACAGATGGTTTAGCCATAAACTCGAACATGTGGTGGGCTCGAGTTAGGATCAGGGGCTTTTAGGCAGCAGAGCTAGGGCAGCAGCACAGCACTCTCATGGGCGTGCTGGCAACAGCCGTGGGGGGCTGGTTGGCCGCGCATGGCTGCAGAACAGCGGCGGCTCGCTGCAGGACAGCATGCAGCGTGATCGTAATATGGACGAAGGCAGCACGCCACACACAGGAAAGCATGGCTAAGGGTCATGGTAAACTTTTGTACACACATGGCCTTCATGAGCACCAGCCGCTCTAGTGGACTCCTCGCTCGTGGAGAGAAAAAGGGAAAACTGGGCTGCTACAGACTGTTTCAAGACAGTCTAGCACTTGATCACAGATTTCACAGCCTGGATCGGAAAGCCACAAAAGCAGTTTGACAGGGGCAAAAGGACCATGGTGTTGCTTGGTTTAAGCACATGGCTCGGAACAAAACCGGAGCTGACACGATGGACAGTTTCGTATACAGATTGTAGCTCCTGGGTTTGGTCAAGAAATGTCACAAACCAACATGTCACTGGTAGAGTAAGAACACATGGTCTATTAGAGCTCCATCAAGCCAAAACATGGCCAACGGTTGGCTCATGATGGTGCTGGTTTGGGCAACAGGAACGCTGCTGTAGCTTGATGGCCAAACAAACAAACTGCCAGGGTGCAGGCCAGATGCGCATGTGGCGGCGCACAAGACGGTGGAAGGGTCAGGGACAAAGGTCAAGCGGGGCGCGTGCGCAGACGACGGCAGCGGCACCTGCAGGCGTAAGGCTCGACTCGAAGGTCGGCACACAAGCGACGGCGTTTGCGCGGCGGCGCGGAGCAGTGCAGCCAGAGGTAAAGGGCGGGCAAAGCCACGGCTTGTTCACAGAGCAAACAAATGACCCGATGGCCAGCACAGGGACAACAAGTTGGGAACCAGGCATCACATGAGGGCTTGCTGTCGTGGTTCAACCGTTTCGTCGAATGCATCGGGGGCGACGTGGACAGCAGCCAAGTTCAGCAGGGGCATCTTGGCGCTGACTTTAGCCTGGTGTAGAGGCTTGCGGTTCTGCTATACTCGGCACTCGGTACGTCGACATCGTCGTTCGTGGTTGCCGTTGCACGCGGTGACGAGGCGCTGGGGAAGGGGATGCAGTGCAGGACGGGGAGCTCAGGGCGCAGGGCAGCGACTTCCCGAGCTCGCGGTCCACGGCATGGCGGCTCCTCGGCTTGAGGCGTCCCCCGGCGTCTCCCTCACGGCCTCGGCTCGGAGCAGAAGGTACAGGGCGCGGTGGACAGCAGCTCCTCGGCGGTGCACCGGCTGCTCGACGTCGAGGGTCCCCGACGGTGGCGGCGGGCACCACCTCCTCGGCTCCTTCTCCAGGCCTCCTCCCCTTCTCCCCTTCTCGTCATCCCACACCAGCAGCGGCGGTCACGGGGAAATCCAAGGGCGGCAGCGGAACAGGGAGTTGGTGCGGCTGGGATAGGATTTAAAGGGCGGCTGGCTAGGGTTTGAGGCGCAGGCGGACGTCGGCGATCTCCGACATCCGTGCCCAGGGGCACGCGCCGCGCATCCGGGTGGTGCCAGTGCGGAGGGAGTGGTGCGGCGCTCTGCTGCCCCACGGCGTCGTCACGGGAGAGATGCAGAGAGAAAGGGAAACAGGAGAGGGATAGGTGGCTGACACGCGGGGCCCACTTGCCGGTGTCACAAGGAGCAAGTTGGTTTTTAAACAGGCCGGCTGTTAGGCGGGCCGAAAGGCCAAGTGGGCCGCGCTGGTGAGCGAACCAGAGGGGAAAACTTGGGGTGCTCCAGAGAACTTTGCGAACTGTGTTAAGGCCCAAACTGCTAAGGGGTTGTTTTCCTATTTCCTATAAACCAACACATATACTTTCAAATACAAATCAAATTTGAATTTGAATTCAGATTTGAATTCCACTCAAATAAAATCCAAATAAAATTCAATAACCTCCAAAATTAATCACACTAACATTTATAATTCCTAAAATTATATTCTTGCTCAAAGTAATACTAAGAATTAGAGGAGGATCAAAGAAGACATCCTTATAAATTACTCAAGCACACATATTCAAACAATTTTTTTTTGAAATCCACATTTTGCAATCATAAACATTCCGGAAAAATCCAGGATGTTACAACTACGGAGAATGTCGACGTGCCTTTTAAGAAGATGTCTATCTTCTTTAAGTATTTGCCATACTGGAAAGATTTGGCGGTGCGCCATGCCATTAATGGGATGCATCTTAAGAAGAATGTGTTTGAAAGCATCTTGGGTTTCTTAGGTTTATCGGGCAAGGTAAAGGACGGACTAAAGTCACGCAAGGATCTTGTTGACCTAAAAATCAGGCCAGAGCTACACCTGCAAGAACGTCCTAATGGTAAACAATACCTTCCCCCGACCAGTTACAACTTGACACAAGATGAGAGGTTGGCTATTTGCAAGTGCTTGCGCGGTCTGAAAGTGCCTACCGGATTCTCATCCAACATCAGATCACTTGTCTCGTTGAAAGACATGATGCTTACTGGTTGTAACTCTCATGATTGCCATGTGATGATCACTGTTTTTCTCCCAATTGTGATCCGAGCTGTTAAACCAGTATTCCTTAAGATGGTTGTCACAAGGATGTGCTACTTTTTCAATGTGATTTCGCAGATAGTGGTCGATTGTATAGAGTTGGCAAGACTGCAGCTTTTTATGGTTGAAACGCAGGCCCAACTCGAGATGTGCTTCCCTCCATCCTTTTTTGAAATCATGAAACATCTGATGCTCCACATGGTCGAGCAAATTACATAACTAGGACCTATGTACTTCCATCAGATGTGGACGTACGAACGGTTCATGTCGATTCTGAATGGATACATGAGAAACTAGGCATTTCTAGAGGGCAGCATGATCGAGAGCTACCATACAGAAGAGAGTGTTGATTGTTGCATAGATTACATAAAAGATACGAAAGCGATCGGTTTACTGGAATCTCGACATGAGGGCAGATTGTCTTGGACAGGTACCATTGGAAAGAAAAGATTCATTGATGAGGACAACCAACAACTAGAGAAAGCACATTCAAGTGCTCTACAACAACTTGCAATTACAGAACTAGTCATCGTGGAACACATGAAACAGATTAGTGAAGAAAATGATGGTCGGTCCGATGATTGGGTCCTCGATGAGCAAAAGTGTCGTTTTCCATCCTGGTTAAAAGAACATGGGCATCTATTTGAAGATGATGCAGTAATGACCAGATTAGCGTCTGGCCCATCAAGTAATGTCACCTCATGGCAAGCATACAGAATTAATGGGTACACCTTTTATACCAAGGAAAAAGACAGCAAGAGTGTCGCTTATCAAAACAGTGGTGTTCACATAGATGCGATTGATGCCCGCGGAAACAACAACACTTTCTACGGTTTCATAGAGGTAATATGGGAACTTGACTATGGAGCGAATATCTGGATCCCCTTGTTTTGGTGCCAATGGGTCAAACACCCGAAGGGCATTACAGATGACAACTATGGGCTGACACTTGTAGACCTTGCTAATGTAGGTTACAAATATGACCCATGGGTACTCGCTGAGCGTGTTGCACAGGTTTTCTACATAGCTGATCCTATGAATGTAAAGAAGCACATTGTCATCTCCGGAAAACAAAGAATTCTTGGAGTTGAAGGTGTAGTTGACGTTGAGGATTACAATCAGTATGAGGAATTAGTCTTGCTCAAAGATCATGAAAAAAGAATTAAAAAAATTGAAAGCAGCATACCTAAATCGGAGAAGCCATGGTTACGTACAAACTGTAAAGGAAGAATTGTTAAAGGATAAATTAGCATTTCTTATTAGTCTGTCTTGATGTATCTCTTGTAAGACTTTATTAATTAATGTCGTTGTAAGACTTCAAATAAAGTCCTATTTTCAAGTCATTATTATATTGTATTCGGTTCGATTTCACGTCATTGAAAGCTCACAAGTAAAACCATACAAATACAACAACGCATGATTAATACATCAGTACTTTAGTCTTAGCAAAGACTACAAGTTCAATTCCATAGAATTAAAAGGGTACATATTTCATACTTAATTAAAATCTAGGTTCATTCACATCATGACCGTGAATCATCGTGAGGTACAAAGTATGATTAATATCGATGATGTTGATTCCTAAGAACCTATCAACATAATCCAGTGCATATATGTATGCACTATCTCTGGTCATGTACGGCGTCATGAATATCTCTCCGAATATTTGCACCGAATTCGTAGATGATGATAGGGTAATGCCAGCTTGCCAACCGCTACGTACTGGATGTTGGGTATACGAAACTACCAAACAAGATTGAGAAAACACGGTGATAAATACGCAACCAACTCGAACTGAACCAGTTGTATTAAGTTGATGACTTTCCTCTTCACGTTACACTTTCAAGTTTCCGAAATGGTGACCCCCTTACAATGAGGAGGGGGTCTCCTTTTATAGTGCTGAAAGACTAAATCTACATTCCAAGTTGGCCCTCGAAACCCTAACACCTAACAAGAACTACGCAGGGGCAAACTTGGTTTTTTACACTCATCGCGGATTTAACGCCGTAGTTTGCGGAGCGCACATTGCGCCGGAGACAGCGGAGCGAAAGATGCACCGCGCTGACCGGAGGCGGTTCCGTGTTAGAACATCTTTTGACCGAGCCCTCGTGCTTGAACCCTTGAGAAGCCTCGGGCTTCGCCATCTTGTTTCTTTCGGTGCTTTGTTCTTGCCGCGACTCGGGGCTTCGGAAACTTCCACGCAGAGGATAACGATCTGGTCTGACTCCTAGACGAAGCCGGGACCTTCTTCCTTCGCCGCCTTCGATCAAGAGTTTCGGAACGTTGCCTGCAACAACATATCTCGCAACAATGTTAATTCTTTGAGACTTTCTGATACGTAAAGAAGCCACCGGAGCCCGGATCGCTTAGCTTTCCCTCTTGTTACAAGGAAGATGATTGCGAGCCCTGTGATGAAGCCAGGACCATCACCTCGTATTGTTTATGGTTGGGAGCTCCGGGCGGTTTCCTGCAATGACGCACCTCGCAATAGTGTTAAATCTCGTAATTAGTTGTCAGAAAAAAAGACGCCGAAGCCCAGACTCCACAGCTGTTCCTGAAAGAAACGGAAAAATCATGTGTTCATAGGGTAAACAAAACCCGCTTGGAGCCCAACTTCCTTCACCTGTCGGCTCTTTATGCTCGCGGATGCGAAACGATCCCTAGCTTCCTCAAAAGAAAACGTTAGTGAGGCCCATATAAAAAAGAATTTGAAGCCCAAAAGTTTATTTAGCTTTTGGCAAACCCCCGGTGCCCATAGGTGGGGTTTTCTGCAGCCCCAACAGTAGCCCCTCGAGGAGAGGCATTTTGAGCAACGAGATTTAACCTTCTCCTCGACTTTGCTTTGCGATTTTGATGAAGAAAATGTCTCCTTCGGCTCCGGGGAGTTTGCTGGTTTAGAAATCTTTTTGGCTTCGCGGGATTTATTTCCTGGAGACTACAATAAAACCGCTCCTTCCCGAGGCGTCCGTTCGTATTGAGAGACCGTTACGCCTCTTCTCTCTCCTCGGGCTATATAAGGGGGGGTCAGGGGTCCCCTGTTTTCTCTTATTCGCGCCGAAGCCAAGCCTCCGCCCTACTTTCTTCTGCTGCTTTAGGATTCGTGCCAGCTGTGCGATTTCACCCGAGCTTCGTCGCTCGTTTCTTTCACGGAGCTCAACATTTTTCGCCCACTCTGGCCCGTACGAGACAGACCGCGTGGCTAATGACTGTGGAAGAAATTGCTGCTTCAACTGCTCCATCCGAAGTCGCAGAAGAGCCGGCTGGAGATATAGTTGATTACGAGCCGTCGCCTTCGGCCAAGGGGAAGGAAATCGATCCGGGTGATGATATTTCCAGAGTGGAAGCTTCGCCATCGCAGCTGATGGCTGGAAGGGAGTCTAAAGTTCCATCATACGTTCTTGGATATTCGCTTGTGTCCGAGAACTTGATCAAATATTATGAGGAGAAGGGTTTTTTCCCGAAGGTGTCGCCCGTCATCCGGAGGGTGAAACTACTCCGGAGCCTAAAGCTGGCGAAGCTGTGGTTTTCTGTGATTTCTTCAACGCCGGCTTAAGGTTTCCCTGCTCCCGACGCCTACCGGAGATCCTTGATCGCTACAGCGTGAAGTTGCATCAACTGACACTGAATGTGTTTGTGCAATTGTCCAAGTTCTTTTTTGCCATGTGTTCTTGCGGCGGTCGGGTGGACACCGAAGCTTTTGTTCGGTTTTATGAGCTCCATGTTCAGAAGCAGAATTTCCGGGTGGACGGTGATCCTGTTGTTTATGAGAATCATTTTGGGTGCATTACTTTCACAACCCATAGGGGGAACACCAAGAAGGATATAGAGAGAGTGGAGCTCAGCCCTGCACATAAAAACAAGTGGGATGATGATTGGCTGAACTACTGGTTTTGTGTTAAAGTCAACATGCCCCGCGGCTCTGACGGTGTTGCCTATTATCCTTTCAGTATTACAAGCATGACCCCCTTGAGCTATATAACAGGTCCAGACTTCGCGAAGACCAGAGGCTTTAAGGACTGTGAAAAAGCCTTTCTATTGGCTTCGCAATTTCTTGCTGGACGAGATGCTGCTGAAGAATTCATTGCTGTCAATATTTGGCCTCTTTCTTCTGGCTGGAGTCCTAAAGAGATTAAGTGGCTCACGGTTGATTGGTTTTCAAAAGCTATTCCGTTTCCTTGCTTCGGGGTGAAAATGCCTGAAGGAAAGAATGCTCACGAATTTGTGGGTGAAGTGGAGCGCCGAGTGGTGGACTTGCTTGGTCCTTACACTGAGGCGGAGTACTAAGCCTCGCGACGGCTACCTACTGGAGGCCATCGTGTGAACCGCATCTTTTCTGAGCTTGGCATTGAGGTGGAGGACCGTGCGAAGCCCAAGGCTTCTTCAAAGCGCGCCCGTGACTCGACACAGGCCGCGCTTGACCCGGCTGAAGCAAAGAAGAAAAAATTTGTGACTTCGCCAGAGGCATCCGGCGAAGCTGCTGCTGACCTGCAGAAGCCTGCAGCTCTGCTATCTTCCTCAAAGACAAGCCAACTTGAGCGTGCTAAGAAAAAGCAAGTTGCGACAAAAGAGAAGGATTCTTCTGCTGAGAAGGTGGCGAAGCCTGGCCTTCGTCATAAGAAGGCTGGGTCAAAACCTAGGCAACCATGTCGCATAGTAAACATCCTTGGTTCTTCTGACACCTTGGAGTTTCTTGACTCAGAAGCCGGAGGTGGTGGAAGCAAAGAGCGGTCAGCCGCCCCTGAACCTGAGGTTGAAAAGGCTGTCGTTCCCAGCCCCAAGGAGATTGTCTCAGACCCCTCCGTTCCGAGGAATGCTGGTGGTATAGACCTGGCTGGTGAAGGTTCGAAACTTCTCGGAGCCGACGAAATTCAAGACAAGGGGAAAAGCCTTTCGCAGCTCTGTGACCACCTCGAAGCCCCGGAGGACGCCAGAGCATCACCTGAATTTATGCGGTCCTTGGCCGAGATAGTGAGTACATCTGGTGTTGTAGAAGGTCATATGCTAGAGATGGTGCTAGCAGAGAAGAGCTCCTTCGACCCCTCAACTTATTCTTACAACAAGGCTGTTGGTATGAGGGGTTTACAAACTTTATTGTCTGTTCGTTTGCCATTTCTTAAAGAGCGTGGAATTGTAGAATCTCATGTGCTCTGGGAGCTAAGGGATTCTGGTCGGCTTGCAGGGGCAACATCTACTGGCGTCCCGCATGAGGAAGGCGGTGCCCTTGACGGCCGGGCTCTGGAAGAAGGGGAAATTCCCGGAACTCCGGCTCCTTCTTTGATTGTGAGACAACCAGGCACCAGTTTCACCATTGAACCTTCGGCGCCTTTTGATCCAAAAGGTTAGTTCCTTACCTTTTTGTTTTTCGTTCCTTCGTTTTTGCTGGTTGAGCGCTTGTATTGAACTGAGTCATGCTATACATTTTCTCTTTGCAGCTTATGAGAAATCTGTTGAAGACATGGAAGCCGGCTGCCTGGCTGGTCTGTCAGCTAAGCTTTGTTATAAAGTGATGATCTCAAGGCAAAAACTTCTTGAGAAGTACCGCTCCCAAGAGAAGGAGTTTCTGGCTACCGAAGCTAACAATGTCGAACTGAGTCGCAAAATTAAGAGGCTAAAAAAGGAAAATGAGATCCTGACCAACCTTCGCACGCTGCAGGATGGAAACATTGAGATCCTGAAAGATAGCGTTAAGACCTACCAGGCTGTGGCGGAAAAGCTAAATGAAGACGTTGAGAAGCGTGATAAGATGCTTGAGGATTTTAAAAAGATAATTGAAGATGACGATCAGGTTATTGAGTCTCTAAAAAAGGAAAAAGAAGCGCAAAAGACTCAGATCGAATAACTCAAGAAAGAAATTAAAGGGCGCGACAAGTTTATCGAAGAGGCTGAAGAGGTTTTGAAGAAAAATTTCAAAGTTCTATATGAAAAGTACTCTTTTGCTCTTGGTGAATTTGGAGCGGAGCCCCTGCCTTTCCCTGGTGATAAAGACGCTAAGGCTATATTCGATTGGATGGAACAAGAGTTTGATCATCTCCCCGGCGTGATGACCAGCGCAAGTGACTACACAGCTTCGATGTGCGTGGAAGCCTTGCTTGGGCTGCTTGAGAAAATAGGATGTTCAGACTTTTTGGCCTTGGGAGCTAGGAACTACAAGTTTCCGACAGCGGAAGAACTCGAGTGCGAAGTGGCTTCGAAAAATGTTCGGGTGATTAAGAAGATTTTCTTAACTTTGTTTTGGGAGGCATCTGGGCAAGAACATGCTAAGGCCGTGGCGCGTCGGCTTCTGGCGGAGGTGAACAGCTGAGCCAACGATTTTTCGCCTAAGTTTTCCTTCCTATTTTGTTTTGGGGTTACTTATTTCTTGCTTTTGCAGGCTAAGGAGAAGGAAGCATCGGGATCAGACTCGAGTGGAGATGACAGCGAGGGCGATGGGTCTCCTGCGAGCGCGGCTCCTGGGGGCTCGTGCTCTGGTGCACTAGACGATGCGGCGGGTGATGCCGCTGAAGATGAAGATGCCGAAGCTTAGAAATTTCTCTGTGTTGTTGTCTTCTCTTCCTTTTGTAATGCCCTGCGCGGCAAGCAAACTTTGGGGGTAGCAGAACTTATGGTCGATGATGATGATTTTGTAAAGCATTATTGGCCTTGCTGCCATTCTTTTTCTCGTTCTTAGGCTCTTTATTGTTGATCCTATTTGAAGAAAACGTCACCTTCTCTTAGAATTGTTTTCTTTTGTAGCCGACTTTGCGCGATAGGGTCGATTTTGATGTTTCTTAGCTTCGGAAAAAAGAGCAAAAAAGTAACTTTGTTTTTGAAGAAAACGTCACCCCCCCTTTTTTGGTCTTTTTTCCGGAAGCTCTTAGCTGATGAAACACTTGTAAAGACTTTCACCATGGGGAGTTGAGATGCTTCCTAAAAGGACCCAAAGTCTAGCGAAGCTTGTTCCGAGCTTCATAGACTTTCTTTCCGGTGGTCGAATATTAACAATCTGGTTGCTTTTTCGATTGATATCTTGCCTCTCTTGTTTTCATACAACGGTCTTGGAAAAGACGCAGTTGATCTGCAGCGTTTTCTGAGCATGGGTAGCCTATCTGAAAAGATTAAAATTTTAGCGAAGCTTGTTCCGAGCTTCGCGAACCTTCTTATTTGTCAATGAGCAACCACAATCTTGTCTCTAGGTTTTTCGTTGGGAGAGATAACCAATCCCGCAACTTAGCCTGTTGCTTGTGGGATTGTTTGGTACTTAGGCATGATTGCTAAGATATTTATGAGACAACGTGTGTAAGCTCGTTGCTTTTCGTTGCTCTTTGGGCAGAAACCCCCTTTGCGATAAGTAAATGACTGGAAATAAATTGCTGAAAGTAAATGAGACAAGAATTTAAGGGGAAAGTAATTTCATTAAGACTGAAATTTGATACACATATCCGCCTCATTAAAAACCTTGCCTCCTGATTTGGAGTCCCCTTTTTGCAAGGAAAAGAGTACGGATCTCGAAAATATAAAGTGCTAAAAAATGTAAAAAGAAAAGAAAAGAAACATAAGATAACTAAGCTCTGGCTTCGTTTATAAGCTTACGAAGCTAGAGCTTTACACTGCCCTGTTCTTACGGGTAGTACTTGAGGAGGCTGTCCGCGTTCCAAGTGTGCGGCAATGCGTTGCCCAACTGGTCTGCCAAATGAAAAGATCCCGGCCTAATACTCTTTGTTACGATGAATGGTCCTTCCCAAGGTTCTTGTAGCTTCCCTGGGTTGTCAAAATTTTTCTTCTTCTTGATGACCAAGTCCCCCACCTGTATTTCTTTCCTCACGACCTTCTTGTCCCTCCACTTCTTGGTTTCTTGCTGATATTTTTCTAAGTTATCCGCAGCTTGGAGTATGTCTACTTCGATCAAATCTTTCTCGGCTTCTTCGAAGCCCACGTCTTGTGCATTCAATACTCGCAAGCTTTGGTTCTTTATCTCTTCTGGTGTCATGGCTTCGGAGCCAAATAGCAACTTGAAAGGTGAGAAACCTGTAGTTCTTGAGACACTGGTGTTGTGAGACCAAGTAACCTTCAGCAGCTCGTCCACCCATTTTCCCTTTCTCTGGTTGAACAAGCATTTCTTTATGCTAGAGAATATTTGGCCATTTGCTCTTTCTACAGCCCCGTTTGATTGCGGGTGATATACAGAAGTGAATTTTAACTTGGTTCCCATGGTGAGGTAGAATTCCTTGAAATCATTGCAATCAAATTGCTTTCCATTGTCCATAGTTAGTTCCCTAGGAACCCCAAATCTGCAAATTATGCTTTGCCAAAAGAACTTTTGGATGTTGCGAGATGTAATGCTGGCTAATGGCTTGGCTTCGACCCATTTGGTGAAATAATCCACAACGACAGCTACAAATCTACAGTTTCCTTGCGCTGCTGGTAGGGGTCCGACCAGATCCATTCCCCATCTTTGCAGTGGCCAAGAAGGTGGTATTAGCTGTGTAGGCATCGACGGGCTTCGCTGATTGTTTGCATTCTTCTGGCAAGCTTCGCATGTTTTTACCAGGTGATGGGCATCATCGATGATGGATGGCCAATAGAAACCTTGCCTTAGTGCTTTTTGAGCCAGAGCTCTAGAGCCTAGGTGGGCATCGCAAAAACCTGAATGAATTTCTTTCAATAGCTCTTTTCCTGCATCGAAGCTGACGCATCTCAGGGTTGGGGCTGAAATGCCAGATTTGTACAATTCTCCGTCAATTATTTCGTAGCCTCGGGCTCTTTGTCTCATGCGGTTCAGGGAAACTTCCTCAGTAGGTTCATAATGGCCCCTTAAGAAAGCCAAGATTGGAGCCCTCCAGTCGTACTTCTCTATGACATTGATTGTTTTAGCCTTGGGCTCTTTCACGGCAGGCGTGGTGAGAACCTCATAGAAAACATCCGGGGGTAAAGCTTGATTTTGTGCAGCGGCTTTTGCTAATGCGTCTGCCTCATTGTTTGAGTTTCTTGGGATGTGCTCAACTGTGAATCCTTTGAAGTGTTTCTCCATGGATCTTACTGCGGTGAGATATTTGACTAGCTCTGGCTCTCTGGCTTCGCTGTCTTTCTCTACATGGCCTTGTATGACTTTGGAGTCTGATCTCACAATAAAACTTTGCTGTCCCAGTGCTTTCATTTTTCTCAGGACGAGGAACAAAGCTTCGTATTCCGTTGTATTGTTGGTCGCTCTCTCATTTTCTAGGAAGTCCCACCTGACTACGAATCGCATTTTGACCCCTTCGGGAGAGGTTATGATTGCCAAAGCCCGGCTCCTTTGTGGCAGTAAGCCCCGTCGTAGTATGCGATCCATGGTTGTTCAATTTCTGCGGAGCTCGAACTTGTTGGAGAAGTCCAATCCACAACAAAATCTGCCAAAACTTGAGATTTTATGGCACTTCTTCTTTCAAAGTCGACTACATGTTCTGATAACTCAAGACCCCATTTGGAGATTCTCCCCGAAGCTTCTCTGTTGTTGAATAGCTCATGCAGCGGTTGATCTGTCACAACTATAATTCTGTGGGACTCAAAATAATGCCTGAGTTTCCGCGCTGCCATAATAACTGCATACGTAATTTTTTCAAGTTCTGAATAGAACACTTTTGATCCCGTGAGTGTTTCGGAGACAAAGTAAATTGGGACCTGAGTTGGCTTCCCTTCCATCTCTTTTTCTTGTATCAATGCTGCGCAAACAGCAGTTCGCGAAGCCGAGAAGTAGAGTAACAAGGGGGAGCCGGGCTCTGGTGGGCACAACTTGGTTAACTTGGTGAGGTAAACCTTGAGCTCCGCAAAGGCTTTGCTCTGGTCGGGTCCCCATTCAAACTTCTTGTTGTTTCTGAGAACTTGGAAGAAACGGAGGCTTCGCTCCGCAGCCTTGGATACAAATCTGTTTAATGCTGCAATTCTTCCGGTGAGCTTTTGCAAATCTTTCAGAGACCTGGGCTCCTCCATCTTTATTATTGCCTGGATTTTGTCGGGATTAGCTTGTATCCCCTTGGTTTCTACTAGGCACCCAAGTACCTTCCCTCAGCGAACTCCGAACACGTATTTTTCAGGGTACAATCGTAGGTTTGCGGCTCTCATGTTTGCGAAGGTTTCCGCGAGGTCAAAGATGTGATCGCCACGCTTGTTACTTTTGACGACAATGTCATCGATGTATGCTAGCAGATTTCTACGTAATTGGTCGGGAAACGCCGAAGCCGTCATTCTTGTGAATGTTGGTCCTGCGTTCTTGAGCCCCTCGGGCATTCGCAAAAAACAGAAGATGCCAAAGGGGGTAATGAAGCTGGTTTTGTCCTCGTCCTCCTTTCTAATTCTGACTTGGTGGTAGCCCGAAAACATGTCAAGTAGTGACAACATTTCGCTGTTTGCCGCGTCATCCACTATTTTGTCTACCCTTTCTAGTGGGTAATCGTCTTTTGGACAAGCCTTGTTCAAGTCTGTGAAGTCTATACACATTCTCCACTTCCCATTTTTCTTTTTTACAGGAACTGTGTTTGCGAGCCAGGTTGAGTATTTGGCTTTGCGGATTACGTTGGCGTCTAGCAGCCTTTGCACCTCGGCTTTCACGGCTTCGGCTTTTTCGTCAGACATTTTGCGAAGCTTCTGCTTCTTTGGCCTGATGTTCTTGTCCATCTCCAACCTGTGTTTGATGATGTCCCGATCGACTCCTTTTAGGTCTTGGGCTGACCATGCGAACACATCTTGATTTTTGGCCAGAAATGTTAACAATTCTCGTTCTTCGTCTATGCTTAACTCGGCTTCGATTGTTACAGTTCTATCTGGGACGTGTGCATCCAGCGGGATTCTTTTTGTTTCGCCATCGGTGCTGATGTTAACTTTCTCCTTGTCTCTTTTGGGCTCCGTGAACTTTTTCTTTCTATCCTTCTCCGCGGCCTCGTCAGCTTCAGCTTGAGTGACATGGTGGATGCTTCTTTGACCTGGGGATATGCCTTTTTCAATGTCTCTTGCTGTCTGCTGATCCCCAAACATTGTAATAACTCCCTTGAGCGCTGGGATTTTCATGCACAAAAATAGTTGCCGAACCGCAGCATCGAACTTTTTGATGAAGCCCCTGCCTAAGATGGCCAAGTAAGGATAATGCATTTCCACTACATCGAATGTGATCAACTCCGTTCTTGGGTTGTCAAGGTTTCCGAAGGAAACAGGCAATGTGATCTTTCCGAGTGCTCTGACGGGCTTCCCCCCGAAGCCTAAAAGCGGAACATCTGCCTCTTGAAGCAAGTGCGGGTCTATCTTCATTTCCCTGAAAGTTTTGGCCAACAAAATGTTCGCGGAGCTGCCATTGTCTATCAGAACTTCCCCAATTTCCCAGCCTGCGATAATTGTTTTGATGACCATGGCGTCGTTGTGCGCAACTGTTTTCAGTTTGAAATCTTCCTCTGTGAAGGTGATGGGTACATGCGCCCAAGGTGGCTTTACCGGGGGTCCATCTTGGACAATGGTGTGTACCTCTTTGAAATAATTCCTTCTCATTCTCTTGTTTTCGAACTCGAGGGATGACCCCCCCACTATTGGGAACACATGGTGATAGGAATTTTCCTGGTTTTGAGCTTCGGTTTGGGAAATGGCCATGATAGAGCCGAAGGTAGGTAAGGCTTTGGGATCGTTTCTTGGGTTTGGCGGCTCCGCCTTTGGGATTACATTCGGCATTCCGGGTGGCGGAGGTGAGATTTGCTGTATTGGCTGAGGGTTTTGTTGGTTTTGCGGCTGATATTGCTGCGGTGTTGGCGTTTGCCATGCTGGTTGTGGTTGGCTATAAGCGTTGGTTTGGAAGTAGCTTGGGGTTCCTTGGTTGAAGGAATATGGCGGAGGTGCAGTGGGGTACGGGTTTTGCTGGAAAGGTGGGTGAGGCCAGGTGTGATTGATAGGTTTAGGTGGCGGTGGTTGGTGCTGGGCTTGGGCGGCCCTTTTTTCTTTAGCCATTCTTTCCAAAGTTCTCTTGGTTTCGGGACAGTTGTCTGTGGAATGGTGGGGTTGTTTTCCGTGGAACGAGCAGTAAAACAAACGCGGGCGAGAGTTTTGGTTTTGAGGGGACGGTCTGTTGCCCCTACCTCTTCCTCTTTGGTTGTGACCCCCGCGGCTTGAGGTTTGCGGAGCCTGCTGCGGAGGCTGGTTTTGTGGTGGGTTTGGGTTTTGGTTTTGGGTATCGGGCGCGGCCTCGATTGGGAGCACCTGGTTTGGTGGGTAGGGAGCTCTATTGTTCTGTATACTCTGGTGAGAGGGGACCCATTCTTGCTCTCTCTGTGCTTGCCTTAGACGATTTCTTTCGGCCACTCTTCTCCTGTGGTCTTCGTCTGATCTGCAATACTCTTCGAGCTCCGCCAAGAGTGCTTGCATTGTTTTTGGCTTTTTCCTGGAGCGGTGAGATGCTGTTTGCCCTGGGTTTAGCCCCTTGATGCAGGCGGCTATGGCAACATTCTCTGAAACGTCTGGAGTTTGGGACTTCAGTTGCAGAAACCTTCTTACATAGTTTGCTAAAGGCTCTTTTTCTTTTGGGATGCAATAGAACAAGTCCCCCTCGTCGGTGGTTGCGGCTTGAAAGCCTTGGAAGTTTTGGATGAGCTTTGTCATCAGGTCGACCCAGCTATATACTGAATGTGGGGGTAGCAGTGAATACCAATTCAACGCTGCGCCTTCGCATACTATGATGAACGATTTGGCCAGAACAACTTCATCACCTCCAGCCGAAGCTACGACGGCTTTGTAACTCATTATGAACTGCCTTGGGTTTGTTAATCTGTTGTATCTTGGTAGGGAGATTGTTTTGTAGGAGAAGGGCCATGGCGCTGTTTGCAAACCAATGGATAAAGGAGATGTTGCATCGACGGTCATGAACATCCCTGCGGAGCTGTGGGGTGGGAAGTTGAACACAATGTTTTCATTTTGCGGGGTTGGGCCTTCCTCGTAGTTTCGGGTGGGACTTGGTGGCGTATGCCGGTGAGATTGTAACTCATCTAGTTCTTGCTGCATTCGGGCCAGCTGCAGCTTCGCAGCCTTTATTTTCCTGATTTGTTCATCAGCTTGTTTCTGGGCTTCGAGCTCCATAGCTACCCTTTCCTTTTCTTTTTTCATGGCTTTGATTTGTCTCAAAACTGAGTCCAGTTCTCTTTCAGCTGCGCCCTCTTTATCATTTGAGAGGCTGGTTTCTGGGTCTGAATCTTGCGTGACCTTTCCTGCCGCTTTTCTTTTTTCACTGCGGGTTCGTGCGAGGTCCTCGTCCTCCGGCCTGGGCTCCGGAGCGACTATGATTCTCTTTTCCTTGGCAGCCACTCTGGGCTCTTCTTGGTCACCAGTCTTCTTCTTAGGAGGTGCCATTGTGGGTTCCTTGGTGGCTAAGAACACGGTGGGCGCCTTTGTTGGGTATACGAAACTACCAAACAAGATTTTGAAAACACGGTGATAAATACACAACCAACTCGAACTGAACCAGTTGTATTAAGTTGATGACTTTCCTCTTCACGTTACACTTTCAAGTTTCCGAAATGGCGACCCCCTTACAATGAGGAGGGGGTCTCCTTTTATAGTGTCGAAAGACTAAATTTACATTCCAAGTTTGCCCTCGAAACCCTAACACCTAACAAGAACTACACAGGAGCAAACTTGGTTTTTTACACTCATCGCGGATTTAACGCCGTAGTTTGCAGAGCGCACATTGCGTCGGAGACAGCAGAGTGGAAGATGCGCCGCGCTGACCGGAGGCGGTTCCGTGTTAGAACAGCTTTTGACCGAGCCCTCGTGCTTGAACCCTTGAGAAGCCCCGGGCTTTGCCATCTTGTTTCTTTCGGTGCTTTGTTCTTGCCGTGACTCGGGGCTTCGGAAACTTCCAGGCAGAGGATAACGATCTGGTCTGACTCCTAGACGAAGCCGGGACCTTCTTCCTTCGCCGCCTTCGATCAAGAGTTTCGGAACGTTGCCTGCAACAACATATCTCGCAACAACGTTAATTCTTTGAGACTTTCTGATACGTGAAGAAGCCACCGGAGCCCGGATCGCTTAGCTTTCCCTCTTGTTCCAAGGAAGATGATTGCGAGCCCTCTGATGAAGCCGGGACCATCTTCTCGTATTGTTTATGGTTGGGAGCTCCGGGCGGTTTCCTGCAATGACGCGCCTCGCAATAGTGTTAAATCTCGTAATTAGTTGTCAGAAAAAAAGACGCCGAAGCCCAGACTCCACAGCTGTTCTTGAAAGAAACGGAAAAATCATGTGTTCATAGGGTAAACAAAACCCGCTCGGAGCCCAACTTCCTTCACTTGTCGGCTCTTTATGCTCGCAGATGCGAAACGATCCCTAGCTTCCTCAAAAGAAAACGTTAGCGAGGCCCATCTAAAAAAAATTCGAAGCCCAAAAGTTTATTTAGTTTTTGGCAAACCCCCGGTGCCCATTGGTGGGGTTTTCTGCAGCCCCAACACTGGACATGGGTGCGGTGTCGTGAATGTCCATCCAATGTTATGCAATACTTGACGTAAGACCTCATGCATACATTGATCAGCATGAATGAAACTGTTATACAACGCGTCCTGATAAAATTTGCAAGCAAAACATAACGAGTAAATACACAGTTCATAAAAAACAAATTCCAAAAATAACGAGTAAGTTTTAGTTACATACAATGGGTGATGCATACGATGGTGATATCCGTTTAGGCATTTCAGTGACAGCCATGTTGTTATTTTCTAAGGCTTTAATCTTGAAGTAACTATAGTCTGAGATTACATGTCTTGTTTGAGCTTCTTTTTTGATAAGTGCCTTCCTCACGGCATCAGAAGCGGTAACATGTGGCTGTAGTGAAGCAAAAGAATTGACATGGATAATAACTGTATCACCAAGTGTTTGCTCTCGCATGCCGGCAACATTAATTGATAGAGAAACAATAAAGCTTCCTCGTGATGAAGTCGTTTGTTCATGTCTCACCATTGGCACTTGTCCAGTCACACAATATATAACTCGTTCTAACCATTGCATTGGTGAAACCAGCTTCATAATTAACAATGCAAATAATACACATTATTATCATTGTAAAAACAATGACAAATTCAAAAAATAGAATATCTAAGTACAAACCACATTTTGGCGTAACTCACGTTGCGTAATGGGCATGGGTTCTTGACCGACAGGGAAGGAAGCACCAACAAGTTGCCCTGGGGGTGGTGGCGGAGGGTCTGGGATTGGGGGACAATTTTTTATGGGAATACAAACTTCCTAAATTAAATTTGAAATATTTTGTTAGAGTTGTGAAAGTTTAGGACATATTTCAACAAGTTTGAATAAGATTTTGAGTTTTTTGAATTTTTTCAATTCATAGCGCTGGCGGGCGCTTAAGTCACCTGCCCGCATTGTGGTTCACCGCTGGCGGGTGGCTTAAGCGCCCGCCAGCACAGTGGATTTAAAAAAATAAAAAAATTCGAAATTTGACCCAAACCTTCTCAAATTTATTTGAAACTTGCACATCTCTTGTAAAATGTGTCAAATTTAAGTTTGGAAATGTGTTACCTCAGAAAAAATTGTTTGTTTGACAAACTTAGTTCAAGTGTGACTCTTGCGTGAAACACCTCAAGTGTTATAGGAGGTTTCACCCATGAGTCACATTTGAACGAAGATTTTAAAACAAACAATTTTTTATGGGAATACAAACTTCCTAAATTAAATTTGAAACATTTTGTTAGAGTTGTGGAAGTTTGGGACATATTTCAACAAGTTTGAATAAGATTTTGAATTTTTTGATTTTTTTCAAAATTCAGAGCGCTGGCGGACGCTTAAGCCACCTGCCAGCATTGTGGTTCACCACTAGCGGGTGGCTTAAGCGCCCGCCAGCACATTGGATTAAAAAAAATCAAAAAATTCGAAATTTGGCGCAAACTTCTCAAATTTGTCTGAAACTTGCACATCTCTTGTAAAATGTGTCAAATTTAAGTTTGGAAATGTGTTACCTCAGAAAAAATTGTTTGTTTGACAAACTTAGTTCAAATGTGACTCTTGGGTGAAACACCTCAAGTGTTATAGGAGGTTTCACCCATGAGTCACATTTGAACTAAGATTTTAAAACAAACAATTTTTTATGGGAATACAAACTTCCTAAATTAAATTTGAAATATTTTGTTAGAGTTATGGAAGTTTGGGACATATTTCAACAAGTTTGAATAAGATTTTGAATTTTTTGATGTTTTTCACAATTCACAGCGCTGGCGGGCGCTTAAGCCACCCGCCAGCATTGTGGTTCACCACTGGTGGGTGGCTTAAGCGCCCGCCAGCACAGTGGATTAAAAAAAACAAAAAATTCAAAATTTGGCCCAAACCTTCTCAAATTTGTCTGAAACTTGCACATCTCTTGTAAAATGTGTCAAATTTAAGTTTGGAAATGTGTCACCTCAGAAAAATTGTTTGTTTGACAAACTTAGTTCAAATGTGACTCTTGGGTGAAACACCTCAAGTGTTATAGGAGGTTTCATCCATGAGTCACATTTGAACTAAGATTTTAAAACAAACAATTTTTTATGCGAATACAAACTTCCTAAATTAAATTTGAAATATTTTGTTAGAGTTGTGAAACTTTAGGACATATTTCAACAAGTTTGAATAAGATTTTGATTTTTTTGATTTTTTTTTCAAAATTCACAGCGCTGGCAGGCGCTTAAGCAACCCGCCAGTATTGTGGTGCACCGCTGGCGGGTGGCTTAAGTACCTGCCAGCACAGTGGATTTTAAAAAAAATAAAAAAATTCAAAATTTGGCCCAAACCTTCTCTAATTTGTTTGAAACTTTACATCTCTTATAAAATGTGTCAAATTTAAGTTTGGAAATATGTTACCTCAGAAAAAATTTGAAGGACCGAATAGGCTACCAGATAGGGGGGGAGTGAATGGGAGCCGATAAAAATTCTTCCCAAGGACGAACTCGGCCTATACCCCGATTGCCACTACGATCACTCGCACACACCAGAGAAGATCTAGACTAGGCATACACAAGCCTACAAGTCCAAGAGACAAGCCTTGAATGAAAGCGCGGAAGCACAAGACTAGAAACAAAAGACTTAGCCAAATCTGCGAAGGCTCCTGGTGGACCGTCCGCGGAGACCAGGCGGACTGTCCGCGATGAAGGCGCGGACCGTCCGTGATGGCTTGGCGGACTGTCCGAAAATGCAACCCGAACCTCCAGTAGAGCACCGAGAAAAATAGACCGTCTGTGATGAACCCGCGGACCGTCCGCCTCGTCACGGACCGTCCGACACTCTAGTACGGACCGTCCGCGAACCTCTTGCACCAAAAACCAACCGACTCAACGGATCTAACGAAAGGCACGCAAGAACACGCGAAGAACACGAAGAACAACTGACCTGCCTGGCACCTTGCGGACCGTCCGCACGGGGTCCGCGGACTGTCCGCCAAACACGAACAGAGAAGAAAACGCTCGAGCTCGGGAGTCAACTCCACCTTTCCATCACCGGATTTCCTAAACGGCTAGAGCTCTTGAGACAAGATTTGGGGGAGATGATAAGCGTCACAAGAGGAAGCTATGCCCCAAAAATCTTGGCCTCTAACTCACTAAATCACCGAGAATCGCGGATCACACGAACCACCACCATGAACTCGGGATCCGACCAAAAACTCACGAATCGAAGGTGTTTCCCGGCGTTTGAGGGGTCAAGATCACACACAAAGATGCGCAAGGCATCCACCCATGATCCCCTCAAAGAAATCCGAGAGGAAACGCCCTCAAATCCACGAATTGAGCGAAGAACAAAACTCCCCAAAAATAGCCCCGAAAATGACACGAAAATCACAAAGAGCTAGGAGATCACCGCAACGCCGAATGCTTCTATACATCCAGAGGTCAGAGTCTATACAAGAATCTAGCCTAAGGAAAGCAGAGGAAAAGGAAGCAGTACAGAGCGATCTACCGGGGGAGGAAACTCTAGAGTCCAAGAGAGAGATGCCATCCACCTCTCCGCTATTTATACGAGGTCCACCGGATGAGGCAAATGACCACGCTACCCCTACAACTCAAATAGAAGATACACACCCCTCAGGGGCAATATGGTCAAGTCTTCATCGAGCAGACACACTTCCACCGTGGACTTGCTTAGCCTCGACGCAAGCCCCGCGATCACGCCACGTGCCCCCGCCTCAAAGCTTCCCGACGCTCCCGGATCACGGTCTCCGTCGCATCGGGCCTCCGACTTGGTTTTGCGGCCCAAACCAAGAAACCGTCCACTGATGGTTTTGTGGACAAACCAACAAACCCCGTGTGCAAGCTTCGGGCTCGATCCGCTACCTTGCACCGGCCCATGTTCACGACTTCAGACCGCTAGTCTTGCACCGCACGGCTCGCACTTGACCCCATCGGCCACCGGGTCCATGGAACCAAGCCTACTTGCCTCTCCATCACCCGGAGGCCACCACGGCTAAGGCCTTTCGCGCTTGTTCTTCACCTGCACCAACACGAGTCAAGCCGCAACCTGTACCTACACACTTAGCCAAGCATCAGTCCACACAACATTGTCAATCACTCATCACTAAGGAGCGACCCTCCACTGGTCCTCAGACACACCTGGTCCTGAAAATTGTTTGTTTGACAAACTTAGTTCAAATGTGACTCTTGGGTGAAACACCTCAAGTGTTATAGGAGGTTTCACCCATGAGTCACATTTGAACTAAGATTTTAAAACAAACAATTTTTTATGAGAATAAAAACTTCCTAAATTAAATTTGAAACATTTTGTTAGAGTTGTGAAAGTTTGGAACATATTTCAACAAGTTTGAATAAGATTCTGAATTTTTTGATTTTTTTCAAAATGTGTCAAATTTTTTGAATGTTTTCTAAATTGACTAAATTTTGAAACCAGTAGTTCTTTGTGAGGAAACACACTTCCTAAACTTAATATTAAGAATTTTACTTCACTTGTATAAGTTTCAAACAATTCTGAACTAATTTAGGCAAGATTTAAAATTTTTTGAACAAAATATTCAAATAAATCAAAAAATTTGAAATTTGGCCCAAACCTGCTCAAATTTGTTTGAAACTTGCGCATCTCTTATAAAATGTGTCGAATTTAAAATTTTGAAATGTGTTACCTTAGAAAAAATTATTTGTTTGACAAACTTAGAATATGACTCTTGGGTGAAACACCTCAAGTGTTATAGGAGGTTTCACCCATGAGTCACATTTGAACTAAGATTTTAAAACAAACAATTTTTTATGAGAATAAAAACTTCCTAAATTAAATTGAAACATTTTGTTAGAGTTGTGAAAGTTTGGAATATATTTCAACAAGTTTGAATAAGATTCTGAATGTTTTGATTTTTTTCAAAATGTGTCAAATTTTTTGAATGTTTTCTAAATTGACTAAATTTTGAAACCAGTAGTTCTTTGTGAGGAAACACACTTGCTAAACTTAATATTAAGAATTTTACTTCACTTGTATAAGTTTCAAACAATTCTGAACTAATTTAGGCAAGATTTAAAATTTTTTAAACAAAATATTCAAATAAATCAAAAATTTTGAAATTTGGCCCAAACCTGCTCAAATTTGTTTGAAACTTGCGCATCTCTTATAAAATGTGTCGAATTTAAAATTTTGAAATGTGTTACCTTAGAAAAAATTGTTTGTTTGACAAACTTAGTTCAAATGTGACTCTTGGGTGAAACACCTCAAGTGTTATAGGAGGTTTCACCCATGAGTCACATTTGAACTAAGATTTTAAAACAAAAATTTTTTTATGGGAATACAAACTTCCTAAATTAAATTTGAAACATTTTGTTAGAGTTATGAAAGTTTGGAACATATTTCAACAAGTTTGAATAAGATTTTGAATTTTTTGATTTTTTTTCAAAATTCACAGCGCTGGCGGGCACTTAAGCCACCCGTCAGCATTGTGGTTCACCGCTAGCGGGTGGCTTAAGCGCCCGCCAGCACAGTGGATTAAAAAAATCAAAAAATTCGAAATTTGGCCCAAACCTTCTCAAATTTGTCTGAAACTTGCACATCTCTTGTAAAATGTGTCAAATTTAAGTTTGGAAATGTGTTACCTCAGAAAAAATTGTTTGTTTGACAGAATTAATTCAAATGTGACTTTTGGGTGAAACACTTCAAGTGTTATAGGAGGTTTCACCCATGAGTCACATTTGAACTAAGATTTTAAAACAATCAATTTTTTATGAGAATACAAACTTTCTAAATTAAATTTCAAACATTTTGTTAGAGTTGTGGAAGTTTGAGACATATTTCAACAAGTTTGAATAAGATTCTGAATTTTTTTATTTTTTTCAAAATGTGTCAAATTTTTTGAATGTTTTCTAAATTGACTAAAATTTGAAACCAGTAGTTCTTTGTGAGGAAACACACTTCCTAAACTTCATATTAAGAATTTTACTTCACTTGTATAAGTTTCAAACAATTCTGAACTAATTTAGGCAAGATTTCAAATTTTTTGAACAAAATATTCAAATAAATCAAAAAATTCGAAATTTAGCCCAAATCTTCTCAAGTTTGTCTGAAACTTGCACATCTCTTGTAAAATGTGTCAAATTTAAGTTTGGAATTGTGTTACCTCAGAAAAAATTATTCGTTTGACAAACTTAGTTCAAATGTGACTCTTGGGTGAAACACCTCAAGTGTTATAGGAGGTTTCAGTACCCAGGGACTCTTCTTTACGTTCAAAATGAATAGTGAATAGCACTATTCACCTATCACATCCATCACATCTTCTCTCACAAGAAACACTATTCCAACACTATTCATTTACAACTTCATTATTCCTTTTCACCGAACAGAACATTTGAACTAAGATTTTAAAACAAACATTTTTTTATGGGAATACAAACTTCCTAAATTAAATCTGAAACATTTTGTTAGAGTTGTGGAAGTTTGGGACATATTTCAACAAGTTTGAATAAGATTTTGAATTTTTTGAATTTTCAAAATTCACAGCGCTGGCGGCTGCTTAAGCCACCCGCCAGCACAAATGTTCACCGCTGGCGGGTGGTATAAGTGCCCGCCAGCACAGATGCTCACCACTGTCGGGCGCGTTAGGTCACCCGCTAGTACAAATCTCCTCTATATAACACGGGCAACGCGGTGAAAATTTCTAAGTGTTGGCGCGAGAACTGAAAGGACGCAGGGAGGCTGCCAAATTTACCCACTGTTACGCCGCCGTCAGCACCGCCGCCGACCAGCACGCCGGCCGCCTCCTCCCTCAAGCGCCGGCCTCCTCGCGTCGCGCCATTGCGTCCCCGAGCACCGCCGCCATCTTCTCCCCGCACGCCGGCCGCCTCCCTCCAGCGCCGGCCGCTTACTCCCTCCAGTGCCGCTCGGGATGGCCTCCTCCAGCTCCCCGCATGCCGGCGACGCCTCCACCGCCGGCCCCCAACCACCGCCGCCGACTGGTGCGGGCGACGGACCTGGGGCCGGGGACGGGGCCGCCGGCGCCGCCGCCGCCGCGCCCCATGCGCGCCCGACTGGTGCCCGGGACAGGGACGGGCCCGTCACCGCCGCGACAGCTCTGGATCCTCCACCCGTGGCGGGGTTTGTTTTTTTTTTGCAAATATTGTTGCCTAATTTTATTGCATAATATGTATAGAAATATGTATAAATAGATTTATTGCATAATATGTATAAATATGTATAGAATTTAGATATGTATGGATTCATTTTTCTATGTGTTGGAAAATTTAGATATGTATAAATATAGATATGGAAAATTCATATCTATATGAATAAATATAGATATGTAATTTATTTTTCTATGTACAATTGTTTATGGATTGCAAAAAAATTTATGGATTTTATATAGAAATGTAAATTCATGTCTATATGGAAAATTCAAACATATTTATGGATTGCAAAATATATGTACAATTGTTTGTGTTTATCAATTATGCCTGAAATTATATTTTGTTAATTAATCAACGGTAATCTGAAAAACAATTGACTTGACAACAATGTATATATGCTTATAATTAACTTTGATCAATTGACAACAGTGTGGAATCCTCAGAGGATTCCAGTGATTTTAATGGAGACTATGAAACTCCACCTGAGTACGAACCAAGCGTACCGCGGCCTCGCAGGCGTCCAGATGACGATGATCTTGATTACGAACCAAGCGGAGATAATGAGGTCTACATGCACATTCAGTACGAGTAATGTATGTTGTTCAAATTAAGTTATACTATGTTTTCCCTGTAGAACGATGAGCGATCCACGCGACGACGTCGTCGTAGAGCACCTACCATTGTTGTCCAAGAGGCAGAAGGTTTAGGACCACAACCTTCGGGTACTACTATTTCTAGTAGTAACCCGAAAAAGAAAACATGGGCAACGAAGAAGAAACCAGATCCCTGATAGAGGACAACTTGTGATAGAACAATTGGGTGACAAAGGCGAGCCCATTGCACCTAAGAACATAGCTGCTAGGTTTCGGAACATCATTAGTGCAATTGTCAGGGACCTCATGGCATCCTGGATCACAACTGATAATTGGAAGAAGGTGCCTAAGGCTACAAAGGATGTATTGTGGGCCAAAGTGATAGAAAAGTTCCTTTTCCGGAAGGCACAGAGAATGAAGGTAGAAAGTATGCTGAGGGCCTTTGTGGAAGAGCTCTCAGAAATTGGAGGTCTGTGCTTAACACTGAATTTGTTAAGAAAGACAAGGATGCTAGGGATGTGTATGGAAACATTCCGCTAGATGTGTGGGAAGAATTCAAAGAACAGAAGAGAACAGAGGAAGCACTAGCTCAGAGTCTCCAAGCTCGGGAGAAGGCTAAGAAAGTTGCTGAGAACCCACATCGCTTGGGTTCGGGAGGATATGCTGCCAAGTTGGCAAAATAGAGGCAGGAGGAAGAAGAAAAGAGGGCAGCTGGTCTACTAGAGTTGTTTGAAGGCATGGATGAGCGCAGCAGGAATTGATGCCTTGCTTGAATTCCTACTGTGAGACTTGACGGCACGGTGACATTCGAGAAGCCTACAACAGAACAGGTCTATGAGAAGTTGGGAGAGCTCGCCAAAATGCAAGAGAAAGGTCTTTTCAAGCCGGACAGGGAGAACGATATGCTAACCGCCGCGATCGGTACCCCTGAGCACTCTGGGCGTGTTCGAGGGATGTCATCTACCTTGCCATGGGGTAAAGCATTTGTTGAACACCGGTCAAGCTACAAGAAGCGGGACCGTTATAAGAAGGGCCTTGAAGAAAAGATGAGAGAAATCGCCAAGCAAGAGTTGTTAGGCTTCTTCGTAAGCCAACAGATTTCTGCCGGACAGAGTGCACAGAATGCATCTGATGGTCCAAACTTGCAGCTTGCTGGCCTCCTTCCAAACTTGCAGCTTGCCCAGATCGGAATCGTCGTGCCTCCAAGTAGTGCGGGTTCTATTGCAAACGCCACGTATCTAGTCGATGAAATTAGAGAGGATACACCATGCAAGTTGGTTATACCTTATGGAAGAAAACAAGATAAGTTTCGAGAGGTTGCAATAGCCATGGCACTATCGGGTCATGTGTTTCCGAATCCACCACCGGCAGAGTACGCATGGGTGCAAGTTGTATCGGTGTCTGATGAGTCGTGCGAGATTGATATCCCTACTGATGAGTGGATCGAGCTTCTCAGTGATGCGAGGAACCAATACATACTATTGCATCACCGAGATATCATTATTAATGCATCACCAAATCCCTCGCAACCTAGCCAAGAATGAGTACCCCTTTAAGATTCAGACCCTAGCCAAGCCCTCCAAGATTCTAATGCTGCAGTCGTCGAGAACACGGAACAACCTACGATGGGTGTTGAGCAGGGAGGTAACAATGAGAATGACATGCTAAGGCTATCACCCGTCTAAGAAACTCTTGATGAAGGGGCATTAGCAGAATCTGCTGACGACGTGCATAATTTTCTAAGGTCATCGTCTCCTACGCTATCTACACCTACCAAGAGGCCAGCAAAAATACCACGTATGATAGCCTCACATGAACCAAAGAAGGTCACATCAGATGCTGACATGTTCTTCAAAGCACTCAAGAATACAAAGAATGTAAAATCCGGTGCAACTACTAGGAGCCGCCGTAAGCAAAAGGAGGTGCTTGAAAATTTTATTGGGTCGGATGATGTCCCCGACAGGTATGAGCATGACAAACCATTCTTGCATTTGTGGAAACTGAGCGAGGGGCCACAGGAACTGAAAAACCTGCACCAATGGATCATGAACACCATGAATGAAGGCCTAAACTCTATCACCGTGTCTGTCCCAACATGGGTGTTCGGTGGCCTTCAAGTGAACAAGCTTGTAATTGATTTCAAGGATTTGCACGCGATGTACCGTTGTGAACGCCTCGACGTGAATCTCATCACCGCTTGGTGCATGTAAGTCAACATGCATGTACCATACTATTTTTTTTCAAATTCATATGTATTTTTGGTAACCATCCTAAGCGATCTATTCTACAGGATGCAAGCGTTGGATGAAAAGAAGACAATTGGGAGGTGGAGTGTAGCATACTGTGACCCGCAACAAATATGCGAGGCAGAACACACGTTCGTAATGTCTGATAAGCTCAGAAAGGAAATCGAAGAATAAGCGCAGACACAAGAGGAGAAAGATCTTATGATAAAGAAATACCATACAAGCTCTAGTCATGGGGTGTCTGTATACATTGGAAAGAGAATGAAGAAAATGCAGCATAAGGATAATATCATGTGTGCTTACAACTTTAAGTAAGTTCGTTCTAATTACTAAATATATATAAATAGATATATTCTGTGGTTTATTTATATTAATTATTTAAATATAATACAGAGACCATTTCATTGCCCTCCACATCTGTCCGAAGCTAGGAGATGCAATGGTCTACGATTCATTACACTATCAAGAGGATTCTTGCAGACCATTCATCGACATTGTAAAAAAGTAAGACAACCCATTGCAATAATTAATAATGTGTGTATCGGCTAAATTTGTATTACTAACTTTTGTCTTGGCATCCTTAAAGTGCGTATCGGCTATACATAAGGAATGGTGGGGAACACCCTCCAAATAAGGATACATTGTTGATACGACATGCTAAATGGGTAAGAACATAACAACTTAGTTTTTATCAGAGTTGTACACTTTTGTTAATAATTTCTGATCATTTTTTATTTGTTTGCAGTGCTACAAGCAACCTCCCGGCACTGTGCTATTGGATATTACATGTGCGAGGTCTTGAGAAATAATGGGAGGTACCGGACGAATCCTCAAGATGTAAAGCTCTTGTTGCTTGTGCAAATTATCTTCCTATAATGGTAATGCATTTAGAATCTTCATTTATTGTGTGTACGTGCACAGATGCCAACCATCGAGGGATCGTGGGGGAAGCTGGGTGACAAGCAAATCGACAACATTTGTGCGGACATGGCGAGGTTCATCCTACATGAGATTTGCCATCAGAAAGGAGTATTCTTCGACAAAGGAGTGTTGATTGTGGACGAGTGCGAACATTTATGTAGATGGGTCGGGTTTAATTGAAAACTAGTATTATCTATTCGAAATGTTGGATGTCGATTATCTATTATGTACGATGTTTTTTGATATTGTGACTTATGTATTATTATATACTAGTTTGAATTATGTGGTTATGTGGTATTTGAATTTGGCGGTCAAATACAAATAATAATAGATTTACGTGAATTTAGCCTACAAATACAATTAATAATAAATACCAGTGAATTTAGCGGCAAATTCAAATAATAAACAAAAATGGTGAATTATATACAAATAATAAATGATTAATGTGAATTATATAATAACAAATGGTAGATTGGAAAAAACATTTCGCTGGCGGGCGGCTTAAGCAACCGCCAACATAGAAGGACTCTATGCTGGCTGGCGTCATAAGCAACCGCCAGCATAGAAATCCTTTGTGCTGGCGGGCGGTGTAAGCGCCCGCCAGCATAGATGTTCTCTGTGCTAGCGGGCGGGCAACCGCCAGCACAAAGGGCTATTTCTACTGGCTCAAAGTTGATGGCGGTTGCTGCGCCCGCCAGCAAAGACCGATTTTAGCCGCCATCACAAATCTTTTCTGGCCTAGTGACGTGACAACATTTTGTACAAGTTGTTTAACACCATTCCTCAATCATAACTTATCTAAGTTAAGACTGTGTCTAAATTTTTCTAATAACCTAACCGGTAGAGGTTTGGTGAATCCATCTACCACTTGATCTCTTGTCGATACGAATTGTGTTTTCAGTAGTCCTTGTGCTACTCTCTCTCAAACAAAGTGGAAATCCACTTCTATGTGTTTAGTTCTAGCATGGAAGATTGGATTGGCTGACAAGTATGTAAGTATGTTGCTCCTAAATTATCACACCATAGTTTGGCATACCGAGGCGCTCGAACTCCAAGTTCCTTGAGCAATGTCTGAACCCACCTCATCTCTGCGGTAGCATTTGCTAGAGATTTATATTCTGCCTCTGTGCTAGACGTTGACACTGTGGCTTGTTTCCTGGCATTCCATTAGACAAATTAGATCCTAAAAACACTGCAAAACCACCAGTCGATCTTCTATCATCAGGACTCCTAGCCCAGTCTGCATCTGAAAAGGCGATCACCAATGTTGATAAGGACTTACGAATTTTCAATCCCAAACTGGATGTGGCCTTCAAATACCGCAAGATCCTTTTTACTGCACTCCAATGTACTGTAATCAGCTTATGGAGAAACTGGCACGCCTTTTTAACAGCAAAAGAAATATCTGGTCGTGTCAATGTCAAGTATTGTAGAGCACCAACTATACTTCTATATCTAGTTGCATCAACTGGACCGAGTATAACTCCCTCATGTAGAGACAACTTTTTTGTGCTAGACATAGGTGTGTTCATTGGTTTACAATCAGCCATCCCAACACGGCTCAACAAATTAGATGTGTATTTTTCTTGTGTCAACAAAATGCCATTACCCATCTTCTTAACTTCAATGCTAAGAAAGTAATGTAACTCACCAAGATCCTTAAGAGCAAACTCTTTATTAAGGTCGGCTAGTAGAGCATCCGTAGCCTTGCTGGATGAACTTGCAACAATGATTTCATCAACATAAACAAGCAAGAAGATGCTAATTCCTCCCTTGTTGTAAAAGAACAAAGACACATCTGCCTTTGAGGGACAAACGCCAAGAGAAACAAGTTTTGTACTGAGACGAGAATACCAGGCCTGTGGAGCTTGCTTCAAACCATAGAGAGCTTTATCCAACTTGCAAACATGATGAGGGAAGCTTCTATTTTCATGCCCAGGAGGTTGCCTCATGAACACTTCTTCTTCAAGGAAACCATGAAGAAATGCGTTCTGAACATCTAGCTGTTGAAGATTCCACCCAGAGGACACAACAATGGATAGAACAAGACGAATAGTGGCAGCTTTGACAACTAGGCTAAAGGTATCCTCATAATCAATACCATAGCACTGTTTAAAACCTTTTGCAACAAGTCGAGCTTTGTATCGATCAATAGAGCCATCAACCTTCCTCTTGACTTTATATACCCACTTACAATCAATGACATTCCTCCCTTGCTCAAGAGGAACTAAATGCCACGTTTTGTTCTTCATGAGAGCCATACGGCAGTTAGGCACTGTAGCACCCAACCACCATATCACACACCGGTTGTGAACAGTACCAGGCACGGTACTGTAGCACTTGTAACCGCCGTATCACACGGCGGTAGGGGTCAGTCCGTTTCCAAAAAATCATAATTTTTTGTATGAACTCGGCTGAAGGTAAACTTTATATGAAAATTGTATTTTTTGACGAGATCTACAACTTTTTAGTTCAAACTTTTTTCATTTGAAGTCATCTTCAGAATCAAATAATCGCTATACTATCCAAATCGATCTGTATAGTATATCGATTATTTGAGTTCGAAGATGACTTCAAACGAAAAAAGTTTGAACTACAAAGTTGTAGATCTTGTCGAAAACTACAACTTTTATATAAAGTTTACCTCCATCCGAATTTATACAAAAAAGTTACGATTCTTTGAAAACAAACTGATCCTTACCGCCGTGTGATATGACAGTTGCAGTCGCTACAGTACCCACACAAGGTACTGTTCACAACAGCCGTATCATACGGCGGTTGAAACACTGTAGCACCTCCAACCGCCGTATCATAGGGCGGTTAGACCCAAACACCATATCATACGGCGGCTGTGGTATAGATTTACAAAATTTAAAGTGAGACATATATTTTTGGAAAATCATAAAAAAATAAATAAATAATAAAAAAATTCCTTGGCTGATATCGTAAACCTGAGAAGTTGTCGAAAAATTAAAGATTTTTTAGCGTGACATAATATCACAACGTGCAAATTTAGTCCAGTGTATCAGAAATTATCTAAATCTCCGTGTATGTACTTTCGTGATATATTGCACAATAAACACACAATTTTACACATTTCCTTTAAAAGAATAAGTAGGTTTGTGAAACCTTGACATATTAACTATTTACATTGAATTAATTTGACTTCCTCCTCCAGAACTTCTCCCAGAAGACTTCTTTTCGATCTCCCGTATGCTTGCCTCTTCCTCTCCCCGGGTTGGTAGACCATGTGGTACGGCAATCTGGTCAACTAAACTAGCTTAAGAATTTCTCATGCAGTACTCATGCTCACTTTTTTTTTATCCCAACTGGCTAACCAGCTACCAGTGGGATATGCGTGGATATTGTGAGTTGGCTCCAAATAAAGTTGTTGCTATACAGTTGGCATTAGTGCCAACGACCAACAACTGCATCGATCGTTGAATATGTGATCGCGCCAGGCAGTGGAAGATCGAGTGCAAATTCTCTTTTCTGGCGCCATCTGGTGGCAACGCTACAATATAGTGCAGGTGCTCATGTTTTGTGCCACGGGCAGAATTTCAGAGGTTTTATGCAATTGAAATATTGAACGCGTGAACAGTTGGGTGATGTAAAATATAATAAGCTCAATGTTCTGCAACGTAGTGTACGCGCTCACCATATCATTCTCCATTATCTTAGTTACGCTTCTATAATTATCTTTCAGATAATTATAATAACTTTTACCGTAGATGTAGTAATGATACGTTAAGTTCGATCTTAAGGTTATCATGATAACATTAAAACTATTTGTGATTCGACCATTTTGTGCTTTTAAGCTCATTTGCTACTGTGTGGATGGAGGGCCTGACCCAATAAAAAAAGCTTTCAAATGGCATACAACTAGGTGATACCCCGCGCATTGCTGCGAACGTTTTTAAATAGAATTTTAAAGTGAATTTTGAAAGTAGAAACAATAAGGTGATTACATGATAATATTCTTTTGTAAACGATATTATACATGAAAACATGTTTGTTATGTTGAGAGAGACATCTCTTGAACGATTGATCCTCCATATATTCACAGAAAATCGGTGGAAGACTTAAATACATGATATTAGTGGATGGTGATATGGATATCTTGCATGTTAAGAGAAATAGGATGTGACTCTTAGTAGGGTGCTTCTATATATAGTTATAGATGATGATGCGTTTATTAGTTCTGAATGTTTTCATTTTCATTTTTATTTTCCTAAACTTCTAGTTTTATAATAACAAAACATTAAAGAGAAGATTATAGCTGAATGTGTGTGTTATTGGGAATCAATATACATTTGACACTTTACCAAGGTTGGAAAATAGGGCTATTTGGTTTTCTACCGTAGCCAATGCTCTTCGCTCAAGAAGAGAGAAAAAAACGAGCCAATGCTCAGATCACCCAGATTTGGTAAAGTTGACTCTTATAACCATTCTTTTTTCTGCTACCTCCGGGCATAACATCAATCTCCCTGAACATAACACTCAAGATCTTCCCAGAGTCACTCATTTCAGATACACCAACTCTATCCCAACTATGAGAGAAATCTATGACATTATCAAAGGCATGAGAAGCAAGGTGGCTCCTGGTTCAGATGGTCTTACTGCAGCCTTCTACAAATCATCTTGGCAATGGATCAAAGATGACGTCTACAAAGTGGTAACCAATTTCTATGACTCAGCTACCATATCTAAAGATGTGAATCAAACTTTTATCACTCTTATTCCTAAAAAAACAAAATCCAATCATCCCCCAAGACTACAGACCTATTGGTTTATGCAATGTTATCTATAAAATTTGTTCTAAATCTGTTGCCAACCGTATCAAAGACCACCTGCCTGACTATATCAATCAAAATCAGTCTGCTTTTGTTGCTAATAGACATATCTCTTCTAATATTATTCTCACTCAGGAAATCATCCATTCTTTCAATCTGAAATCTTGGAAGGACCATGCTTTCCTTCTTAAAATTGATTTAGCTAAGGCCTTTGATAGAATTGAGTGGACCTTCCTCACTAATGCTCTCAGAAGAATTGGTTTTAATGATCACTTTATCAATCTTGTCCATGCTTGCATTGCTACTTCTTCTCTTGCTATTCTGGTTAATGATGAGCCCACCCAATATTTTTACCCTGAGAGGGGGCTGAGGCAAGGTTGCCCCCTTAATCCTTATCTTTTTGTGTTGGCTATTAATGAGCTCTCTATCAGTCTGCAGGAAGCTCTTAATCACAACAATTTGACAGGCATAGTGCTAGGCCCCAATGCCCCTCCTATTCATTCTCTTCTCTTTGCTGATGACCTTATTCTTTGTGGTAAAGCTACTCTAGAGGAGGCCCAAAACATTAAAGACATTCTCCACCACTTCTGTCACCAATCTGGTCAGACTCCAAATATGCAAAAATCCTCCATCCTTTTCAGTAAAAGTGTCCCTTCTAATATCAGGAGTCAAATTAAGAACATTTTCCCTGTTCCAATCCTTTCGGCTAATACCATGCATCTGGGCCATCCTCTCTTCTCACAAAGACAAGAACAGGGCCTACAAGTTCATCCATAAGAAGTTTTTTGCCAAGTTTGCAACTCTGAAAGCCAACAAGCTCAACCATGCTGGTCGTCTTCAATATATCAAGTCTGTGCTTTCCTCCATTCCAGTCTACTATATGTCTACCATTCTTTTCTCCAAAACTTTCATCGACCAAATCACTACTATCATTCGAAGATTTTGGTGGGCGGGAGTGCAAGAAGAAAATGATACCAACCCTATTACCTTCAGATCCTGGGATGATATCTGTCAACCCACCACCAATGGAGGTTTGGGGATCAGAAACATGGAGTTGATTAATAAGAGTCTTCTCATCCATACTGCCTGGAATATTGCAACTAATAAAGACCCTTTGCTCACAGCTATCATGAAGGCTAAATACTATCCTGATTCCTCTTTTTGGACAGCACCTTCTTCTGTGCCAAAATCAGTTTTTTGGTCTTCTGTTTTGCAGGTTAAAACTTTTATTCATGACAATACTATTGTGCAGATTAACCAGGTCAACTCTTCTATTTGGTCCACTCCTTGGATGGATCAATGGTCTTCAATCCATGACAACTTAATTATGCCAATTACTAACCTCCCTCTGCCAGCTGCTATTTCAGATCTTTGGATGCAGGGAACTAAGGAGTGGAACCACCAACTGCTGGCTACAACTTTTGAACCCCAAGTGGTAAATGGCATTCTAGCTCTACAGGTACATCAGTCCCAACAAGAGGATATCCTGAGATGGAAGCCTTCTCAAAATGGTAAATGCTCATCTAAATCAGCATACACACATCTACAGAATCAGCAGCAACACTACCTTCCTCAGCAGGGTGCTAGAAGTATTTCTCATCAAGCTCTAACCATTCTAACAAAGGTTTGGAAAGGTAAGACTTTTCCTCCTTTTATCAAAACTTTTGCTTGGAGGCTGTTAAGAAGAGCTTTAGCTACTGCTGATAGGGTTAGTCGGTTCTCTAATCACATTGATCACAATTGCTCTCACTGTGGAAACATTGAAACTGATATCCATCTTTTCTTTCTTTGTGATCTCCCTTTCAATATTTGGTCTTCTCATAATCTTAATTTACCAATTCATCTTATTTGCCCTAATGATGATATCCAACAAGCTGTTGTAACCCTGCTTCCTGATAATATTTCTGAAGCTAATTTATGCAAATTCTTATTTATAGCTTGGTATATTTGGAAAGCCAGGAATGATACTCGATTCAGAAGGAAAAATTGGAACTCTTTGCAGGTCATTAAGGTGGCAGAAGCCCATTTCAACAATCATCTTTCTGCTTTAGATGATCCTTTCCACACAAATTTGAGCCAAAATCACACACAACACTCTCCACAGCAAGCTACTCAACCTAATAATGACCCTCCTTGCCTTACTCAAGCTCATACAAAAAATCAAAACAACAGACATGGCCCAAACCATTCTACCGCTGAGTATATGAATCCTCTTAATCTCTCAGCCAATGATCCTCTTTGTCAACAACCTTGGCAGGCTGCCTCTAGAATTGCTTGCTACATTGATGCTTCTACCTCTCCAGACCTAGGGCATTCTTATCCTAGGATGGCAGGTCTGGGTATTTATATTGTGGATATGCAGGTCCAGCCTACAAACTCGATCTACATCAGGGTGACAACACAGGAGATTTACAGTGTAGTGGCGGCTGAAGCTGCTGCCCTTGCTCTGGCTACTGTTATTCTTCACAGGCTAAACTACAAGGACGTCTTCTTCTACACTGATTGTGCAAATCTTCTCGAATTGCTACACTCCCCTTTACAGGACAACCTCCCAGATTGGCGAATGTACAACAGCTTGAAGATCATCCAAGATTACACTCAGGATAGGAGACCACACTTTTTTAAGATAGATAGAGAGCTCAACTCTATAGCAGATACACTTGCTAAGTTAGCTTTTAATTCTCCTGCTGTTCAATCTGGAGATTTTGCTCCTGCTTGCTCTTTTGAGCAACATGTACCACAGTGCCATATTGTTGCTGCACTGTCAACTCTTCCCCTTGCTCACACAAGGGTTCTAGCAGCTTCTTGCTGCTAATTTAATGATGTTTCTTGTCAAAAAAAATGCTAGGTCATTTCCGTGCCAATGATCGGCCCAACCATGGGTGGACAATTATATTTTGTGGCTAGATTCGGTAATCCCAAATACTTTGGTATGGCATGGTGCTAAAATTTGTGTTGTTCTTGCATCTATGGATCAGTATGCTTATCTACACTACCCCTATGATTTGTATAAAAGAAATGTTGTATAAAATTCTCTATATTGATTACTTTCATGTAATGTAACCCCCCCCCCCCCACCAAAAAAAAACCATACCGGGTAAACACTGAGGGTTTTGAGATCATGTTTACGCCATGTCTTTGCCAAGTCGTTACATTACATCTAACGGCTAGTTAACTAGTGTCGTCCTTTGGTCCAGCCTTTAGCGTTTAGCCTATTTCTCCCAGATCGTATCAAAGCACCATCCAAAAATCTCTATCGATTCACATAGTACTCCCTACGTTTAGGACAACAAAATTAGTTCATTTTGAACTAAATTTCTTGTCCTAAACGTCATATAGTACTCCCTTCGTCTTTAAATATATGACGTTTAGAATAACAAAATTATATGAACTAATTTTGTTGTCCTAAACGTCATATATTTAATTTTGTTGTCATTTAATCTTGTTGTCCTAAACGTCATATATTTAAGAACGCAGGGAGTACGTGCTAACAGCAACTTCAACATCTTATGTGTACGACTTGATTCAGGATAACAGCTAAGATCCATTATACACGTTAAGTGAACCACACCTCCTGTGTAACCTGCTTGCGTTTTCGTCCTTGTTTCACACAAAAAGGGGTTAACCCGGAGTTACACAGCTTCCTCAGGCCAGCTATTTAAGCTGGTCTTGCTCATCTACCGTTTCCGGTACGGGACCAAAGTCCCCCGTTGGCTACTGTCCTATGCATGATGAGTCCGGCCTAGCACACCTCTCAGGAAAGGGCCAATCACCCCAAAAGACTATTCCAATAGGGGAAGTGTGGCTCTCCATTTTAAAGTGACTCTCCCTTTTAAGGTGGCTTGGTCCTCCCAAACTAAGCAATGTGGGATAATTCGGACGTGCACGGCTTCGCCGCCTACACTATCGTGCGCCTGGCCCATGGGCCGCCTACACTATCGTGCGCCTGGCTAATCCGTGCTCCCGCTTGGGCCACGACTGCCGCCTACACCGTCGTGCGCCTACAGTGTCGTGCGCCTGGCCCATTGGCCGCCTACACTGTTGTGCGCCTACACAGTCCTGCGCCTGGCCAAATCGTGCCCTGGCCCAGATCTGATACCAAATGATATGTCCGGCCCAGGTGGGATTGGATTTATGGTAAGTCCGATGCACCGATTACACAGTTTGGCATCGGCGCTCGAATTTCGATGCAAACTTAGCACCATCCTTCGACGCACCCCTCAGGGAAAGGCCCAATCACCCCAAAAAACTAGTCCGTTAAGGGAAGGGTGTCTCTCCCTTTTAAGGTGACTTCCTCCTCCCAAACTAAGCAAGATGAGATAATTCGGACGTGCATAGCTTCGCCACCTACACTGTCGTGTGCCTACACTACCGTGCACATGGCCCATGGGACGCCTACATTGTCGTGCGCCTATACTGTCGTGCGCCTGGCTAATCCGTGCTCCCGCTGGCCACGACTGCCGCCTACACTGTCGTGCGTCTAGCCCATGGGCCGCCTACACTGTCGTGCGCCTGACCAAATCGTGCCCTGGGATGTCCTCATCATTCTCCCCTTCTTAACAAGGGCCCAGCTTTGATACCAAATGATGAGTCCGGCCCAGCACACCTCTCAGGAAAGGCCCAATCGCCCCAAAAGACTAGTCCAATAGGGGAAGGGTGGCTCTCCCTTTTAAGGTGGCTTGATCCTCCCAAGTTAAGCAAGGTGGGATAATTCGGACGTGCATGGCTTCACCGCCTACACTGTCGTGCGCCTGGCTAATCCGTGCTCCCACTTGGGCCACGACTGCCGCCTACACTGTCTTGCGCCTGGTCCATGGGCCGCCTACACCGTCGTGCGCCTACACTGTCGTGCGCCTGACTAAATCGTGCCCTGAAATGTCCTCATCAGTGCAGCTACAGTAGCTCGCGCACAATACCCTGGATTTGGCCCACTTGGCCTGGCCCATCTGTCCCTTAAACAGGCTAGGCTGTTACAACACACCCACCCTAAGGATTGGACGTCCCCGTGGAATAACAACCAGCTTACCCATACAGGACACAGGTTCAGGATTCACCTTTCTCAGGGGATAGACTAATCAGTGCACACACGCTTGCTGGCTTCCCAGCAATCACTTTAGGACAGCAATAGTAGGAGAACGTATCACGTGCTCCCACTCTCTCATATACTCCGATGATACCGTGATTAATAGTTCACTAAAAGTGCATGAAAAGATCAACTAAAAATATGAATCGGTACATGATGCAATGAACTATGTTTGTAAAAAGTTTTAGATTCAACAACAAGTTGTGTATGGAGAAACAAATAAGAAAAATCTACGTATGAGTAGATGCGAGTTTGCAGGTTCGGATGAATAATGCATTCGACCCGATAACATGCTGAATTTGTCTTTTTTATTTCTCTTTGCATAAATTTTTTCTCAACTTGAAACTTTGCATGAACATGAATCATTGTATCCTTCATCCATTCATATTTTTCATTGTACTTTTCATTATATTTTTTATGAATTATTAATCAGAGGAGTATGGGAGTATGTGAAATGGTGGAGCACTAGATATGTTCTCGCAGTAGTAGACTAGTAGTTTCCTTTTTTGGCTTTTTTCCAAGTTGGTCCGCACTAATAGCGTAGTTAGATTTGATAAAGTATAATTTTTAAAATGCTATGTTAGCATAGTATATTTCTTTATTCTTATATTGACTCGTTATTCATCCTTTTAAAATCATTGACACTCAACCTAGATGTAGATATTGGTGCCCCGAATTCGAAATTGGTATTGATATACCCGAATTTTGTTGTTTGGATGGTTTTGGATTGGTGGATGGAAATCCAATAGCGAATGGCAAGATGCTTCACTACACCCTCGCATACATTGTAAGCTCTCCAGCTTTGTATTAGATTGAAATCGTAAATCACCCTCTGTAGCATCACTCGGTCCCTCTGTGAATCTCTGTCCGTCTCTTTCTTTTTTATTTTTGTGGGGTGAACTATGTCTTTCTGATTCCGCAGCTTCTGAGACCAACTCAGGCGTTGATCTTGTGTAGAGTATTGATGCTCCACCTCCCAATACGTAGATCTAACTCCTCTCAGCTAGTTTGTTGTACCTGGCAACAACGCCAGTTGCTGGCGTAGGTGACACTACTACAGAAAGCGTTTTTAGAAGCGGGCGAAATCGCATTTTCAGGTGCGGGCGCGAAACCCGCTCCTACCTGTCGCTTTTAAAAATAGCGATTTTTAGGAGCGGGTAAAAGGCCCGCACCTGGAAACACCATTTCTAGGTGCGGGTGACAGGGTGGTCCGCACCTACTAATCAATTAAAAGAAAAAACGTGGTTGCACTAAAAAATGCTCAAAATAAATATTTTCTTGGGGAGGACCCTGTGAGGCAGCCACCCGCTCGTCCCCGCAAGTCGCGGCATTTTTCGTGTAAGGTCGCGCCGCTACGCAGTTGTTGTGATTCGAACCCACGACCTCCTGCATCGCGCGTAGCCTCCCTTACCACTGCACCACACACTCATATGCGTCCATATCCCGTTTTCATTCTACTCATATTATACTACGCCAAGTGTAAATTGCTTTTTTGAGCCTTCAAACGTATTCAAATTAAAAACTTGTCAACTACAAAGTTTCATAACTTTCGGAGATCTATAACTTTCATGTTGAGAGTTTTTCCATTCGAGGTCATTTACAAATTTTGAATTTCAAATTTCAGAGATTCAAATTTGAATCTTGTTAACAATATGATTTCAAATAAAAAAGTTGTAAACTACAAAGTTTCATATCTTCTCAAGATCTACAACTTTTATTTTGAATGTTTCTCCATTTGAGGTCGTTTAAAATTTCAAATTTTCAAATTTCAAAAATTCAGAGATACTTTTCGTTGACAAAAGTAATTCAAATTAAAAAACTTTCAACTACAAAGTTTCATAACTTCTCAATATGTACAACTTTTATTTTGATCATTTGCTCATTCGGTATAGTGGTAGTAACATTCTTCACAAATCTTATATACCTCTCATATAGTTTCATTAAACTATATAAGATATATATGTTTTGTGAACATATCATAGAACTTAAATTGATATTTTGAAATTTTAAACAATCTCAAATGAAAAAGTTGTCAACTACAAAATTTTAGGTCTCGTCGAGCTATACAATTTTCATATAAAATTTGTCTTCATCCGAGATCATATGCAAAAGTTATGAATTTTTTTCACGAGACCATTTCTAGGAGCGGGTGATGACGTCACCCGTACCTAAAAATGAGTATATTTCCAAGAGCGGGTAATGGGGTCATCCGCACCTAAAAATGATTTTTAGGTGCGGATGACCCCATCGCCCGCTCCCAAAAATGATTTCTAGGTGCGGATTTAGTTGCTACAGTGTCACGCGGATTTCTTAGATCGGACGGCAAATTCGCCCGCTCCTAGAAAAAAAGGTCTGGCTCCTACAAATGTTTTGTGTAGTAGTGTGATCTTGAAGGTTACTCTTAATCTAGGGACATGCTAGTGTAGCGGTGGCATAGGTCCTGTCTCTTTCTCCCCTACTTTTGTCGTGCCAACTTTGTCTCTCTGATTCTGCGGCTTCCGAGTCCAACTCAGGCATTATCCTTGTGTAGAGTTAAGTGCTTCGCCTCCCAGCGTGTGGATTCAACTCCTTCAAGTGAGCTCGTCGTACATGGTTGTGATGCCAGTTGCTGGCGTATGCAACCATGAAAGTTCCTCTTGATCTAGGGACTGGCTCATGCAACAGTTGAACAGGTCCCTTCCCCTCCTCTTCCTCTCCACCCTGACAACACCTCTTTGTCGAGCGAACTATGCCTTTCTGATTTTGCGACTTCCAAGTCTAACTCAGGTGTTGACCTTGTGTAGAATCTTGATGCTCCACCTCCCAGCACGTGGATCTAACTCCTCTCGACGAATTCGTCGTACCACTGCGGTGATGGCAGTTGCTGGCATAGGCGATCTTGAAGGATCCTCTCGATATAGGGACATGCTCGTGTAGCGGTGGCACATATCCCTTCTCTCTCTCTCTCTCTCTCGGTTTCTTCCCTACTTTTGTCGGACGAACTCTGACACCCTGATTTCACGACTTCTGAGTCTCAAGTGTTGACCTTGTGTAGAGTCTCGGTGCTCCACCTACCAGCGCGAGGATCCAACACCTCTTGGCGATCTTGTCGTACCTCGTGGTGACGCTAGTTGCTAGCTCCGATCCTCTCGTGCGTTTGGGCGCTGTTGGCCTGATCACAAACAACTGCTGCTTGGATTTGACTATTTATTTTTTCTATCAAAATATTTTATGTTATATTATTTTATTCAAATTTAGATATTAACTAATCATATTTTAAATGAGATGTTTATTAGAAGAATGTTCCAATATAGACTCATAAAATCACAGCATACCACCACATGCACGACACATGCACACACTCATTGAGCTATAATGTACTTATAATTGCGTCAACTCTCTCCATTTTTAAATTAACCAAAGACAATTAGCAATTGGCTATATGATCAATATACGTGTTTATTCATACTATGGGGTCTATAATTTTTTGTCACTCTAAGTGCACATACAGACTAATGACCACGACGTTATTCTTACATTAATTAGCATGATTCTCAAAGGTAGAGAAGGAGGTCTTATTGAAAAAGAGCGGAAAGCTAAAACCCGTCTTGGGCCGGTCCCAAAAAGAAGGCTCGCAGCTGCCCATGGGATGGACGTGGGATTTTTCCGGTCCAAAAAAGTCATTTTCCCCCATCCGGTCTGAGCTCGATCCGATCAACAAAATGCTTAGATCTAATCTCACATGAGCTATGGTGCCGCCATGTAAGGGTGGAATAACGTTCAAAAATTTTCTTGATTTGTGCGAGAAGATCTTTTCTTCTTAGCAAAAAGTTCAGTGGCTGTTTTACCTCTTGCGGATCGAGTTTTTTAAACAACTATCCCTCTTTTTAAAAAATGACTTTAAAGTCTTCTTTAGATTACATGGTTCTCGCTCCTAGTAGTGAGTTGGTTATTGCGGTCCAAATTAAAGCCTTGCAGTGTGAGAGCATTTACAGGTGTTCCTTTTCCTAATTCCTAACTGCTTTTTAGTGTATTTTTCAAGTCAGGTGGGCCAGTAACAATAAAAAAAGAAGACAGCTAAAAAGTTCTTTGAAGTAATTATTTTTAATCGTATTGTGTCAAGTTATCCATTTTTTTCGGAAAAGTGTCAAGTTATCCTTTTTATGCCTACTATTATTCTACATGATAAATATCATATATGATGCACCTTTTGGATGTATTTCAAAGAAAATCTCCCTACATAGTTTAAGTGCACAACATGTGTGTCCAACGTAATGCTCTACAACATCGGGCTATATCAGATTAAATTGGCCGGTATACATATGTATACATTTCTTTTAATTTAACTTACTTTAGTTTTTTACGTAATCCGCAAAAGAATCTAGCTTACACGTGCACATAGCCACAATCATCCAAATTTTGTATTTGCCCACGGGCAGCTGCTCCATAGATCTTTTAACGGTGGTATTTCTTCGCACATCAAGAATTATGATTTTATTACCTATTTAATAATCAAATTCCTTATTCTGCACGCAAGCCTCTTCCTCTCTCTGTTACCCTTTCATGTGTCTCGTATATGTGCAAATGCATAGACTTGTATTTGATACGAACTCATATGTCCTACTCTTTGTTTCCAATTACGAATTAGTTGTATTTGGTAAGGACTCTTTTATTTAGCTATTTCTCTTCTCAATTCGTACAAAAAATCTGCTTCTAATTTTCTTGTTTTTTAAAATTATGAATTTGTATATGTATTTATTAGTTATATTAGATATAGCTTCTTTGGATTGATCTAGACCGTCAGATCTTCATAAAATCCAACAGTCCATATTCTTCTATTTTTTGGATTAACGTGAGAATTTATAAACCCTCTCGACGAACGGTGGTGACTTCTTTTAGCACTATAGTATTAAGATAATAGATTTGTATATATAATTTTCTTGTTTTTGAAAATTATGAATTTGTATATGTATTTATTAGTTATATTAGATATAGATTCTTTGGATTGATCTAGACCGTCAGATCTTCATAAAATCCAACAGTCCATATTCTTCTATTTTTTGGATTAACGTGAGAATTTCTAAGCTCTCTCAACGAACGTGGTGGCTCCTTTTAACACTGTAGTATTAAGATAATAGATAGACTAGTAGTTTCCTTTTTTTTGGCTTTTTTCCACGGTATAGCTTTCCATGAGTGGGCGGACATTTCTTCTCTTTCCGTGTCCTTCCCATTTTTTTAGCATTTTCTTCGGAACAGCCCACCTCCTCTATTGAACATTCCTTTCTTTGAAAAATTTAGTTTCATAACTTTTATTTTTGAAATATCATAATCTTTATGTATAAATTCGATAAACAATTTTTTCTATAAACAATTTATGCGCATAATTTTTCTCTAACGACGAGTTATGCTGACAACTTTTCTCTAACAACAAGTTATGCGTATCATTTTTTTTTCCGACGACGAGTTATGCGCATAATTTTTTTCCCGACGACGAGTCATGCGCATAACTTTTTTTCCCGATGACGAGTTATGCGGATAAATTTTTTCTCTGCGACGAGTTATATGGATATTTTTTTTCCTAACAACGAGTTATGGGGATAACTTTTTTCCTGACAACAAGTTATGGGGATAACTTATTTTTTCCTAAAAACGAGTTGTGCACATAACTTTTTTCTGACAATAAGTTATGCATATATATAACTTTTTTTTAGGATGAGTTATGCGGATAACTTTTTTCCAAACAACGAGTTATGCCAATGATTAAAAAAAGTTTATGCACATAAGTTTTATGTAACAACAAGTTGTGCACATGACTTGTACACTTGTCAGCGTTATGTAACCGCCGGCTAGTAACATCGTGGATTGCGTGTCAGGCCTCGGATGATCGCGTGTGAGGTTGCGGTAGAGCGCCAGCTAGTCGAACTCGGCACGGGTGTTGCCGCTGCCGCGGAGCCTCGCTCCGAAGCTCTGGAGCACGTGCAGAAAGTACGACGCGGGAGCGACACGAGAACGGCGACGATGGGACGGGATGGCAGGATGACGTGAGGGGGCGGGAAGGGCAGGAGTGCGCGCGGGATGGAGGGGCGGGAGCACGAGCGGATGGGGAGACAGGGAGGCGGGACTCCCTCGCCAAACATGCTGAGAGGAGGTTCCCTGATTGCAAGGAGACCGAGCCGACGAGGATGAAGAAGCTGTTAGAAAAGCTGTTCACGGTATTTTTCTTATTTTTTTAACCGAAGGAAAATGATTTAGTCAGTTTGTTAGAGTTGCTCTAATCCTAGAGTATCATGAGTTGGCAGATAGCTCGAACTTACAGGGACGCACGTAGCACTTGTGTTTCATTATTATCTTATATAGCGATTTGAAATCAAGGCGCGAACATTCATTTATCGACGTGCATCGTTGAAATGAATTAATTATGTTTATCTCCGGCATTGCCTGCTGTCACACATGGGCAGGCCATCAGGATCAGGAGTACTCCTACTTGGGAGCTGGGCTTGGAATTGTGTATAAAAGGGAGAGGGTGGCGAGCCCCTTGGCATCACCCAAAGCACACACGATCAAAGCTAGCTACTAGCACTGTCTCCTACACACGCTAGCACGACAATGGCAAGGCTCGGCACCGCAGCTGCCGGCGGCTTAGCTTGGGCGGCAATCCTGCTCATGTGTGCGGCGCTCGTCGCCGGTCAAGGAAACTTGTTCATTAAAGAGACCCTGCCACCGCCGGTGAGGATATACAGCAGGCAGGACTCCACGCTGAATATTGCCGTAAGTGATGATGGCAACAGAGTTGTCCTCGCCAGGGGCAGCTGCTCGGACCCGAGACAGGCAAGGCTCCTTTGTCGTTTAATTTTTCTCTGCCCCCGATCGTCCATCCACGTAGAGTACTACTGTTCATGAAACGCCTCTCTGCATCGTTCTATCAGCTATTTACTGTTATACACCAATTTTGCATGTGTTTGCGCATGCAGCAATGGATCATGATTTTGGGCGCTCCCACCCGACCCGGAACACTGCCATTTGCGCTGCAGAACTTGGCGACGCGCCAGGTGATCACGATCCCATCAACAGACGGACCGGTGGGACTGTCATCCATGTTCGACTCATCAAAAGGGGGCGGCAATGCCTTGCTTCAGGATCTGTGGAAGCTAGGGGAGCCGAACCGCGAAAACTTTGCCCCACTGTATGTTAATAACAAGGACAAGAAATTCAAACTCATCGTCAAGCGGAATCCGAATGGCCGCATAGACGTCGGGAGCCAGATCATGATCTCTTCTACCGCGTCGGAAACTGCAATAAACGCCATATGGGAGCTCACCTCATATCCGCCCTGCTTCGACCCCAACAAACCCATCCCCACCAACCCCAACCGCCCATGATTGGTAGCCGTTGATCCACGAATTAACGCATTTCACATTATTCCCTTTATTTGATTTCCATGTAATCCTTCAATCAATTTGTTTCCCTTCCTCCGGGCATCTTACATGTTTTCACAGCAAATAAAAACGGTTTGATGTATGCATTTTGTTATTACTGATTTTTTTTTCTTTTTTGAGAATTTCGTTCCCCTGCTGTAACTGGACCAGTAGCTATGCAAACCACGCGCCAACAACGAACTGAGTTCAGCTACGATTATTGTTCAAAGAAAGTCAAAGCACACATGTGTTTTAACATATACATAAAAATAGCACTTCTCTTATTCCCTGGGGTGATTTGGGGGTATGTAATACGACTGTCTTTATACTGTCTCTGTAATGACACTTTTCAAAAAAAACCCCGGCTACAGCTACAGATGATGGCGTCGTCGTCTCACGAAGCAACGACGAGGGCTCATGCTCCCAAGTCTTACTGTCGCACCCAGTAGCATTGTACAGCCACGCGATGGTGTGTGTCGATCCGGTGTGGCGGGGGGGGGGGATTTGGCGTGGCTGCGCGGGAAATCCTTCCTTCCCCGCCATTTTCTTCTTTCCCTCCGGGTCCCATCTCCCCAATCCTTCCCAACCCTGCACCCATGGCGATGCGGCGAGATCTGGTAGAGGCAGCGGCGGAGGAACGGAGCCGAAGGCCGCAGCCGTGCAACAGCAAAAGGGTGGTAGAGCCAGGCCCGTCGATGGGAAGGAGCCACATGAGTTATAAAAGAGCACATTGACCGCATCACCAATGAAAAATCCGTGATCACTATCTTGGTCCTTCCATCCAAAATGAGTTAATAAATTTGTTAGCTTCTGCAATTAGGTCGGCAATTGTTGGAAAGGTAAAAGAAGCAAAGTACTTCTCAGTTATACTTGACTGTACTCCTGATGCAAGCCACCAAGAGCAGATGTCTTTAGATTCTATTTGCATCGAAGAATCCCTCTTAGGTTTTATGGTTGTCAATGATACAACTGGGCAAGGATTATTTGATGTTCTATTAGAGGAGTTGAAAAGTCTTGATCTTGATGTAGACAATTTGAGAGGACAGGGATATGTTAATGGGTCAAATATGAAAGGAAAAAATATAGGGGTACAGAGGAAAGTGTTGGATATAAATACATGAGCTTTTTATTCAGCTTGTGGTTGTCATAGTTTGAATTTGACTGTTGACGGTTCAATAGCGCGTCAAGATTCACCACAAGCGCACGGATCGCTTGTAGCCTTTTTCACCTAGGGGAGTCCCAAGGTTCTTGTCAACCCAAGGAGCAAGGGGATTGCTAGCGTTTAACCTAGCACTAATCTAGTTGATTGAAGTATATGATAGAGAGATTAATCTATAAACTAAAGACAAAGTAGTGAAGCAATCTAAATTACGTTAAGAGATAAGAGGTGCACAAGTGTGAAGAACGTATGCCCATGGATTCTAGGTACTTGAAGATGCAATCACCAAAACATGATAAAACCTCGATCTAATCTATCTAAGCATGTGACCATAGGTTTAGCCGTTTCCCTTCCCTCGTACATGCCACTACACGAAGGTAATCGGTACTAAGCATAGATGAACACGGGATGTTGATGCGATCTACGGGAGCAACCCCGAAAGCATGGTAGCTAGCCTTAAACATTAAGCATCATCAACAAAGGTATGATAGATTATGATCCAAACAATAGTAGGTGACTACACATCAAGTTCCATTACAACTTCATGGACAAACGATAACTTTACCCCATCAAGACGCTAGGAATGTCACCGTTGAACATGGTGGATGCCTCTGATGAAGCTCGGTCTTCGTTGTCCTTCAACTCCGGCAGCACCGTGGTAGGGCCTCGGCGTCCTCCTTCCTCGTGGCTACCTCCCTTGACCTCGACGATGGTTTCTCCCGAATGTTTTCTCCCTCGATCGACTCTCTCCCTTGTGATTGATCTTCGAGGCTTCTCTGTTCGTCCCTTGTGAATGGCGGCTCTGGCAGGCTTTTAGGGTTCTACGTACTTGACATCGAAGTAAGGGGGCGACGAACCGACACCGAAAGGGGGTGGGCTGGCCGGCCTGGGCCCTCCTCAGCCCGGTTTCGGCCCGTCTTACACCACATGTCATCTTTTGCATTTTGGGCTTTCTGTCCTTCGGATGTGGACTTTGGATGTCGTTATCCCCGCGACCAAGTTAGGGGGTCTTTACGCACAAACTTCCGATCTTTCATCTCGGTCCTCAGGAATACTTCATTGAAGCACGTCGGTCCTTGCCACCTTTGGAGGCAAGTTTGCACACGGTTAGAACTCCTTGATTGACTTGCAAAACGTCCTCCGAACTAGGTGCATCTTCCCTCATTAAGTACATAAATTCCTACAAAATCATTATACTCCAAAATGCACATGCAACAATGAACTTGTTACATCATTAGTATGCCTAGTGGCGGGTTAGTTCCAAAATAAAGTTCAAACCACAATGTGGCAAGTGCTGGTTGACGGAAATCGACCACTAACATTGACACTATGTGATATGGCAAAGTCTTGTCGGAAAGGAATATAATTTTTTGGAGTTATCCAACACCTGTATACAACATTTGCTAAATCTACAAAAAGGTGGAAAATTCTTAAAGATAACAAGTTTACCTTTGCATGTGCATTTGGAAGTATAATGGTTTTGCAGGAAATCATGTGTTTAATAGGAGAAGTTGCACTAAGTTCGGAGGACATTATGCAAGAGAATCAAGGAGCTCCAACTGTGTACGAATTTGCTTCCAAAGGTGGCAAGGACCAAGATGCCATGACGAAATATTCCTGAGGACCAAGATGTAAAGACCGGAGTTCATGCGACAAGACCCCCTATCTTGATCGCGGGGATAATGACGTCTAAAACCCCCATGCGAAGGAGCAAAAAGTCAAAAATGTAAGAAAGGACATGTGGAGGAAGATGGGCTTGAACTAGGCCGAAGTGGGCCCATGCCGGCCGACCCACCCTCTTCTGGCCTCGGTTCAGTCCCCCGTTTCATCGGCGTGAAGTTGATCGAACCCTAAGTCTGTGCCGATGCCGCCATTCGCCAAAGACGTGGATAAAAGCCTCCGAGGTCGACCACAAGAGAGAGAGCTGATCGGGAGAGAATTGGAGAGAGAGCACTCGAAGGAGATCTTTGCTAAGTCCAAGGGAGGTTGCCACAAGGGAGGAGGACACCGAGGCCCTGCCATGGCACCGCCGGTATTGAAGGACAACGAGGATCGATCTTCATCAGAGGTGTCTACCATGATCAACGGTGCCATGCCTAGCGTCTTGATGGGTTAAAGTCATCGTTTGTTCATGGAGTTGTAATGGATCTTAATATGTAATCGCTGACTCTTGTTTGGTTTTTAATCTATCACTTCCTTGTTGATGATGTTGCAATGCTTATGTTTGCTACCGTGCTTTTTGGGATGTATAGGCCTTCCTACTCCTGTAGATCGCATCAACATACCGTGTTCATCTAGGGTTAGTATCGATTACTTCCGTGTAGTGACAGTACGAGAGAAGGGAAAAGGCTAATCCTTGTTCACTTACCTAGATAGATTAGATCGGTTTTATCTTACTTAGGTGTTTGCATCTTTAAGGCAAATGTTCTTCATATCTTGTGCATCTCACATATCTCTTTTAATATAGATTAGATTGCTTTTTGAATAGATTGTTCTTAGTTTATAGATTAAACTTTCATTCAAAGGTTTACATCAACTAGATTAGTACTTAGTTAAATGCTAACAATTCCCTTGTTCCGTGGATTGACAAGAACCTTGGGGGACTCCCCTAGGTGAAAAAGGCTACACCGATTCGTGTGCTTGTGGTGAACTTTGACGCGTTATTGGACCGTCAACAGCCGCAAAAGAAATTGCAATGGAGATGGGCATTAACCCAGAGTTCACTCCCAAGCGCGAAATCAAAAGAAAACGACATTTTGATGAGGCTGCAGATGTTTCACAATCTGAAGAGGAGTCATTTCGGGTCGATTATTTTATATATGTTATTGATCAAGCTATAGTTTCACGCACCAAGAGATTTGAACAATATCAAGAGTATGAAAAGACTTTTGGTTTCTTGTTTACTTCAGATAGGGTCCGATCCTTGGATGATAAGAATTTGATGGCTGCTTGTGTCAATCTTGAGAACACACTTAAAAGTGGAGAAGATAAAGACATTGATGGTCAAGAATTGTTTGCAGAAATAATTCTCATCCAAGATTTACTTAAAGAATCTATGAGTGCTCTTGATATTCTGAAGTTTTTGAAGAAACACCCCTTTTATCCCAATGTTGTGATCGCATACAAAATTTTGTTAACCGTTCCTGTGACCGTCGCATCTGCAGAAAGAAGCTTTTCTAAACTCAAGTTATTGAGATCCTATTTGCGTTCTACTATGACACAAGAAAGACTCAATAGCTTGGCGACAATAGCACTTGAAAATGATGTCTTGGAATAGATTAATTATGAAGACATAATTGAAGATTTCTGTTGACGGTCGATTTCCGTCAACCAAGAGCACTTGTTACACTTTGGTTTGAGCTTTGATTTATAACTAACCCGCCACTAGACATGCTAATGATGTAACAAGTTCGCACTTGCATGTGGTTTTTGGAGTATGTTGTTTACATTTGATTTAAGCGCCTAAATGAGGACTTCCGGGTAGAGTTCATCGAGCACTTTATGAGAAGGTCACGAAGCCCGGTACAAGTCAAGACACGAAGTGAACATGACTCCAAATGACCTGAGGACCAAAGCATGAAGCCGTGAAACTCCGAGAACCTAAACAGAAGATGCGGGAGTTCATGCGACAAGACCCCTTATCTTGATCGTGGGGATAATAACGTCTAAAGCCCATATGCAAATATGCAAAATGTCAAAATTATAAGAAAAACCGCGTGAAGGATGGTGGGCCTGAAGTGGGCCAGAGGGCCCAAGCCCTTGAGACTTGGAGGTTTACTCACGAGATCAACTCAGCCCAAGACATATTTGCGCAGCCCAGAACAGCATGATCTTTCGGTGCAGATTCGGAGACTTAAACGGCCTCTAATCGCAAAAGTTTGAATACCAAAGTTGTGGGTCTCGACGAGTGCTTCGATTTGGACATATGGAAGGCCCAATTCGGGTCAAGGAGCTAGGAGATATGGCCCCCGAAATACCTGCTGCGCAGATAAGTTCGAAATCAGATATATTATCTTCCGAGGCCATTCTGGGGATATTATCTTCGTTTCTAAGGAAAGCAATGAATACCAAAGTTGGAGATAATTTCGTGGCACACAATCTAGACACCGAATTTGCATTATTTAGAGTTCGGACGTGGGTGATATGGTGCCGGAAAGGAAGGGCTGCGAATCAGGAAAATCTCGGCGAGGCTGATTTTATGAAAACCAAGTTTGCTTAACTCCTAAGCATCTCGTGCAAGGAAAGGGGGAGCACGCCCACACCCCAAGGCTCCCCAAGGGCATAAATACAACCCCTTGGATGTCCAAGTAAGGGGTTGAATCCAATCCATTCACCAGAACTCAGCGAAACCTAGAAGTGAGCACCGGAGGGAGACGACGGCGGCGGAGTCCTTGAAGTTGTCTAGGGGATGGCCTAGGCCAACCCTAGCCACCATGGCCGCCCTACGTGGTTGAGCCATGGTGGAGTTCCGGAGCTAGTTAAGGTCATCAATGGTATGTACTCGGTGGTGATGATCCAAACGCATCTATTATTATGTGAGCAATGTTCATCGTGTTTTCCGATCTATTAGCGATTCCATGTCTCCGTTTATACTTTTTACCTATCATGAATATGCTTGTTCCTTAGTCTAAAGCAAGGTTAGACTACTTAACATGCTCTATGTAATCATGTCGATTAGGTTTAGCATGTCGATCTTTCATGATTCGTAAACACGTTCATGTTTGAGCGTGCCACTAGATCCCCCACTTCATTAAGGGAGCATCGTGACAGAGTGATTTCCCCCGAAAGAGCGGATGTCTTCGGGAGGTAGGCCGGAGGTAGGAGTTTAAGGATGCTAGTAGACGAGATGTTCGATTCGTTGCTCGTTTGTCAGGGCTACAACTAGAAGACAATAGGCCAAGTTACCCCTTCGGTGGAGTTTTGCCCTAACCAATGTTCATGGATATGACCAACCTTGTGCCATAGCTCATGTCTATCAAGGTTCATCCTTTTTATGCAATCAATACTACATGTTAAGTTAGATTGACTAGATAAGGTAGAGACCCCTAGTGGTTTGCTTCCGATCCTTGGATTGACAATCCTTGGGGGACCCTCCTTGGTGAAAAAGGCACCAAGTCACCTGTACGCTTGGGGTGAACTTCAACACGGTTTTGAACCGTCAACAATTTCATTTCAAGAAATACTAGACGGATGATGCTTTTTAGTCGAACATAAGGTTAGTACTATGCTTTTTAGCATTAATATTTGATGTATTTTTAAATATTATGTGAAACGACATAGACTGAAAATGTGTCTTAGTTATATTGAATATTTTTTTAATATTTAAGAGCCACATTTTGCATTTCTCACACGAGGCTCCAATTCCTGGAGACGAGCCTGGATAAAGCCATGGAAGGATGCTAACTTGCCTCCTGTGCTGCATCCCTCGACACCAGTCGACCACTCCGCGCTGCCCGCCGGCCACTACACTGTGCTCCTACCTGCTCAGATCCACACTGCTCTCAAAGCCATCTCGTCATGCTCGCAAAGCTCTCCATGTCCCTACCCACCTCACCCCTCCATCCACTGCCCGCTGCGAAGTCAACCGCGAGAGAGACGGGGAAAGATCGAGAGATCAGAGATGAGAGAAATAGCAGAAGCTGAGTGGATATCATGGTGGAGATTTTTTTCACTTTTATAGTTTAGCTATTTCTAAAGATATTTTTCACATAGAGGTCCTTCAGACAAGCAAAAAAGGACATGAAACATATAAAATCTTACCGTTTAGCACTATGAATAGGATTGTGTTTTATGCACAATACATTCTCTAATACAAGCCACAAAATGGTATAAAGAGATCAAATTTGCGTTTGATCATCATGTTTTTCAGTCCATACATGAGAAGTAATTAGTTCATAGACAACTTAGCAGACAAGGCATTGTAAGCTGTGTTGCTGTCTTTATCTGACATGCATGTTTTGCAGACGACAGCCGTCTAAACTGTTGTACATGCCCTTAATGAATGAAGTAGAGGGAGGATTCTCTCCCAGCCCTCTGTTGACCATAAACAGAAAAGAACAAGTGTGTTTTAAAATGTACATCCATTTGTCTTCGACTCTTCCTCCGGCACTTCTCTTATCATACTTCTTTTTTTATGCCATCAGCTCTTCAAAATCATACTTCCAGGTATATGATTTGAAAATCTAAATGATGGTATGTCAAGTTGAAGTGATGGCAAGTTTAAAAGGAGGAAAAGAGAAGAAAAGGACACCATCGGATGAACCGACGGTACCTAGGGAGTAGCGTCAGTGCAAGCGTTGGAGGAATCAGTACGCTGCGGAGGAGGCTTGTCAACTTGGACCATCGGATGAACCGATGCCATCATTTCTACATTCGTCGGATGAATATTGTGGCTGAGCTGCATGTGCAAACACCGTTGGATGAATCGACGGTCTAGCATCAGTTCATCTGATGCAGTGTTCGTCCAAGACAGTAAGGGTTTGAGTCAGAGACCTTCTGCACCGGATGAACTGACACAACGTCGGATGAACCGTCGGATGATTGATGTCAGCGGGAGTTCGAGGTGGAAGGCAACGGCTAGTAGCACCGGATGAACCGACACCCTCAAAATGTATAGCGTCGGATCATCCGACGGTACTCAGAAAAGTACTTGCCGTTGGAGCAACGGCTCTATGGATGCCTTGGGCTATTTATACCCCTTCCACCCCGCCATTTGAGGGTGCTGAAGTGAGCTGAAGTCCAGAGGAGTGCAAGACACATTGAAGATCACATACATGCCACACTAGTGCTTAAGTGAACATCCACAGGCTTTGCACATCCTTGGTGTGTGTGCTTAGTGCTAGGTTTAGCTTAGAGCTGAGTGAGTGCAAGATGTGCCTATCTTGTGAGGCGATTCTTGAGTGGATCAAGTTGTACAAGGTGCGCCGGAAGCCTTGGGGCCTAAGTGGCTCTCCGGCAAACGTATTCGACCCTTTGGCTTGGTGTGGAGTGGCTGTTGACGGTTCGAAACCGCGTTCAACTTCTCCGCAAGTACACGGAGTGACTTGGTGCCTTTTTCACCAAGGGAGGGGATCCCCAAGGTTCTTGTCAATCCACGGAGCAAGGGAATTACTTGCGTTTAACCTAACACTAACTTATTTGATTAAAGACTTTATGATGTAAAGATTAATCTATAAAGCAAAGACAAACTAACCCTAGATTATGTTAAACAGAGAGAGAGAAAGGTAGTTCACGAGTATGAAGAATGTATGCCCATGGAGTCTAGGTACTTGAGATGCAATCACCCAAAACATGATAAAACCCCGATCCAATCTATCTAAGGATGTGAGCAAAGAGTTAGGTGTTTCCCTTCCCTCGTACATGTCACTACGCGAAGGTAATCGTCGCTAACCCTAATGAGCATGGTATGTTGACGTGATCTATGGGAGCAACCCCGAAGGCATGGTAGCTAACCTTAAACATTAAGCATCATCAACAAGAAGGCATGATAGATAAAAGATCCAAACGAGAGTGGGTGACTACATATCAAGATCCGTTACAACTCCATGGACAAATGATTACTTTACCCCCATCAAGACGCTAGGCATGGCACCGTTGAACATGGTGGATGCCCCCGATGGAGTTCGTCTCTCGGTGTCCTTCAACTCCGGCAGCACCGTGGCAAGGCCTCGGCGTCCTCCTTCCTCGTGGTGGCCTCCCTTGAGCTCGGTGATGATCCTCTTGAATCTTCACCCTCTCGATCAACCCTCTTCCTTGTAATTGATCTCCCGAGGCTTCTCTGGTCGTCTTTCGCGAATGGCTTCTCTCCCCAAACAATTAGGGTTCCGCGATCTTATCACCGAAGAAAGGCGGCAGCGAATCGACCCCAGAAGGGGGTGGGCCGGCTGGCCTTGGCCGACCAGCCTGGCCCTCTCCTGGCCCGGTTCATCTCTGTCTTTTGCCACGTGTCATTTCTTGCACTTTGGGGTTTTTCCTCCTTCGGATATGGGCTTTGGACGTCGTTATCCGCGCAACCAAGTTAAGGGGTCTTTACGCATGATCTTTTGGTCTTTTCATCTTGGTCCTTGGAGATTCTCATTTGAAGCATATTGGTCCTTGCCACCTTTGGAGTCAAGTTCACACACGTTCGGAGCCTCTTGTTCATCATGTAAATCATCCTCCGAACTGAGTGCATCTCTTCTCATTTAGTGCATGAATTCCTGCGTAAACATTATACTCCAAAACACACATCCAACAATGAACTTGTTATATCATTAGTATGCCTAGTGGTGGGTTAGTTCCGAAATGAAATCCAAACTATAACATAACAAGTGTTCTTGGTTGACGGAAATCGACCGCCAACATCCCCCCACGCTTAGATCTTGCGCGTCCTCGAGCAAGTTTCTCAAAAGTTGTTCATCCACGGAGTTGAAACATGCTTAGTCAATTCTTTCCTTTCAAGTTAGTCAATCATTCATCTTTAATATAAGAGACATGAAACAAAGATCATAATGTAAACATGGGCGTTTAGAAATTACCAATTCAAGACTTACCCCACAACTCATACCCTTTCACTAGAGATCTTCGACTTCATCTATACTTGCTTTCTTACTTTCATCAGAGGGTTTTTGCAAACTTTTAGAAATAAAATTCCTGCACAAAGCATTAGACAAAGTCCTTCTCCAAGTTCTCACATGTCACTCATTTAAGGTGGCTATCCTAGATAATTTCATAAACTCTCACCTCCCACAAGTCTCTCATTTATAATGTAAGGTGGAGCTATAGGTGTGGCTAGTGAAGCTAGCACAAGTATTATCAAGCTACGAAAATCCTCTAGTGGTTGTTCACCTCCCAAGCCAATGATCATGAGAATTAAACCATAATGTAAGGGTGTCAAGGATGAGAAGATTTAGAATGGTGGACATGTGCAAAGGGAAAAAGAATAATGACTTCAAGGCACTAATGATGTCCTCGATGTCGGATTGCACATGGTATGGAATATGAAAGATTCGTTCTCAACATCGTCGCATCCTTCCTTGCACTTCTTTTGATCTTCATTTGACTTGTCATCCCTCACTATACCTCTCTTTCTTTGCCTTTTCTTTTCCTTCTTTTCTTTTTCTCTTTTTTTTCTTTCTTTTCTTGTGTGCGCACCACACACATATATATATTTTCTTTTTTTTCACATCTTCATCTTCTTCTCCGAAGCTTTTCGCTCATCTTTTGAACATGAATACCATTCTGAATTTTAAATAAAATCATACCTAGAAATTGAATGAATCTTCGAACATGGGTTGTGTTCAAGGAGTAAGATTATAAAAAGATGTTTATGGGTTTGGGTATGGAATCCGGCGATGTACAGGGCATTCAATGTGAAATTCCCATTACCGAATGTATGACGAGGCTAGCAATAAAAGATATATATCAAGGACATGATCATTGCTTGAAATTAGACCTCCCAAGAGAGTAAAATCCTAACCCAATTCATCATGCTAAACAACACTTATGGTGGAGTATATATACATAAAGGCTTTGTATAGGATAGATATTACCTCTCAACTTGGAGAAAGAGATCGCTAACCTTCATAGCAAGGTGTTTTTCTTAATTTTCAGAAATTAAAGCCTCCAATGTTAGCATTACTAAAAGCATAGATGAAGCAAAGTCCTAGATCAAAGTTTGAGTATGGGTGCTTTACAAAAGTAAATTTCCACTAAGCACCACGGTAAACGATTAATCATTAAGTTCATGCTCGAATAACAAAGATAAATTAAAGACATAACAAGAAAAGAAACAAGAGACTTGCATAAGACACTTTTTATTTCTTTTTCTTGACTCAACACTAAATTAAGACACTTTCAAGCTAAAAAGATAAAGCAAAACTCACACAAGACTCTCAGACTTGACTCTCACACTTGACTCAAACTAGACTTGATTTAAAGACTCGACCTAACACCACTTTAAGCAAAATTTTTAAAAAGCTAGCTAGCTAGCTCCCCCCCACGCTTAGATCTTACGACATCCTCATTGTAACTTTACAAAAGGTACAAAGGGTAAGAACATGCTAACTACAACACCTAGTGAAACTTCCCGCATGAGGTGCACCACTCCTTCTTCTTGAAGTTCTTGTTCATCCCGAAGAGTTTCCTTATATTGCGGTTGAGGTACTTGAAGTCGTCTTCCGCCATGCGCTCCCAATCTTCAATCCTTTGTTGCATGGCGTTGATGGTGTGAAAGCACTCATCAAGGGAAGAGAAGAGCTCTGCAATAGCATTGCGGCAAGCCGCGCAACATATGTTGTGCTGTTCCTCCGGATCATTGTTGCTTCCATCGTCTCCGTCGTCCGGATCGTTGTGGCCGTCTGGGTTGCCTCCTTCGCCTTGCTCATGATGCTCCTCCGGCTCCTCCTTGGGCACCTCCTCCCAAACATAGAGGTCATTATCATCTCTTCCACCGGCTGCCCACGAGCTAGGGCTTCGATCATCGGAGTAGTCGCTATCTCTGTAAATCTCCGCCGGCTCGGGGGTCTTCTCTTCGTAATCCTTCCACTTCATCCCAAGGAGCCTCTTTGAGCGGCGAACGGGAGAAGCGGGCTTCTCCTTCTTCTCTTCAACCCATGGATTTGGGCTAGCCATGCACCTCGTTGGGATACGCCCTCCGCATTGAATCCGCGCGGTCCTCTTCACCTCCTTCTTGAGCTTTGGCACCACAGCACACCGATGAAGCTCCTCGATCGCCGAAGTTGGAGAGGGGAGGCGTGCTTCTTCTTCCATGGTTGCCTTCACCTCTTCCTTCCCTTTGGTGCTGCTTGGGGATGCCATGGGTGCTTGGGTGCTTTCGTGGAGGTTGGAGATTGCAAATGAGATGCAAACCTCGAGCTCCCCAGGCATCCTTAAATATCCCTGGAAGGATTCGACCGAAACCCTCCCTTGCCTATTTTTGTCGCTCCTAAAAAGGTAGGCAAGAAAAGGAAATACACCGAACCGCGTCCCGGAGAAAAACGGGACGAAACGGAGGAAGGGGGGTGGTGGGCCGTTTGGCCTGGGACAGCCAGCCAGCCCCCTGTTTTGGGCCCCCGCGGCCCAACTTTTGCGGCCCTTTGTGTTTCGTGAATACTAGCCTAGGTGGTGGCAAGGTCCAGCTAAAAATTATGAAAAGGACTCGAAATAAATACGAAAACAAAAATAAAATCTTATTTACAGAAAATTTACCTTGTTTTACATCTTAGGCTTGACGCTCGGGCTCGTCCTCCATGTGATATATGTCAATGTAGTCGATGGGCACGATGTCTTGTTCAAGAAAAACCTTTAACCGTTGACCATTAACCACATATTGATCTCCTTTCACGTCCATGATTGTTACCGCTCCATTTGGCGAGACTGAGTGAATGATGTACGGTCCATCCATTTGCTCTTCAACTTCCCTTTCTTGAATATTTTGAACCTTGAGTTATAGAGGAGAACCTTATCTCCTTCTTTGAATTCCTTTGCTCGAAGCCTTTTATCATACCACCTCTTCATCCTTTCCTTGTAGATGGTTGCACTCTCATAAGCTTTGAGACTCATCTCTTCTAGTTCACTTATTTGAATTCTCTGTTTGATTCCCGCGGCATCAAAATCAAGATTCGTCTCCTTGATCGCCCAATACGCTTTATGTTCTAACTCCAAAGGCAAATGACACGATTTACCATAAACAAATTGATATGGTGTCATACCTATTGGTGTCTTGTGTGCCGTCTGATATGCCCACAATGCTCCATCCAATTTCTTCGACCAATCTTTACCTCCCTTTTCAACGGTCTTGTTAAGAATGCTCTTGAGCTGCCTATTTGAAGTTTCCGCTTGACCATTGGTTTGTGGGTGGTAAGCTGTGGCCACTCTATGCTCGATCCCCAACTTGGACAAGCATTATCTGAAACTATTTCCCGTAAAGTGTGTTCCTCCATCACTTATCAATACTCGCGGGACTCCATAGCATGGGAATATAATATTTTTGATCATGAATATGGATTCTTCCGTTGAAGCTCTTCGACAAGGGATAGCCTCCACCCATTTGGATACATAGTCAACCATAACTAAAATATGCTCATATCCATTTGAACTAGTGAAGGGCCCCATGAAGTCAATTCCCCATACGTCGAATAGATCAATTTGCAAGTTGTAATTTAAAGGCATGGCATTCCTTTGATTTATATTCCCCGTTCTTTGACATTCCAGACAAGAAGCAACATACCTTTTCGAATCATCATGCATCTCCGGCCAATAGAATCCGCTAGCCCATACCTTTGCTTGAGTCCTAAAATGTCCATAGTGTCCTCCATATTCGCCTGAGTGACACTTCCTCAATATTTCAGCTCTTTCATCTCTTGGTATACACCTTCATAAGACTCCATCCGCTCCAAGTCTAAAGAGGTAAGGTGCATCCCAATAATATATTTGGCTCTCGGCGATCACTCTCCTTTGAGCGTTCCTATCCAAATGATCAACTGGCATCTTTCGTATGGCTCGAATAATGTTGATCATCCAAGTATCTTTGTCGAGGATATGATAGAGGTGATCATCTCTCATCTTATCTTCAATGGGCTCTTTATCATCCTCACGATTCATCCTTGATAAATGGTCGGCCACAACATTTTCCGACCCCTTTTTGTCCCGAATCTCCACATCAAATTCTTGCAAGAGAAGGATCCATCGGATCAACCTTGGCTTGGCATCTTTTTTAGATAAGAGATACTTGATCGCCGCATGATCGGTGTAGACAATCACTTTAGAATTCACAATATATGATCTGTATTTTTCAAAGGCAAACACTACCGCGAGCAATTCCTTCTCCGTTGTTGCATAATTTAATTGAGCTCCATTAAGGGTTTTGCTAGCATAGGAAATAGCGTGTACCTTGCCTTCTTTTCATTGTCCCAACACCGCTCCAACAACATAGTCACTAGCGTCGCACATTATCTCAAAAGGTTGACTCCAATCGGGCGGTTGAATGACGGGTGCAGTTACGAGAGATCTCTTTAATGTCCGGAATGCCACCAAGCACTTGTCATTGAAATTGAATGGCACATCTTTTTGGAGGAGATTAGTCGACGGCTTGGTGATCTTTGAGAAATCCTTGATAAATCTTCTATAGAATCCCGCATGGCCCAAGAAACTCCTCAAAGACTTGACATCCATCGGCGGTGGAAGCTTTTCAACTGTTTCAACCTTAGCCTTGTCCACCTCAATCCCTTTCTCAGATATCACGTGTCCCAACACTATTTCTTGTCTCACCATGAAGTGACACTTCTCCCAATTTAGCACCAAATCAACCTCCGAACACTTAGTGAGAACTTTATCCAAATTTGCTAAGCAATCCGCAAAGGTTCTACCATAGACGGAGAAATCATCCATAAATACTTCAACAATATCCTCGATGAACTCCGAAAATACCGCCATCATACATCGTTGAAAAGAGACTAGAGCATTGCATAAACCTCCATAGACGGAGAAATCACCATAAATACTTCAACAATTTCCTCGATGAACTCCGAAAATACCGCCATCATACATCGTTGAAAAGAGGCTGGAGCATTGCATAGGGGGAAGTGATCCTTCTTCGTTGCTTTGTTCAACTTCCGGTAGTCAATACACATCCTCCATCTGGTCACGGTTCTTTGCAGTATCAATTCATTCTTCTCATTCTTCACCACGGTTAAACCTCCTTTCTTAGACACACAATGTACAGGGCTCACCCATTCGCAAATGCGGCACCGGGTAGATGATTCCGACATCCAACAACTTGATAACCTCCTTTTTCACCACCTCTCGCATAGTGTGGGTTAACCTCCTTTGATGGTCCACTACGGGCTTGCATTGATCCTCCATAGGTATGTGGTGAGTACAAAATGCTGGGCTAAGTCCTTTAAGGTCATTTATCGAATATCCCATCACTTTCTTGTGCTTCTTCAATAAATTCAGCAAAATATCATTCTCCTCGGGACTCAATTCGTCACTCACAATCACAAGATAAGTCTTGTCCGGCCCCAAAAATTCATATTTCAATCCTTTGGGCAATGGCTTAAGATCCACCTCCGGTGCTTGTGGTTCCTCAAGTACAATTTCTCCAAGGTCTTCAAATTTATCCTCCTCTAAGCTTACGTCTTGCGGTTCTAGTCCTTTGGTTGCTTCCGCTAACTCTTCATCTAGCTCATCATTAGACTCATTCTCCATTGCTCTTGTAGCGGATCCCTGAAAGTTTCAACAAAACGAAGGCTCCCTACCTCTTCGTCATCAAGAGGTAGGGGTGAGGCAATTCTAGAAGCGGGAAGAAAATTGTATGTGTGATTATCCCCATCAAGATTAATAGTTACTTTTCCTTTTCCGGCATCTAAAACGGCATTAACTAACTTAAGAAAGGGTCTACCAAGAATTACATGATCATTTTTATCATAGTAGACATCAACGATGAAGAAATCGGTTGGAATACATTTTTCGGAAATTAAAACTTCTAGGTCATGAGCAATTCCTACAGGTTTAACAATTCTACCATCTCCCATAATTAATTTAGTAGAGGTTGGAACTAGGCCAATGGTGTGACCATGAATTTCATCAAAGATTTTAGAAGACAAGACACTTACTTGTGCTCCAATGTCGCATAACGCCTTGCAATTAATGTTGTTAACCTTGCAATCTATACGCGGTGATGTCTTCTCCTCTTCATCGGATCCTATGGCAAAAGTTTCATCGAGGCGGGCGAATGGTGACACCTCGGGCTTGATTCCCATGATTCTTTTAGCTTCGGCCACATGGTCCGGATCAACTTCTTCTTCGCTAAAGAGTTTTTGAAGGACCTCCCTGGTTGTCTCTAGGTTGTATGGATGTTCCACTTGTTTCTCCGCCGGGAAGTCTATCTCCAAAGCTTTTGCCATCCCCTTTTGATTAGGGAACGGTCTTCTCTTGTCAAAGATTTCTCCAAAATCAAGTGGGATCCAATTCATTTGCTCGAACTCCCTTAGTGGCTTCGCGCTCGACATAGTTCTTTCACTTGCTTTGCTTGTCTCGGCGTGATCACTCTCCGGGATAGTTCTAGTTTCCTCATTTTTGGCTTCTTCAGCCTTTTTAGGGATTGGTTCCTCTTTCTTCTCTTCCGGGGCCGTATTTCTGAAAATTGCAGCAAGTGGTGCCACACTTGTGTCGCATTCCGGCTTTCCCGAAAGTCGTATTTCCCAATCTCTTCGCATGGCCGCCGCTTTGCTTATTTTTTGTAAAAGTTTGGCAGCTTCCGTGAGTGTTTTCTCCATGAGATCCCCTCCTACACACATTTGAACGTATTCCATGCAACTAGGGGTTAGGGAAAAAAGAATGTATGCAATAGTACGTCACTGGGAAATCCAAGTCTTGGTCCTTGTTCAACTAGCTCGTTGAATTGATTCCATGCTTGATCAATCCCCTCTTCTTCTCCTTGCTTGAAAGTCATCACTTGCCTCCTTATATGTTGAATCTTGGTTATAGGGAAAAACTTGGCACAAAATTTCTTTATCAATTGATCCCAATTCCCCTCAGCTTCGAAGGACGCAAATGAATACCACTTTGTTGCTTTATCGGCAAGTGAGTAGGGAAAAAGATTCCATTTAAACCAAGTGTCGGGAACTCCCTCTTGTCGTACCGTATTGCACAACATCGTGAAGCGCTGGTACTAACTTGTCACAGCCACCACCACCACCACAGCCACAGCCTGCTACACCACCAGTGGCAGGAGGGGCCCCTGCGGGGTACATGTCCGGGGTTACCCCTGGATATGCAACTGGTTGGGACCAGCCCACCTACCACCTGAGTGCGAGTGGCACGGTTTGGGCAGATGCGAGCAATGCTCAGTGAGAGCCACCAGAAGACTGGTTAACTTAGACCGAGTACTGTAGCTAGAACACAAACCTCATGCAACACTCTCATGCCATCTAACAAGATCAACTAAGGTTAGACATACAAACAGATATGAACTCTCTTATGTCTAGTCAACAAGATCAAAGGGTCGTGTTCGTGAAGAACACGAGCCTCTAACTTATGAACAAACACATAAGGAATGAGTTCATCACCCTTCAAGTGGATCAAAAGGTAGTGTTCATGAAGAACACAAGCCTCTAAATGATGAACAAAGGATGAACTCAAGAACATATCAAGCATATGATCTACCATGACTTTATATGAAATAGCTGAATAACTGAAGTAGATCAAAGTCATACAATGAAATAAAGATAAAAGAGAACTCATACCTAGACTCCAAAGAAGACTTGGAACCTGAATAAGAGCTACTCTAGCCTACCCCCTAGCCTTGGAAACTAAAAGTGAGAGGAGAATGAGAGAGTGGTGTGTGGGAAATGGGAGCCCCTCCCCTTCTATTTATAGACCGGGCCGGGTGAAGTCTAGCAGCAACCTGGGTTGTCTTGCTACGATAGTTATGAGCATACCCCCCATAATGAGAGATCGATCCTCAGGTGGTGACAGCCCTGTTGGATCCTAGGGCAACCTCCGCATTGGGGTACCTGCTGTAGGAGTCTAAAGTCTAGTTTCGCAGAGTGCTGGTCGTCGCGGGCTAACTCCCCGTTTGTACCTGGGTGCTGAACCATGTTTCCCTCATGCAATACTCATGCCTATCTCTTGTATCTTCTAGCTTTGTATGTTTAGTACATTAGAACCTAGAGCTAACTCGTATGTTCCCCCTAAGCCGTAGTGTGCTAGAGTAGAGGTAGATTTGAGGTGTGTGTGTCACACTACCCCTATTATCTTTTATCTTACCCCTGCCTTTGAGTGTGTTGTTTCCATATATCTATCTCTTGGTTTACATTCAGAGCAAAAGCATAAGTTTGAGATATCCGCCATTGCCTTCCTTGGATTCGATACCCTTGGAATACTCTCTTTCCTTGGGGAAATGCTACAATGGTTTATCTGTGCGCTTGCGGATTCGTTCATGATCGTTTAGATTAACCTATGGCAAGTCTCGATGTTCACGCTAACTGCGCCATTAGTTGTGACATTGGGAAATGCCAACAAGCATTTCTAGCGCTGATGCTAAGGATGGATTTCCAATCTGTTCTTAAGTGATCGACGTTTAGAAATGTCAACAAGCATTTCTGGCGCCGTTGCCGGGGAAGGCACAGGATTATCATGACTATGCTTTGCATCTGTTTATAAACTTTGAGTAGGTTAGGACAACCCTCAATGCAGGCTAACCTTGATTGTCTTCTTTTATCTTTGGATAATGAAGACAGGTAGTGTATGACTCGTTTCGACCTACCGAGCAATTTTACTGAAGATCCCGAGTCACTTGTGAGGAAAGCTCGAATTCATTTCGGCTCACCTCGTCGTACTCGTCCGGAGGGTGAACCAGTTTCCTTTGTACCATCCACGTCCAACGCTATGGCCCAGAAGACACTTTGTGAATACTCAGCTCCTTCTGCTGACCAGGTGCTGCAAGGCCCTGAGGTAGCTATGGGGACTGAAAATTTTGAGATCAAGACGGGTTTAATCACGATGGTACAGGCTAGCCCATTATGTGGCAAGCCAAATGAGGATGCCAATGCTTATCTGCAGCAATTCCTAGAGCTGTGCAGCACTTTCGTCATCAGGGGTGCAAATATGGATGCTGTTCGTTTACGGTTATTTTCATTCTCCGTCTTGGGAAAGGCTAAGCAATGGTTCTACGCGAACCGGGAATCTATTGACACTTGGAGCAAGTGTTCACAGGCATTTCTCAAGAAGTTCTTCCCATTGGGTAAAACCAATGCTCTTCGTGGAAGGATTTCTGGTTTTCAGCAAGCAGCAAGTCAATCTATTCTAGAGGCTTGGGAGAGGCTTCAGGAGTATGTCCTGGCCTGTCCTCATCATGGAATGGAAGATTGGCTCATACTTCAAAGTTTCTATAATGGGTTGACTCCGACAGCCCAAGGCCATATTGATGCTGCTGCTCAAGGAGCATTCTTCTCACTCACTGTTGGTAATGCTAAATTACTCATGGAGAAGATGGTCTCCAACCAAGGGTGGAGTGATGAAAGACTCCAACCACGACCGATGGGTACTCATACTATCAAGGAAGCAGACATGATTACTGCCAAGATGGATCTTCTTATGAAGAGATTGGATGACTACACCAGCGAGAAGGCTGCCATGGCCACTACTTCTTTGCATATGGACTCTCACATGACTTGTGAAGTCTGTGGCAACACTGGGCACTCAGGCAACTATTGTCCGGAGACTCAGGAGGAAGTGATGTACATGAGTGGCAACAACAATGGTTATCGTCCACCTCAACAAGGAGGCCAATCGTGGAATCAACAATGCCCTTATTATCAAGGAGGTAACCAAGGTAATTCTTACAATCCTAACCAACCTTCCTTGAGAGATCTTGTTTTTGGGCAAGCTAAGATTAATGAAGGTATTAACAAGAAGCTAGCTGCCCTTGATAAAACTATGGAAAGCCTCAACGTTAAGCTTGATAGTTTTTCTTCTGCTGAGAAGAGTCAGCTGAGTTTCAACAAGATGTTAGAAACCCAATTGGCTCAGCTGGCTGCTTTGGTTCCATCCCCTGATAACGGGAGGATCCCGTGGCAACCCGTATCCTCTTGTGAAAATGTTAGTGTAGTGTCAACCAGGTGGGGTAAGCCACCTAGGAAGACACGTGCTTCTGACTATGCAGGAAAGCCCATTCAACAAATTCTTGATCCATGGGAGGAATCAGCAGTGGTGCACAAGAAAGATCCAGGCTACCCAACTATCACTTGCACAATCTATTACAAGAAGATCAGGCATGCTCTTTGTGACCTTGGTGCGAGTGTTAATCTCATGTCCAAGGCCATGTTCGAGCAACTGGGATATCCAGCTCTCTCTCCAACAACACGGACTATCCAACTCGCCGATTCAACGATCCGATATCCAGAAGGAATTGCTGAGAGTTTATTGGTTAAGGTCAAGAGCTCTTATGTCTTCGCGGATTTCGTGGTCCTTGACATGGATGACGAGGGAGGAATGCCGCTCATCCTTGGGTGACCATTTCTCAGTGATGTCCGAGCTAGAATCAATGTGGGTTCCGGTATCATCCGTTTCCGCATTGGGGAGAGGAACTTGAAGTTCAAGTTTCAGGACAAGGAAGAGCAATGCTATTTGGTGCAAGATAGTGTTGAGCAGCTTGGGGGAAGGATGGAGCCTTCACCCCCAAGGAAGAAATCTCCGTCAAAGAGGTTAAGGAAAATTTAGAAAGAATGGCGGAAGATTGAGATGGCACCAACCTCTACTTCTCAGGAGTGGGGTGCTGAATGGAACTGATCACTAAGAAGAGTCCAACTCGTCAGACTAAAAATGATGGGTCATTTCTACCAAAAAGGTTAAAGCTGGTATTTATCTCATATTTCCCTTTCCAATATTTTATTTCCAAAATTGCATATTTGATTTTCCAAAACTCTGCATTTGCATGCTAGATTTTTGTAGCCCTTTTCCCTTTTCCAAATAAAATTTTTGAAAAATAATTTCTGAGTTTGAAAACCATAGAACATTCATTTGGGCAATTTCTGGAGTAAACTTTGGCTGGTGCACCTTGGCATATCTTCATATAGCCGTTGGTGGCACACCTGCCAAAGGGGGCCAGCACCGGGCCCACCACTGGGCCGGCCGAACCAGGGTTCAGCCGAACCCTGGTAACGGTCATGTGGGCCCAGCCTTGGCCAACGGCTCCTAGCCGTTGCCCAACGGCTATCCCGCGGTGTGCTGCCCCTTTGCTCTATAAATTGGACCCAAGAGGGGGTGTTCTTCACCCATGCAACTCATTTCATTCACACTCCCCTCTCTACTCCTTGCTCTCTTGGTTTTCTTGGATTTCTAGCTCAAGATTGGATCATCAAGTTGTCTCTCTAGTGTGTTGCTGAAAATATTGCTATTGGTGGAGCAAACTCGGTAAGAACTTCAGTCGATTTCACTAACCCATCACCGAGTTGCTCTTGTCATTTGTTGTTGAGCTAGCATGAATTGGGTGGCGAACACTCTCCGGAGGGTGACACGCTCACGCTCCCGTTCACAGGCCAGCACGAGTGCATCCACCCCCGCCGAGCCAATGCCGAGCCCGTCAACGATGGATTATGAAGAAGAGCAAGAAGAGCAAGCCGAGCCACAAGCCGCGGAGGAGGTCGTCGACGACACCCCCTACCTCAACTTGCGGGGCGCTCGAGAGGAGCAAGCCTGTGCTCTCCTGAAGGACCGAGTCTTCGCCCACACCAGGGACTTCGACCCGACTCTCATGGAGAAGACAGGTATGAATCTCGAGTTCGCTTCCATTTGGCATGCTCTTGGTTGGGAGGAGTTTGCGCCGGTTACAAAGCTTGGCTCTCGGTCCCTCACCATCCAGTTTCTTTGCTCTCTTACCGAGACCCCGGATGGCGTTGAGTTTCGTCTTTTCGGAACCGATTATCGTCTTTCTTGGAAGGATCTTAGTCGTCTTCTTGGTTTTAGTCCTCGTTGTGCTGTCTCTTTGAAGCGAGCTTGTGAGGGTTATGTTCGGGAATCTTTCTGGGCAGATATCTCTGGTCTTGTTTACAGTGGCAAGTTTGTACCTCGGTGCAACGATATCGTGCATCCCACTCTCCGCCTGTGGCACAAGTGGATCGCCATTACTCTCTTTCCACGAGAGGATGTTCGGCCCGTGCGCAGCGATGAGATGATGCTATTATACGCCGCTGTCAACCAGATCAAGGTCTCTCCCGTTAAAGCAATGATTCGGCAGTGGATGACGAATTTCAAGATGATAGGTCCTATTGAGTGTACGGCTTTGGTGACTCGTATTGCTCTCAGACTCGGGGTTCTTAGCGGGAATCCCGTACCCTTCATCGGGACGCCCCGAGTTCTCATTGATGAGGCATACTTGATCCAGGGGCATATACTCAAGAGGGGCCCAAATGATTCTTTGACTTTCTTCTTTCCGGGCTATGCAAACCAAATCCCGTTACCTAACCCGGGGTTTGGATTGTATAACTCGGAGTCACTAACCATTCCCCTTGTTACACAAGAGGAAAGCCGTCGTGCTAGTGTTTCAGGCAGGTCCACCAGGAGCGCGGCGAAGAAAGCACACATACAGCAGCTGTAGTCACAGCTGACACCACCATAGCCTCAGCCACAGCCTGCTACACCACCAGTGGCAGGAGGGGCCCCTACGGGGTACATGTCCGGGGTTACCCCTGGATATGCACCTGGTTGGGATCAGCCCACCTACCAGCCGAGTGCGAGTGACACAGCTTGGGCGGACGCGAGCAGAGCTCAGTGGGCTACACCCGCTAGTTCCAACTCCGGTGGTCCACCTCCGTCTTCGTCCTTCCGGCGACACTCTTCAGCCTCTGCACGTGATGCTTAGCTTGCACAGCAGATGGGAGAGCTCATCGTCCAGGTTACGGGATTGGAGGAGACGCTGAACACCCACGTCGAGTCTACCTCTGCGTGGCAGCGTCAGGCTGGTGAGAGGATAGTAGCCATGCAGCAAGATCAGTGGCAGTACATGGATGCGCAGAGGGCTTACTACGCGAGTCAGGGTTTCTTCTACCCTCCTCCGCAGTGAGCCTGAAGCTAGCTTGGGGGAGGACCCCCATTCTGAGGTAACTTGTATCTTCCTTCATTTTCAGAATATCTTATAAATGAAAATCCAAAAAAATCTGCAAAATAAAAAGACCAAAAATATTTATTTGCTTTCATCATCATCATTTGCTCAGTTTGGTTTGATATGCTTAGTAAGAATGCTTTGCCTCTATGGTTGAAATGATGAATAGTTGCTCTGTTTATTCTCTTCATATGTCTTGCCTACAACTTTGTATCCTACCTAAGTTTTGAGTTTGTTGGCTTGTATGTTCAAACCTTAGCTTGAAAACTGTGGGTAGCAAAAAGCATGATCCTTGCCTAAGTTGTTGTGAGACATGATATGGTAAAATAGAGTGCTATGATCTTGTGCTTAGTGATGCTTGACATCCGGAGTTTTCCTTTTTGAAAAAAAAAATCAAAACATGATGAGTTCCTCAATGATGAGAATTTCCCATCCAAGGCCATATGTAGATTCTAGTTCTTAGCCTCCACATATGCAGCTTGTTCTCTCATTGAGCTTTGTCAAATTGTTGTGACCCTTGTTAGAACTCATACTCCCCTGATCAAGATCACGTACACGTTCATGCTAAACTTCTACACTGGAAGTTAAGCATTCATCATTTACTCCATATTGCTTATGCATTCTTTCGCAAATAAAACTCTATGTATCTTTGCATCATTCATCCCTCTCCAAATATCTCTAATAGAGACAAAGGGCTAGCTAAAAAAAGAAAAAAAAGAGAAAAGCATGCTCAAAAGCATGGCAAAAATAAATAAAGAGAGCTAGCCCAAGTCTCGGAAAAAATTCAAAGGAGAAAAAGGGGATTGATATGTGCAAGAAAAAGAGTTCCACCATATAGATGGTAATAACTAGTACCTACTCCGGGGCTAGTGTCCACCTTACCATCAATCCCTTATTTCCTCATATAAAACATGGCAATATCTAGCACCCATTTCCGGGCCTAGTATCCACCTTGCCATGCTCATATCCATCACACACATATGCACATCTTGATCAGGATGTATGTTTGTTTCTTCCAAGGATCCAGTTTTTGACTTAGCAAAACATGAGAGACAAGTATGCCACATCTTCCCTACCTACAGCTCCACATAAAGCCTATTAGGAGTAGGATGTGAAGAAAGGCAACGTTGATGCCTTGGTGACGAATCATACACTTTTGAGTGATCCGAGAGTATCATTTGAGGAACTCTGATTTTCTTTTGAAAAATTTGCAAAACCTCCGGATTGCTAAGCTGATCAAGGTATGAGTGATTATGCGTTCTCTATATAACCATTCTGTCTCTCAACTGCCCAAGGCAGGTGAAGCTATATGCCCCACGTATCAGGCGAAAGGTAAGAACATTGCCAACTTGTTCAACTCTTGGTAGAGTACTTTGCTGTATGTTTGCCATAAGTTGAGAATACAACATTGTAGCAACTCCTGATCAACCAACCTAAGTCTCTAATGTCTTGCTTTGAGACGAGCAAGAGGTTAGCTTGGGGGAGTTTGTTGACGGTGGAAATTCACCATTTCCAACCCTCAATATTCTCACATAAATGGAGGCATATGCATTATTTACTAGCATTTAGGTTTGAATAATGTAGTTCCACTTGTCCTTGGAGATTATTTGTATGTAGGTGATTTACCTCTTAAAAGAGATGGAAACTTAACTCCTGTGAAGAAACCATGCCAACTCAGCTGAGGAGGTGGCTGCCACCAAAGGAAACATGACAAGACACGTCATCGATCCAGGGGAGGCACTCACCGACGAATCAGAGGATGCCACATGGACTTCACATGGATTAAAGGGCCCACCTCGGATAACAAATCAAGCCATGCACCGGGGGTGGATCAGAGGGCCACAGGGCAGCCACCCAGAGGAAGCACACTAGGTGGGGCCACCCTAGGGGGTCAGCCGAACCTAGGACCGGCCGAACCGACCTAGGGGGCGCCCATCTCGCCCCTACACGTGATTGCTCTTCATTGGTCACTTGCTGCAGTCCCAGGTGTTTAGGGGCCATTTGGGCGTCCGAGCAAGCCTTGTCCTCCTCTATAAATAGGAGGGGAGGGGCTCCCATTTCTCACACACCACTCTCTCATTCTCCTCTCACTTTTAGTTTCCAAGGCTAGGGGGTAGGCTAGAGTAGCTCTTCTTCAGGTTCCAAGTCCTCTTGGAAGTTTAGGTATGAGTTCTCTTTTATCTTTATTTCTTTGTATGACTTTGATCTACTTCAGTTATTCAGCTATTTCATATAAAGTCATGGTAGATCATATTCTTGATATGTTCTTGAGTTCATCCTCTGTTCATCATTTAGAGGCTTGTGTTCTTCATGAACACTACCTTTTGATCCACTTGAAGGATGATAAACTCCTTCCTTATGTGTTTGTTCATAAGTTAGAGGCTCGTGTTCTTCACGAACACGACCCTTTGATCTTGTTGATTAGACATAAGAGAGTTCATATCTGTTCGTATGTCTAGCCTTAGTTGATCTTGTTAGATAGCATGAGAGTGTTGCATGGGGTCTGTGTTCAAGCTACGGTACTCGGTCTAGTTGACCAGTCTTCTGGTAGCTCTCACCCTGGGTCACAATAGCCCGGGCCGGGTGAAGTCTAGAAGCAACGTAGGCATGGTGCCTTGGTTGTCTTGCTACGATAGTTATGAGCATACCCCCCGTAACAAGAGGTCGGTCCTCAGGTGGTGACAGCCCTGTTGGATCCTAGGGCAACCTCCGCGTTGGGGTACCTGCTGTAGGAGTCTAAAGTCTAGTTTCGCAGAGTGCTGGTCGTCGCGGGCTAGCTCCCCGTTTGTACCTGGGTGCTGAACCATGTTTCCCTCATGCAATACTCATATCTATCTCTTGTATCTTCTAGCTTTGTATGTTTAGTACATTAGAACCTAGAGCTAACTCGTATGTTCCCCCTAAGCCGTAGTGTGCTAGAGTAGAGGTAGATTTGAGGTGTGTGTGTCACACTACCCCTATTATCTTTTATCTTACCCCTGCCTTTGAGTGTGTTGTTTCCATATATCTATCTCTTGGTTTACATTCAAAGCAAAAGCATAAGTCTGAGATATCCGTCATTGCCTTCCTTGGATTCGATACCCTTGGAATACTCTCTTTCCTTGGGAAAATGCTACAATGTTCACGCTAACTGCACCATTAGTTGTAACATTGGGAAATGCCAACAAGCATTTCTAGCGCTGATGCTAAGGATGGATTTCCAATCTGTTCTTAAGTGATCTACGTTTAGAAATGTCAACAGCTGGCGACAAGGTAGGGGTACGCGCCGATTCCGGTGCCGGAGTGGGGCAACCAGCTGACGTCGCGGGAGAACGATGCCATCAAGCCACTGCTGGATGACTTGGCGAGGCTGAAGGCGGAGGGATTGACCGGCGGTGTCGTGGCGATCAGCTTCAGCTAGCGGCTCCTGCAGCCGATCCAAGATTGGGTGCACCCGACCTATGAATACTGGGGCTAGGCTGACCCCACCCGGGTGGCGCAGCACAAGGTCTCCAAGTAGGAGATGGTGGAGCGGGTCAAGGAGTTGTTCGCCGGACGGATCCGCAACCGGACGTGCCCTAAGGCGCTCTGCCTGAGGCGGCCCACCGAAGCTGTAAGTCACCTTTATCCAGTCGACCTTAATTTGTTGCTCGTGTAGTTGGATGTTCAATGTTGGTGACGAAGGTCATCTGATGCAAGGTCGTGAAGGCGTGTACTGGTGCCCAGCTCCACTCCCCGACGAGGACGGGCGGAGCTTCAAGGTCCGAGCTGCGGAGGACATCGGGGTACCTCCACAGCAGCACATCAACAACTACCTCTCTGACTTGATGGTGGAGGGTAGTGATGACGAAGATGCCGCCGCAGGGAAGGCGGTAGAGGCTACCATGCCAACAACACGGCACTCGCAGCTGGTCGCTAGCAAGATGGTGGCGTCCAAGGCCGCCAAAGTGGCCGCCGCCACCCAGACGGCGGAGAAGAAGAAGAGAAAGAGGAAGGATGCCACCGCGTCGTCGGAGACGGCGATAGCCAGCGCCGAGGTCTGGACGGACGCTGGAGAAGATGATGACGCAAGGTCACCCACCATGCCAGACGGGCAGGGGTGGGGAGGGAGAAGGTCCCCAAGGTCGTGGAGGAGGTACTCCCGAAGACCGACGCCGGGGGGCCAAGCGACGCAGGGTCGCAGAAGAAACTAAGGAAGGCTCCGCCCAGGCCAATTAAGACCGGGTTGAAATCTGGTAGCAGGTAAGTTGACAAACTTTTACTCACGCTCACTGGGATTTGTTCGTCTCCTATGCATTGCTGCTCACGGGCTTTGCTTTTTTTGGCAGGGTGACCCCTACTACCTCGAAGAGCGGCAAGAACGCCTCAGGCCAAAAGGCCTTTGGGCACAAGGGAGGGAAGGCGAGCCGAGGCCCTGGGGCCACGGGGACTACAACATCAGCGGTGATGAATGTGAGAAACCAAGTTGATATGTGCCTTGGTTTGTATATGATGAGCGATTGACCGGATGTTTTGAGGCTTTGTGTTGAGTATGTTTCGTCGGGTTGTGTTGTCAGTTGTGTAACTTCATATGTTTATGTGGTGTGTTGTCAATGCACTCGTGAGGAGTGGTTGACAACGTTGTGTGCACTGACTCTTGGCCTAGTATTGCAGCTGTTGGTTGCGGCTTGGTTTGCGTTGGTGCAGGTGAAGAACAAGCGTGAAAGGTCTATGCCAAGCTGGCCTCCGGGGTGATGGAGAGACAAGTAGGCTTGGTTCGAGGGACCTGGTGGCCGGCGGGATCAAGTGCGGGCCGCATGGTGCAAGAAGAGCAAGACGAAGTCGTGGACATGGAGCCGGTGCATCGGTGGTGGCCAAGTCAAGGAACGAGGCAAGACCGAGTAGACCGTCCGGGCGCCGGAGGTGAAAGGCTTGACGGGCTCGACGCTTGGCGTGGTGAGGTCGGGCCGTGCACGTGGGGTTTGGTGGTTTGGCCACAAAACCATCGGAGGATAGTTTCTTGGTTTGTGCCTCAAAACCAAGTCCGAAGGCCCAACACGTTGGAGACGGTGATCCGGGAGTGTCGGGAAGCTTCGAGGCGGGCGTCACGCGGTATGATCATGGTGCTCGCATCAGGAGGACGCAAAGGCCCGATGGATGCGCGACCGTCCGATGGTGAACTTCATGTGTTGACCAAAATGCCCCTGTGAGGGCTTGTATTATATCTCCTAGTGTAGGGGCACTTCAGTGTTTTCCGGAGGGCCTATATATAGGAGGAGGGGGCTGAATTTTCAGCCAACTCTTTGGCTTAGTTGGTGGGAGTGCTCTTTCATTTTGGGGTGCTCTTGTGGAGAGAGGGAGAGGAGAGTGTGTGGCTCTTTATTTGGAGCTTTTTGCCATCCAAGATTTGCAATTCTTGGAGTGGCTTGTAACCGATTGGACAAGAGATTCATAGTGAATTCTTCCTCTTAATCTTGTGCCAATTCTTCTATTCCCGAGTTCCTTTTGTTGCATTTTTGGAGCTCTTTTTGTGCTATTTTCGTGCTTGGCTCGATCCATCATTTCTAGGTTGTTTTGTCTCGGATTTCTTTGAGGGGATCATGGGTGAGTGCCTTGTGCCTCTTTGTGGATGATCTAGACCCCTCAAACACCGGGAATCGGGCTCGATTTGGTGAGGTTGGTTGAACTCGAGTTGGTGCCTTGAGTGCACGAGATTTGCGATTCTGGTTGATTGGATAGGTTTGGGGCTCTAAGATTTTGGGCATAGCTTCTCTTGGAGACGCTTCTCATCTACCCAAAATTTGGGCTCAATCCATCCAGTGGTTTGGGAGATCCATCGATTGGATGTTGGAGTTGACTTCGCGGGTGGCTCGGGCTGTGTTTCTGTGTGAAGGGCGAACAGTCCGCGAGGTACGTGCAGACAGCCCGTGGTCCCCTAGTTCGTCGTGTGTTCTTCGTGTTTTCTTGAGCCGCGTCGTTCGATCCTTGTGAGTTTTGGTTTTGGTTTGGAAGTGGTTTGTCGGACGGTCCGTGAGAGAGGGTCGGACAGTCCGTGGAGGGCAGATAGTCCGCGAGGAGAGGGCGGACAGTCCGCAAGGTGCGGTTAGTCTCTGGAGGCTCGGTTTGGTTTTTCGGACAGTCTGCAAGCAGGGCGTGGACAGTCCGCCATAGGCCCACGGACAGTCCGCGACCGCTGTGCGGACGGTCCGTGTTGGTCCAGGCAGACAAGCTTTGAAGGTGTTCCTCGAGTTGTGCTTCCGCTTCTTGTTTGTTCTAGGCTTGCCTTTGCTTGTTCCTAGGATTGGTAGGTTCACAATACCTACGTGATCTTGACAAGCTTGCAAGGAATCGTTGGGTTGTGATTTTGGGACATAGGCCAAGTTTCGAGAAGAAACTTTTATCAGCTCCCATTCACTCCCCCCCTCCTCTCTGGTCGCTTATTCGGTCCTTCAATTGGTATCAGAGCCGGTTGCGGATTCATGTGACTCTAACGAGTCTAGGATCCATAGGGTGACAAAAGAGAAGGGGCGCTTTGCTTGCGGTTTTGGTTTGCGCGTTTTGAGCCCGACGATTTGGTGTTGTGCCTTTGAAAACCATAACTTGAGATACCTTCCTTGAAATAGGCATAACTTTTCGCTCGGTGCTCCGTTTGAGCTCAAATTTTTGCAGCGGTTAGGTGACAACGTCAGTTTGGCGGTCTCGAAAAATTCAGAAAAATTCGGGAACATAAATAAAAAATTTGTTGAAGCTTTTTCAAGGCTTTTAGTGAATATTCCTGAATTTCTTTAGACCGCAATACACCTCCGTTTGAGTTGAAATTTTGTGTGCCTCTATCTTTGGTGCTCCTTGTTCAGTGGTAAAATTTTGGGAAAAAGATAGGTTCTTTGCTATTGAACTCGTGAGTTCTTTTTTCTGAGAATTGAGGCAATTCGAGTGCTTTCCTTGCTTCTTTGCTTTTTCCTTGAGCTTGTTTTTGGCTAATCCTAACCAGTGCTTTGAGTATGGCACCAAGCTCTTCTCCGTGTGATTCTTTGAGTAGGAGGAGTATGGAGGTTGAGGTGGAAGCCTTAGTGGAGAAGATGATGTCCCTCATCGACGACTATCAAGATGGTGATCTCAAGAAGGGAGAGCTCTACCACAAGCTAAGGGACATGAACCAAGGTACGCTTGCCAAAGGCATCTTGATCCTATGCGATAGGTTGAAGGATTGTGAATGTGATTGTGGGGATTTGCATAGGAGAAACATAGATTTGTGTGATGCCTTGCGTAGGAAGAATGAGAAGTTGAAATGCTCCCTTGCTAGGTTGAAATGTGGTATGGCTCATTGGAAGTCTTGTGCTTTGAATTCTTGCACTTCTTGTAACACCATGCATGCTAAGAATGATGTTTTGAACTCTTCTATTGCTTGCTTGAAATCGGAAATTAAATTGTTGAAACACAATGCATCTTTGCCTTGCAAATCTTGTGATGCCTTGCTTGTTGAAAATCTTGAGTTTGCAAGTGATGTGAGTAGCTTGCTTAGAAAGAATGAAGAATTGAACTCTTCTCTTTCTTGTTTGATGGATGAGAATGACTTGTTGAAATCCAATGCTTCTATGCCTTACAATTCTTGTGTTGCTTTGAATATTGATCTTGATGTGGCTAGAAGTAAGATTGCTTTGTTGGAAACAAGTTCTTCCTTACCATGTGTTTCTTGTGAGTCTTTGCATGCTGAAATTAATGAACTAAAATTGACTCACACCACATGTGTAGATGAACTTGAGCATGCTAGGGCTGAAATTTGTGATATGAAATCCATGCCTTGTAGCAAGTGCTCTTTGTTGCTTATGGATGATACTTGCCATACTTCTTGTGATGATGATGATGCTTTGGTTGTTGTAAATGATGCTACTTGTTCATGTGGTCTCATTTGCACTTCATGCATTGATTTGGAAAGTGAAGTTTTGGCTTTGAAAAGAATGCGCGATGATATGAGCGCTAAGTTGGTTGTGCATGATGAGATGAGTGCCAACCTTGAGAAAGAAAATGAACTCTTGCGTACCACATATGCTAAGTGCATTGAAAAGGAAATCGATAATTTGAGAAATATGACATGTGGTACTTGTAAGCACCTCAAGTTTGAAAATGAGGTTTTGCGCACAAGGTGCAAGAGTCTTTGTGCCAAGGGTTTGGATTCTCGCATTTCTTGTCACTCCGATGTTGATGCTTTTAAAATTGCTTCTTCTCAACCGGAGTTGACTTCTTCTCTTGAGCATGAGTCTTTGGATGGTGGCACGTGTGGTGGTGCTTTGGATAGCTCTCCCATAGCTATTCCTAAGCTTGGTGGATCTTCCGGTGTTGCCCAAGGTAAATTGAATGGCAAGGGTGCCTCCCACATATTTGGAACTAATACTCCCAAGCCGAGGTTCCAATGCACCTTTTGCAAGAAGGATGGGCATACTGTTGAGTTTTGCTTTCGCCGTGTCAAGCACGAGCGACGTGTGCGTGCCAAAGCTTTTAAGAAGCCACGTAGCCTTTCTCATGGCACGTGTGATTCTAATGTGGGCATGAAGTCGGATGTTGGGATTGATGCTTCTTGCTCTAAGTCCCAAGGGACTTCCCACTTACAAGAGAATGGTGATTCGTCCTCTCGAACTGTGCCTCCCGATAGGCCTTTGTACCATTGCTCTCATTGGGGGAAGGATGGGCATCAAGAGAGCTTTTGCTACCGCCGGGCAAGGAGATTGCAGCGAGGAGGTGCTTCTAGGCCTTTGGTTGTTCATAGCCCTTCTCATGGCATGAACACTTGTGAGCCTAAGAAGGCACTATTTATGGACGGGTTTTATGACACTCTTTCAAGTGAATTAGGCCATGCTCATGGACATGCTTCTAGTGCTTTTTGTGTTGGTCCGTGACATGTTTCCCGTGGTGCTAGTGTTGGTTCTTCTCCTATGACCTCGAGGGACCTTTGCCTTTTTGCTTGTGGTAGCACTCGGTTTTCTTCGCGATCGAGTTGCTCCTTTGAGGCATGGTTCCAATAGTGTTCGAAAACCTTTTCATTCCAACCGACATTTGTATCATGCTAACCCACATGATAAGTTGTGTGCACCGCTTACCCGTGTGACCAAGTATTGGATTCCCAAGTATGTGCTTGCTAACCCTTTGGGATCCAAGGCTCGGTCTTTCTTGTCTCCTCATGTGTAGGTATGGAGATGCGGTTGGAGAACATGAGCTCGATGGTGCTTGATCTTTGCTCATGAGGTGATCAAGACAAGATGGTTCTCCACACTGCTTTGGATGGCTCTTGAAAGCCTTTGTACACATGTATAGTGAGTTTCCTTTTCCTTTTGTGCTCACTTGTATATACTTGTGTGTAAACCATGGTAGGCTAGCCACCTTGTTCATGATAGCTTTGTGATCTTGCATATCTATCTTGCTATCTTGTGTATGATATTGTGGTGGATGATATATATGAACATCATGTCATGCTTTATGGTTGCTTTATGGTGGTTATGTCATGTTGTTCATCCATATCATTTTTGTCTAGCTCTATGGTATCCTTTCTTGTTAGCATGTTTGTCCCCCCATGTATATCTTGTCATTCTAGCTTTGTAATATATGTTGGTGGATGATCCATATGAACTTGTATCATGCCTTTGTTTAGTTCTTGTATTATGTTTGGCATGTTGTTCTTTGGTATCATCTTTGTTTAGTTCTTGTATAGGTTTGTACCTTGTTGACATGCTTGCTAGCTCTTGCTTATATTCATATATGTGGAATCATGTTACAATACTTTATTTATCTTGATTGGTATTGTCAATGCATTGTGTAGCATGTTTTGAGCTTGCTTTGGGTTTCAGGCTTGCCTTGTCTTCGGGTTGTGTTTTGTTCCTTCTTCGGCTTTCTTATTTTTAGGTTGGTTTTAGAGCTTCTCTCTCGCTCTTTTTTCCTAGCTTTTGCTTTGCTAGTCATCTTTAGTTGAGGGGGAGCTTGGTTTCTTTCGATGGGGAATTTGTTTTTGAGGGTGTGGATTTTGGTAGCCTTTTGTGATCCTTCAATTGGTATCCTTTCTATGGTACTCAATTGGGATCTTTGGCGGTCTTGCAATAGGTATCTTTTCTATGGTACTCAATTGGGACCTTTGGTGGCTCTTCTCTCATTTGGAGCGGTTCTTGGTTGGTGCGTCCCCTTGTGAGCTTTCTTGTTGCTAAGCTGAGTTCCATGTCTCCCCATGCACTATGCATTGCATATGTGTAACACCCTAGTTTGCAAAATTTGCTAGGATTTAAAATTTTATTAAAAATTGTTAGAATTAAATTAGAAAGAGTGTGAACAACCCTTTTAAAAAAACAAACCACTTTCTAAATGCAAATCTAATGAACATAGGTTATAAAACATGTCTGATGCATCCATGCCGCTTGCATTGTGTTTTGTGTGTCAAAAAGATTTAAAGTGTTTTTCAAACACGCCTAGGTTTTGATCCAATATGAACCTTCCCAATTCAAATCCAATTCTCAAAAATCTCTAAATCAAATCTTCGCTAACCAAAACCTACATAAACCGTTGTTCCCTTTCCGACTATGTTTCCTCTCAAGTAAGGGCATGCACATACCGACTAATCTTCTCTTGTGGCAACCTTGAATGGCGGCCATCTAATCCCTCTCTCTTCAATCAACTCACTATACTTTTTCTTCTCTATCTACACGAACTTAATCTAGCTCCGAGCTCATGTATTGAACTTTCCCCATCTCATTTTCCTGTTGGTTGAATCCATCTTTAATTTCTGAATTGAGTACTTATTCCTCCTTTGATCCAAATCAATTTCGACTTGGGCAAAGACCCAAACCAACCTCTCCCCTCTCCCTTCCTCCTTACCCCCACATCACCCCCCTTCCTGCCGACGCTCTCCCCTCCCCACGTCACCCCCTCTCTCTTTCACGCAGGAATTGCCTCCTCCCCCTGATGCCGCCCCCCCTTTTCCATCCATGGCTGCATGTGAACCTGGACAAAATCCCCTCCATCTTCACGCCAAAACCAGCAAGTGCTCGGCCCCACACCCCTAATTTGCGCCCCTCTCCCCTCTCGTGCTCCATCTCAATCAGATCACGAGGCTCCCATGGTCGTGCCCCCCTTCCTCCCTCTGTCCATGGCTGCCCCCTCCACATCCTCCTTTCCCCCTCCTTGCTAACCACCAAAACGGAGTGCCCTCGTCGTCGCGGTTTGATTTTGCCGCTGCACTCCACCGCTCATGGATCCAAGCAACGATTTGGAGAAGACCGTCGTCGTTGCTCCCTTCTACCCCACGCAGGAAGGTCGTCCCCTCCATGTTGGACGCCCCACCGTCCATGTTGTCTTCGTTGACGTCTCCGGTAGGCCGCACCTCCCCATCCCTCTTGCTCGGCGACTACCTGATGTCCTCACATCACAGGCCCCAAGGACGCCCTCATGTTCACCCTTGATGCTGTGGCGAAGTCGAGCCGCTGCTGATTCGTGGGCAGGCCGCCGACACCCTCCTCCACCTGCGCGTCGTCAACACCGCTGCCTCCTCTCGTCCTGCCCATGTTCACCTGCACCACGACCCAAAAGTGAGACCCCTCTCCATCCTCTCCACGTTTTTGTTGTTCTAGCACATGAATCACATAATGTAGGGCGAGATCCATCAATCCCCGGCAAGGTTTCTTCGCAAGCCCACTGTCTGCATTCGCGACCAGATTTTCCGTCACTGGTTGGCGTGTGTTCCCCGCTGATCTACTGCTCCGATGATCGAATCCTTTTACCACGATATGTCTTGTGTACCTGCACACGTCTCCGTTAAATTTCTCAGCCATACCAGCTATGATTCCTGAGATATGATCATCACCGTGCTCCCTGTCCTTGCTGTCCAGACAGCAGCACCACCCTGATGGCATTGCGTTTTCCGCTAAACCAGCGCTCGGGTGATCAAATCCTTTTGCTATGTTATGTCTTATATACCTGCACATGACTCTGCAAATTTGTGGAGCAAAAGGACTTGCAAATTTGGAGATATTAATCTCGTCGTGCCGCTGCCCTACAGTTTACTCGGACGTGGCTCCCTGTCTTGCTCTTTGCATTACTCTTCATCTAGGACACCAATGACCAAATTCTTTTACCACAACATGTATCATGTTCTTGCACACGTCTCTACAAAATGGTTGGGCAATAGGACCTGCAAAACTAGAGAAAATAAATTCTCCACACTCGCTGCTCCTGCAGTCCTGCTGTCACCCATTGCTCTGCTTGCACTCCTTTCTAATCGTGCTCCACAGTTATATGTGCATCGAATCCCCAAACCCTTCTACCACCATGTGCCTATGACACCTGCAATATGGATCCTTTATTTGTGCCATGGTTCCTAAGATATTGATCTCGTCATGTATGCTATCCCGAGCTGATCTTGTCTCTGTCCTCGCGAGCAGCCGTACAACCACCTCTGGGCCACAGCACTCCCGGTGACCTTTTTGCTCTGCCTTCAAAACCCTTCAACCAGCATGTGCCCCCCTATACACACGCATGTCTCTGCAAAAATGGCTACGACATCGGACTTACAGCTCTAGATATAATAACCTCGCCATCCATGTTGCCTACATTGTCCACACAGCCATGCCATCATGTCTTTCTATCGTGTTGCCTCGCTGATCCTGATCTCGAATGATCAAACCCTTCAACCAAAGTGTGACCCTTATACCTGCACATGATATTGCCAAGTTACTCAGTTATATGAGCCATGATTCTTGAGATATAAATCACACCATGCTTGCAGCCCATTCTGTTTACACAGCTACTTAATCATGCTTTACTTATGTGTTCCCCATTGATCCAATGAGCAACTGGAAGATCTTTTTGACCAGCACATGTATCGCTTAGTTTCACACAAACCCATCGAGTTGCTTGACCATATGCTTAGCAGAGCTCCACTTCTTAATTTCAGTAAGTACACACTATTGTGCAGTCCACCACGAACATATCTTTCCCTATTGATTCCGACACCATCTCAGTGCAACTCTTTATTCTTGTGTCTTCCTATTTCCCTTTTACTTGGATGCAAAATTAATTCTCCATATCTCTAAAGAAAACATTCAGCCCACAAGAAAACTTGTTCAACATCGCTGCTATCCATCCTTTTATCTGATCACTTTACCTCCAAAAGTTCTAGCTATCACCACCACACGCAATGTTCTCACTCAACATATTCTACAATCAGAGGGCAACCTCATGCTAATATCTTGTCATAACCATCGGTCCCTAAATCCATGGCAGTCTAACAACAACTATCGACACCCTCTCTAGCTAGTCATATCTTTCCAGCTGCAGCCCTGTTTTCCTTGTTTCTTGCTCTTCCGCGTCTGCTGTAGGTAGAGTTAGCTAGTAGTACGCTTTCCATAAAATGATTTTATTGTTTGGTGCTATGCTCTTAGTTGTACTATTGTGCTGTTTCAGTTGATTGCTACGCGTTGAGGAACGTCTCGGAGCAGTGGAGCATCGGGAAACGGGCAAGTGTCCTTGAACATCTTGCTATTTTGTACCTTTACCTTTTATACACCATAATCACTGCTTTTATTTATGCTTTTTGCATTAGATGTCTAAATTGATGGGTAACCCTATTAAGGACTGTTTACTAGATTTTTCATGACTTCCCTTGCTTATCCTTAGAGGTTACCTATGTGGGTAGATTTATGCTTAGCTTGCTCAACATGGGTTGGGTTTTAATCTTAATCTTGATTAATGACTATGCAACATGTTAATGTGGGTTTTGGTTAGCAACATGAACACCCTAGCTGACTCAGGCAAGTGGTTTGGATGGTGGCTTGTGATGTTTGATGTTGGTCTTGCCTGAGTCAATCTTATAGGGACCGGTCTGTGGAGCGACCACCCAGGATTTACAGTACAACCACGAGAACTAATGGGCTATGGTCTTGGCCAAGTAAGTACGGTAAACCAGCGGTCTGTGTTAAGCTGTCTGGGCTGGATGAGGGCGTAGTTCCCAAGAGTCCGGCAAGGAACCTCGGGTGTCGCTGACACTCCGTAACCTGGTTAATGCGTACTGGTGAACCTATGTAAAGGCCTCGTAGCGTCCCTATGCTATCACACCAAAGGAAGTGTGAAAGTGCCTAGCTAGCACAGCATGGTTGGGTTTAACGTTCCTTTGAACGTTTACGTGACTCGTGGGTAAAGATGTACAACCTCTGCAGAGTGTTAAAAACTGTTATAACAGTCGCGCTCACGGTCAAGAGCGGCCTGGATCCTCACATGGTTAGTTGGTGGTTCGGGTGGATCACAGTGGTGGTATTGTGGATTGGGAGCTGGTATGATGTTTAACCTTAGGATCGGGACAGGTGGGTGCCTGTACCTTGATTGGTTTGGGAAGCCTTAAATACACTTAATATCTAGGTGCTTAATTAAATTTTGACCAATTAAAACTTGAACTTTGCAGTCCACCAAATAAAGGCTTCCTTGCTTTAAGCCTGCATGTTATGCATACTTTTCCCTCCACTTGCGGAGTACACGCCTCCAGGTGTACTCACCGTTTTGCCTTTCAATCCCTGCTGTTCTCTCCTCACTGCTGCTCAGATGGTCAGAAGCTATAAGAAGAAGCCGGATCATGAAGACCTGGAGTTCTAGGTTGGTGTGCCCCCAGTCGACGTTCCTGTGGAAGATGGTGCCTACTCCGCTGCGATAGAATAACGATGTGTAATCTTTTGTTTTAGACCCTCTGGTCATTCTGTAACAATTATACGCTTGTAATGATATATGTTGTGATATTCACTGATGATGTTACTTTATGCATGAATTTGATCCTGGGCATGGATAAAGGGTGCATTTGGTTTGTCCTTTAAAACCGGGTGTTACAGAAGTGGTTTCAGAGCTATATCGACTGTAGGACGCAAACCTAGATAGATCTGGTCGACGTCAAGGTTATACTTTCACCCTATTTTGAAAAATTTCACCTCCTTGACTTTCTGTCTCCTGATTTGCACTCTGATCCCTCCTAATCTCTTCTGTTGTGAAAACAAGTTGTATCTTCCTCCTCCTTGTATAATCTTTAGTCACTAACTTCCCCTGTGATCAAGAAAAGAAGTTTCCGAAGGTGCTCAAGAAGACCATGCTTCAACAAGCCGTCACTCGAAGAATTTCAAGATCGAAGATGAAGAGTCTCCATCAAGTTAGAAGCGTCTTGTTCCATTGAAGATCTCAAGACTACTAACTTAAAGCCATCGGTAGTTTTAGTCTTGCGAGTTATAAGAAGCCTACCTAAGTTTCTTTTATCGATAGACATCGATGTTAAGGTATTAATTGCTAGTGTGCTATACTAAGGATGTGTGCCATGTTAGTGTGTTCTTGTCTATTGTTGTTTGCTTGTTATTGTGTAATGCTTGATTTGGATCTTTGTGATGAGTGTTGATGGGTTGTTGGACTCTTGTCCGCAAAGACATCAGTTAGTTATATATATATATAGATTGTAGGTTGGGTTTCCAATCTTTTGCTCCCTCTAAACCTTGAGTCCTTCTCTCTCCTCTGCCATTATTCCCTCTCTATCCTAACCAACATGGAATCAAGAAGGATCTTGTTAAGAGGGGTAGCCCCAGTTATGATCCTCCCCATGATGGGTAAAGTGAACAAGAAGGAAGAACCGCCACCAAACAAGCCAGTAAAACCTAAGAGGATAACAAAGGAAGAAATCACCATCAAGCAAGCCAGATGTCAAGAAACTTCGGCAAACTTATGCCACTAAGAATTCTACATGGATCATTCATCGGACGATACCCCGACAGTGGTAACGATGGTAGAAACAAGGGCACAACACATAGAGAAGTTTCATGGCGATCATTGCTCAGAAAAATCATCATAAAGGACTCACCAAGTATCTCGATGATGGAGAGTTGAAAGATCCCAGACAAGTGACATAAAGGTGTGAAGAACAAGACATGATGATATAAAGCAACCTTGCCTCTCTCCATTGCTAGCCTTCTCTCTCTTGCTAACCTTTTGCAGAATCTCGGGACGAGATTCCTGTTAAGTGGGGTAGTATTTGTAACACCCTAGTTTGCAAAATTTGCTAGGATTTAAAATTTTATTAAAAATTGTTAGAATTAAATTAGAAAGAGTGTGAAGAACCCTTTTAAAAAAACAAACTACTTTCTAAATGCAAATCTAATGAACATAGGTTATAAAACATGTCTGATGCATCCATGCCGCTTGCATTGTGTTTTGTGTGTCAAAAAGATTTAAAGTGTTTTTCAAACACGCCTAGGTTTTGATCCAATATGAACCTTCCCAATTCAAATCCAATTCTCAAAAATCTCTAAATCAAATCTTCGCTAACTAAAACCTACATAATCCGTTGTTCCCTTTCCGACTATGTTTCCTCTCAAGCAAGGGCATGCACATACCGACTAATCTTCTCTTGTGGCAACCTTGAATGGTGGCCATCTAATCCCTCTCTCTTCAATCAACTCACTATCTTTTTTCTTCTCTATCTACACGAACTTAATCTAGCTCCGAGCTCATGTATTGAACTTTCCCCATCTCATTTTCCTGTTGGTTGGGCCAAGGCCCAAACCGACCTCTCCCCTCTCCCTTCCTCCTTACCCCCACGTCACCCCCTTCCTGCCGACGCTCTCCCCTCCCCACGTTGCCCCCTCTCTCTTTCACACAGGAATTGCCTCCTCCCCCTGATGCCCCCCCCTTTTCCATCCATGGCTGCATGTGAACCTGGACAAAATCCCCCCCATCTTCACGCCAAAACCAGCAAGTGCTTAGCCCCACACCCCTAATTTGCGCCCCTCTCCCCTCTCGTGCTCCATCTCAATCAGATCACGAGGCTCCCATGGTCGTGCCCCCCCTTCCTCCCTCTGTCCATGGCTGCCCCCTCCACATCCTCCTTTCCCCCTCCTTGCTAACCACCAAAACGGAGTGCCCTCGTCGTCGCGGTTTGATTTTGCCGCTGCACTCCACCGCTCATGGATCCAAGCAACGATTTGGAGAAGACCGTCGTCGTTGCTCCCTTCTACCCCACGCAGGAAGGTCATCCCCTCCATGTTGGACGCCCCACCGTCCATGTTGTCTTCGTTGACGTCTCCGGTAGGCCGCACCTCCCCATCCCTCTTGCTCGGCGACTACCTGATGTCCTCACATCGCAGGCCCCAAGGACGCCCTCATGTTCACCCTTGATGCTGTGGCGAAGTCGAGCCGCTGCTGATTCGTGGGCAGGCCGCCGACACCCTCCTCCACCTGCGCGTCGTCAACACCGCTGCCTCCTCTCGTCCTGCCCATGTTCACCTGCACCACGACCCAAAAGTGAGACCCCTCTCCATCCTCTCCACGTTTTTGTTGTTCTAGCACATGAATCACATAATGTAGGGCGAGATCCATCATTCCCCGGCAAGGTTTCTTCGCAAGCCCACTGTCTGCATTCGCGACCAGATTTTCCGTCGCTGGTTGGCGTGTGTTCCCCGCTGATCTACTGCTCCGATGATCGAATCCTTTTACCACGATATGTCTTGTGTACCTGCACACGTCTCCGTTAAATTTCTCAGCCATACCAGCTATGATTCCTGAGATATGATCATCACCGTGCTCCCTGTCCTTGCTGTCCAGACAGCAGCACCACCCTGATGGCATTGCGTTTTCCGCTAAACCAGCGCTCGGGTGATCAAATCCTTTTGCTATGTTATGTCTTATATACCTGCACATGACTCTGCAAATTTGTGGAGCAAAAGGACTTGCAAATCTGGAGATATTAATCTCGTCGTGCCGCTGCCCTACAGTTTACTCGGACGTGGCTCCCTGTCTTGCTCTTTGCATTACTCTTCATCTAGGACACCAATGACCAAATTCTTTTACCACAACATGTATCATGTTCTTGCACACGTCTCTACAAAATGGTTGGGCAATAGGACCTGCAAAACTAGAGAAAATAAATTCTCCACACTCGCTGCTCCTGCAGTCCTGCTGTCACCCATTGCTCTGCTTGCACTCCTTTCTAATCGTGCTCCACAGTTATATGTGCATCGAATCCCCAAACCCTTCTACCACCATGTGCCTATGACACCTGCAATATGGATCCTTTATTTGTGCCATGGTTCCTAAGATATTGATCTCGTCATGTATGCTATCCCGAGCTGATCTTGTCTCTGTCCTCGCGAGCAGCCGTACAACCACCTCTGGGCCACAGCACTCCCGGTGACCTTTTTGCTCTGCCTTCAAAACCCTTCAACCAGCATGTGCCCCCCTATACACGCGCATGTCTCTGCAAAAATGGTTACGACATCGGACTTACAGCTCTAGATATAATAACCTCGCCATCCATGTTGCCTACATTGTCCACACAGCCATGCCATCATGTCTTTCTATCGTGTTGCCTCGCTGATCCTGATCTCGAATGATCAAACCCTTCAACCAAAGTGTGACCCTTATACCTGCACATGATATTGCCAAGTTACTCAGTTATATGAGCCATGATTCTTGAGATATAAATCACACCATGCTTGCAGCCCATTCTGTTTACACAGCTACTTAATCATGCTTTACTTATGTGTTCCCCATTGATCCAATGAGCAACTGGAAGATCTTTTTGACCAGCACATGTATCGCTTAGTTTCACACAAACCCATCGAGTTGCTTGACCATATGCTTAGCAGAGCTCCACTTCTTAATTTCAGTAAGTACACACTATTGTGCAGTCCACCACGAACATATCTTTCCCTATTGATTCCGACACCATCTCAGTGCAACTCTTTATTCTTGTGTCTTCCTATTTCCCTTTTACTTGGATGCAAAATTAATTCTCCATATCTCTAAAGAAAACATTCAGCCCACAAGAAAACTTGTTCAACATCGCTGCTATCCATCCTTTTATCCGGTCACTTTACCTCCAAAAGTTCTAGCTATCACCACCACACGCAATGTTCTCACTCAACATATTCTACAATCAGAGGGCAACCTCATGCTAATATCTTGTCATAACCATCGGTCCCTAAATCCATGGCAGTCTAACAACAACTATCGACACCCTCTCTAGCTAGTCATATCTTTCCAGCTGCAGCCCTGTTTTCCTTGTTTCTTGCTCTTCCGCGTCTGCTGTAGGTAGAGTTAGCTAGTAGTACGCTTTCCATAAAATGATTTTATTGTTTGGTGCTATGCTCTTAGTTGTACTATTGTGCTGTTTCAGTTGATTGCTACGCGTTGAGGAACGTCTCTGAGCAGTGGAGCATCGGGAAACGGGCAAGTGTCCTTGAACATCTTGCTAATTTGTACCTTTACCTTTTATACACCATAATCACTGCTTTTATTTATGCTTTTTGCATTAGATGTCTAAATTGATGGGTAATCCTATTAAGGACTGTTTACTAGATTTTTCATGACTTCCCTTGCTTATCCTTAGAGGTTACCTATGTGGGTAGATTTATGCTTAGCTTGCTCAACATGGGTTGGGTTTTAATCTTAATCTTGATTAATGACTATACAACATGTTAATGTGGGTTTTGGTTAGCAACATGAACACCCTAGCTGACTCAGGCAAGTGGTTTGGATGGTGGCTTGTGATGTTTGATGTTGGTCTTGCCTGAGTCAATCTTATAAGGACCGGTCTGTGGAGCGACCACCCAGGATTTACAGTACAACCACGAGAACTAATGGGCTATGGTCTTGGCCAAGTAAGTACGGTAAACCAGCGGTATGTGTTAAGCTGTCTGGGCTGGATGAGGGTGTAGTTCCCAAGAGTCCGGCAAGGAACCACGGGTGTCGCTGACACTCCGTAACCCGGTTAATGCGCATTGGTGAACCTATGTAAAGGCCTCATAGCGTCCCAATGCTATCACACCAAAGGAAGTGTGAAAGTGCCTAGCTAGCACAGCATGGTTGGGTTTAACATTCCTTTGAACGTTTATGCGACTCGTGGGTAAAGATGTACAACCTTTGCAGAGTGTTAAAAACGGTTATAACAGTCGCGCTCACAGTCAAGAGCGGCCTGGATCCTCACATTGTTAGTTGGTGGTTCGGGTGGATCACAGTGGTGGTACTGTGGATTGGGAGCTGGTATGATGTTTAACCTTAGGATCAGGACAGGTGGGTGCCTGTACCTTGATTGGTTGGAGAAGCCTTAAATACACTTAATATCTAGGTGCTTAATTAAAATTTGACCAATTAAAACTTGAACTATGCAGTCCACCAAATAAAGCCTTCCTTGCTTTAAGCCTGCATGTTATGCATACTTTTCCCTCCACTTGCAGAGTACACGCCTCCAGGTGTACTCACCATTTTGCCTTTCAATCCCTGCTGTTCTCTCCCCACTACTACTCAGATGGTCAGAAGCTAGAAGAAGAAGCCGGATCATGAAGACCTTGAAGACCTGGAGTTCTAGGTTGGTGTGCCCCCAGTCGACGTTCCTATGGAAGATGGTGCCTACTCCGCTGCGATAGAATAACGATGTGTAATCATTTGTTTTAGACCCTCTGGTCATTTTGTAATAATTATACGCTTGTAATGATATATGTTGTGATATTCACTGATGATGTTACTTTATGCATGAATTTGATCCTGGGCATGCATAAAGGGTGCATTCGGTTTGTCCTTTAAAACCGGGTGTTACAATATGTATCATATATCATGATGTATAGACTTTGGTAGGTTTCACGTTCATGTCTTGCATTGTGTCTTGTATCATGTTGCATTTGATGTATATATCTACCTTTGTTGCATTTGTATCATATGCATGGTAGGTTGAGCTTCTCCTATATGCTATGAATACTATGATATGCTATTTGTGAGCTTTTGAGCATGTTTTATATGATGTGGTGATGGATAGCTATGCTCTTGATAGTTTTGCTATATGTGCCTGTTGAGATGGCTATTTTTGGAAAATGCTAGGATAGACTCCCTCTTGTGAGTTTAAGGCCTTGCATGATCTTAGTGTGCTTTGGTGGTCTATATCATGCTTAATTTATGCTTGGATGTCATGTGCTTTTCACTTGGGGTCAAAGACCCATTTGTCATTATGAATGTTTATCCCATGTGTTACCTTGTGGGGGAGCATAAGCTTCTTTTTGCCGCAAAGGCACTTCATGTACCATTTTGTGCTTAAACTCGAAAAATGAAATTGGTATGCAATGCTTATGCTTGAAGTTATTCTCTCACTTGTTTCATGTCATAAATGATTTAAAACTGAATTTATTTGGGTGCTGAACCGTTGCATGATGTCTACCATGAGAAGTCTCATTTTAAGAAGTAGACACATGGCTCGGTGGCTTTAACATGACATGAGATGCTTATGGGTGTTCATAATGATCTTTTGATGAGGATATGTGACCTAGCATGAAGTTTGTGTGATCTAGATTCACTTTGGCATGTTTTGCTCATGTTTAGGTCTTTGCTCATGAGAGGGAATGTTTTCGCAAAATTGCTTAATTTGATGATGCCTTTGTCATATGCCTATATAGCTTTACTACCTTGATGGCTATGCTTTTACGGAACTATGGAATGTCTTGCTTGCTCGTTTGCTCACTTGTAGCATTTTATAGTGCTCTTTGTATATTTGAGAAGCTAGTAGTTGAATTTCTTGCAAAATTTCCTTGATTCATGCATTGTCAACAAGGAGGAAAAGTTGCATTTGAGGGAGAAAATGATTCAGTTTTCATGCATGTGTTGCATCCAGAGGGATACTCAGTTCAGGGGGAGAACTTGAGTTTGCATGCACATTTTCAGGGTAAGTATGCATTTGTGTAGGGGGAGCTTCGGTGAGTTTCCTTTGTTTGCCTGAGTTGTGCTTTGGTGTTTTGCTTTTTGCTCTATCACGTGTGTTTAGGGTGAGCTTTGTATGCTCTTTGACCCTAGTGCATGTGCTTAGGGGGAGCTTGTGAGCTTGGTGTGCTCTTTGCTCTATCGCATGTGTTTAGGGTGAGCTTTGTATGCTCTTTGGCCCTAGTTCATGTGTTTAGGGGGAGCTTGTGAGTTTTGTGCTCTTTTGCCGGTGGTGTTGAGCCCCTTTGCCTCTTCTTGAGGAGCCGACGGTTGATTTGAGCTTTCGATCATCACATGATTGGTGTTGAGCCCTTTGTGCCTCTTCTTGAGGGATCATGTGCTTTCGTTTGTCCATGATCGGTGTTGAGCCCTTTGTGCCTCTTCTTGAGGGATCATGCGTTCTTGTCTCGGTTGTGTCGAGCCGTTGCCCATGTCTTTGGGGACCGAGATTGTTAGTGGTGGTGGCCTTTGTGTTTTCTCTCATGCCAAGTGTCTTTGTTCTTTGCCTTCGTGTGGCTTTCGTTCACTTGGATGAGATTTTCGGCCTTTGCTTTCTCAAACCATTTCTTTGTGCTCGCATGTTGTCAACCCACTCCTCAAGCGGGAGAAATTTGGAAAATCAAGTTGATATGAACCTTGATTTGATGGTGATGAGCGGTTGACAAGTGCTTTGTTAAGAGCTGAAATTGGTTTGATGACTTTTCAGATTGATTGTAGCTCTTGTGGGTTACTTGACTCTTTGGTGGTGTTTAGCCTTTGTGCTTCCTTTGGTTCTGAGAGTCTTTGGTTGGAGCTCTTCTCATTTCAAGTTGCCTTGTGTTTGCTTTTTGTTGGCTTTTGGGCACTTGAATGAGTTTTCCTTTTGCTTTCAAACCATCTTTTGTCAATGCACTCATCAAGGGGGAGATTGAGAAACCAAGTTGATATGTGCCTTGGTTTGTATATGATGAGCGATTGACCGGATGTTTTGAGGCTTTGTGTTGAGTGTGTTTCGTCGGGTTGTGTTGTCGGTTGTGTAACTTCATATGTTTATGTGGTCTGTTGTCAATGCACTCGTGAGGAGTGGTTGACAACGTTGTGTGCACTGACTCTTGGCCTAGTATTGCAGCTGTTGGTTGCGGTTTGGTTTGCGTTGGTGCAGGTGAAGAACAAGCATGAAAGGTCTATGCCAAGGTGGCCTCCGGGGTGATGGAGAGACAAGTAGGCTTGGTTCGAGGGACCTGGTGGCCGACGGGATCAAGTGCGGGCCGCATGGTGCAAGAAGAGCAAGACGAAGTCGTGGACATGGAGCCGGTGCATCGGTGGTGGCCAAGTCAAGGAACGAGGCAAGACCGAGTAGACCGTCCGGGCGCCGGAGGTGAAAGGCTTGACGGGCTCGACGCTTGGCGTGGTGAGGTCGGGCTGTGCACGCGGGGTTTGGTGGTTTGGCCACAAAACCATCGGAGGACAGTTTCTTGGTTTGGGCCTCAAAACCAAGTCTGAAGGCCCAACACGACGGAGACGGTGATCCGGGAGTGTCGGGAAGCTTCGAGGCGGGCGACACGCGGCATGATCGTGGTGCTCGCGTCGGGAGGACGCGAAGGCCCGATGGATGCGCGACCGTCCGATGGTGAACTTCCTGTGTTGACCAAAATGCCCCTGTGAGGGCTTGTATTGTATCTCCTAGTGTAGGGGCACTTCGGTCTGTCCCGAAGGGCCTATATATAGGAGGAGGGGGCTGAATTTTCAGCCAACTCTTTGGCTTAGTTGGTGGGAGTGCTCTTTCATTTTGGGGTGCTCTTGGGGAGAGAGGGAGAGGAGAGTGTGTCGCTCTTTGTTTGGAGCTTTTTGCCATCCTAGATTTGCAATTCTTGGAGTGGCTTGTAACCGATTGGACAAGAGATTCATAGTGAATTCTTCCTCTTAATCTTGTGCCAATTCTCCTATTCCCGAGTTCCCTTTGTTGCATTTTCGGAGCTCTTTTTGTGCTATTTTCTTGCTTGGCTCGATCCATCATTTCTAGGTCGTTTTGTCTCGGATTTCTTTGAGGGGATCATGGGTGAGTGCCTTGTGCCTCTTTGTGGATGATCTAGACCCCTCAAACACCGGGAATCGGGCTCGATTTGGTGAGGTTTGGTTGAACTCGAGTTGGTGCCTTGAGTGCACGAGATTTGCGATTCCGGTTGATTGGATAGGTTTGGGGCTCCAAGATTTTGGGCATAGCTTCTCTTGGAGACGCTTCTCATCTACCCAAGATTTGGGCTCAATCCATCCAGCGGTTTGGGAGATCCATCGATTGGAAGTTGGAGTTGACTTCGCGGGTGGCTCGGGCTGTGTTTCTGCATGAAGGGCGGACAGTCCACGAGGTAGGTGCGGACAGTCCGCGGTCCCCTAGTTCGTCCCGTGTTCTTCGTGTTTTCTTGAGCCGTGTCGTTCGATCCTTGTGAGTTTTGGTTTTGGTTTGGAAGTGGTTTGTCGGACGGTCCGATAGAGAGGGTCGGACAGTCCGTGGAGGGCGGACAGTCCGCGAGGAGAGGGCGGATAGTCCGCGAGGTGCGATTAGTCTCTGGAGGCTTGGTTTGGTTTTTCGGACAGTCCGCCATAGGCCCACGGACAGTCCGCGACCCCTGTGTGGACGGTGCGTGTTGGTCCAGGCAGACAAGCTTTGAAGGTATTCCTCGAGTTGTGCTTCCGCTTCTTGTTTGTTCTAGGCTTGCCTTCGCTTGTTCCTAGGATTGGTAGGTTCACAATACCTACGTGATCTTGACAAGCTTGCGAGGAATCGTTGGGTTGTGATTTTGGGACATAGGCCAAGTTTCGAGAAGAAATTTTTATCGGCTCCCATTCACTCCCCCCCCTCTCTGGTCGCTTATTCGGTCCTTCAGAATGTCGCCTCCGATGATGTGCAACAGGTGGAAGGTCTTTAGCAAGAGGACCCGCTCGTGACTGACCCGCCGCCAACGCAGGAGGTGCCGGCTGGAGGAGGGAGCATACCTGGCGAAAAGGATAACAAAAACAGGTGCCTCTATGCCAGGACCCCTTGTGAGGAATACATCGTTGCTGACCGCCGCGACCTTGATGAATTCAAGGTGGCGCAGCAGACGATTGCGCGGACGCTCGTAGTAAGTTTTGTTCTTCCCAAGAAGCTGCCACTTGGATTTGTTCTTGTGATGCACGGAGCTGACGTTGTGTGGTGTAGTCTCTCGCAGGGCGAGCGCAGGCCCAGGCGGACCTGGTGAGAAAGGGCGCCAAGGCGCACATGGAGGCTACCGCAGCGTGGGAGGCCGTACTGCAGGCCAAGATGGATGCCACGACAGAAATCCAGTGCGTCAAGGACGCCATGGCCAAGCAGGTAGAGAGGGAGATGGCCGCTCTGAGGAAGGAGCTGGAAACCGCCAAGGAAAAGGCGAAAGATGCTGAGGATGACCTCAAGATCATCATGGATGGTATGTCTGAATTTTACCACGACCTTGATTTCTGAAGGTTGTGGTATGTTCCGACCTTGATTTTGTTGATTCCAGATGCCAAGAAGAAGGAGGCTGCCTTGAAGATGGAACTCAAGGAGTCGAAGGACCAAGTCAAGAGCCTCAAGGAGAAGACCAAGGAGGCCCAGGACAGTGAGTATTACTTTTCCCGGAAAGCTGCATATGAGTGTGGTGTACGTTGGGACCTGGAGATCGACCTCTCTCGGGCCATGCAGACCCTCATTGACCATCAAGAAATGACTACAGATCTGAAGAAGCAGCTGAGCGACCTCAGGGAGGCCTCCAAGTACTTGATGGACATCTATGTCCCTCAGGTGGATGGGGAAGAGCCCAAGGAGCTCGTCGCCCGTCTGGACGAAGCGGAAGGTCGGATGAAGACCTTGTTGCTGGACACCGGCAAGCTCGCCGCGGCCGCATCCCTGGCCACGGTGAAGTTCCACGAGCCGGCATTCGACCAACGGAAGGTCGCAGAGGAGATCAATCTGGCGACGTTGGCATGAATGAAAAGGTCATTTTTTTATGCAAGCGCATGATCCCTTATTTGGCAAAGATACTCATTATGAGAACGCAAAAGTAATGAAGTTGCGAAACCCGTCCCCTCCGCTAACCCAACTCAGTGGAGGAACAGCTTACCAACTGCACGGCTCAGCGTGGAGGCTTAGGTGCAGCTGGCACGCAGAGGGGGCCTTGGACCCAGGGTCTCGCAACCACACGACTTAAGAATGCGCATAAAAAGCATAAAAGCTGTCGTAAGGGAAAACACTTTAAAAGGAAAGGTAAAACCTCTCAGGTCATAAGACCCTTAGATTGGCAATGCCAAGCCCCCGAGCGTGTTGAGTCTGGCTTTAGACCAAGCCCCCGAGCGCGTCGGGTCCCGCTAAAGACCAAGCCCCCGAGCGTATCGAGGGGGAGGGATGAACAGAAAGGAAAGGTAGACCCAAAAATAGGTCGACAGGAATCCTGCCGAAAGGGGATCTTATATTTATTGACTATGAATTACAAGAGGATAGAGTACATAGCTTTTTTATTGTGATACAGGCTCCTAAGGATAGAAGCGACGTAAGTTCTCGATGTTCCAGGGGTTCGGGATGCCCTGGCCATCGGCCCATTGGAGGCGATAGGTCACCGATCCAATGAGCTCCTTGACTATGAAGGGGCCTTCCCAAGGTGCCGAGATCTTGTGCATGTCCTTGGTGTTCTGAATCCGCCGCAGGACCAGGTCACCAACATTGAAGGAACGTTCCCGCACGTTGCGATCGTGGTAGCGACTTAGCTGCTGCTCGTGGCGGGTGTGGCGCATGATCGCAGCCACACGATGCTCTTCGAGGCTGTCGAGGTCGACTCTGCGTGTTTGCTCGGCCTCGCCCTCGTCAAAATGCTGAATGCGGGGAGCCCCGAAGGCGACGTCGGTGGGGAGGATGGCCTCGGACCCATAGACCAGGAAGAATGGGGAGTACCTTGTGGCCGAGCTGACCTGAGTCCGGAGACCCTAGATGACGTGAGGAATCTCGGCTAGCCACCTTGTGGCATAGGCCGACGAGTCGTCGAAGATGCGATCCTTGATAGCCTGCAGTACCATGCCGTTGGCACGTTCGACCTGGCCGTTGCACCGTGGGTGCACCACAGAAGAGTAGTAGACGTCGATGAGACCGTCTTGGCAGAAGTCCCAGAAGTCAGCCCCTGTGAAGGCTGTGCCAAGGTCGGTGATGATCCTGTTGGGGACCCCAAAATGATGGGTGATCTCCTCGATGAACTTGGCCGCCTCCTTCGACGTAACGCTGGATACAGACCTGACCTTAATCCACTTGGTGAACTTGTCCACCGCCACGATGATGTGCTTATAGCCGCCGGGGGCGGTCTTGAAAGGTCCCACGGAGTCGAGGCCCCACACTGCGAAGGGCCAGCATGGAGGGATGGTCCGCAGGGCCTGAGCCGGCATGTGCTGCTGCTTGGCGAAGAACTGGCACCCCTTGGAGCCTGAGACCCTCAAATCGTAGGATGCACTTCATTAGCATGTCGTTGGAGGCAGACCTCCGGTAGAGCTCTGTACCAATGACGACGTAGTTGGAGCTACGCCTCGTGACCTTCTCATGTTCTGCCTTCTCCTCAGGGTCCCGATGCTTGAGGATGAAGGCGATGATGTCAAGGCGCCAATCATCTTCGACCTCAACCATGAGGATGTCGCGGCCGCTTGGCGTGGGCGCATCATCGGCTGGAGGCTCTAGGTCAGAGAGGAGCTTGATTGTAGGCTTGCGTAGGTCTTGGACAAATACGCCAGCCGGAACCAGCGCACGCTTGGAGCCCAGCTTAGAGAGGACGTCTGCAGCTACGTTGTTGTCGCGACAGACGTGATGGAACTCGATCCCTTCGAAGTGACCTTCGAGCTTGCAGACCTCTGCACAGTAGGCATCCATCGTGTCCTTCTTGATGTCGCAGGCCTTGTTGACATGATCGATGATGACCTTGGAATCGTCGTATGCTATGAGACGCTTGATCCCGAGGGATACAACGATGCGTAGCCCGTGGATGAGGGCTTCGTACTCAGCGCCGTTGTTGGATGCTTTGTAGTGGATCTGCGGGATGTACTTCAAGTGATCACCCTGAGGGGAGATGAAGAGCACACTGCTCCCGTGCCTTCGAGGTTTAGGGAACCATCGAACTACATCTTCGAGTGCTCCAGCTTCTCCGATGACGGGGGTTGCTGGATCTCTGTCCACTCGGAGACAAAGTCAGCGACGACCTGGGACTTGATGGCCTGCCTTGGGCAGAACTCTAGGTCGAACTCGCCTAGCTCGATAGACCACTTGACGATGCGTCCAGTGGTGTTGCGGCTGCGTAGGATCTCGCCAAGGGGGAAGGCCGAGACGACCTTGAATTTGTGCGACTGGAAGTAGTGCCGGAGCTTGCGCGAGGTGACGAGGAGGGCATAGAGCATCTTCTGCGGCTGCGAGTACCTTGCTGACGTAGTAGACAGGTCGCTGGACAGGGTAGGGTTTACCCTCTTCAGGTCGCTCTGCCACCAGAACCGAACTGACCACCAGGGTGGTCGCGGAGATGTAGAGTAGTAGCGTTTCCTTCGATGCCGGGGGCACCATTACCGGGGGCGACGTGAGGAAGGTCTTAAGTTGTTCCAGGGCTTGGTCGGCTTCTTCTGTCCAGACGAACTTGTCCGCCTTCTTCAGCAGCTTGAAAAAGGGCAGGCCTTTCTCTCCAAGTTTGCTGATGAATCGACCTAGGGTCGCCATCATGCCGGTGAGCTTCATGACGTCCTTCTTCCCAGTAGGTCGCTTCATCTTGCGGATGGCATCCACTTTGGTGGGGTTCACCTCGATGCCCCAGTTGCTGACCATGAAGCCCAGGAGCTTGCCGGATGGGGCACCGAAGACGTACTTCTCTAGATTGAGCTTCCAGCGATAGTGGCGGAGGTTGGCAAAGGTCTCGGCGAGGTCAGCTATGAGCTTATCCTCTTCGGTGGTCTTGACGACCACGTCGTCGACATAGGCTTCTACGTTTTTGCCGATCTGGGATTCCAGACACTTCTGGATGGCCTTCTGGTAGGTTGCACCGGCATTCTTGAGACCGAAGGTCATGGTTGTGTAGCAGTAGATGCCATGCGACGTTATGAACGCCGTCTTGTCTTGGTCGGAGACCTTCAGGGCTATCTGGTGATACCCTGAGTAGCAGTCGAGAAAGCATAACAGGACGCTTCCGGCTGTGGAGTCCACGACCTGGTCGATGCGAGGAAGAGGGAAGGGGTCTTTAGGGTAGTGCCTGTTGAGATCGGTGTAGTCGATACACATTCTCCATTGACCGGTTTTCTCGGGTACAAGCACCGGGTTGGCGAGCCAATCCGGGTTTTTACACTCTCGGATGAATCCGGTAGCTAGGAGCTTTATTATTTCTACCCTAATAACGTCCTTGCGATCTTTCGCAAAGCGGCGCAGCTTCTGCTTGACAGGCTTGGCCGTCTTGCTTACATCCGAGGAGTGCTCAGCCAGCTCCCTGGGGACACGCGGCTTATCTGATGGACTCCATGTGATTATATTCATGTTATCCCGGAGGAAACTAGTGAGCGTGAGTTCCTATTTTCCTCGAGGCCGTCGCTGATCACCATCGTCTTCTCCACGTTGGGCAGGCCGAGGCGGACTCTCTTCGTCGAAGGCACGGCGTCCAGGGCGGTGTCGGTGCGCTTCTGCTCCGGGATGGTTAGGTCGCTCGGAGCAACCTTCTTGGCCTCAGCGACCAAGACTGTGGAGGCGTCGACGCAGGCGGAGGTCACGGCGATGTCGAGGGCCTCGGAGTCGCACTTGAAGGAGACCATGAGGTCGCCGTAGACGGAGAGGACCCCGTTTGGAGCAGGCATCTTCAACACCAAGTATGTGTAGTGCGGGATGTCCATGAACTTGGCCAGCAACGGGCGACCTAGGATCGCGTGGTAGGAGGACTTGAAGTCAGCAACCTCAAAGTTGAGGTACTCCGTGCGGAAGTTGTCCTCGATACCGAAGGTGACAAGGAGGAAGACCCGACCCAGGGGGTAGGCCGCTTTCCCCGGGATGATGCCGTAGAAGGGCTTGTCGAAGTCAAACTTCATCTTATTCAAGGTCTCAACGAAGATGATGTTGAGCCCACTCCCTCCATCGATGAGGGTCAAGGAGAGCAGGGCCCCCTCCACCATGGGCTCGATGACGAGTGGGTAGGACCCAGGATCTGGGATGTGGACCCAGTGATCAGCTCTGGAGAACGTGATCGTCTGCTCAGACCAACGCAGAGGCGCCGTTGGCTGAGTGTGGATGAGGTGGACCTCACGCTTATCCTTGAGGTAGTGCCTCCGGCTGACGTGAGATTTGAGACCTCCGACGATCATGTTGATCGTGCAGGTCGGTGGTTGGAATGGCCCATTGGGGTTGCCTGTCGGAGGTGGAGGTGCCAGGTCGCGCTCGTCACGGCGAACTTCAGGAGGTGGGTCGTTGCGGCGGTCCCGGTTGCGATTGTCACGCCGCTCCCTTCGGTCGTCGTGGCGGTAGTTGTTGTTGTAGCAGCAGGACGTAGGTCAGTCACCATCTTTCTTGGAGCGCTTGGGGTCCTCAGGGGTGCTGAAGGCCTTCTTGAACTGCGAGCACTCACGGAGGGCAATTGTAGGTCGCTTGGAAGTTGGGGTGAAGGCCTGGGACAAGTCGGCCCAGGACTTGATGTTGCCTGCCGGGAGGTTGTTAAGCCAGAGCGAGGGAGCCTCACCCATCACCAGCGGGAAGTAGGCCGCCATGTGGTCGAAGCCACCACCAGCCGCCTTGACGGCGATGTAGTAGGTCAACACCCAGATGTTGGGGTCAGAGCGCCCGTCATACTTCTGGATGTTTGGCTTGAAGTTGTTGGGGGTAGTCCACCGACCTAAGTCGGGGAGCCAGCATGGGGAAGGCATTGATGGCTAGGTCGTCGATGCTGCCTCCGGCTTGAGCAGCGTCCCTGGGGGCGACTGAACGCTGCGCGCTGGAACAACAACCTGCGAACGTGGCTGGCAATCCTGATTGGCAGGGGCGACCTCCGGGTTGCCATACTTGGCCTTGTACACGGCATGCCGCTGGTTCTCAATGTCGTGGCAGTCGCACTGCTCGCACTCCATGATGCGATGTACGGCACCCGGGGGGTCGTACTCGTGGTCGTACTCCGTGCGATAGCGAAGCTCCCGCTCCTCACGCTCGCGGTGTTGTTGGTCGATGTAACCGCGGGCGTCGCGGGCACGCCTGTTGTTGTCGAGGTCGACGCGAAGGTCGCCATCCCTGGCATCGTTAGCCGGACGGTTCGGCTGCTCGGGGTTGTGCTGATCGACCTCCTCCTGGATAGGTGGAAGGTTGCTGTGCCGAGGTCGATGGGATCGACTGCGTGAGTGATGTGTCGATGAAGATGCAGCAGATTTGGAGGCTGCACTCTTTTCTTCCACCAAGGACGTGGTGACCTGAAGGAAGGTGATTGCCTCCTCGGCCTCAGGTGTCAGCTGAGCTTGCTGGAGACGTGTAATGGCTGCGCCCAAGTTGGCCTGGGGGCTGTTGAACGTCGGGATCCCCGCCTCCTCGAACTCGAGGCGAAGGTCACGAGCGCAAGGGGGAACAACACGACGCTGCTCTTCCGCACGTCGCTGGGCACACAGGGCGTTCCCTTGGATGCGCTGTTGGCATTTCTTAGCGTCACTACTAACGACGTCGAGTGTTGGTATTTACTAAGGCTACAAAAATATTATAAATAATAATCCACAAGCGCACGGATACTGATGAGCACTTCACCCGGGGAGATGGGTTTTAAAAATATCGTATCCACAGGGAAGATGGGATGTATTTATCGGTTGACTAAAGATGGCAGTAGACTACTATATGAGACTTTGATAGAATGGCACATACTTTAACAGGGTTAAGCCAATAATAAAAAAATATATATATTGATAACTCAGACAGGTAGAGGCACACGTGGAACATAGAATATACTACTTCCTAGTTAGATTAGAACCGGATAACTTAAGAGGCACAAATTCTATATAGTATACAAAGACTAGTTATTCATCTATTCTATCATAGCATATCATCACATATAGTAGAATCACGAATAAATGTGTGCACCCCGAAGATTACCCAAGAAGATCAAGAGCGAAACTTGATCATCACAAGAACCATTATCAACTAGTCTTATACTCGGGGGGGGGGGGTGGATTGCAAAGGACTCAATAGGCCTGTCATGCCTATGATCTACCACACGACCCGGAGCATAAGGTGAATCCGCAAGTAAATCATATCTAAGCACCATGCTTACATATTCTCTACTACCTAGCATACTCGAGTAATATACTAGGAGCTCTAAGAATAAGTGTGTGCATTCATCATTAATCATGACTATATCAAATATACTACTAGAACAAAGTAAGAACTTAGCAATTGCATACATAATATTGAAATAGCACAAAGTCATTGAGAAACAAAGTAAGAACTGAATCTTGATGGCTTACAGATCTGGAATTGGAGCAAAGCTCAACTCTACTTGAATCTAACTTTCTATCTAGAACCAGGTTCTAGATCTAAGAACTAGATCTAGAACTATGAAGTAGCTATCCTATTTCTTGTGTCTCCTCATCTTCTCCTGTCTTGATGATGAATCAGATGCCTCCTGAGGGGTCAGGGGGCTGCTTATATAGTCCTGAGGATGTGCTATGCGTCGTACAATCAAACCGACCTAATAGACGGTTTAGATTGCTCCTCATAGGCGGTGGAAGAACCTTCCGGAAGTAGGGCTGAGGTGGCGCCAAGGGGGGGCCGGTCGGCCCCCTGGGGTGGGCCCCCCTCGGGGTCTGCTCTAGCGTGGCGGTTCCTTGCTCCTTCCAGAAGCCTCTTTCTTGCAAGTCACGTTGCTTTGGGTTCGGGAGTCTTCTGGAGCCTTCTAGTTTTGATTCCTTGCATATTTTCCTGAGTAGTCCCTGAAATTATATAATTCACCAAAACTCATGGAAATCATTAGTCTAAAGCTCTATACTACTGTTGAATTATTATTTTGGTCATTTTTCCTGTATTGTTGATGCATAAAAGTATGAGTTAGTGAGCACCAACAAACTCCCCCAAGCTTACCTCTTGCTAGTTCCTAGCAAGACTCATTGCAAAAGCTGTACCAAATTAAATCCTCCTCCAAGGTAGGATGAAAGAAATTTTAGACTTTCAAACCTGCTTATATCTACTTGAGAATATGGGGTTTTTGTCTAGATCTGGGTCTTGAGTGATTAAAGATAGAAAAATCAAGTTAAACACCATATCTCAAGTTCATAGTTTCACTATAATTCTGGAGTTTTGCAAAATATTTTTCAGAATAAAACTCAGAGTATTCCTGTATGACATATGACAACAGTGGTAAAATTAATTTTTTGCTTCCTTTTGTTCCTGAAATATATCTCTCTTTTTAGCAATAATCTTAAGAGAACCTTGGGTTTCATGACAATTGGAGAGGTGGGCCCTACTCGCCCCGGACACTTGTCCATTTTTCTCTCTCCTTTTCTTTTTTTTATGAGATGTGGGCCCTACTCGCCCTAAACACTTATCCATTTTTCATCTCTTTTTATTAGGGAGGTAGGCCCTTCTCGCCTAGTAGAACACTTGTTCATTTCTCTCCCTCTTTGTCGTCTCACTTTTCTCTCTTTTTTTTATGTCATGCCCAAGTCTCTTGAAAGCATAGAGATATATATAACAGAAACAACTAGAATAATTTCAACAAGGCTCTTCTTTTTCTTTCTTCTTCTTTTTTTTAATAGGACATGAAGTCTTGTGTCATACAGGAGACTCGTCATGCAAAAGTAAGATTTTTCAAAATAAACCTCCAGACTTTTAGTGTCACTTAGAACAAGATAAATAGTAGCTCAACTTAATTATATCATATCAATCAATCACCTAGACTTAGATCAAGAATATGCTCCCACAAAACTCAAGCTCAAAGCATGTTTTAAATCTAAATAATTGTATCCATGACTTGGAAGGATTTAAAGATGGTAGTCTAGGCAATGAAGAGCATTTATTATCAGGTCCATTAAGCATACTTCTCTAGTTCTTATTTATTATTTAAAATAAAGGAAAATATTTATTATATATTTTATTATTATTATTTTAACAAACTATAAACTTATAAAACTAAACAAACCTTAAACAAAAGCATATAAGTAGGTAGATGATACTTACCTCGGGGGCACTCCTTCCCCGAGTGGTGTGACAGTTTGTTGGGGCTGACGCCCCGGTTGGTCGATGTTGACAAGGTTTCCCTCAGCTATGGTTTTAATGGGGACCACTCCCCCAAGCTGCTCAATCCTACATCCTCCACTGGCGGAATGTTCTCGCCGGCAGTTCAGCATTTGCATCCGTAGTTTCTTGTTTATCTTTCAGTTGTTGTCCCGCCTGGTTCATCCATTGTTGCTACTGGTATAGCAGGTCGGTGTGGAGGTTCTGGGTGTCCATTTGCATTTTCATGTTATCGTGGACACCTTGGCGGAAGGTTGCAGTGTGCTGATGATCGAATCCTGAAAAAGAATTACGGACAGGTACAAAATTTGAAGATGATGCATGAAACCTGCCACTCGCAAATGCCTGTCCTCCAAGATCACTTGGCCCTTGTGATGGTAAACCCCCTCCTCGATATGCGTGGCGAGGATATGATGGTACGAAGCCTTCATATGATTGATAAGTGGTGTCTTCAGAGGGTAGGTCGGTCCCGGCATAATTTGACGATGAAGCTCGTGTCGACGTTCGCGGGGGTTGCTGCTGGACTGGTTGTGCCTGAAAATTGATCAAGAAAAACTGCACGGAATATATACCCAACCCCGGGTTAGGTAACGGGATTGTGTCTTTATTGCAAATATAATACAGTTGTTCCTGAATCTTTTTGACCCATCTTCCTTGACGAAAATAATCATAGCCGATAAACTCTCTAGGAGTGTCAATGTTGATGATGTTAGTATCTCCTAGAATGCCCAAATCATCGGCTATTCGTGTGATTAGAGAGGTGCAGCTCACTTCTCCAACTAGGTTGGGGAGTGAAAGCCAGTGCTCTACTATCAGCTTTACAGGGGAGTCAACTTTTCTTTTTACAGCAGCGTACATGAGTTGCATGTCTGCCACTCTCACGCTGATGTTGTCATTTCGTGGAAAGAAAACAAGGCTTATCCACTTATGAAAGAAACAGAGAGTGGGATGTTGTATTTCGTTAGTGTGTGGTCTATGTGCATTCTGTCTCCCTGAAATGTCTGCCCAGAATTGCAACCTATCAAAATCTTCAAGTGTCGTGTCTATGTCTAAAGTGCATCCTTGTGCAAACCCCAGGGCGTTGCTTAGCCTCCTCCAAGACAAAGTGTGTTCCTGACAGAACAGCCAGAAGGTTACTCCGTCATCAACGGGTGTTAAGGTGCACAAAAATTCTAGTGTGAGGAGACGGCAACCCCATTCCGAAGTGTTGTAAAAGGTAGTCCATCCTAGTAACTGAAACATTTGGGCAAACTCGGTATTCATACCTGTGTCTTGCATGAACTCCTCGTCAAACATAGGTGTGAGGACAAAATTGCGTTTTTTCAACTTCTCATACCTCTCCTTCTCCTCTCCTCTTCTTATGTGAAGATGTACATCACTGGTTAGAATTTTTCCTTGCGACGGTGGTGCCGACGGTGAGGGATTGGAGATGGGTGAGGGTGACTCCTGAGAGTCAACGCTCATTGAACGTTGGGAGTTGGTCCTGGAGTGAGTGCGTCCAAGGAATCTCCCGAACATGGTGTTTATCTAGAAAAGGACTTCCACACAAAGGTATATATGGATGTGATTAGTGCAAAGCTATCCCTGGAAGAACTTCCTCTCTATTTCTTGTTTCTTCCTAAACCTTCTTACTCTCGTGGCAGCACTACACTAGCTCAAAATGAAGTTTTCTGAGCTTGTGAATGAATGAAGAAATAGGCCGGAGGTGGCTACCTTTATAGAGCCGAGGGGGGAGACCCGTCGGCCCTGTGGTGGGGCCGGTCGGCCTCATGTGGGCCCCACTCGGGTGCCCTCTCCTCCGTCCATTTCTTGCTGCAATCCAACGCCAAAATAAGTGGACGTTGAGTGGGAATGAAAGAGGCTGGTGGAGGAGAAGAAAAGGAAGTGATGATTTGATGTGTATCCCTATGATAAGTGGGTCCCATGTGTAAGGGCGAATGCATAAAAATTATAACAGCAAGAATACGAAAGTAAAAAATATTTTTATGCCACCACGAAAAATTATTATACAGGTTTTGACACACCGTAAAATTATTTACCATGGGGCGTGAAAATTTTTTTACTGTAGTAAATATGGAAATGCAGTGTTTTTACCGGTTACCTTCGGCGAGGGTTCGTAGTTTAAGTCCTCGAACGGGACTTCCAAATCTTCTAATCTTCAGGTGCATCCTCCGTCTTCGGAGATGATGGTTCTTCTGGTGATATCTTCCCTTGATCGATCATGTTCGCGTTGATGCTGAGCTCTAGTCTGGGTTCGAAGGCAAACTTCTCTTCCTTTCCATTGATCTCAAATGTGATCTCTCCTGCGCTGACATTGATGCGTGCATTGGCGGTGATCAGGAATGGTCACCCAAGAATCAGTGAGACCCTGGAGTCTGGGTGCATATCCAATACCACGAAGTCAACTGGCACCAAGAACTCTCGGATTTTCACCGGAACATTCTCGGTGATTCCTGATGGGTAGCGAACTGATTGATCTGCTAATTGTAGACACATTGATGTTGGAACCAAGGTAGGATGCTTGAGCTTGTCGAAAACAGCCTTGGGCATCACACTGACACTTGCTCCAAGATCACAGAGTGCATTGTTGAAGTATTGATTTCCAATGGAGCACTCTATAGTGGGGCATCCTGGATCCTTTTTCTTGATGGGTGATGTGTTCAGGATTGTCGCACTACATTCTTCAGTCAACTTGATGATCTCCGTAGTTGGCAGAGGCCTCTTCTTATTCAGGATGTCTCGGATGTACTTGGCATATGTCGGGACTTGCATGGCATCTAATAGAGGTATGTTGACATAAAGCTTTTGGATTACCTCTATGAACTTCCCGAATTGATCATCCACTTGAGGTTTTCTCACTCTTCTTGGATATGGTAGGAAGTTGGTGTCATGGAAGTCTTGTTTTGCTGGATCTTGTTCTTCTCGCACAACTTCTTCTACGTCATTATCCTTCTCTTCTGGAGCTTCGGCTGGTGCTACGGGTGCTGCAGAGGTTGCAGGTGCTGTAGGTGTTCTAGCCGACGGTATTGCTGCGCCCTTTGGATATGGTGGATCAGTTGTTTGCTTCCCACCCCTCGTTCGGACATTAAATACCTGCTCAGGGTTAGTGGCAACAGGCACAACAGCAGACAATTTTGATAACTTTGATTCTAGTTTAGCATTAAAAATAGCTTGATCTTTTAAGATGGCAGAAAAACTATCCATTTTAACATTTATGTCCTCTAGAATCTTATCATTAGCAACAAGCTTCTTAGAGAGATTATCATTAATTCTAACCTGTTCCTCAATTAACTCCCATAGTGAAGGTTGCTTGGAATTATTACCTGGATACTTACCTGCGTAAGTCGGTCGTGGGTGCAGGTCTTTTCCTTGGGTTGGTGCTGACTTGTCGACCACCAAGCTTGAATTTCTTGAAGCATGCATAGAGTCTTGTAAAGCTTGTCGATCCTTCTTGAAGTTGGCTCGTTCCTCAAGCCGGTTCAACAGCACGTCCATCCCAGCTGATACTGCTTTCAATTCTTCATCTTCTTGTACTTCTTCACTCTGATGACAGTGTTGGGTGTTCTTCTGGGTCCAGCCTTGATTTTTTGATATCCTGTGCATGAGTATGTCGGCTTCTCCCGGAGTGAGTGACAAGAATGATTCTTTAGCAGTTGCATCTAGATGCTCACACACTTTTTGGTTTAGTCCATGGTAGAATCCTTGTAAGAGCATCCATTCTTCTATTCCATGATGAGGACAATCTGATATGTATTCTTGTAAACGTTCCCATGCTTCTGGAATTGACTCGCCTTTCTACTGCTGGAAGTTGGTGATTTTTCCTCGTAAGGCATTGGTTTTGCCTGTGGGGAAAAACTTTGATAGGAAGGTTGTAGAACATTTTTCCCACGTGTTTATTTCTTTTTCATTGGAGTAGAACCATTGTCTCACTCTTCCCGTTAGTGAAAATGGGAATAAGCGGAGTAGGATCGTGTCCTTTGGAATGTTCTTGATGGAGATGGTGGCGCCTATCTCCAGAAAGTTTTGGAGATGAGTGCTTGCATCTTCATGTACCTTTCCACTAAATGGATTAGCTTGCACCATGTTGATGAGGCTAGCCTTGAGCTCAAAATCATGATTGACTTGAAGTGTTGGTCCAGTACGAATGTTCTTGATGCTTGGAGCAGAGAACTCTCGCAATGTCTTCTCAGACATGGCTTCAGGAACTTGGTGTAAAGCTTCCTAGGTTGATTTGACTCAGATGATCAAAGTGTGGTGAATCACAATCAAACCTGTTAATACCCTGTAAATAAGATAGAAAAAGACAAACAAGGGTAATTCTGTTTAAGCAGAGGTGCCAAATTACAATGTCATCATAAGTATCTAGCCACTGATTTTCAAAAGGTAGCCATCCAATCTTCCCCGGCAACTGCGCCAGAAATACTTGTTGGTATTTACTAAGCCTACAGAAATATTATAAAGAATAATTCGCAAGCACACGGATACCGGTGAGCACTTCACCCGGGGAGATGGGTTTCAAAAATATCGTATCCACAGCGAAGATGGGATGGATTTATCGATTGACTAAAGATGGCAGTAGACTACTATATGAGACTTTGATAGATTGGTACATACTTTAACAGGGTTAAGCCAATAATAAAAATATATATATATTGATAACTCAGACAGGTAGAGGCACACGTGGAACATAGAATATACTACTTCCTAGTTAGATTAGAACCGGATAACATAAGAGGCACAAATTCTATATAGTATACAAAGACTAGTTATTCATCTATTCTATCATAGCATATCATCACATATAGCAGAATCCTGAATAAATGTGTGCACCCCGAAGATTACCCAAGAAGATCAAGAGCGAAACTTGATCATCCCAAGAACCATTATCAACTAGTCTTATACTCGTGGGGTGGATTGCAAAGGACTCAATAGGCCTGTCATGCCTACGATCTACCACACGACCCGGAGCATAAGGTGAATCCGCAAGTAAATCATATCTAAGCACCATGCTTACATATTCTCTACTACCTAGCATACTCGAGTAATATACTAGGAGCTCTAAGAATAAGTGTGTGCATTCATCATTAATCATGACTATATCAAATATACTACTAGAACAAAGTAAGAACTTAGCAATTGCATACATAATATTGAAATAGCACAAAGTCATTGAGAAACAAAGTAAGAACTGAATCTTGATGACTTACAGATCTGGAATTGGAGCAAAGCTCAACTCTACTTGAATCTAACTTTCTATCTAGAACTAGGTTCTAGATCTAAGAACTAGATCTAGAACTATGAAGTAGCTATCCTATTTCTTGTGTCTCCTCTTCTTCTCCTGTCTTGATGATGAATCAGATGCCTCCTGAGGGGGTCAGGGGGCTGCTTATATAGTCCTGAGGATGTGCTATGCATCATACGATCAAACCGACCTAATAGACGGTTTAGATTGCTCCTCATAGGCAGTGGAAGAACCTTCCGGAAGTAGGGCTGAGGTGGCGCCAAGGGGGGGCCGGTCGGCCCCACCACCAGGCCGGTCGGCCTGGGGTGGGCCCCCCTCGTGGTCTGCTCTGGCGTGGCAGTTCCTTCCTCCTTCCAGAAGCCTCTTTCTTGCAAGTCACGTTGCTTTGGGTTCGGGAGTCTTCTGGAGCCTTCTAGTTTTGATTCCTTGCATATTTTCCTGAGTAGTCCCTGAAATTATATAATTCACCAAAACTTGTGGAAATCATTAGTCTAAAGCCTTATACTACTATTGAATTATTATTTTGGTACTTTTTCCTGTATTGTTGATGCATAAAAGTAAGAGTTTGTGAGCATCAACACCGAGTTAGCGTGAACACCAAGACTTGCCAGGGGTAAATCTAAATGATCATGAATGAATCCGCAAGCGCACAGATAAACCATTGTAGCATTTCCCCAAGGAAGAAGAATATTCCAAGGGTATCATATCCGTGGAAGGCAATGGCGGATATCATAGACTTATGCTTTTGCACTGAATGTAAACCAAGAGATAGATATAGGAAACAACAACTCAAACGCAGGGGTAAGATAAAGATATGATAGGGTAGTGTGACACACACTCAGATCTACCTCTACTCTAGTACTCTAGGCTTAGGGGGAACATACGAGTTAGCTCTAGGTTCTAATGTACTAAACATACAAAGCTAGAAGATACAAGAGATAGGCATGGAACATTGCATGAGAGGGTAACGTTCAGCACCCAGGTACAAATGGGGAGATAGCCCGCGACGACCAACACTCTATGAAACTATACTTTAGACTCCTACAGCAATACCCCAGCGCGGAGGGTTCCAAAGGGTCCAACAGCTGTCACCACTACGGCCTACCTCAATCGTTACGGGGGTATGCTCATAACTAACGTAGCCACACAACCCAGGCACCATGCTTGCGTTGCTGCTAGACTTCACCCGGCCCGGGCTATTGTGACCCAAGGTGAGAGCCACCAGAAGACTGGTCAACTTAGACCGAGTACCGTAGCTTGAACACAAACCTCATGCAACACTATCATGCCATCTAACAAGATCAACTAAGGCTAGACATACGAAGGGATATGAACTCTATTATGTCTAATCAACAAGATCAAAGGGTCGTGTTCGTGAAGAACACGAGCCTCTAACTTATGAACAAACACATAAGGAATGAGTAAACATCCTTCAAGTGGATCAAAAGGTAATGTTCACGAAGATCACAAGCCTCTAAATGATGAACAAGAGATGAACTCAAGAACATATCAAGCATATGATCTATCATGACTTTATATGAAATAGCTGAATAACTGAAGTAGATCAAAGTCATACAAAGAAATAAAGATAAAAAAGAACTCATACCTAGACTCCAAAGTAAACCTGAATAAGAGCTACTCTAGCCTACCCCCTAGCCTTGGAGACTAAAAGTGAGAGGAGAATGAGAGAGTGGTGTGTGTGAAATGGGAGCCCCTCCCCTTCTATTTATAGGCAAGGAGGAGGCTTGACTCGGGCACCAAATGGCCTCAAAACCCCCGGGAGTGAAGCAACTGACCAATGAGCGAGTGCCACATGTAGGGACGAGATGGGGCAGCACTAGGTCGGTTCGGCCGATCCTAGGATTGGCCGGCCCCCTAGGCCCCCCACTCGGGGTGGTTTACCTCTGGGTGGCTGCCCTGTGGGTCCTCTGATCCATCCCCGGTGCATGGCTTGTTTTGGTATCCGAGGTGGGCCCCTTGATCCATGTGAGGTCCATGTGTCACTCTCTGATTCGTCGGTGAGTGCCTCCCTTGGATTAGTGACGTGGATTGCCACGTGCTTCCTTGGTGGTAGCCACCTCCTCAGCTGAGTTGGCATAGTTCTGTCATAGAAGGTGGGTTTCCATCTCCATTAATGATTATTTCACCTACATACAATTAATCTCCAAGGACAAGTGGAACTACATTATTCAGACCAAAATGCAAGTAAATAATGCATATGCCTCCATTTATGTGAGAATATTGATGGCTGAAAGTAGTACTTAACAGCCGTCAACAAACTCCCCCTAGCTAACCTCTTGCTCGTCTCGAAGCAAGACATTAGGGACTTAGGTTGGTTGATCAGGAGTAGCTACGATGTCATATCCTTAACTTATGGCAAACATATGGCAAAGTACTCTACCATGAGTTGAACAGGTTGGCAATGTTCTTACCATTCACTTGATGACATGGGGCATATAGCTTCACCTGCCTTAGGCGGTTGAGAGACAGAATCGTTATATAGCAAATGCATAATAACTCATACCTTGATCAGCTATCAATCCGGAGGTTTTGCAAATTTTTCAAAAGAAAATCAGAGTTCCTCTAATGATACTCTCGGATCGCTCAAAAGTGTATGGTTCCTTACCAAGGCATCAAAGTTTCCTTTCTTCACATCCTACTCCTAATAGGCTTATGTGGAGCTGTAGGTAGGGAAGAAATGTGGCATACTTGTCTCTCATATTTTGCTAAGTCAAAAACCGGATCCTTGGAAGAAACAAACATACATCCTGATCAAGATGTGCATATGTGTGTGATGGTAATGAGCATGGTAAGGTGGATACTAGGCCCGGAAATGGGTGCTAGATATTACCATGCTTTATATGAAAAATGAGGGATTGATGGTAAGGTGGACACTAGCCCCGGAGTGGGTACTAGTTATTACCATCTATATGGTGGAACTCTTTCTCTTGCACATATCAATCCCTTTCTCCTTTTGGAATTTTTTACGACTTGGGCTAGCTCTATTTATTTATTTTTGCCATGCTTTTGAGCATGCTTTTCTCTCTTTTTTTCAGCTAGCCCTTTGTCTCTATTGGAGATATCTGGAGAGGGATGAATGATATAAAGATGCATAGAGTTTTATTTGTGGAAGAATGCGTAAGCAAAATGGAACAAATGATGAATGCTAACTTCCAGTGTAGAAGTTTAGCATGAACGTGTACGTGATCTTGATCAGGGGAGTATGAGTTCTAACAAGGGTCACAACAATTTGACAAAGCTCAATGAGAGAACAAGTTGCATATGTGGAGGCTAACAAGAGCTAGAATCTACATATGGCCTTGGATAGAAAATGCTTATCATTGAGGAACTCATCATGTTTTGATTTTTCAAAAAGGAAAACTCCGGATGTCAAGCATCACTAAGCACAAGATCATAGCACTCTATTATACCATATCATGTCTCACAACAACTTAGGCAAGGATCATGCTTTTTGCTACCCACAGTTTTCAAGCTAAGATTTGAACATGCAAGCCAACAAACTTAAAACTTAGGTAGGATACTGTAACACCCTAAAAATTCCATCACCAAATTAATGTAAGCAATATGGTGTTTTAGATTTAATTTTCTAAGGAAATAAATAAATTATTGAATCAATTTGAGCCCTAAAATATTTAAACATCATTTGTATAATTTTAGAAGCAACAAGTGCTTGTGCATCATGATTTGAAATGCTTGGATTTTGTTTTATTTGTGTGAAGTTTTTAAATCCATAAAAGTTTAAACCTTTATCTTTCCCTCCTAAACCCTTTCCTCTTTTCTTTCTTTCTTGCGAAGCAGCCCAGCCCAGCTTTGAGCGGCCCGGATCCCTCTTCTTCTCTCTTTTCTTTTTCACAGCCCATCTCTTTCTTTATCGGCCCGTCAAGCCACCAGGCCGCCGGCCTCTCTCTTTCCCTAGGGCCCAGCCGGCTTCGGCCTTTCTCGCTCGCGGCCCATCTCCTCTTACGGCCCAGCACCACCCGTGCAGCCTAGCTTCCCCTCCTCCCCTCTGTCTCGCTGACCGCCCGGGCCCGCTCGTCAGATCCACCCCCTTCCTCCAGCGCCTTCCCCTGCTTTGCTGCAGCCGCGACCGCCGGCCGTCTTCGCCGCGCCTCCCTCCATCAATCTTCGTCTTCAAGGCGCAATGAAGCCCCGCACCGCTCTTTCCTTCAGTCTCCCCCTCTTACACCTTCCGTTACCCCCTCCTCCTTGAATGCAATCAAAGTCATCGGCCACTATGGCCATTGATGGCCAGTGCCTCCCCGGCCGCCGCTCCCTCTCCCTTCTCCTCTCTATAAAAGCCGCGCCGAGTCCCTGCTTCGCCCTTTCCTCGCTCGCTCTCGCTCTGCTCGCACACGCGCACCGCCGAACAGAGCTTCGCCACCGTCGGAGGATTCCGCTGTCGCGCCATTGCCGGCCGCCCGGTACCCCCTCATCACCAGTGAACATTTCCACAGGCTCCCCTCGTCTTCGCTCGTCGCACACGCCGCTCGCACGAAGACCCCGCGCCCCGGAGCACCTCCTTCCCCGCCTGATCGAGCTGCGCCGGAGCTCCGCCGCTCGCCAGAGCCGGCCATCCTCGATCTCCCTCGCCGCTATCTCCTCGCCGCCATCTTCTTCACCTGTAGGTTCGCCTCAAGGTGAGGATGTCCCTCATACGTTTTCGTGCATCTCCCGCCGCGCATAAGCCCTATTGACGGTTCAAAACCGCGTTCAACTTCACCGCAAGTACACAGAGTGACTTGGTGCCTTTTTCACCAAGGGAGGGGACCCCCTAGGTTCTTGTCAATCCACGAAGCAAGGGAATTACTTGCATTTAACCTAACACTAACTAGTTGATTAAAGACTTTATGATTGTAAAGATTAATCTATAAAGTAAAGACAAACTAACCCTAGATTTTGTTAAAGAGAAAGAGAAAGGTGGTTCACGAGTACGAAAGACGTATGCCCATGGAGTCTAGGTACTTGAGATGCAATCACCCTAAAACATGGTAAAACCCCGATCCAATCTCTCTAAGGATGTGAACAAAGAGCCAGGCGTTTCCCTTCCCTCGTACTAGTCACTACGCGAAGGTAATCGTCGCTAACCCTAATGAACACAGTATGTTGACGTGATCTACGGGAGCAACCCCGATGGCAATGGTAGCTAACCTTAAACATTAAGCATCATCAACAAAAGGTATCATAGATAAAGATCCAAACAAGAGAGCGGGTGACTACATGTCAAGATCCATTACAACTCCATGGACAAACGATTACTTTACCCCATCAAGACGCTAGGCATGGCACCGTTGAACATGGTGGATGCCCCCGATGGAGTTCGTCTCTCGGTGTCCTTCAACTCTGGTGGGGCCGTGGCAAGGCCTCGGCGTCCTCCTTCCTCGTGATAGCCTCCGTTGACCTAGGTGATGATCCTCTTAGATCTTCACCCTCTCGATCAACCCTCTTCCTTGTGTTTGATCTCCCGAGGCTTCTCTGCTCGTCTTTCGCGAATGGCTCCTCTCCCCAAACAATTAGGGTTCCGTGAACTTATCACCGAAGAAAGGCGGTGGCGAACCGACGTGGAAAGGGGGTGGGCCAGCCGACCTGGCCCATTACCGGCCCGGTTCGCCTCCGTCTTTTGCCACATGTCATTTCTTGCAGTTTCGGATTTTTCCTCCTTCGGATATGGGCTTTGGACGTCGTTATCTCCGCGACCAAGTTAAGGGGTCTTCACACATGATCTTCCGGTATTTTCATCTTGGTCCTCGGAGATTCTCCATTGAAGCACGTTGGTCCTTGCCACCTTTGGAGTCAAGTTCACGCATGGTTAGAGCCTCTTGATCATCACGTAAATCGTCCTCCGAACCGAGTGCATCTCTTCTCATTTAGTGCATGAATTCATGCGTAAACATTATACTCCAAAACACACATCCAACGATGAACTTGTTATATCATTAGTATGCCTAGCAGCAGGTTAGTTCCAAAATGAAATCCAAATTATAACATAACAAGTGTTCTTGGTTGACGGAAATCGACCGCCAACAAGCCCGCCGGCCACGTGCTCTGTCACCGCCTTCCGCCGCCGGCCGTGGTGGCCCTCGTCCGTCGCCCTAGCCGCCTCCCTAGTACCCTGGGTGAGTTCATCATCTCCCCAACTCCGCGTAGAGCCAAGCCCCATCAAGAACCGAGGCTGGGCGCTCGTTTTTGTGGTCGCCGGCGAGCCCCGGCGCTGTGCGCCGCCTCCCTCCGGCGGATCCGCCGCCGCCCGGTAGCCAGAGCCGCTGCTGGCCGTCAGATCCAGAGCGGATGGCCCAGATCCGCCCGCGCGGTGAGTCAACAGACCATATAACGGTCAGCGCCGCTCTTTTTGCAAAAGAGACCCTCGGCTTCTTCAGTTTCACAAGCCGGTCCTCCCACCTATAAAAACCTTTTCAATCAGGTCCAGTTTTTATCGTTTAAGCCCCTGAGCTTCTTAGTTTTTCCAGCCCGCAGTCCACCCTTGATCTTTTACGCACAAGCCCTTCGGTTTATATGCATAATTAGGTTTTAGCCCCTGGTTTCTTGCAGTTAAGCCCCTGGAAGCCTAGTTTCTTCACAGAAAAGCCCCTGAACCTTGTTTTTGTCATATCTTTTGCGTTTTAGCTCCGTTTTTAGTGTTCTTGATGTCCACGCGATCGTCTCATCGAGCCCGTTAGTTTTAGCAGCGTGTTTCTAGATTTTAGATCTGTTTGGTGAATTGTTTTATTTATTGTGTGTTTTCATGTGTGCTCGTAGACATTGTGCCGGTTTCAAGTGAACAGCCAGTTGGAGTGGATCAAGAGGAGTTGTTTGAGAAAGAAGAAGCTCAGTTTTTAGGCAAGCAAGGCAAGTGGACTTCTCCCTCTGCATATTCTTCTTTGTCCTAAATAATTGCATATTAATTAATATTTACTTTTATTTGTTGTATTGCATTAAATTGACGGGAAAACCTTTTAAGGACTTACCTAGATTTTTACCCATGATCCTTGGAACACCCGGTTTAATAAATCTTTTTGGGTAGATAATTGCTTAGTTTCTTAACATGGGTTGGTTAAAAGTGTTTTCATGATAAAGGCTTTTATGCTTAAATGATGATGAATTTGTTTAACACTACGTGAAAACCTCAAATAGGTCACACAGCATTTGTAACGGGCCTTTAACACCCGTTACATGGACCCCATCTGTAACGGTTGTTGTTTGGCGCCCGTTATGCATAAGCGCAGCAGGGTCGACCACGACCTCGCCCTGACCTCGCCACCATAATGCCCATTACCAATGAGGACATCTGGTAACGGACTTCTTAAACGCCCGTTACATGTTTTCTTTGTAACGGACGTTAACATGCGTCCGTTACGAAAGTAAAACCTATCGGTAACGGGCTCTTTAAGTCCGTTACCAATGACTTTCCTATTGGAGACGCGTTGTTTTTAGGGCGCGTCTCATTTTTTGACGACCCAATTGGCGACGCTTATTTGGAGCTAGTATTTCCTTTGTTTTCTCACAATAGAGACGCGTGTTGTTATTACGCGTCGTTGTTTTTGCGTTCCGACCACTCTGCTATCTCGGACAACTACACTCGCTCTCTCTCCTCTGAGGGCCCCACTCGCTCCCTCCCCGCCGTTGCTGCAGCAGCATTTTCGCGCGCTTTCTGAAGGCCCCACTCGCTGCGCGCGCGCTCTCTCTCTTCAGAAAGCCGGCGCTGCAGCAGGCCGGCTGGCCGCGTGCGCAATGGCGAAAGGTGCTGACGGACGTCGACCGCGGCGCGGCGTCCCTCCGCGTCGTACGTCATCCAAAGCAGCAGCTTATCCTCCTCCTCGGGCTCGGCGCCGTCCTCCGCGCCATCGCCGTCGCCGTGGCCGCGATGCCTCGTCCTCCTCCTCGGAAGCGCTCGCCTCGTAGACAATCCTCGTCAAGGTAGAAATTGCCCCCTTTTATTGAACTTCGCTGTCCTAATCCTGTTACTCATCGGTTTTGGTGATGCATTATGCTCATTTGATGTATGAAAATTGCAGATGGCTGCTGCTGCTCAGGCTTGGATGTACAGTAGTAAGTCCCGAGATTAGGCCAGTTTCTTAATGGGGGTCAATGGTTTTCTAGATCAAGTAGAGGTGGATATGAGAAACCGTGGTGTTCAGGCAATGCTTTGCCCCTGTAAAGATTGTATCAACGAGAAGAAGTTCGGACAACGGGATAACATTTTTCATCATTTGATCACACGTGGTTTCAAAGAAAATTACACGTGTTGGAATAAACATGGTGAGGAAGAGCTTAATGAAGTCGAAACAGGATGCCTAAATGAAGGTGAAGCGTGACACCATGCTATAGGATGCCATGATGAAGAGCCTGATGAAGGTGGAGTGTTTGATGTGGAAAATGAACCATTCTCACCAATTTTGATGAGGCCTGAGGATATCACTGATCAAGAAGTTACAGGCTTCAATGATGGTGAGTTGTTGCAACGTGTGCACAATGTTGATCAAATGTTGCGGGATGTTGAGTTTCAAGGAGTGTATACAGCTTCTGAATTAGCGAGGCTGAAGCAGTTCGTTGAAGATTCAAAGAAATCCCTCTATCCTGGTTGCAAGAAGTACTCTCGCCTTTCTGGTGATCTAAAACTTCTGCAGCTTAAGGCAGATCATGGTTGGAGCAACAAAAGTTTCAAACAACTATTGGATCTCCTTAAGGACATGCTACCTGAGGGAAACCAAATAGCCGAGTCTGTCTATGAGGCAAAGAAGATAATTTGTCCTCTGGAAATAGAGGTTGAAAAAAATTCATGCTTGCAAGAACAGTTGTGTATTGTTCCGTGGAGATTATGCAGACCTTGACAAGTGCCCCAAGTGTGGGTTCGATCGGTACAAGAGGAAAAAAGATGGTGGTGATGATAACAATGCTGATGATGACGAGAACGAGCCTGTGGAGATCACAGGCAAGAAGAAGAAGAAGAAGAAGAAGGTTAAAGGGGCTCCTGTGAGGGTAGCATGGTATTTTTGCATCATTCCTCGGTTGAGAAGATGGTTCGCCACACGAAAGGAGGCCCAACTCTTGCGTTGGCATAAGACACGAACGAAGGAAGTTGGAAAGATTAAGCACCCTGCAGATGGCCAACAATGGCAAAACATTGATTCCCACTTCAAGGATTTTGCCGGTGAAAGCAGGAACATTCGGTTCGCTATGAGCACAGATGGTGTGAACCCATTCGGTAACCAGAGCTCAACACATAGCACCTGGCCTGTCGTGCTGTCAATGTACAACCTTCCACCCTGGCTATGCAATAAACGGAAATACATGATGCTGACAATATTGGTCTCCGGGCCAAAGCAACCTGGCGACCGTATTGATGTCTACTTGAGGCCACTAGTTGATGACTTGAAGATACTTTGGAAGCCTGGTGTGAAGGAGGTTTGGGATGAGTTCGGCCGTGAGGAGTTCACATTACACGCCATGTTGTTCACCACCATCAACGACAACCCGGCTCATCGCAACCTTTCTGGCCAGAGTAAAAGGAAAGGTGCAGCTTGCCCACACTGCTTGGAAGAAACTTGTGCAGTGTGGCTAAGAAATTCAAAGAAATTCTCATTTATGGGGCACCGTCGTTTCCTCAGCAAGAAACATGCCTACCGGGACATGGATTGTCAATTTAATGGGGAAAAGGAGAATCGACAGGCGCCAATGCATGTGACTGGAGATCTGCTCCACTTGCAAGTCAAGGACGTCGAAACTATCGAGGAGTTACCCAAATTGTCTGAAAAGAAATTTCGCAAAAGAAAGAAGCGAGATGGTGAAGAAGAAGAAGAAGATGGGCGAGGAATGTGGAACAAGAAATCAATTCTATGGGAGCTAGAGTATTGGCCGCTTTTGGATGTGCGTCATTCGATTGACAACATGCACGTCAAGAAGAATGTGTGTGAAGCTACTTTGGGAACATTGCTACAACAGAAGTCGAAAGGAAAAGATCATAAAAATGCAAGGGATGATCTTAAAGAAATGGGCATTAGGCCGGAGCTCTATGCAGAGGAAACAGACACAGGGATGGACCTTCCCGTTGCTGCAACCACCTTGTTAAAGGCAGAGAGAAAAGAATTCTGTGAGTTTTTGCATAGTTTGAAAGTACCTTCAGGCTACTCATCGAACTTCAAGAGGCTAGTGTCGGTGAAGGACATGAAAATGAATTTCAACTTGATGAAATCTCATGATTGCCATGTGTTGATGACATCTATTCTTCCTGTTGCACTAAGAGGTATCAAGACAGAACTGGTTCGCGACGTGGTCACGAGCTTGTGTTTATTCTTCAATGAAATAGAACAGAAGGTGATTGATGAGGAAAAACTATTGGCCTTAGAGAGGAGACATTTCGAGACCCTATGCCTACTTGAAACTAGCTTCCCACCATCATTCTTTGATCTCATGCTGCATCTAACAACACACCTCACAAGGGAGATCTGGTACCTTGGCCCATCTTACCTTCATCAGATGTTTCCATATGAGAGGTACTTTGGATTCCTCAAATCATTGGTACATAACAGGTCATTTCCGGAGGGACCATTGTTCGTGGCTATGAGACCATTGAAGTAGTGGAGTGGCCATGGGTTATATGGACCCCCAAAACCCCATTGGTGTGCCTCGTTCATGGCATGAAGGTAGGCTTTCAGGTGTTGGGACCCTGGGGAAAAAGTCAATCACTCCGCACCCAGAGGACTTCAGGAAGGCTCATTTCACCGTGATAGAACAGAGCGTAGAGGTTACACCATTTGGCAATGAGCACAAGCAACAACTACGTGAACAAAACCCTGGTTGTACTGAGGATTGGGTTGCAAAGAGGCACATGCAATGCTTCAACAGCTCGCTCCGAGATTATGTCCAGCAGAGTGGCAGCGCTGCTATAACCGACGATATAAGAAAACTAGCAGCAGGGCCATTATTCACTATTACAATATATCAAGCAATGGATATCAATGGATACACATTCTACACCATGGCCTAGGATGCCAAGAGCGTCTATCAAAATAGTGGTGTGTGTGTACAGGCCGTCGACAATAAGAAGAACACAGCCACATATTATGGTCAAATAGAGGAAATTTGGGAGCTTGATTATGTAGGATTCAAGGTAGCCTTGTTTCGGTGTAGATGGGTCACCAATGCAAAGAAAGCTATGATCAAGGACAAATTTGGTTATGTTAGTGTTGATCTCCGGTTCTTTGGTTACAAAACCGAACCGTTTGTCTTCGCAAAGGATGTTGAGCAAGTGTTCTATGTACTTGACCTTGCAAAGAATAACTGGAGTGTGGTTTTGCCTGGAAAAAAAGGATTGTTGGGGTTAAAAATGTTGTTGTTGAGGAGGAAGACAACCAGTTTGACAAAAGTCCATCCTTTCACACTTCATACATGCCCCGAGTCTTGGGAGCTAACAAAACACCATACTTGCGAAGCGACCATCGTGAAAAGATCCATATACAAAAATCAAAGAAGAAAAAGAAGCAAGATTGATTTCTGCTAAATCCGATCCTTTTTGTAAAATGCAGGGATGTCTATTGCTGGAAATGGAATCCTTTTTGTGATATATATAGGATGTGTATTGGTGGAATTTGAATGAATCTCCTTTCTGTAATGTATGATGCCTAAGATACTGCCTAAGATGCCTATATATTCTGCCTAAGATACTGCCTAAGATGCCTAAGATACTGCCTAAGATGCCTATAAGTGAGATGTGCAATTAGTATTTTGTCTAACATTTCGTCAAACTTCAAAGAGTTTGACTCCTCGATAAGCGAGATGTGCAATTAGTAGTATCCACTCATCGGAGACGCGTCTCCTGTATCTTCTCTCCAAAATAAATAACCGCGAAACCACCACATCCCCTTCATCTACCCGCGAGAAAACCACAACTGCCTATACACTCCTCGTCATGCCTCCTCCGCGATCATCGTCGGCACTCATGGCATCGAGGGAGCACCCGCGGTCGCTCGCGGAACTCCCGGCGGAGGTGCTGGTGATCATCGTTGGCCGAGTCGGTGCGACATCGAATCGGCCTATGGAGGACCTCTGCAGCCTACAGGCAACCTGCAAGGACATGCTCCGCCCCTGCCACGACAGAGACGTCGGTAGGCGCCTGCCACTGGATCGGGTTCCAGTCGAGCAGATGCAGAACAACGACCCCGTCGGCTATGACGTCTTCCTTCGTAGCCTGGCTGTAGCCAGCAACCCGGTGGCCTGCTTCCTCACCGGGATGGACGACATCTTCAACAGGAACCGCAGCCCTCAGCATCCCCTCGACGAGCTCCACCACGCTGCCAAGGACGGGCACAGAGGGGCGGCCTATATGGCCACCGTCTTCCTCTACAGAGCCAACAGCGGGGCCGACGCTGACGCCACTGCAATTGCGTACATGAAATAAGTTGAGGGCGAGGAGCAAGTACAGTGGCGTCCGCGTTTGATCAGCAATGTGCAATCCCTAGATTTCTGGCATCGTGGGGTCAATCTGGCTTGGCAAATTAGGAGTGTCGCCCTCCGCCGTGGCCTCGGCTGGCCGACACTGCCAACGGCGGTGGCGCGAGGCAACATTCAACATTGTGCAGGCAAAGCATTCTGCGGTACGGTGCCGAGCCGGAGAGGGTTTTGCATGTATTTCTGTAGTGATGAATGTAGGCTTCGTTACGAATGTAATGTCTTCTTCTATCGTGTAAAGTATCGTCCAATCGGTTATTGATAGACAAGATTTGATTTCTCACATTTCTGAGTCAAATCCAAGGTTGCGGTGCCCTCTGCTTCCTCCTCTGTTCTATTGGAATAAAGAACAGTTTGTGTGGGAAAATGAGACGAGGATTAACCATCCCGCGTCTCTAATTAGGGTGGGGCCCAGTTCTATTGGAACGAAGAACAGATCTCATTTCTCCTTTTAATCTGCAGTCAAATTTTGTAACATGTATTTCTTCGTCGTGCTTAGTCCAAATTTGATGATTTTTTTCCCAGTTTTTTCTAAAATCCCCATCTTTTCATTAATGTCATTGTTTAGTGTATATTCTGTTTCGTGAATAATGTTTATATGCCTTATCTTGTTCTTTGTAAGTCCAACATAGAAATATTATTTGTTTTCCACAACCATTAGTAATGAAACTTTACATTTCGTGATCTTAAGGTGAACACATGTTCGTGTTAAAATTTCAAATGCGTACGAGATTGAACATGTTGCAAAGTGTGGAAAACTTCAATGTTCAAGCAACATTCTAGAAAACTATGTGAGAGATGTAGCCATTTGTACACAAGTATATTCTTCCTTTATCGAAACCATTTGAATTTTTTATGACAAGTTTAGGTACCTAAATTATGTTTCCACGTAAATTTGTAGAATTTTTGGAGCAAACTAAGATGTTATTAGAATTATTATATCACAAGCATGAGATGTATATTCGAATTATAAGAATGTTAGTTATACAAGTGTGACTGTTGATATTTTATTAAAATACTAAATGTCCAAATATGAATTGATGTTATTTTTTATGAATTTTTAGGCGCTGTTTTACCGGCTCTAATATTTGATGGATGCGAGTTTCAGTTCTAAAAAACAGTGCCGGTCCCACGCGTCAGTGTCAGCAGTTCGGACCAACCTGCCAACGAAGGCGACGCGAGTTTACTAACCGGCGTCGCAGATGACTATCCATTGTGTCCAAGATCGAGTTCATCACAGGAGGAACAGATACTGTAGGCGATGTTGACGGATCTGCCCACGTCTCTTAGATCGAGTTCGTGTGACATGTATACAAAATCCAACAACCAAACTAACCAGTTCATGATCGATAAACAAACTATAAGCAGTTCATGATCGACACACTAAGCAGTCTAATAACCAGATGAGAACAAACTGACGAACACACAATAATCACAAACACATTATTAATGGTACAGTAGTGGATCAATTAGTCGCTCGCCGCTGTCGGAGTCCCGCCGTCGTCGCCGCTGTCGGAGCCGTCGTCGCCGCCGTCGGAGCCGTCGTCATCGCCGAGGAGAGACCGCTGGACCACGGGGACTTTCTCAAACTTTTCAGCCAACACATGGATCCTGAAGGCGAGACCCTTGAGGCTGCGATCCTTGTAATCGTCAGGCGCCTTGATCTTGAACGCTGCGCCAACATCTCGAAGCTTCATGAACACGCCCTGGAGCAGTTCGACGGCGAAGCTGATGTCGGCAGCCTCCGAATTCTTCTCCTTCTTCTCCTTGGGCGCCATCGGCTCCTTCCCCTTCTCCTTGATGGTCAACTTCCTCCGACGGCGGCTTTCGTCGTCGTCATCCTCTCTTCGTCCCCACTTCGCCGACGGGTCACTCGACGCCATGCTCTTCTCGCTCCTTGTTGGTGTGATCTCTCGTTGACCGGAGTTTGTGGTTTTTTGATGGCGAGGGGGAAGAAGATGAAGCGAAAGAAACGATATGATTATGGAGCAACCAGCAGTCGTCGGGGATTTATGATGACAAGACGTGAACCGTCAGGGCGCCTTCCTCCCCACGCCCCACATCCCCCTACGCCTCGGGAACCATTTTTTGGGAGCAAAACCGTCCAAAAACACGTGTCGCATTTCAATTTCACGGGAAGGTGGAGGGGCAGGGGCAGTTGTCGGGCCCAGGTGTCAGCAGCCAAACCATGTCGCATTTCAAGTTCCATAAATGGCTGCGTCGCATTTCAATTTCCAAACCCCGTCGCATTTCAATTTCCAGATCCCGTCGCATTTCCATTTCCTTCCCCTTCTCCTTCATGGCTGCGGTGTGCTTCATGGAGCTGCTACCAAATGAACTGGTCACCCAGATCATCCTCCGCTGCATCAAGGGTGAGCCCGTCATTCGTTTCCTGATCCTTCGTAATCGGGTCTGCGGCACCTTCCGGCGCATCTGCGACTCGGATGAGGTACTCCTGCAGGTGTCGCTACGTGAGCTTCGTCAAGTTTGCAAGAATCGCTACGTCAGGTCCTTGATGGAGGAGTGCTTCTGCCTCGCCAAACATCCGGAGGCATTATGCTTCGAGGGGATGGAGAGGTTGATGAGGCGGCGGAATCCCGATGAGGGTCTGGAGCTCGCAGGAAAGGCCGCTGCCAAAGACGCCGGTGCGAAGTACTTCTTAGCGATGCTGAAGTACCGTCACAACCCTGCGGACCCCGAAGCGATGGCACTGCTCCACGAAATCAGCGGCGGGCCATCACCCCCTGATGGGCGGTGGAAGAACCACAACCTGCACCGGCTGTGCTACCTCGTCCGCTGGGATCTCCAGAACATTGCGTGGTGGTACTGGCTTCGTGACGGCAACAATGACATTCCGTTGCTGCCCGTCCAGAATCCCTACGTCTGCATTTGGGCAGCGGGATGTAGGCGCTACGGGCCGGAGACCCCAGGGATCATCCACTACTGCAGCGCCGAGTGTAGCATCCGTCATGAGTTCGACCTCTGGACGCGTGAATTCAGCGCCGCGATGGAGTACGCCGTCAGCAGGATGAACATCGGGATGTAGGCGGAAGCATCAATAAAAATTATGTATCTTTTTTTTGCGGGTGAAAAATTATGTATCTTGAATGTAAATTGTTACATATTCTGTGTCGCATCCACAAGATTTGATTTGTCACGTTTCTGAGTCAAATCGAAGGTTGCGGTGGTCTCATTTGCCGCATTAGAGGCCTAGGGTGCCCTCTTGGATGTCAAAGCGGGCACGGCGGCGGCGGCGGCAGTGGTGGCCTCTGCTAGTCTGCTTCCTCCTCTGTTCTATTGGGTGGGCGTAGGAGACGAGGATTGGAGGGGCAAATGAGACGCGGGTTAACCACCCCCTCTATTCTATTGGAATGAAGAACAGTTATCATTTCTCCTTTTAATCTGCAGTCAAATTTTGTAACATGTATTTCTCCGTCGTACTTAGTCCAAATTTGATGATTTTTTCCTATTTTTTTCTAAAATCCCCATATTTTCATTAATTTCATTGTTTAGTGTATATTCCATTTCGTCAATAATGTTTATATGCCTTTATCTTGTTCTTTGTAAGTACAACATAGAAAAAATATTTGTTTTCCACAACCATTAGTAATGAAACTTTGCATTTCGTAACCTTAAGGTGAACACAAGCTTGTGTAAAAATTTCAAATGCGTACGAGATCAAACATGTTGCAAAGTGTGGAAAACTTCAATGTTCAAGCAACATTCTAAGAAACTATGTGAGAGATGTAGCCATTTGTATAAAAATATATTCTTCCTTTATCGAAACCATTTGAATTTTTTTATGACAAGTTTAGGTACCCAATTTATGTTGCCATGTCAATTTGTAGAATTTTTGGAGCAAACTAAGATGTTATTAGAATTATTATATCACAAGCATGAGATGTATATTCAGATTATAAGAATGTTGGGTACACAAGTGTGACTGTTGATATTTTATGAAAATACTAAATGTCCAAATATAAATTGATGTTATTTTTAATGAATTTTTAGGTGCTGTTTTACCGGCTCTAATATTTGATGGATGCGAGTTTCATTTCTAAAAAATAGTGTCGGGCCCACGCGTCAGTGTCAGCAGCCTATATAAAGAAGATACCTGCCGACGGAGCCGACGCGGGTTTACTAACCAGCATCGGCGATGACTATCTAGCCGACGCGGGTTTACTAACCAGCGTCGGCGATGACTATCCATTGTCAGCGTCAGCAGGCAAACCTTGCGCGTGCTGTTCAAAAATTCTCACCTATATTGACTATAATGCCCATGGAATTCCAATTCCACCAGAGAGCCATTCAAGGGCGCGCCAGTAATTTCCGTGAACATAGTAACACGCGCGCAGGGGACATATATATACTCGGGAGTCTAATTCAGACAGATCCAGGAGTCTAATTCAGACAGATCCACCACGCCCGCAGTCTCCCCGCCGCCGCCCTGCTCCTTCTCTATCCCTAGCCCGCCGCCGCTGCTCTCCCCGCCATAGCCCTGCTCTTCGCCAGCCCCACCGTTCCCAGCGTGACGTCGGCGAAGCGGTTCCGGCCGTGACGACGGTGACGAGGACGCAGTTACTGGCGTGCGGACGGTGTCCCGGCTAACCTAGAGACGGTGACGCGGATCCGGCATCCCCAGCCACGACGACGAGCCGACCACCTCAGGCAACGAGGCGACACGGATCGGGCCTCTCCGACCACCACGAGAACAACTACTTCATTCGCGACAGAGGTTAGTGCTGCTTGAACCCCCAACGCCCTCTCTGTGCTCGGCCACCCAATCTGCTATTCCTGTCAAGGTGGATTAGGGAGACATGCTACTTTATGGTTGTTCACATAGGATTATTCTCCTGGAATTCCCTGCATTAGTACAGGATGCCTTAATAGTTCATTTTTAATTGATTGGCTGTGGATTTGATGGATGAATTTTGTTCCTCCAAGTCTGTTTGAATAAATTGTTGCTAACAGATGAACTTATATGAACTGTTCAAATTCTGTTATGCTTCGAATGTACCAGATCGACAGTTATGCTTTGGACCTGTTAGCATACTTTAGTTCTAATTGCTTTGTCCTCTTGTTGCATGTACACATGGAACACACAATTCATTGCTGCTGAAGTTGGACAAGGAAGCAGTTGAAGGAATTTAGTCTCTGCTTTGATATATAAGCATATTGCTTCACCCTGTCAAAATGGTTAGCACCTATCCCCAACCTGTATGCTAATATCAACTATTTTGCCTGTCAGAGAATAAGAATTTATCTTATTTTTTTTAGGTTTTCAGTCTAGCTTATGTTGCTCTACTGACGACCTGACATATCATCTATGCAGTCTCCCACAACACCAAACTCCTCTACCTCCAGTGCACCATCACAGCCCATCGACGGTGAATCTTGTTCACAGCCTATCAACGGTGATCCTTCTTCACATGGTCAATCAGCACATACTGCTGCAAGTAGTACTCGGTCCCGCGGGTCAAGGACACAAACCAAATGGCCAGAAGACAAGTTGACCGCAACTGGACTTGATAACAATTATTGGCCTACCCCAGATGATGCGAGGGATAGTTTTGTATTGGTCTGTGGCCTCATTGCTCTAGAGAGGGTGTCAATCAACAAGGCAGTTGAAGATCTCTCACCAATTGAGAAGGAAGAGCTGTTCACAGTTTTAGAGGAAAAGCTAGATTACCCAGCCAATCTGGCTGAATCTGTTCGCAAGAAGGCCGTTAAGGCAGCTATGTCAGAGATTGGAACCTTACAACGACGGTTCAAGACCCATTTAAGAAAAAAATTTGTGAGCCAAGAGGAGACTCCCTTTGTGAAGCATGCCTTTTTGCAGCCAGAAGACTGGACCGTGTTTGTGCAGGAAACCAATTCTCCTAGATTTCAGCGATTGAGCCAGAGGATGAAAGAAAAGAGAGCATTGCATGATAAGCCACACAGGACGGGCAAAAAAGGTTATGTTCGTAAAAGGAAAGAGTGGGAGGAGGAGGATGCAAAGCTAGCTGAAGAAGGAAAACAGAACTCTTGGGACCAATTTCCTGGTCGTTCGAGGCCTTATCTGCGGGCAAGGGTAGGGAAGAGGAAGACCACTAGTGAAGGAAGCGGGGACATAACATTCAGTAACCCTGCGGTGGTGGGGGTAGCAACTAGGGTGAAAACACTTGCATCTCAGGCTAGCGATGGTTCTTTCGGGGTTAGGGAGAATGATATCCTCACCGCAGCACTTGAGACTCCAGAGCAGCGAGGTCGGGTCCGAGGCGTGTCTAGTTCACTTGGCTGGGGTAAAGGGTTTGGTGAAGAGTTTGCTGGAATGTACAGGAAGAAGAGGAACAAGAAGGCTGAACCGCAGATGGAACACCTAGTTGTTGAAGCAGTCACCAGAGTTGTCTCCATTCTACAAGAATCAGGCTTTGAAATAAGGAAAAAGGTACTTCATCCTCCCCAATCACCACCTGTCAGTAGCAGCAAGGAAAAAGATGTGCATGACCTCGAGGAAGAAGATGTGCATGGCCTCGAGGAAGAAGATGTGCATGGCAGTGAGGAAGAAGAAGCACGTGGCAGAGATCAAGACCATTGGCATGTCAGCGAGGACGAAGGTAGTCAACAGCACATTGATAGTCGATCACCTATGCTGGACACAATAGATAAGCTGACAGAGCCAACCAAGTGCAGCCTTTTGGATGGCTCCGGGAATAAAGTGGAGCTCGCACTAGCCACTGTCTTTCCATTGCAGAAGACTCTCCATATAGTACCAGTGCAGGATGGGTATGCTGTGGTGCAACCTAGTTATGTGTGGGGCAATACGGGTCACTACCCTCTGCCTGTACCAATTGGGGGGATGAAGTAACAACCCTAGCTGAGGCTCTCTATATAAGGATCCAATGGTCAAAGAACAGGATCCATGTACCACCCATTACGAGAAATACCAACCCTGCTCCCACATCAAGTAGCAGGGGTACAGCATCAGATGGAGGTACTGCAACTCAGCATCAGCAAGAGAAAGCTCAGCAGCAGCAGCAGCCGCAGATCAGCAAAACTACGTAGCAGGAGCATCGACAACAGCAGGAGGAGGATAGGCAATCTCCGCCCAAGAAGCAGCAGCAGATCAGCAAAACTACGCAGCAGGAGCATCGACAACAGCAGGAGGAACCTAGGCAATCTCCACCTAAGCAGCAGCAGCAACAGCAGCAGCAGCGATAGGCGGAGGACAGGCAATCTCCGCCTAACCAGTAGCCACTACAGAAGAAGGGGGCCAGGAAACCTCTGCCTAGAGATGAGCTTCTTAACTGTTTTTGGACAAAACAGGATCCAAAATACAAACCTGCTGTGCCTATGTTGTCAGAAGCGGACTTACAGGCTGCTGGACCGAATTGTGCCAGGTTGCATGCTTACGCCATGGAACACAGTAAGGATAAAATTAGTTTTCCAGCAAAGTTGCCTGAAGACTCCTTTCATGGTGCTGGTGATTTAATGTTAAACATTGCATTCAGTAATGTGTATGACCTTATAACCCTGGTTGCTCTGGATGAGACCTTCTTGAGGTTGTGGACATTGTAAGTGCCTTAAAACCAAAATAGATATTTCTTTAATTTTGACCACAAAGTTCATGCATACTAACATTTGGATTTTTTGTAGGAAAATGAACGACAAGGCAGCGAAGATGAAGATCAGTGTTGGGTTTTTGGATCCACAGGTTCTCACGACCACAAAGATTCATAAGGAGTCTAGCCTTGTAATAAAAGCATTGAGAAATGAAATGACGAATGACTACGTGGTGGGTGCCTTCGGCACCGGTGGCCACTATGTCACACTGATCATCTGTATGAAGTTCAAAGAGGTTTGGTATCTAGATTCTACTAAACATCATCCCCCGCAAAAGTTCGAAGACCTCCGAGCGCTTGTGACTTGGTCCGTACCTTGTAGGTTTTGTTCACAAAATTCAATCTCTTAGTGTTTCTAATCGGTATTGCTGATCATGCAGGGCCTCTGAAGATATATGCCCAAAGGACGAAGGGATGAAAGGAAAGAAGACAAAGCTAAAATCCAATCAGACATTCAAGCGCAAGCCAAATACCACTGTAAGACCGAGGTTTTTTTTATGGTCCCTTCATACCAATTTGGTACTGCATTAACTTGTCATTTTGGTACCTCGATGCGCAGTGTGCTCAGCAACCATCGTGGTCCTTTTTGCATGGATTCCATGTGGCACTCAATATGTTCAAACTACTTGAAGACATACCTCAAATCAAGAAGGCTGCTGTAAGTAGATAATGCTCTCACCCTTGTCTCTGCTCATATATTCTCCATTTGATTTTAGAAACTGATTTGTACTTGTATTCTCATAATTATTTTATTTTGCAGGATTTCAAACCTGCTTTTAATGTTTCTACAGAAGATCTAAAGCCGGTGCGGGAGATGCTGTTCGAGTACATTATTAAGGAGATCCTCGACCGAAACGGCAACCTCTATAATAGTGCACCGTGAGTTCATTGTACTGCCTGACAAACTTGAAACTAGCTTGCTGCATTCAGGCTAGTTTAGTACTGCCTGAGAAACCTGCTTGGCTGGGGTCAAATGTTGCCTGGTTTAGGCAGTTTTCTCAGGACTCCATCCAAACAAAGCACCGATGACAAACTTGAAACTTTAGCATGCATGTCGATCTGATGAGGAACTTGACGTGATCTCGCATTATTGTGTATATATATGTGATCTTGCTTGTGTATATATGTGATGAGAATGTGTTTGTGATGTCTCCTAGCATTGTTGTGGTGGCTGCCAAATCCTGGCTGTTTCCAGGATGCAGCCCCTGATCTGGTGGCTGCCAAATCCTGGCTGGTTTTGGGATGCAGCCAGAAAACGGGCAGGTTACTGTAGGTGCCCTACGTATCGGTCACGAGCGTTAAGTAAGGCACGTTACAAAAACAGATCTGTGAGTAACGAGCTTCACTTGGAACGCCTGTTACAAGTATGACAACACTGTAACGGGCCGCATAAAGGCCCGTTACTAATACTGACTGGTGGGCCCTACAAGTTGATGCTTTCGTCGAGACAGAGGAGACGCGCTTCCAGAGCACGCGTCTCCTGTCGTCGAGACAGATGTGACGCGCGTCCAGAGCACACGTCTCCTTTCGTGGAGACAGGCGAGACGCGCGTCCAGACAGAGAAGACGCGCGTACAAAAAATGCGTCTCCTTACGTGCAGACGCGTGTCCACAGCAAACGTCTCCGATAGTGAGTTCATGTAACAGGCTAGGTTTCTGTGCCCGTTACCAAAGGTCCATGTGGGCCCAGAGAAAAAGACATTTCAGGTGACCGGTAACTTGTTTCGGTAACGGTCTTTGTTCGACGCCCGTTACAATTACGTGTCATCAGTAACGGGCATCCGCCCGTTACCTTTCTTGGCTTATTTGTAACGCTTGATCGGTAACGGGCATTTTGCCTGTTACCAATAGCCATCCGCGCCCGTTACCAATGTCTGTTTTTCACGTAGTGTAATACAAGAGCACCTTGATTTAATCGGAACATGGAGAACCACCCAAGAAAATAGTACAACCACAGTCCATATGGCTCTGGCTTAGCCAATTAATTAGGTGTGTGAATGTATTGATGACCTTATCCGAAAGGAGCAGAGGGGGGTTGGGGTTGCAGGGGTATAGCCCGGTTCTTGTGGGGTAGCAGCCTTTGCTAAGGTGCTGACCACTAGGGAGGGTTATGGTCCGCCCTGATCTGTAACTATGCGGGTCGTTGGTCTTTTGCATGCCTTTGTAAAGGCTTCGTAGTGAACCCCTAGTCACTCACCTCGGTAGTGTTTAAGGGTCTGATCAACCCGGGCGACATGGGGAATACGAACTGTGGGTAAAGTGTACAACCTCTGCAGAGTTAAAACTGATCGATCAGCCGTGCTCATGGTCAGGAGTGGCTTGGACCCTCACATGATAATCAAACTTGAAGATGGAATTAAATTATGGTTTTTGTATGGTTTTGAGATGGAAAGGTTTCTAAAGCTTAAGTGGGTTGGTATAAACTTCCATCTAGTAAATAGGTGCTTGCTAATAAAACTTGATCAACATTAAAATGCTAACCACTGCAAAACCTTAGCCTATCCTTGATAGCCTTGCATGTTTCCCCCACTTCCTGAGCTCCAACCATAAGTGTGCTCACCCTTGCTTACCACTGTTTAGAGGAGAACAATGGTGAGGAGTACTTCAGCGACTTCGATGAGTTCTGAGGCATGTGATCCCCCAGTCATGTGCCTGTGGAAGCTGAAGACGGAGTTGCTTCGTCTAGTTAACATTTGTTCGCTTTAAGGACCTTCGAGTCCACCATTTGAGTGTAATAAAAAGATAATGTAATGGTTTAACTCTTGTACGTTTTAATTACTGTTTATGGATATTTCACTCATGACGTCTATCATATGTGTGTAGCTTGATCCTGGTGCACATATGAGATGCATTTGGTTTCTCTTCGGAAATCAGGTGTGACAGATACGAAGTTGTAAGCAAGACATACGAGAAGAATAAACAGAGCAACTATTTATCATTTCAACCATAGAGGCAAAGCATTCTTACTATGCATATCAAAGCAAACTAAGTAAACTTGATGACGAAAGCAAATAAATCGTTTTGGTATTTTTTTATTTTTGCATATTTTTTTTGGGTTTTCATTATAAGATATTCTGAGAACAAAGGAAGATACAAGTTACCTCAGGATGGGGGTCCTCCCCAAGCTAGCTTCAGGCTCACTGCTGAGGAGGGTAGAAGAAACCCTGACCCGCATAGTAAACCCTCTGCTCCTCCATGTGTCGCTGCTGAGCCTGCTGCATGGCTTCAATCCTCTCACCAGCCTGACATTGCCACGCTGAGGTAGACTCGACGTGGGTGTGCTCTCCCATCTGCATCTCCTCCAACCCCGTGACCTGGACGGTGAGCTCTCCCATCTGCAGCGCGAGCTGAGCATCGTGTGCAGATGCTGAGGAGTGTCGCCTAAAGGACGAAGACAGAGGCAGACCACCGGAGCTAGAACTAGCGGGTGTAGCCCACTGAGCACCACTCACACTCGCCCAAGCCGTGCCACTCGCACTTGGATGGTAGGCGAGCTGATCCCAACCAGGTGCATATCCAGGGGTAACCCCGAATATGTACCCCGCAGGGGCCCCTCCTGCCACCGGTGGTGTAGCAGGCTGTGGTGGTGGCTGTGACTGCTGCTGCTGCATGTGGGCTCTCTTTGCCGTGCTTCTGGTGGATCTGCCTGAAACACTAGCACGATGGCTTTCCTCTTGTGTAACAAGGGGAATGGTTAGTGACTCCGAGTTATACAATCGAAACCCCGGGTTAGGTAACGGGATTTGAATTGCATAACCCGGGAAGAAGAAAGTCAAAGAATCACTTGGACCTCTCTGAAGTATATGCCCTTGGATCAAGTATGCCTCATCAATGAGAACTCGGGGCGTCCGATGAAGGGTACAGGATCCCCGCTAAGAACCCCGAGTCTGAGAGCAATACGAGTCACCAAAGACGTACACTCAATAGGACCTATCATCTTGAAATTCGTCAACCATTGTCGAATCATAGCTTTAATGGGAGAGACCTTGATCTGTTTAGCAGTGGCATATAATAGCATCAACTCATCGCTGTGCACGGGCCGAACATTCTCTCGTGGAAAGAGAGTAATGGCGAGCCACTTGTGCCACAAACGGAGAGTGGGATGCACAATATCATTGCACCGAGGCACAAATTTGCCACTGTAAACAAGACCAGAGATGTCTGCCCAGAAAGAGTCTCGAACAAAACCCTCACAAGCCTTCTTCAAAGAAACAGCACAACGAGGACTAAAACCAAGGAGACGACTAAGGTCCTTCCAAGAAACATGGTAATCGGTCCCGAAAAGACGAAACTCAATACCATCAGCCAGCTCGGTAAGAGAGCAAAGAAACTGGATGGTGAGGGGCCGAGAGCCAAGCTCTATAACCGACGCAAACTCCTCCCAACCAAGAGCATACCAAATGGAAGCAAACTCGAGGTTCATACCTGTTTTCTCCATGAGAGCTGGGTCGAAGCCCCAGGTGTGGGCGAAGACTCGATCCTTCAGGAGAGCATAGGCCTGCTCCTCTCGAGCACCCCACAAGCTGAGGTAGGGGGTGTCGTCGACGACCTCCTCCGCTGCTTGAGGTTCGGTTTGCTCTTCTTCATAATCCATTGTTGATGGGCTCGGCGTCGGCTCGGCGGGGACGGATAAACTCGCGCTTGCCCGTGAACGGGAGCGTATCACCTTCCGGAGAGTGTTCGCCGCCCAATTCATGCTAGCACACAACAAAGGGACAACAAGAGCAACTCGGTGATGGATTAGTGAAATCGAATGAAATTCTTACCGAGCTTGCTCCACCAATAGCAATACCTTCAGCAACATAATAGAGAGAACACTTGATGATCCAAACTTGAGCAAGAAATCCAAGAAAACCAAGAGAGCAAGGAGTAGAGAGAGAAGTGTGAGTGAAATGAGTTGAATGGGTGAAGAACACCCCCTCTCCCCTGCTATTTATAGGCAAATGCTCCGGGCATCCAGAAATGGCCGTTGGGCAACGGCTAGGAGCCATTGGAGCAAGGTAGGGCCCAGCAGCCATTGGAATGCTTCGGCCGAACCTAGGTTCGGCCGACCCCAGGCCGGGCCCACCTGCCCTCTGCCCTGGCCAGTGGCTCCCCAACGGCTAGCTGGAGGCCTGCCTGAGTGCTTCGGCCCAAAATCGCCCAAAATATGTTTCAAATGATTTTTCTAGAATTTTCAAACTCAGAAACTATTTTCCAAAATTTTATTGAAAAGGGAAAAAGGGCTAGAAAAATCTAGCATGCAGATGCAAGGTTTGGAAAAATCAAATATGCAATTTTAGAGATCAAATAAAATTTTGGAAAGGGAAATATGAGATAAATACCATTTTTAACCTTTTTGGTAGAAAGGACTCATCATTTTTAGTCCGATGAGTTGGACTCTTCTCAGCGATTAATTCAAATCAGCACCCCACTCCTGAGAAGTAGAGGGTGGTGCCCTCTCAATCTTCTGCCATTCTTTATGAATTTTCTTTTGCTTCTTTGATGGAGATTTTTTTCTTTGGGGGTGAAAGCTCCGTCCTTCCCCCAAGCTGCTCAACACTATCCTGCACCAAATAGCATTGCTCTTCTTTGTCTTGAAACATGAATACCAAGTTCCTCTTCCCAATGCGAAAACGGATTACTCCGGCCCCCACATTGATTCTAACCCGGACATCACTGAGAAATGGCCGCCCAAGGATGAGTGGAATTCCTCCCTCGTCATCCATATCGAGAACCATGAAATCCGCGAAGACATAAGAGTTCTTGACCTTGACCAATAAACTCTCAACAATTCCTTCTGGATATCGTATCGTTGAATCGACGAGTTGGATAGTCCATGCTGTTGGAAAGAGAGCTGGATATCCCAGTTGCTCGAGCATGCCCTTGGACATGAGATTAACACTTGCACCAAGGTCACAAAGGGCATGCTTGATCGTCTTGTAACAAATAGTGCGCGTGATAGCTGGATAGTCGGGATCTCTTCTATGCACAACTGCTGATTCCTCCCATGGATCTAGAATTTGTTGTATGAGCTTCCCTGCATAGTTAGGAGCATACGTCTTCCTAGGTGGCTTACCCCACCTAGTCGACACTACACTAACATTTTCACATGAGGACACGGGTTGCCCCGGGATCCTCCTGTTATCAGTAGACGGAACCAAAGCAGCTAACTGAGCTAACTAAGTTTCTAACATTTTTTAAAAACTCAGCTAGCTCTTCTGAGCAGAATAAAAACTATCAAGCTTAACGTTGAGACTTTCCAGGGTTTTATCAAGGGCAGCTAGCTTTTTGTTAACACCTTCATTAATCTTACCCTGCCCGAAAACAAGATCTCTCAAGGAGGGTTGGTTAGGATTGTACGAGTTACCTTGGTTACCTCCTTGATAATAAGGGCGTTGTTGATTCCATGTTTGGCCTCCTTGTTGAGGTGGACGATAACCGTTGTTATTGCTGTTCATGTACATCACTTCCTCCTGAGTCTCCGGACAATAATTTCCTAAGTGCCCAGTGTTGCCACAGACCTCACAAGTCATATGAGAATCCATAGGCAGAGTAGTGGTGGCCATGGCAGCCTTCTCGCTGGTGTAGTCATCCAATATCTTCATAAGAAGATCCAGCTTGGCAGTAATCACGTCTGCTTCATTGATAGTATGAGTACCCCTCAGACGTGGTTGGAGTCTTTGATCACCCCACCCTTGGTTGGATACCATCTTCTCAATGAGTAATTTAGCATTATCAACAATGAGTGAGAAGAATGCTCCTTGAGCAGCAGCATCAATATGGCCTCGGGCTGTCGGAGTCAACCCATTATAAAAGCTCTGAAGAATAAGCCAATCCTGCATCCTAGGGTGAGGACAGGCCAAGACATACTCCTGAAGCCTATCCCAAGCCTCTGGAATGGATTCACTTGCTGCTTGCTAAATCCACGAAGAGCATTGGTTTTACCCAATGGGAAGAACTTCTTGAGGAATGCCTCTGAACACTTATCCCAAGTATTAATGGCATCACGATTTGCGTAGAACCATTGCTTGGCCTTCCCTAGGAGAGAAAATGGAAACAGTCGGAGACGAACAGCATCCATATTTGCACCCTGGATGATGAAAGTGTTGCATAGCTCTAGGAATTGATGCAAATGGGCATTGGCATCCTCATTTGGCTTGCCACAAATGGGCTAGCCTATACCATCGTGATTAGACCCGTCTTGATCTCAAAATTTTCAGTCCCCATTGCCACCTCAGGGCCTTGCAGCACCTGGTCAGCAGAAGGAGCTGAGTACTCACAAAGTGTCTTCTGGTCCATAGCTTTGACATGGATGGTACAAAAGAAGAGGGTTCGCCTTCTGGATGAGTACGACAAGGTGAGTCAAAATGAATTCGAGCTTTCCTCACTAGTGACTCGGGATCTTCAGTGAAATTCTCCGGTAAGTCGAAACCAGTCATACACTACCTGTCTTCATCATCCAAAGATAAAAGAAGACAATCAAGGTTAGCCTGTATTGAGAGTTGTCCTAACTTACTCATGATTTATAAACAGATGCAAAGCATAGTCATGATAATCCTGTGCCTTCCCCGGCAATGGCGCCAGAAATGCTTGTTGGCATTTCTTAGCGTTACTACTAACGACGCCGAGTTAGCGTGAACACCAAGACTTGCCAGAGGTAAATCTAAACGATCAAGAATGAATTCGCAAGCGCACAGATAAACCATTGTAGCATTTCTTCAAGGAAGGAGAATATTCCAAGGGTATCGTATCCGTGGAAGGCAATGGCGGATATCATAGACTTATGCTTTTGCACTGAATGTAAACCAAGAGATAGATATCGGAAACAACAACTCAAAGGCAGAGGTAAGATAAAGATATGATAGGGTAGTGTGACACACACTTAGATCTACCTCTACTCTAGTACTCTAGGCTTAGGGGGAACATACGAGTTAGCTCTAGGTTCTAATGTACTAAACATACAAAGCTAGAAGATACAAGAGATAGGCATGGAACATTGCATGAGAGGGTAAGGTTCAGCACCCAGGTACAAACAGGGAGATAGCCCACGACGACCAGCACTCTATGAAACTATACTTTAGACTCCTACAGCAATACACCAGCGCGGAGGGTTCCAAAGGGTCCAACAGCTGTCACCACTGCGGCCTACCTCAACCGTTACGGGGGGAATGCTCATAACTAACATAGCCACATAACCCAGGCACCATGCCTGCGTTGCTGCTAGACTTCACCCGGCTCGGGCTATTGTGACCCAGGGTGAGAGCCACCAGAAGACTGATCAACTTAGACCAAGTACCGTAGCTTGAACACAAACCTCATGCAACACTATCATGCCATCTAACAAGATCAACTAAGGCTAGACATACGAACAGATATGAACTCTCTTATGTCTAATCAACAAGATAAAAGGGTCGTGTTCGTGAAGAACACGAGCCTCTAACTTATGAACAAACACATAAGGAATGAGTAAATCATCCTTCAAGTGGATCAAAAGGTAGTGTTCACGAAGAACACAAGCCTCTAAATGATGAACAAGAGATGAACTCAAGAACATATCAAGCATATGATCTACCATGACTTTATATGAAATAGCTGAATAACTGAAGTAGATCAAAGTCATACAAAGAAATAAAGATAAAATAGAACTCATACCTAGACTCCAAAGTAGACTTGGAACCTGAATAAGAGCTACTCTAGCCTACCCCCTAGCCTTGGAGACTAAAAGTGAGAGGAGAATGAGAGAGTGGTGTGTGTGAAATGGGGGCCCCTCCCCTTCTATTTATATGCAAGGAGGAGGCTTGCCTCGAGCACCAAATGGCCTCAAAACACCCAGGAGTGAAGCAAGTGACCAATGAGCAAGTGCCACGTGTAGGGACGAGATGGGACGGCACTAGGTCAGTTCGGCCGATCCTAGGATCGGCCGGCCCCCTAGGCCCCCCACTTAGGGTGGTTTTCCTCTGGGTGGCTGCCCTGTGGGCCCTCTAATCCATCCCGGTGCATGGCTTGTTTTGGTATCTGAGGTGGGCCCCTTGATCCATGTGAGGTCCATGTGTCGCTCTCCAATTCGTCGGTGAGTGCCTCCCTTGGATCAGTGATGTGGATTGCCACGTGCTTCCTTGGTGGCAGCCACCTCCTCAGCTGAGTTGGCATGGTTCTTCCATAGAAGGTGGATTTCCATCTCCATCCATGATTATTTCACCTACATACAAATAATCTCCTAGGACAAGTGGAACTACATTATTCAAACCAAAATGCAAGTAAATAATGCATATGCCTCCATTTATGTGAGAATATTGATGGCTGAAAGTAGTACTTAACAGTTGTCAACATGCTCGCAGCCTCCTTGGAATCCGTCGCACCGTGACGAGGTGGCTCGTTCTTCGAGACTACGAGCACCTGACGGAAGACGATGTCCGAGTCGTTGGGGGAGACGCAGACCCGGACCTTCTGAAACTCGCCACAGTCCAGGGACTGGGGAGGTCATGTAGCGCGGTGGGGGTGCTCTTGGTCGATCCTCTTCTGCAAGCGACTTCCGCGGAGAGTATGCCTCGCACCCTTATGGTAGGTGCAAGGTACATTCAGGGGGTCGCGGTGGGCGCGAGGTGCCAGCTTAAGGTCGCCAGAGGGTCGCCGCCCAGATTGGATCTGGGGAGGCTTGGACAGCTGGCTGAGACGAAGGTCGGACGAAGATTGCAGGCCGAAGGGGAAGGTATCGTGGCATAACACTAGCTGTGCCGAGCGTTGAGCTCGCTCACAGATCTCTAAGGTCTCCTCCGTCATGCCGATGACGCGCTCCATCCCCTGGACAAGGTCGTAGGGTCTGGGCAGGTGGGTCTCCGACACTAGATCGGAAACGGGGGTGGCGACGGGTGATGTCGCGACCTGCCCCGCGGCCGCTAGAGGAGCTGTGGCCGTCGGAACAGGTGAGGTTGTCTTGAAGGATCCGAAGCAGATCTCCACAGGGTTGGCAAGGATGGCCGCCATGCTCGCCGGGAAGACAACACCAGATTGGGCCACCATGCTGCACAACGAGTTCCCGATCGCCCCTACCTGGCGCACCAACTGTCAGGGGGTGAGACCTGGACAAATCTGCAAGGGGGCTACCCAAGCAGTTTGCAGGTTAATGGAGAGGATCGGGAACTAAGAGCGTAGGTGGTAGTTCACGTGGTGAACTCGGAATGCAGCGAGTATGTCGAGGAACACGGGGACACGAGGGTTTAAACTGGTTCAGGCCTCCAGAGAGTAAAACCCTACATCCAGTTGTGGCGGTGGGATTATGCGAGAGAGATGAAGCTGTCCCCCCGAATGGAGCTCTAGGCCTCCTTATATGGGCAGCGGGCTAGGGTTTCCATTCGAGGTCGGTGGACCCGTATCTAGGTCGGTTACAATTTGGGAAGCTATCCTTCCGGATTACAAGGAGTATTCCGTGATACTCAGACCTACTAGCGGCGTCAAGCCGCATCCCAGTGCCTTGGTTTGCACTCCAAGTACTGCGGATCCTCCGGGATCTGGATAAGGTCGTCGGGCCTACTTGCAGGTCGGCGGGGCTTCTGGCAGGTCGGGTCCACTTGGCAGGGACCTCTGGGACACTGGCCGGTGGGGACCCATGGGTACCCATGTCTCTCACTAGTTTATATTACCTCGGGAGGACCTTTACACAAGACTATATTAAAAAAAGTATGGCTCTTCTGTACAGATTTCAAACAATCCAACGAGTGACGAGAAGAACGACGAGAACCTATATGCATTATCAGCTGAACCGGACTTGCGAGCAAAAACATATACTTGCTAGACACCTTGCTACAACACCCATGGATAGTGGTGCAAAAATTTGAGCACAGGCATTTGTGGAGCTATAATGAAAATGAGGAGGACATAGCTCCCACTGGCATGGTACTTACATATCAAGATGATGAAATTAACCAAACATTGCATGATGTTATACGTGATGATGGTGTCAGTGATGGTTCGAAGGTTCTGGTGCCTATTACTGGTGAGGAGGAGACTTTGGTTGCAGCCGCTGAAGTTGATGCAATTCGCCAGCAGGAGCTGACTGATGTGGATGGATTCAGTTCTGAAGATGAGGACGATGACACTCTATGACAATACGTCGATGAAGATGAAAATGATGCCGATGAAAGTGACGAGGACTAGGATGTGAAATCAGTTAATGTTTAAGTTGATCCGATCTAAAATCATGCAGACCTTATGATTTATATGTAATTTATATGTAGTTGAAGGCGCACTTTCCTGAATATTAAACCTTCCATCGGTGCCTACTATCTCCGGTTCGCTGTATTATGTAGCATCAAAACTTCCTATAGCAACTTATAAAAAATATACGATCACGCGTGGGGCTGGCAGATTATCCGGTACATTGTATTACATAACAACAGAATGTCCTGTATGAGGGGGAGAAGCTAGGAAAGCCTAACAAGAATGTAGAAAATAGCCCAGTGTACAAAGAAACAAGGCTCCTCCGATTATGGGCTACATGAATGGTAGATTAGATAATATCCATATAATCTATGACTTGTAGTGGGTCTCACTTATATAGTTGTTATAGATGCAGGATTATGGATTAAGGCTGCCACTGGGGAGCATATGGACAAATCCACTTCTTATCCTCTTCAATGTGAGCATGATCGAGTAGTATGCAACGTGGTCATGATCTTGTAGTAGTATGCGAATCGAATCGAGGAAGGAAGCGATGTGTTGATCTCCAATGTAGGCATGATCGAGGAGTATGTAATGTGCTCATAATCTTCTAGTAGTATGTGAGTCGAATCGACGAAGGAAGGGATGTGTTGATTTCCAGTGTGGGCATGATCGACTAAGTATGCGAATGAAATGTCTAGTTCTTTGTATTATATATCACAGGACAATCATGTGACAACTTTCAAACTCATCGACATACATCCTGTCGATGATCCGGTGTGGTATACATTGGAACAGAGGAATTTCCTTGTAAACTATGGGTAGGAAAGGCGCTTCCCATTTCCTAGCCACAGGGTGCGCACAGCGCACTACACACACCTTTATGGCTTTACCTAACAGCGTGTCACTCGTGCTGACCCGCCATTCCCCCATTTACTGCCTCCTCACTTTCTACGCAAACCCTTGGTAGGGTTCCGCCACTTCGAATCGACGAAGGAAGGGATGTGTTGATCTCCAATGTGGGCATGATCGACTAAGTATGCGAATGGAATGTCCAGTTCTTTGTATTATATATCACAGGACAATCATGTGACAACTTTCAAACTCATCGACATACGTCCTGTGGATGATCCGGTGTGGTATACATTAGAACAGAGGAACTTCCTTGTAAACTACGGGTAGGAAAGGCGCTTCCCATTTCCTAGCCACAGGGTGCGCACATCGCACTACACACACCTTTATGGCTTTATCTAATAGTGCGTCACTCGTGCTGACCCGCCATTCCCCCATTTACTGCCTCCTCACTTGCCGCGCAACCCCTTGGTAGGGTTCCGCCACTGTGGCTGCTGCCTGCAGTAGCCCCCACTAGATACCGGAATCCGTCTCCGAAATTAGAGGTATGCGTCCGCCTCTAGACTCCAGCAGATACCGCAATCCACTGCCGAATCCTTGGAATGGCACTAATTCGAGAATTATATTGCAGATGGGCCGAGACGGTGGCAAGAGAGATGGAAATGCGCTTGATCCTCCTCCGGCGAAGCGACAATGAAAGTCGCAGCAGACTTCTGTAGGCACGTCTGGTCCTCGGACGAGGCAAAGGGGCAGGCCTGCGACACGAGATTCTTCCTCTGCCCTTTCCCGCCGCACACGAGGTGGGTCAACCTCGGTGCCTTCCTTCCGCACACGGGCTAGGTCAAGCTCGGCGCCTTCCTGCCGCACACGGGGCGGGTCAACCGCGGGTCGTTGCCCACCCCGCCTTTTGAAGTTTCCTGCGCCAGATCCCAGGAAGCAGAAAGAGGTACAACTTTACCCTCCACCAGAAGAGCCGCTTAGGATGATTGACCTACGCAACCACACCTACCAAATGATTAAAGTTTTTATATGGGTGCCTGAGAATCACTAGTGGGATGAAATGAAGGACAAACGGGTCGAACCAAGATTTATGAATGTCATTCAACAAACTTTCTATCACAACTACAAATGCCTGCCCATGAAACTGTATCAGCATAGGGTTATAAATTTGGATCATATGAACTTGGCGCGGGAGTGGATATTAAGGTATACTTCGATGATCATCCTGGATTGGCTGATTTGGTCTCATTGCATCATCAGTATGTTCAGTATTAGGTGAGAGTTTTTTGTGCTACTGTTACATTGCTGAGACTAGGGAGTACATCATGTTCATGTTCCAATGTGGGCATGATTGAGTAGTATGCAACATGCTCATGATCATGTAGTATGCTAATCGAATCGAGGAAGGAAGGGATGTGTTGATCTCCAATGTGGGCATGATTGAGCAGTATGCAACGTGCTCATGATCTTCTAGTAGTATGTGAATCGAATCAACGAAAGAAGGGATGTGTTGATCTCTGATGTGGGCGTGATCGAGCAGTATGCAATGTGCTCATGATATGACAATCCATCCAAAGTATGCCCTCCCGTTCTTTACTACTTAACAACGGATATCAATTTAAGCGGAGAAGTACATAAACGAAATGAGTGGTTCCTAACAAAGGAATATCCTTTGTACCAGTATCTTGATAAGAGGAACATCCTTTGCCGCCAGTATATAGCACTGACCAGTCCACGGAACAAACCGGTACGCTATTCAAATATTCAGAATTTCGGACGCCCGGGCAAAGCAGATGTTAAATGTCCTTTTTGCTTCCCCCTTCCCAGCAGCACCCCATTTCAGCCACCACCATAATGAAAGGGTATATTGGTAATCTGACAGGGCCCTCCATCAAAATGGATAAATTACCCCCCCTTTCCTTCCCTCCCTTGTACTCCTCGCCATCTCAAATCTTTTCGCCCCCATTTCCCCTTCCCTCCTCGCCGCCATCCCAAATCTTCACCTCCTCTCCTCCATCGTCCCAAATCTACCGCTCATAGCTTCAACCCCTTTCCCATCTGCCTCTGTAGAACTAGCGGCGATGACACAATGGCACCAGGAGGGAAGGTCGTACGAAGGAAATATCCAGAACAAGGTACAATGTTTTCCTCCTCGGTTCAGCTTCCCCGGTGGATTCGTACTTGCGTGTTTTCCCATGTGGCAGATCCCATGTGTGCACTTGTTTTTTTATCAGGTAGATCCCATGTTTACAGTAGGTCTTCTTAGGATCTTGTTTTGACTAGGAACATCCTTTCAGGATCTTGTTCGGCTAGAAACATCCTACTTATTCTTATAGAAGTTTTTAGATCTGACAGATCCCATGTCTACACTAGTTCTTCTCAGGATCTTCTTTTGACTAGGAACATCCTTTTCGGGATCTTGTTTTGGCTAGGAACATCCTACCGGTTCTTATATAAGTTTTTAGATCTAGTTTTATTTACAGTGGTAGGCCAACCTTACAGAAGTTTCTCTCCTTTCCTAACAGAAGTAGACATGTGCTGCGATTACGAGCGGCAGAGGGACATTAATGTCTTGAGGAATCACACATTCTTCTCTACGCTTGGCCTCGATAAAATTAAATCACTTTTACCACTTGACCAACCAAGCAGAATGGGTACCAATGATACTAGAATACAAGATCCGGATCCGGAGTACAACCCATCTGATGAACATGAATCTGACCAAGAGACATGTCAACAAGAGGTAATCTTAACATGAACTCGTTTCATGTATTAGTTATGCAGGATTGCTTCTGAACTTCTATTTTTTTGTTGAATTTTGTGTAATCAGGTCACTCATAGCATACCTGCCAGTGGAGGAAGAGGGACCAAGAGAATTCGGGCACCAGATGACCCTACCAAAATGCCTCCTAGACTGACTAGGACCAAGTCAAGGGAATTGGTTTTAGCTGATGGGAGTGGGACAACTCCTGATACACAAGAATTGCCCACTGAAGGCCAAGCAACAACAACCCACGATGAGAACATCATTGACATGATGACTGCAGAAGGCAAGTCATTTGATCTCATATTTGAATGTCCTAATTACCAACCGAAAAATTATTAACTTGTATGGCTGTAACAAACTTGTTAGGTGATGCACACCCTTCTAGAGCACAATGGGGGCCGCGGGATTCAAGAAGATTGGGCAGAGATCTGGACCGGATTAGCTGAGGCTTAAATGGCAAGATCCCTATACACATTCAAGAAGGGCTCAAACGACCAGAGGCACCAATGCAAGCTGCGAAGTTTGCATCAGAAGGTGGGATCATAGTGCGTGGGCACATACCGATCCTTACTTGCTAGAAGGATGGTAAAACATGGTAAAACCCCGATCCAATCTCTCTAAGGATGTGAACAAAGAGCCAGGCGTTTCCCTTCCCTCGTACTAGTCACTATGCGAAGGTAATTGATTCTAATCCTAATGAACATGGTATGTTGATGTGATCTACGGGAGCAACCCTGAAAGTATGGTAGCTAGCCTTAAACATTAAGCATCATCAACAATGGTATGATAGATATATGATCCAAACAAGAGTGGGTGACTGCACATCAAGTTCCATTACAACTCCATGGACAAACAATAACTTTACCCCATCAAGACGCTAGGCATGGCACCGTTGAGCATGGTGGATGACTTCGATGGAGCTCGTTTCTCGGTGTCCTTCAACTCCGGTGGCACCGTGGCAGGGCCTCGGCATCCTCCTTCCTCGTGGTGGCCTCCCTTGACCTCGGTGATGATTCCTCTTGAATGCTCTCTCCCTCGATCAACCCTCTCCCTTGTGGTCGATCTCTCGAGGCTTCTGTGTTCATCTTTCATGAATGCCGGCTCTGGCAAGCGATTAGGGTTCCATGTACTTAACACCGAAGAAAGGGGGCCATGAACCAACGTCAGAAGGGGGTGGGCCGGCCGGCCTGGGCCCTCTTCGGCCCGGTTCCGGTCCCTCTTGCTCCACGCTCCATCTTTTGCACTTTGGGTCTTTTGCTCCTTCAATTGTGGACTTTGGACGTCGTTATCCCTGTGACCAAGTAAAGGGGTCTTTACACACGATCTTCAGATCTTTTCATCTCGGTCCTTGGGGATTCTTCATTGAAGCGTATTGGTTCTTGCCACCTTTGGAGGCAAGTTCGCACATGGTCGGAGCTTCTTGTTTGTCTTGCAAATCGTCCTCCGAACTAATTGCATCTCTCCTCATTTAGCACATGAATTCCTACAAAAACACTATACTTCAAATTGCACATTCAACGGTGCACTTGTTATATCATCAGTATGCCTAGTAGCAGGTTAATTTCAAAATGATGTTCAAACTATTAACATAACAAGTGTTCTTGGTTCACGGAAATCGACCGCCAACATCCCCTCACGCTTAGATCTTGCTCGTCCTCGAGCAAGTTTCTCACAAACTGCTCATCCAAGGAGTTGAAACATGCTTCGTCAATTCTTTCCTTACAAGTTAGTCAATCATTCATCTTTAATATAAGAGACATGAAACAAAGATCATAATGTAGACATGGGCGTTTAGAAATTACCAATTCAAGACTTACCCCATAACTCATACCTTTTCACTAGAAATCCTCAACTTCACCCATACTCACTTTCTTACTTCCATCGGAGGGTTTTTACAAACTTTTAGAAATAAAAGTACTACACAAAGTATTAGACAAAGTCCTCTAAGTTCTCACATGTCACAAATTTAAAGTGGCTATCCTAGATAATTTCATAAACTCTCACCTCCCACAAGTCTCTCATTTATAATGTAAGGTGGAGCTATAGGTGTGGCTAGTGGAGCTAGCACAAGTATTATCAAGCTAGGAAAATCCTCCAGTGGTTTTTCACCTTCCAATCCAATGATCATGAAAATTAAACCATAATGTAAGGGTGTCAAGGATGAGAAGATTTAGAATGGTGGGCATGTGCAAAGGGAAAAAAGAATAATGACTTCAAGGCACTAATGATGTCCTCGACGTCGGATTGCACATGGTATGGAATATCAAAGATTCGTTCTCAACATCGTCGCATCCTTCCTTGCACTTCTCTTGATCTTCACTTGACTTATCATCCCTCATTATACCTCTCTTGCTTTGCCTTGGATTTTTCTCATTTTTCATTTTTTTCTTTTCTTTTTCTTTCTTCTCTCTTTCTCTTTTTTTTCTTTTTCTTTCTTCTCTCTCTCTCTCTTGTGTGCGCGCCCACACATATACACATACACATATATTTTTTTTCTTCTTTCCACATCTTTATCTTCTTCTCCGAAGTCTTTCGCTCATCTTTTTAACATGAATACCAATCTGCTAACCCAATTCATCATTCGGTAAACAAAGTTAGGACATGAATACCATCTTCCTGTTCAACAATCTTTTGCCCATCATTTCTTGAAATTAGATCTCCCAAGAGAGTAAAGTCCTAACCCAATTCATCATGCTAAACAACACTTATGGAGGAGTATAATAGACTTTGCCTCTCAAGTTGGAGAAAGAGATCGCTAACCATCATTGCAACGTGTTTTCATAATTTTTCAGAAATAAATACCTCCAATGTTAGTATTACGAAAAGCATAGGTAAAGCAAAGTCCTAGATCAAAGTTTAAGTATGGGTGCTTTACAAAAGTAAATTTCCACTAAGCACCACGGTAAACGATTAATCACCAAGCTCATGCTCAACTAACAAAGATGAAAGAGATAACAAGTAAAGAAACAAGAGATTTGCATAAGACACTTTTTATTTCTTTTTTCTTGACTCAACACTAAATTAAGACACACACGAGCTAAAAAGATAAAGCAAAACTCAAACTTAACTCTCACAGTTGACTCAAATTAGACTTGATTTAAAGACTCGACCTAACACTACTTTAAGCAAAAATTTTAAAAAGAGCAGCTAGCTAGCTCCCCGCCCCACGCTTAGTTTTACGACGTCCTCGTCATAATTTTACAAGAGGTACAAGAGGGGAACACGCTAACTACTACACCTAGTGAAACTTTCCGCAAGAAGAGCACCACTCCTTCTTGAAGTTCTTGTTCATCCCGAAGAGCTTCCTCATGTTCCGGTTAAGGAACTTGAAGTCATCTTCCACAACACGCTTTAAGTCCTCTATCCTTTGCTGCATGGCGTTGATGGTGTGGAAGCACTCGTCAAGGGAAGTCTAGAGATCCGCTATAGCATTGCGGCAAGCCGCACAACACATATGATGCTCTTCCGTCGGATCGTTGTTGCTTCCGTCGTCTCCGTCATCTGGGTCGTCGCTGCCGTCGGGGTTACCTCCTTCGCCTTGCTCGTGGTGGTCTTCTGGTTCCTCCTTAGGCACTTCCTCCCAAATATAGAGGTCATTGTCATCTCTACCGCCGGCCGCCCACGAGCCCGTACTCCGGTCATCGGAGAAGTCGCTATCCTCGTATATCTCTGTCGGCTCGGGTGTCTTCTCTTTGTAGTTCTTCCTCTTCATCCCTAAGAGCCTTTCCGAATAGCGTACAGGAGTAGCGGGCTTCGTGTTCTTCTCTTCTACCCTCGGGTTGCGGCTAGCAATTTGCTTTGTTGGAACACGCCCTCCGCAACGGATCTGTGCGGTCCTCTTTACTTCCTCCTTGAGCTTGGCACCATAGCACACCGCCGAAGCTCTTCTGTTGCCGGTGTTGGAGAGGGAAGGCGTGCTTCTTCTTCCATTGTCACCTTCATCTCCTCCTTCCCCTTGGTGCTGCTCGGGATCGCCATGGGTGCTTCGGATGCTTTAATGGAGGAGAAAGATTGCAAAGGAGATGCAAATCTCGAGCTCCCCCATGCATCCTTAAATATCCCGGAAAAATTCGGCCGAAACCCTTCCTTGCCTAATTTTGCAGCTCCTAAAAAGGTAGGCAAGAAAAGGAAATAACTTGAACTGTGTCCCAGAGAAAAACGGGTGGAAACCGAGGCAGGGGGTGCCGAGCCGGTCGGCATGGGCCGACCGGCCTACCCCCTGTTTTGGACCCCGTGGCCCATCTTCTGCGGGCCTCTGTGTTTCGTGTATACTAGCCTAGGTGGTGAAAAGATCCAGCTAAAAACCACGAAAAGGACTCGACAAAAATATGAAAAGAAAAATAAAAGTTTATTTACAGAAAAGTTACCTTGTTTTACGTCTTAGGCTTGACACTCGGGCTCATCCTCCATGGTGTATATGTCAATGTAGTCAATGGGCATGATGTCTTGTTCAAGAAAAATCTTCAATCTATATCCATTAACCACATATTGATCTCCTTTTACGTCCATGATCGTTACCGCTCCGCTTGGCAAGACCGAATGAATGACATACGGTCCATCCCATTTCCTTTTTAATTTTCCTTTTCTGAATATCTTGAACTTAGAGTTGTACAGGAGGACCTTATCGCCTTCTTTGAATTCCTTTGCTCGAAGCCTTTTATCATACCATCTCTTCATTCTTTCTTTGTAGATAGTAGCACTCTCATAAGCTTTGAGCATCATCTCTTCCAATTCACTTATTTGAATTCTCCATTTGATTCCCGCGGCATCAAAATCGAGATTCATCTCCTTGATCGCCCAATATGCTTTGTGCTCTAATTCCAAAGGCCAATGACAAGATTTACCATAAACGAATTGATATGGTGCCATACCTATTGGTGTCTTGTATGCCGTTCGATATGCCCATAATGCTCCGTTCAACTTCTTCAACCAATCTTTACCTCCCTTTTCAATGGTCTTGTTAAGAATACTCTTGAGTTGCCTATTTGAAGTTTCCGCTTGACCATTGGTTTGTGGGTGGTAAGCCGTGGCCACTCTATGCTCGATTCCCAACTTAGACAAGCACTTTCTGAAACTATTTCCCATAAAGTGCGTTCCTCCATCACTTATCAAGACTCGCGGGACTCCATAGCGTGGGAATATCACATTCTTGATCATAGATATAGATTCCTCCGTTGAAGCTCTTCACAAGGGATGGCCTCTACCCATTTGGATACATAATCAACCATGACTAAAATGTGCTCTTATCCACTTGAATTAGTGAAAGGCCCCATGAAGTCAATTCCCCACACGTCGAATAAATCAATTTGCAAGTTATAATTTAAAGGCATATCATTCCTTTGAGATATATTCCCCATTCTTTGACATTCTGAACAAGAAGCAACATACCTTTTTGAGTCTTCATGCATCTCCGGCCAATAGAATCCACTAGCCCATACTTTTGCTTGAGTCCTAAAATGTCCATAGTGTCCTCCATATTCGCCCGAGTGACAGTTCCTTAATATTTCGCCTGTTTCATCCCTTGGTATACACCTTCGCAAGACTCCATCCGCTCCAGTCTAAAGAAATAAGGTGCATCCCAATAATATTTTCGGCTCTCGGCGATCACTCCCCTTTGAGCATTCTTATTTAAATGATCAAGTGGCATCATCCGTATGGCTCGAATAATGTTGATCATTCAAGTATCTTTGTCGAGGATATGATAAAGGTGATCGTCTCTCATCTTGTCTTCAATGGGCTCTTTATCATCCTCACGATTCATCCTAGATAGATGGTCGGCCACAACATTTTCCGACCCCTTTTTGTCCCGAATCTCCACATCAAATTCTTGCAAGAAAAGGATCCATCGAATCAACCTTGGCTTGGCATCTTTTTTAGACAAGAGATACTTGATTGCCGCATGATCGGTGTAGACAATTACTTTAGAATTCACAATATACGATCTGAATTTTGCAAAGGCAAATACTATCGCAAGCAATTCCTTCTCCGTTGTTGCATAATTCAATTGAGCTCCATTAAGGGTTTTGCTAGCATAATAAATAGCATGTACCTTGCCTTTTCGTTGTCCCAACACGGCTCCAATGGCATAGTCACTAGCGTCTCACATGATCTCAAAGGGTTGACTCCAACCGGGCGGTTGAATGATAGGTGCGATTATGAGAGCTCTCTTTAGTGTCCGGAATGCTGCCAACCACTTCTCATTGAAATTAAATGGCACATCTTTTTGGAGAAGATTAGTCAACGGCTTGGTGATCTTTGAGAAATCCTTGATAAATCATCTATAGAATCCCGCATGGCCTAAGAAACTCCTCAAAGACTTGACATCCGTCGGTGGTGGAAGTTTTTCAACTGTTTCAACTTTAGCCTTGTCCACTTTAATCCCCCTCTCGGATATCACTGTAACGCCCCGGGTTTTCAAAAGCGGAAACCCGTCATTCTGTCTCGTGATAGTCCCTGGATCAGACGCTATCACGCACAGGCATTCATCACAGATAAATATCACAGTCATACATCGAAATAAAGCATCAAAGTACGAATAAAATCCCATATCTTTCACATCCTAGCTCCGTTTTAGCTCGTTCAAGTTGTGTTAGCTTCGTTTTGTCGTAGCGCACGTGTTAGCAGCGACGTTAACCATGTTTCATGTTTTTGGAAATTAAAGTTAATATTAATTTGATTAATGTCCAATTCAACTTCTTTTAAATAAAATCAAATATAGGTTTAACCTTCGCTTTTCTTTAAACAAAAGTTAACATGATTAATTTGAACATAAATATTTTTTTCTTATAACTTGTTTAGCTCAACCCGGCACATGTTTTAGCTCGTTAGTTGCTCTCACATAAAGTTTCCTTTATAAAGATAAATGTTAAATTGGTATAAATGCTAATAAACTTTTATAAATAAAATATGACTAGGTTTATACCGCGCTTTCTATTCAAGTATAAATTTGATTAATTTCCAACATGTGGTATTTCTCTGAAATACCCATTACACATATTTCTTTAATTAAAATAAATCAAGCATATAGTTCCTTCTTTCTTATAATACAATCTTTACCGATAGTCATGCCTTTTTACCCGTAGCTTCGCTTTAGCCTTTCACGTGCTCTCTTGTTCGTAGCTAGCTCGCGTTAGCTAGTAGTACGCTTTTCTAAAATGGTTTTATTGTCTCGTGCTTTGTTCTTAGTGTAGCATTGTGTTGTTTCAATTGATTGCTACACGTGAAGGAACATTTCTGAGTAGTGGAACATCGGGAAACGGGCAAGTGTCCTTGACATCTTGCTATTTTATACCTTTATGTTTTATTCACCATAATCACTGCTTTTTTATGCTTTCCTGCATTATATGTCTAATCTGATGGGAATCCTATTAAGGACTATTTACTAGAATTTCATGATCATTCCTTGCTTACCCTTAGAGGTTACCTATATGGGTAGATTCATGCTTAGTTTGCTCAACATGGGTTGGTTTTAATCTTAAACTTGATTAACGATTATGCAACATGTTAATGTGGGTTTTGGTTAGCAACATGAACACCCTAGGTGACTCAGGCAAGTGGTTGAATGGTGGTTTGTGATTGCTTGATGTTGGCCTTGCCTGAGTCAACTTTATAAGGACCGGTTTGTGGAGTGACCACCCGGGACATACAGTACAACCACGAGAACTAATGGGCTATGGTCTTGGCCAATTAAGTAGGGTAAACCAGCAGTCTGTGTTAAGCTGTCTGGGCTGGATGAGGGCGTAGTTCCCAAGAGTCCGGCAAGGAACCTCGGGTGTCACTGACACTCCGTAACCCGGTTAATACGCGCTGGTGAACCTATGTAAAGGCCTCGTAGCGTCCCTATGCTATCACACCTAAGGAAGTGTGAAAGTGCCTGATCCGCACAGCATGGTTGGGTTTAACGTTCTTTGAATGTTTACGCGACTCGTGGGTAAAGATGTACAACCTCTGCAGAGTGTTAAAAACTGCTATAACAGCCGTGCTCACAGTCAAGAGCGACCTGGACCCTCACATGGTTAGTTGGTGGTTTGGGTGGATCACAGTGGTGGTAACTGTGGTTTGGGAGCTGGTTTTGGTCCTATGCTGGTTTAACCCTAGGATCAGGACAGGTGGGTGCCTGTGCCTCAAAGGGGATGGGAAGCCTTATACACATTGAATCATAGGTGCTTAATTAAAACTTGACCAACTAAAACTTGAGCTTTGCAGTCCACCAAATAAAGCCTTCCTTGCTTTAAGCCAGCATGTTATGCATACCTTTTCCTCCACTTGCGGAGTACACGCCTCCAGGTGTACTCACCATTTTCCCTTTCAACCCCTGCTGTTCTCTCCCCACTGCTGCTCAGATAGTAAGAAGCTAGAAGAGGAAGTTGGAACATGAAGATCGTGAAGACCTGGAGTTCTAGATTGGCGTGCCCCCAGTCAACGTTCCTGTGGAAGATGGTGCCTAATCTGCTGCGATAGAATAACAATGTGTAATCTTTTGTTTTAGACCTTCTGGTCATTTTGTAATAGTTATACGTTTGTAATGATATATGTGGTGATATTACACTGATGATGTTACTTTATGCATGAATTTGATCCTGGGCATGCATAAAGGGTGCATTAGGTTTGTCCTTTAAAACCGGGTGTTACAGGTGACCACTTTTCATCGTAATGATGAATTTTTCCTAAGCATTAAGGTTATTTAATGCTCCTACCAAAGGTAGTGCCCACGTTCACAATTTTCCTTATGATGTTAGATTCTATCTACACTTATCTCTAAGAGGTGAAGTAATTAGAAAAATTTCACCGAGGAGGTTGTATGTCTTAGTGGTGAGGTTCCCAAGATGAGTACTACATTTCCATAGAGATTGCTAACAAAAGTCCTTAGAGGCTTCTAAGGTTTTTGTGGGTCTAGGTCCTTATAACCACGGGCATTATTCCAGGGTTTTGGAATTGCCTTGGCTATTTTGCTTAGGATTTCTATCTATGGTTGGGAATTTTGGGTGACCACTTCTCATCATTTGGTATGATGATTTTTCTGAGCATCAGTCATTGATACCCCTATAAAAGCGTAGTGGTGGTCACAATTCCATGTTCGTGGTGCATCCTAAGGTAGGGTTAGGCAGGTCTATGGGTTTAAGTTGGTTGGTTCCTTTTCATCAAGGGAGTTTATATGCCTTGATGCTTAGCTCTCCTTAGAACGGAGCCAAGGAAACACATCCGACTTTTCCTATTTCATCAAGAAAGTTGTTTGTGTTGCCTTAGCCAGAATATACAATCACTTAACCTAGGAAGCTAGGAATAGCAAAACTTGACATATTTGAGTTGAAGGCATACAACTTCTTGATAACTTGATCATATGGGTGGTTTTTCTCCTTAAGTTTAGTCGGTCTTCTATGGGTTTAGGTCAGTCTCTAGTGGTCAAAGAGAGTATTTTCTTTTTTGTCAAAGTGGTATTTTGTTTGTATTATCTCTACCAATGGTCATTGTCTTTTCCAAGGAAGCTCGGAAAATGTGTCGATGATATATTGGATTATCAAGATATACATACCTCCTGACAATGAGCTCAAAATCGAGTCTCGGGATTTCTCAAGCTTCTTCTTTTTTTAAGGTCAAACTCCAGCTTCAGATTTCTTTATTTCCTCAGCTTTAAGAGTTTGTATATATTCTATATGTTCTCTAACTTTGAATATCCCTACATGGATATCCAAATCAGCCTTCATCCTATAGGTTTTAGTCTACACCTTAGTTGGGGTCTTCCGGGGGTGCCTATGTGTCCTTAAGCCTATGGCTTTCACTTCTCTCACCTAGGTTATATTCTAACTAGGTGTAGGGCTCCTTAAAGGCATCCTAAGATTTAGGGGTTTATCCTACGAAAACTTCTCCGGGATTTTAAACTTTATCACGATGGAAGTATAAACTTCATACCACCACGTGATTTCCGTAGGGTTCCTGGGAGTCTCGGGTCAACTTAGGTTGATAACTTTGTTTCGTTCCAATCCAAAGTTCTATAACTTTGGAACCTACCCCACTTAAAGGGATCTAAACCCGTAACTTGGGTGCTCAGCATCCTATTACAGATTTCTATTCTAATAGGTAGGTCCAGATTGGTAAAAGGGCTAGAGAGGATCCTTAGGTTTTCGGGAAAAGAGAGCATCTAATGCACACAATTCCTCTAAAATCAATCACTAGACAAAACTACGACTATGGCAAGGATTCAGTGTTTGGGTTTAAGCAAGCATTATTCAGTCAAAAATAGCAATACGTTTGTTGACGGTCTAAAAACGTGTCAAGATTCACCGTCCCTTACGGATCATCGTAGCACTTTTCCCCTTGAGTATTACCCAAGGTTATCGAATCCGTGGATCGGAAGCAAACCGCTAAGGTTCTCTACCTTATCTAGTCAATCTAACCTAACATGAAGTATCGATTGCATAAAAGAGGTAAACCTAATAGATATGAATGATAGCACATAGGTTGATCACATCCAAGAACAACGGTTAAAGTAAAGCTCCACCGAAGGGGTAACTAGGACTAGCACCTTCTAGTTGAAGCTCCAGCAAACGAGCAACGAATCGAGCATCTCATCTACTAGCATCCTTAAACTCCTACCTCCGGCCTACCTCCCGAAGACATCCGCTCTTTCGGGGCAATCATCCTGTCACGATGCACCCTTAATGAAGCGGGGAATCTAGGGGCATGCTCAAACATGAACGTGTCTACGAATCATGAGGGGTCGATCGACACACTAAACCTAATCGCCACGATTACATAGAGCATGCTATATATCCTAACCAATGCATTAGACTAGGGATCAAATCACATTCATGATAAGTAAAAAGCATAAACGGAGACATGGAATCGCTAATAGATCGGATGACAAGATTATCATTACTCACATGGAAGTATGCATTACACCATCACCACCGAGGCCATACCTATGATGATGAACACGTAGCTCCGGAACTCCGCCATGGCACAACCACGCAGGGCGGCCATGGCGACTATGGTCGGCCTAGGCCATCTCCTAGACAACCTCGAGGACTCGCGGCCACCGTCGTCTCCCTCCGGTGCTTGCTTCTAGGTTTCGCTGAATTCTGGTGGATGGATGTGGCGACCGTCGGAGGCAGGGGATATAAATGAGCCAAGGAGCATCTAGGTCAAAGGGCGTCGCGAACCAGGCTGAAAACAGGCCAGGTCGGTCGGCCCATGCCGACCGGCCTAGGGCTTTTTTGGCCTGGTTCGGCCCCATCTTTCGCCATGATGCTTCTCGCACTTTCTTAAATAATTGCTGAACTTCATGTGGGTCCTTGACATCATTTTCCTCACGGTTTGGATAAGGGTACTTGGCACGTGAACACCCGCATCTTCTGTTTAGGTCCTTGGAGTTTCACAGCTTCATGCTTCGGTCCTCGGGTCATTTAGAGTCATGTTCACTTCGTGTCTTGACTTGTGCCGGGCTTCGTGATCTTCTCATAAAGTGCTCGATGAACTCTACCCGGAAGTCCTCATTTAGGCGCTTAAATCCTGTGTAAACAACATACTCCAAAAACCACATGCAAGTGTGAACTTGTTACATCATTAGTATGCCTAGTGGCGGGTTAGTTTCAATTCAAAGCTCAAACCAAAGTGTAACAAGTGCTCTTGGTTGACAGAAATCGACCATCAACACACCCCCATGCTTAAACCTTGCTCGTCCTCGAGTAAGCCTTCAATGGATATCGGTGTTGCCCTTCAATGTTCATACCCTGCACTTGATCATACATGAGAAAACAAAATGCTCTCCAAGTTTATATTTGTTAGAGTTCCATAATGTAACTAGCTTTCATCTCTATGGAGGGTAGATATCATTTAACCTCTTTCCACAAGTAATTAATCATGCCCTCAAATTTTGAACAAATCTTAGAAATTTTGAAAATAAAGAGCAGGATGAAGAAAAATTGCTTTACCAAGATCAATAATAAACCTCCTTGCATCTTGCTCATGAACTCTCATCTCATCTTGTCTCTCAAGCCTACTTGTTCTACTCCTTTCCTCTATCAAATATTTGGTGGAAGGCTTTATATGGAGCTATGGGAAAGTTTAGTCCTACCAAGATATTATAGTCAAGATATTATCAAAACAAGACAAGCTTCTCATGGACTTACCGAGACTCGTCAAAAAGGTCATTGGAAAAATAATGTTCCAAGGAGGGGGAGATAAAAATACACACACTTTGAGATAGGTGGACATGTGCAAATGGCAAAGAGTGATCTCGAGGCACAAACGAAGTCCTCGTTATCAGATTTCACATGGTTGGAAAGATGAGTATAGGTCTTGATCTTGAAGTCCTTTTGAAATCTCAAACGTAGCTAGAGAATCGGGGAGCTTTATTATTATTTTTCTTTTTTTTTCTTTTCTTGCTTTTCTTATCATACTTTTTTTCTTTCTTTTTTTTCTTTCTTTCTTTCTTTCTTTTTTACTCCCTTTGAACTCTAGACTACACTAGTACTTCCTTGGTAACCCCCCCCATGCTTAGACGTTGCTCGTCCCCGAGCAAAGAGGTGATGATTGTGCCAAGGTAGGTGTTGAGATTCTTGTATTTTCCTAAAGAGAGATACTTGAAACCTTCTAGGGATCCTTTCATGGAGGTTCCCAAAATCTTGCTCCACTTCACGGCACCTTCCTTGTAATCTTCTTCAAAATATTCATCCATACTCAAAGTTTTGGGTTGTGGTCAAGGAGGTATACACAAAAAGATATTTTGGGTTTGTGGGTGGATATCCGGCGAAGTTTGGGAAATTCCTAATGTGGAAACTCACAATGCACGGATAGAAAAGGCTAGCATAAAGATAGATACGCAAAAATGGAATGACCAGCTTCTTAGCCTCGTGCCAGAGAAATCAAGCCTTGAATCAATGCACCCAAAAATAAATCTTGTAAACTACGGTTTTCGCACTCAATTGAATATAAGGCTTTGGATGGGTTGAGCATAATGCAAGTGGTATCAAAGACAAGGTTAGCGTATCTTTTAAGAACCAAAATAAATGATCTTTGATTCATTCAAAAATGAGAGTAACAAAAAATACTATGGGTCTCAAGTTATCATTACCTCCACAAAAGATTTGGCTAGCATTAATTAAATTTTCAGATCATGTTTAAAGAGAGCACTAGCTTAATCATATACAAACCAAGCACAAGAATGAGCACGGTGGCAACAATCATCATATTTCCATAAGTAAGAGCATACACGATATCATCATAGTGAGCACAAGGTAACGGTGATTATTATTGAAGACAAAAACAAATCTAGGTTGTACTCCTAGTAGCCATGTTATTCTATAGAAAGATATACAAAGGTTGCATCTAAGGTTGTGGAAAGCATATACATGAACAGACATATAGAAAGACAAGGACAAAAAGAGGGTTGAGGATTTGTTACCGTCCTTTGATGCTTGAAGTGTAGCGCAGCCTCCCCCATGCTTTAAGCATTGTGCTTAACATGGAAGAAGAAAATGAGCATCCCATGGCAATTGTGATCTTTGTACTCCACGCGGTCTTCTTATGTCCACCAAGTCCTCCCCCATGATTAGCATGTTGCTAGGCATGGAAGATGATGAACCATCTTGTAATTCTTGAAGTCCTACCGCCATGTGTGGAGATCATCATCATACTCTTCACCTTTGTTTCCTTGATTGTCCTCCAACGTCCACCCTTTGTCACAAGCCTTAATCCCAATCGTTTCTCAACTTGTCTTCACCTCCTTCCATGTTGTCCTTTATCGCTGCTTCAACTTCCACGAATTTTTCTTCAACTTCCAGAACAGAACATATACTGAACCATTGCTCCATTGTGAAGTCTTTGAAATTATCTTTCCAACGAGTGGTCATTCACCCCAATCGGACTCCGAACAAGAGAGTTACGCCCTTTTTACTCCATCAATGCAAAACTATCCGGGCTGATTTCAGAACGTTTGACGCTCAAAGATTTTGTTGTAACTCCTTGCACGGGTCTCCTAAAATTTTGATTCTCGATGTGTTGGAAAGAAGACTTAGTGGAGCTCCTGAATATTCCAAATTTCCTCTTTTGTACATCTCTGAATATGTGCCTAATCTTGATGAAGACAGCGGTGTTTCTTTCGGGATTTTGGAGGTGTTGACGATCTTAATTTCATATTTTATCACAAACTTATGGGAGTGATTCACCATGCCTGCAAAACAATTCTAAAGCACAAATTACCCCCGAGGTGACGGTCGGGAATACTCACTCTATACCAACAAACCAAAGACATCCCCAAGGATCTTAACTTGTGGCATAGTTAATCTAGTGAAAGAAAAATTAAGAACCTAATGGCTGTATGTGTGTGCAAGTGTGCATGCAAATGAAGGGATGGTATTAGAACAAAACAATGATTACACCAAATTCTAAGCTCCATGCTTACAAAGTGGTTGTCAAACTTCTCCATCGCCATAAAGATTTATTAACCAAGGTCAAAACACCATGCTTATCCCAAGATTAACAATTCTTTATAGTGTAAGATAAGTAAGGCGCATTGCAAAGTTCATAAACCAACCAATGCAAAATGATAGCAAGGTATATAAAACGGAATGATGGTGGTCTTCAATCATGTCTAAACATCATGTTCACACAAGATTGCAAAGGTAAAATGCCGTACGAAGCATTTAACATAAATATGAAAGCATTCATCATAAAGTTTTACAAAAAGACCAAGCTAACATAAAGCGGAAGATGACAATGACGGGGATACAAAATGCAAATGCAAAGAGTTAGCACAAGCAAACGTTAGTAAGGTTTGAAAGATTTCCGATAAGGTCCATAATAAGCAAAGGACAAAGCTTGGCTTCACTTCATACGAAGTAAGCATTGTCATTAAGAAAATCACCTATCGAAAAGAATCAATCAACCAAACTAACAAGGTTTAAAGGTTAGGTTATGGGTATCCTATATTTTTGGCTCAAATAAGAATTTTGAAGAGAGGAGGTCAAGTATAGAAATTCTATCTAATGTGGTGTTAAGAGTCTTTTTATGAAAAACAAACCTATAGTTTTAGGAAGGCTAAAGGTGAGAAAGATTTTCTCATAGGAGGGCTAGTCAAAGTTTTTAGTTAGAACAAGAGATAGAGGTAGGTTTGGCCAACCAGAATGGTGCAAGCCAATTAACACAAGTCAACCCTACCCTTGTTGGCTACGGGTTTTTGGTGGGGGCTATAGGAAGGTTTACGTTGGTTGGACAAAAACTTAGATCAAAACAAAACATGCAATGCAATATGAGATGGATGAACAAAATGACATGGTGGTGGTTGTCTAAAACAAATGCAAGAGTTATCCCAAATTAACTAGCCACATATGTAGAGTCAAAGGATGGTGCCAACTTCATATTTCTCTCTAAAAAGACAAAAGAAAAAGAACCTAAACACTAATAGGCACACAAAAAGGGTCTACAAGTTTTCCAAGATCAAGAACAAAGTGCTCTCTCAATAAAAATAAGATCATAAAACATAGTATTGTGGTATATATTAGAGCAATGGTACAATGTTACTTGATGGTTCAGTTTAAGATCACAATGTAGATGGTCATATTATATATATAAACAAAAGAAAACGGGTTGCCTCCCGCAAAATGCTTCATTTAAAGTCACAGAGCTCGACTTTCTTACGTACCTTCTCGTGGTCACGAAGCCATGGTCCTTCATGTAAGATTTGAAGATTTCCATGCAGCTTTGATCCACTCTCCATGCTTGACACGATCATTTTGCTTGATGAGAGGCTTGCCCGATCGTCTCTTGCATCATCATCCCCTCCTTCTCCTTTGCTCTTCGTTGCTGCCTCCCTTTTCACGAATTTTCCTCTCTGTCTAGATCAGATCATGTAGCAAACAACTTCTCCAATGTGTGGCGCATAAAATTTTCTTTCCATCAAGTGTTTATTCACCCCCAACGGACTCCGAACGAGTGAGTTATGCCCGTTTTACTCCAACACTGCAATCTGTCCAAATCTGATTTCAGACTGCGCAGCGCCTAATGTTTTTACCATATCTCCTTATACGAGTCTTCAAATTCATCGATCTTGGAGGCGTTGGAATCGGCACTTGATGGAGCTTCTGATTTTCAACATTTGCGCTCTTCTACATATCTGATCAGGTGCTCAAAACTGATGAAAACAGTGATGTCCACACTCGAGATTCGGGGAAGGCAATGCACGAGCTTGCAATTCTTTTGGGGCATGACTTCTCTCCTCATGATTAAGGATTAATGACCTGCATGGTTAGTGAAACTCGGGTTTTCTCCCAACACACGCTCTTTTAAGGTCACGAGCTTGACCAAGCACAAAGTAAGTTCAAGATTTGCAAGACGTAATAAAAACATACGCAATCATAACCACAATTTAAAGTTGGATGAACAAAATGTAATTAAAGGTAGCATAAGTTTCTTGCTTAGAGCTAAGACTCTTATTAGGAAAAGTGGATGAACAAAATGTAATTAAAGGTAGCATAAGTTTCTTGCTTAGAGCTAAGACTCTTATTAGGAAAAGGTTCATTAGGCAAGGAATTAATAAAGATTAAGCACATCATTGCCTCTTTATTGATCTCAAGAAATTCTAGCCTATCTTGATCATCAAGGAGCAAGGCATAGAATCGAATCATACTATTGGATATGAACATGGATATATCAAAAGAAAGATATCATCTCCAAAAGTACCTTGAGAGTTTAATGTGTACCTTAGTCTTCAAGCTTTTCATCGTGAGTGGTCCTCTGGAGTTGAAACCGAACAATCCTTGATGATCAAAGGTGGCTCGCGTAGACTTTTCTCAATTCCTTCATTCGTGCCACATGTCGTTAAGGTTGCTTTATGTAGGATCACTCCTCTTCACTTGTTTGAGGGGCTTCACACATGTCTTAAATATCTTCATGTAGCTCCATGATCCTACGTGTGAGAACCCAAAGTATCAGCGCCATCAGATGTCGTCCTTTGTGTGTAATCCTTCGTGGTCTTCTTCAAACATGTCCGTGCGCTGGATGTTGCCAAGTTGTGCCTTTATTTACTAATGTTCCAAGGGTATTTGCTTTGTTCTAAGCTTCTGAATTTCTTCATGTGTGGTCTAATGAAAGCGTTGCCCAAACTTCTCTTCGTTGTTGTCATCCTCATCTCCACTCTCTTGTTCTCATCGTGTTGTTGTTACCTCTTCTTTATGGATTTTCCCCTATATACATAACAGAACATATACCAAAATATAATTCTATTGAAAGGTTCATGAAATTACCTTTCCAACGGGTACTCATTCATCTTAATCGGAGTCCTTATGAGGGAGTTATGGCTGTTTCACCTCAGCTTTGCTTGCTGTCCAGAAATTTCCAATACGTGCAACCATCGTAGATTCGGCCATATCTGCTTGTAGGAACCTCCGATTGACTTGATTCTTGACTCATTGGAAGCGTAACTTTGTGGGGATTTTAAATATCCAAAGATATTCTGTTTGTTGATGGTTCAAAACCGTGTTGAAGTTCACCGCAAGTCTACGGGTGACTTGGTGCCTTTTCACCAAGGAGGGTCCCCCAAGGCTTGTCAATCCAAGAATCAGAAGCAAACCGCTAAGGAACTCTACCTCGTCTAACCAAAATAACCTAACATTAAGTGTAGATTGCATATAAGGTAACCTTTAAGGGTGTATGTTTGGTGGCACAAGGTTGATCACGTACACAAACATAGGCAAAGTAAAGTGCCACCAAGGGGACGACTAAGCCTAGCGCCTTCTAGTTGTAGTTCCGACAAACAAGCAACAAATCATACATCTCATCTAAAAGCATTCTTAAACTCCTACCACCGGCCTACCTCTCGAAGACATCCGCTCGTTCGGGGGAAATCATCCTGTCACGATGCTCCCTTAATGAAGCGGGGGATCCACGGGCGTGCCCATACATGGACAAGTCTACCAATCTTGAAGGGTCAACATACTAGATCTAATCTCCTTGATTACATAAAAGCATGCAATGTAGTCTAAACTAGCATTAGACTAAGGATCAAATCATATTCACGATAGGTAGAAAGTAAAGACGGAGACATGGAATCGCTTAAAGATCGGAAAACATGATTGTCATTACTCACATGAAAGTATGTATTACATCATCACCACCGAGATCATACCTAAGATGATGAACACGTAGCTCCGGAACTCCGCCATGGCACAACCACGCAGGGCGGCCATGGTGGCTAGGGTTGGCCTAGGCCATACCCTAGACAACTTCGAGGTCTCCGCCGCTGTCGTCTCCCTCCGGTGCTCACTTCTAGGTTTCGCCGAGTTCTGATGAATGGATTGGATTCCACCCCCCACTTGGACGTCCAAGGGGTTGTATTTATGCCCTTGGGGAGCCTTGGGGTGTGCTCCCCCTTTCCTTGCACGAGATCTTGCTTAGGAGTTAAGCAAATTTGGTTTCCATAAAATCAGCCTCGCTCAGATTTTCCTGATTCGCAGCCCTTCCTTTCCGGCACCATATCTCCCACGTCCGGACTCTAAATAATACAAATTCGGTGTCTAAATTGTGTGCCACGAAATTATCTCCAACTTTGGTATTCATTGCTTTCCTTGGAAACGAAGACAAGATCCCCAAAACGGCCTCGGAAGATAATCTGTCTGATTTCGGACTTATCTGCGCAGTAGGTATTTCGGGGGCCATATCTCCTAGCTCCTTGACCCGAATTGGGCTTTCCATATGTCCAAATCGAAGCTCTCGTCGAGGTCCACAACTTTGGTATTGAAACTTTTGCCATTAGAGACCGTTTAAGTCTCCGAATCTGCACCGAAAGATCATGCTGTTGTGGGCTGCGCGAATATGTCTTGGGCTGAGTTGATCTCGTGGGTAAACCTCTAAGTCTCAAGGGCCTGGGCCCTCTGGCCCACTTCAGGCCGGCATCCTTCACCCGGTTTTTCTTGCAATTTTGACATTTTGCATCTTTGCATATGGGCTTTAGACGTCATTATCCCCGCGATCAAGATAAGGGGTCTTGTTGCATGAACTCCTGCATCTTCTGTTTAGGTTCTCGGAGTTTCACGGCTTCATGCTTTGGTCCTCGGGTCATTTGGAGTCATGTTCACTTCGTGTCTTGACTTGTGCCGGGCTTCGTGAGCTTCTCATAAAGTTCTTGATGAACTCTTTCCGGAAGTCCTCATTTAGGTACTTAATTCATGCGTAAACAACATACTCCAAAAACCACATGCAAATGCGAACTTTTTACATCATTAGTATGCCTAGTGGCGGGTTAGTTATAAATCAAAACTCAAACCAAAGTGTAACAAGTACTCTTGGTTGATGAAAATTGACCGTCAACATACCCCAATGCTTAAACCTTGCTCGTGCTCGAGTAAGCTTTTAAAGGATGTCAGTATTGTCTTTCAATGTTTATACCCTGCACTTGTTCATACATGAGAAAACATAATGCTCTCCAAGTTTATATATGTTATAGTTTCATAATGTCACTAGCTTTCATCTCTATGGAGGGTAGATATTATTTAAGCTCTTCCCACAAGTAATTAATCGTGCTCTCAAATTTTAAACAAATCTCAGAAATTTTGTAAATAAAGAGCGGGATGAAGAAAACTTTACTTTACCAAGATCAATAATAAACCTCCTTGCATCTTGCTCATGAACTCTCATCTCATCTTGTCTCTCAAGCCTACTTGTTCTACTCCTTTCCTCTCTCAAATATTTGGTGGAAGGTTTTATATGGAGCTACGGGAAAGTTTAGTCCTACCAAGATATTATAGTCGAGATATTATCAAAACAAGACAAGCTTCTCATGGGCTTACCGAGACTCGTCAAAAAGGTCATTGGAAAAAAAATGTTATCAAGGAGGGGGGAGAGATGAACACACTTTTAGATAGGTGGACATGTGCAAATGGCAAAGAGTGATCCCGAGGCACAAACGAGGTCCTCGTTATCGGATTGCACATGGTTAAAAAGATGAGTATGGGTCTTGATCTTGAATCCTCTTGAAAACTCAAAAAGCACTAAACAAAGCTAGAGAACCGAGGAGCTTTATTTTTTTATTTTTTTCTTCTTTCTTTCTTTTTCTCTTCATATTTTTCTTCTTTATCGTTTTTTCATTCATTTTTTTTCATTCATTTTTTCTCTTTCATCATACTTTTTCTGTTTCTCATTTTTTATTTGCTCCCGTTGAACTCTAGACTATATTAGCACTTCCTTGGCAACCCCCCTGCTTAGACGTTTGCTCGTCCTCGGGCAAAAGAGGTGATAAATATACCAAGGTGGAAATTGAAACTCTCATATTTTCTTAGAGAGAAATACTCGAAAAATCTTCTAAGGGTCCTTTTGGAAGTCTTCCTTACTCACTTGAAGCACTTTCCTTGTAATCTTTCTCAAAATATTTATCCATACTCATATATTGGGTTGTGGTCAAGGAGGTGAACACAAAAAAAGATATATTTGGGTTTTGGTTGGATATCCGGCGAGGTTTGCGAAATTCCCAATGTGGAAACTCACAATGCACGGATAGAAGAGGCTAGCATAAAGAACGATACGCAAAAATAGAATGACCAGCTTCTTAGTCTCGGGCCAGAGAAATCAGGCCTTGAATTAATGCACCCAAAAATAAATCTTGTATATACTAATGTTTTGCACTCAAGTAAGTTTGGGCTTTGGATAGGTAGAGGAAAATGCAAGCGGTACTCATGACAAGGTTAGCATAACTTTTTTAGAATAAAAAGGTTCTTTGATTCATTCAAAGTTGAGAGAAACGAAAAAGAACTATGTGACTTAAGTTATCATAACCTCCACAAAAGATTAGGCTAGCATTAAATAAATTTCAGATTCATATTAAAAGAGAGCACTAGCTTAATCATATAAAAACCAATCACAAGAATGATCAAAGTGGCAACAATCATCATATATCCATAAGTAAGAGCATACGAGATATCATCATGGTGAGCACAAGGTAACGGTGATTATTATTGAAAACAAAAACAAACCTAGGTTGTACTCCTAGTAGCCATGTTATTCTATAGAGAGATATACAAAGGTTGCATCTAAGATTGTTGAAGGCATAAACATATGTACAAGCATATAGAAAGACGAGGACAAAAAGAGGGTTGAGGATTTTTTACCGTCCTTTGATGCTTGAAGTGTAGCGCGGCCTCCCCCATGCTTAAGCATTGTGCTTAACATGGAAGAAGAACTGCGATCCTTGCTCCATGCGGTCTTCTCATGTCCACCAAATCCTCCCCCATGCTTAGCATGTTGCTAGGCATGGAAGATGATGAACCATCTTGAAGTCCTACCACCATGTGGGGATCGTCATACTCTTCACTTTGTATTGATTGTCCTCCAACGTTCACCCTTCGTCACACGCCTCTGTCCCAATCGAATTTATGGGAATGATTCACAATGCTTGCAAAACAATTTTAAAGCACAAAGTACCCCCGAGGTGATGGTCGGGAATACTCACTCTATGCCGACAAACCAAAGACATCTCCTAAGATCTTAACTTGTGGCATAATTAATCTAGTAAAAGAAAAGTTAAAACCTAATGGGTGTACGTGTGTGCAAGGGTGCATGCAAATGATAGGATGGTATAAAGACAAAATAATGTTTACACCAAATTCTAAGCTCCATGCTTACAAAGTGGTTGCCAAACTTCTCCCTTGCCATAAAGATTTATTAACCAAGGTCAAAACACCATGCTTATTCCAAGATTAACAATTCCTTATAGTGTAAGATAAGTAGGGCGCATTGCAAAGTTTATAAACCAACCAATGCAACAAGATAGCAAGGTATGTAAAACTGAATGATGGTGGTCTTCAATCATGTCTAAACACCATGTTTACACAAGATTGCAAAAACGAGTAACGCATGTCGACAAGCATTAACATAGATATGAAAGCATTTATCATAAAGTTTCACAAAAAGACCAAGCTATCATAAAGCGGAAGATGACAATGAGGGGGATACAAAATGCAAATGCAAAGAGTTAGCACAAGCAAACATTAGCAAGGGTTGAAAAGATCAAACAACCAAACTAACAAGGTTTTAAGGGTAGGTTATGGGTATCCTATATTTTTGGCTCAAAAAAAGAATTTTGAAGAGAGGGAGTCAAGTTTAGAAATTCTATCTAAGGTGGTATTAAAAGTCTTTTTATGAAAAACAAACCTATGATTTTAGGAAGGCTAAAGGTGTGAAAGATTTCCTCATAGGAGGGCTAGTTAAAGCATTTAGTTAGAACAAGGGATAGAGGTGGGCTTGGCCACAAGTCAACCCTACCCTTGTTGGCTACGGTTTTTGGTGGGGACTATGGATAGGCATAGGTTGGTTGGACAAAAAGTTAGATCAAAACAAAATATACAATGCAATATGACATGGATGAACAAAATGTCATGATATGGTGGTTGTCTAAAACAAATGCAAGAGTTAGCCTAAATTAACTAGCCACAAGCTTAGAGTCAAAGGATGGTGCCAACCTCATAACTCTCTCTAAAAAGACTCAAAAGAAAAAGACACTAAACACTAATAGGCACACAAAAAGGGTCTACAAGTTTTCCAAGATCAAGAACAAAGTACTCCCTCAATAGCATTTAAATCAAACAACATGGTGTTGTGGTATTTATTAGAGCAATGGTACAATGTTACTTGATGTTTCAGTTTAAGATCACAATGTAGACGGTCATATATATATATAGGACGAGTTTTATATACTCCCGGGTGTAGTTACTCCCATACTTGTATCTCACAAATTAGAATTTATCTTTGCATACTTGAGGTTTCTAAAAAAGGATGTACACATACTCGATTTTTAAAAGTGGTATGTGGACATACTATTTTTTTATGCGTAAGGAAACATAAAGTTAGTGAACATACTCATGTTTCAATATAGGAAATAACATACATCACAAGGTGCAAAAAATTATGAGTTCCACTAAAATTTTTTCATGGTTACCACTTTGATAAATCTTATTTTAGGTATGTGAACATACTCCAAGTGATAAATGGGTATGTACACATACACAAAGTGGTTTTTTGAACGTGGGAGTAACTACACCCGGGAGTAGAATGGATTTATCCTATATATATATATATATATATATATATATATATATATATATATAAGAAAACGGGTTGCCTCCCGCAAAGCGTTTCATTTAAAGTCATAGAGCTTGACTTTCTTACGTACCTTTTCATGGTCGCGAAGCCATGGTCCTTCATGTAAGATTTGAAGATGTCCATGCAGCTTTGATCCACTCTCCATGTTTAACACAATCATTTTACTTGATGAGAAGCTTGCCCGATCGTTTCCTTGCATCATCGTCACCTTCTCCTCTTTTGCTTCGGGGGAGGCGATGCACGAGCTTGCAATTCCTTTAGGGCATGGCTTCTCTTCTCTTTATTAAGGTTTAATGACCTGCATGGTTAGTGAAACTCGGGCTTTCTCCCAACACACGCTCTTTTAAGGTCACGAGCTTGACCAAGCACGAAGCAAGTCCAAGATTCGCAAAGTGTGAAACAAACATATGCAATCATAACCACAATTTAAATTTGGTGAACAAAACATGTTGTGATTAAAGGTAGCATAAGTTTCTTGCTCAGTGCTAAACTCTCATTAGGCAAAGATTCATTAGGCATGTAATTAACAAAGGTAAAGCGCAACATAGCCTCTTTATCAATCTCAAGAAGTTCTAGCCTATCAACATGATCATTAAAGGTGCAAGGCATAGAATCAAAACATACTATTGGATAAGAACACAAATATATGAAAAGAAATATATCATATCCAAAAGTACCTTGAGAGATTAATGTGTACCTTAGCCTTCGAGCTTTTCATCGTGAGTGATCCTTCGGAGTTGAAAGCGGACAATCCTTGATGATCGAAGGTGGCTCGCGTATACTTTTCTCAATTTTTCCCTTTGTGCCACATGTCATAAAGGTTGCCTTAAGTGGGATCACTCCTCTTCTTCATTTGCGTGGCTTCACACATGTCTTAAATGTCTTCATGTAGTTCCATGATCCTTTATGTGAGAGCCCAAAAATATCCGCGCCATTGGATGTTGTCTTATGTGTGTAGTCCATTGTGGTCTTCTTCAAACATCTCCTTGCGTCGGATGCCACCAACTCGTGTCTTCATTTGCCAATGCTCCGGGGGTCTTTGTTTTGTTTCAAGCCTCTGAATTTCTTCACAAGTGGTCTAATGGAAGTTTTCCCTAAGCTCCTCTTCGTTGTTGTCTTCCTCACCTTCGCCATCTTGTTCTCATCATATTGCAGCTGCCTCTTCTTTAGATTTCCCCCTGTATACATAACAGAATATATACCAAAATATTCTATTGAAAAATTTATAAAATTACCTTTCCAACGGGTACTCATCCATCTTAATCGGAGTCCAAATGAGGGAGTTATAGTTGTTTCACTTCAGCTTTGCTTGCTGTCCAGAAATTTTCAGGACGTGCAACCATCGGTGATTCGCCCATATCCGCTTGTAGGAACCTCCAATCAATTTGATTCTTGACTCATTGGAAGTGTAACTTCGTGGGGCTTCTAAATATCCAAAGATACCCTGTTGGTCTTCCCATGAGACTGCAAAAATCGATGCGAACAGATATCGAAGATGTTGAAGAGCTTGATCTTGTGATTTCGGGGGCATCGTGATTGCTTCCAATACCTATTGCTTGAACAAACAAATCTCCACAAAACATTAGTCTTAAAATTTTAATCGACACGTTGACTTACCTTGTTCACATGCTCTTGTGTAGGGTGTGGGCTCGATAGCGGATGATGGGCCACTAACCAAAGTTAGCACCTACCATTAAAGAGCGAATCTTGATGTCGCAATCATCTAGTTGGGGTGTGTATGTAGAAAACTCATCGAACGTCTTGTGTCTAGCTTTTGACCTGCTTTCAAGGACACAAACAAGAAAACAAGGGTATATGCAACAATAAAAATTAGGGTTAGTCAAATAGAAAGGTAGATCACCCTAGGGTTCGAGTTGCCGATATCCGGCAACGGTGCTAGAAAAAGGGCTTGTTGACGGTTCAAAACCGTGTTGAAGTTCACCGCAAGCCTACGGGTGACTTGGTGCCTTTTTCACCAAGGAGGGTCCCCCCAAGGTTTGTCAATCCAAGGATCGAAAGCAAACCGCTAAGGATCTCTACCTCGTCTAACCAAACTAACCTAACATTAAGTGTAGATTGCATATAAGGTAACCTTTAAGGGTGTATGTGTGGTGGCACAAGGTTGATCACGTACACAAACATAGGCAAAGTAAAGTGTCACCAAGGGGACGACTAAGCCTAGCGCCTTCTAGTTGTAGTTCCGGCAAACAAGCAACAAATCATGCATCTCATCTAAAAGCATCCTTAAACTCCTACCTCCAGCCTACCTCCCGAAGACATCCGCTCGTTCGGGGGAAATCATCCTGTCACGATGCTCCCTTAATGAAGCGGGGGATCCACGGGCGTGCCCATACATGGACAAGTCTACCAATCATGAAGGATCAACATACTAGATCTAATCACCATGATTACATAAAAGCATGCAATGTAGTCTAAACTAGCATTAGACTAAGGATCAAATCATATTCACGATAGGTAGAAAGTAAAGACAGAGACATGGAATCGCTTAAAGATCGGAAAACATGATTGTCATTACTCACATGAAAATATGTATTACATCATCACCACCGAGATCATACCTAAGATGATGAACACGTAGCTCCAGAACTCCACCATGGCACAACCACGTAGGGCGGCCATGGCAGCTAGGGTTGGCCTAGGCCATACCCTAGACAACTTCGAGGTCTCCGCTGCCGTCGTCTCCCTCTGGTGCTCACTTCTAGGTTTCGTCGAGTTCTGATGAATGGATTGGATTCCACCCCCCACTTGGACGTCCAAGGGGTTGTATTTATGCCCTTGGGGAGCCTTGGAGCGTGCTCCCCCTTTCCTTGCACGAGATCTTGCTTAGGAGTTAAGCAAACTTGGTTTCCATAAAATCAGCCTCGCCCAGATTTTCCTGATTCGCAGCTCTTCCTTTCCGGCACCATATCTCCCACGTTCGGACTCTAAATAATACAAATTCGGTGTCTAAATTGTGTGCCACGAAATTATCTCTAACTTTGGTATTCATTGATTTCCTTGGAAACGAAGATAAGATCCCCAAAACGGCCTCGGAAGATAATCTGTCTGATTTCGGACTTATCTGCGCAGCAGGTATTTCGGGGGCCATATCTCCTAGCTCCTTGACCCGAATTGGGATTTCCATATGTCCAAATCGAAGCTCTCGTCGAGGCCCGCAACTTTGGTATTCAAACTTTTGCCATTAGAGGCCGTTTAAGTCTCCGAATCTGCACCGAAAGATCATGCTGTTCTGGGCTGCGCGAATATGTCTTGGGCTGAGTTGATCTCGTGGGTAAACCTCTAAGTCTCAAGGGTCTGGCCCTCTGGCCCACTTCAGGCCCGCCATCCTTCACACGGCTTTTCTTCCAATTTTGACATTTTGCATCTTTGCATATGGGCTTTAGACGTCATTATCCCCGCGATCAAGATAAGGGGTCTTGTCGCATGAACTCCCGCATCTTCTGTTTAGGTTCTCGAGTTTCACGGCTTCATGCTTTGGTCCTCGGATCATTTGGAGTCATGTTCACTTCGTGTCTTGACTTGTGCCGGGTTTCGTGAGCTTCTCATAAAGTTCTTGATGAACTCTTCCCGGAAGTCCTCATTTAGGTACTTAATTCCGGCGTAAACAACATACTCCAGAAACCACATGCAAGTGCGAACTTGTTACATCATTAGTATGCCTAGTGGCGGGTTAGTTATAAATCAAAGCTCAAACCAAAGTGTAACAAGTGCTCTTGGTTGATGGAAATTGACTGTCAACACTGTTGTTCTTCCCATGAGGCTATGCAATACTTGATGCGAACAGAAACTTCGAAGATGTTGATGAGCTTGATTTTGTGATCTTGGGGGTATCGTGACTGCTTCCAATACCTATTGCTTGATCAAACAAATCTCCACAAAACATTAGTCTTAAAATTTTAATTAACACGTTGACTTGCCTTGTTTAACATCTCTCGTGTAGGATCTAGGCTCGATAGCGGATGATGGGCCACTAACAAAAGTTAGCACCTACCACTAAAGAGCAAATCTTGATGTCGCAATCATCTTATTGGGGTGTGTATGTAGAGAACTCATTGAACATCTTGTGTCTAGCTTTTCAGCTGCTTTCAAGGACACAAACAAGAAACAAGCGTATATGCAATAATAAAAATTAGGGTTAGTCGAAAAGAAAGGTAGATCACCCTAGGTTTCGAGTTGCCGATCCCCGGCAACGACGCCAAAAAAAGGGCTTGTTGACGATCTAAAAACGTGTCAAGATTCACCGTACCTTACGGATCATCGTAGCACTTTTTCCCTCGAGTATTACCCAAGGTTATCAAATCCGTGGATCGGAAGCAAACCGCTAAGGTTCTCTACCTTATCTAGTCAATCTAACATAACATGAAGCATCGATTGCATAAAAGAGGTAAACCTAATAGATATGAATGATAGCACATAGGTTGATCACATCCAAGAACAACGGCTAAGGTAAAGCTCCACCGAAGGGGTAACTAGGCCTAGCACCTTCTAGTTGAAGCTCCGGCAAACGAGCAACGAATCGAGCATCTCATCTACTAGCATCCTTAAACTCCTACCTCTGGCCTACCTCCCGAGAACATCCGCTCTTTCGGGGCAATTATCCTGTCACGATGCACCCTTAATGAAGCGGGGAATCTAGGGGCACGCTCAAACATGAATGTGTCTACGAATCAGGAGGGGTCAACACACTAAACCTAATCACCACGATTACATAGAGCATGCTATATAGCCTAACCAAAGCATTACACTAGGGATCAAATCACATTCATGATAAGTAAAAAGCATAAACGGAGACATGGAATCGCTAATAGATCAGATGACAAGATTATCATTACTCACATGAAAGTATGCATTACACCATCACCAATGAGGCCATACCTATGATGATGAACGCATAGCTCCGGAACTCCGCCATGGAACAACCACGCAGGGCGGCCATGGCGGCTAGGGCTAGCCTAGGCCATCTCCTAGACAACCTCGAGGACTCGCGGCCACCGTCATCTCCCTCTGGTGCTTGCTTCTAGGTTTCACCAAATTCTGGAGGATGGATGTGGCAGCCGTCAGAGGTAGGGGATATAAATGAGCCGAGGAGCATCTAGGTCAAAGGGCGTCGCGAACCAGGCCGAAAACAGGCCAGGCCGGTCAGCATGGGCCGACCGGCCTAGGGCCTGTTTGGCTCGGTTCGGCCCCATCTTTCACGGTGATGCTTCTCGCACTTTCTTGAATATTTGCCGAACTTCATGTGGGTCCTTGACATCATTTTCCCCGCGGTTTGGATAAGGGTACTTGGCGCGCGAACTCCCGCATCTTCTGTTTAGGTCCCTGGAGTTTCACAGCTTCATGCTTCGGTCCTCGGGTCATTTGGAGTCATGTTCACTTCGTGTCTTGACTTGTGCCGGGCTTCGTGATCTTCTCATAAAGTGTTCGATGAACTCTACCCAGAAGTCCTCATTTAGGCGCTTAAATCCTGCGTAAACAACATACTCCAAAAACCACATGCAAGTGTGAACTTGTTACATCATTAGTATGCCTAGTGGTGGGTTAGTTTCAATTCAAAACTCAAACCAAAGTATAACAAGTGCTCTTGGTTGACGGAAATCGACCGTCAACAACGTTGCTAAGGGGTCATAGGCTTAATGCACAAATTAAATTGTCATTCGTTTTCATAGTGTTATTTTGGTACTCTAGTGATTTCAGCATTTCAGCTAGATATTCTTATGGTGGATCATTACTCGAACTTGCTTTCATGATCCGTACCAACCAGAGAATTTTGAAAGGCGTTAAGCATAAGGTAAGAAGAATATAGGGAAGGTAGAAGGGGTAAGAAGCGTTCATCCGAACAATTTCAGAATCTGGAATAGATTAGAAGGCCTCAGGATTCGTAAAGCGTAGGGTCAGTCCTTATATGGTGACCTGGATTTATTCATTGCTCTGATACCACCCTGTGGGGACCCACCTTCGGGATTCCTGCTAAGCACCTGTGTTAGTCCCTGGATCGGGTAGGCTAACACAGTTCTTATCAGAGTTAAGTATATGGAGCAATAAATAATGTATATTCAAGGAAATACCTCAACACAGCGATGGGAAGCGCAGGTGGGAATCCACTATCTAGATGGTCTATAACACCCGGAACCCGCGTAGTCTACCTGCAAAAGTATAAGGTAGGCTAGGCTGAGTACACATCAACGTACTCCGCAAATCCCAACGTATAAGTAATTATTCCTATTGACTACATGCAAGGTTCCAAGAGAAGGAAGCAGGTCTTGGCTAAAATAAATAAGCTAATGCAGGTGAAGTAAATTTCGGAGTAAGGCAGAAAGTAAAACCAGTATAATAAGTAGGTTGGTCCTAGAGGGGGAACACATAGCCTCCCCTACCAGTCCCCAAGTTTTATTAAACTAAGCGACCACCGGGGTCCTGCTGAGCCGGCATTCGTCGTATCACTCACTAAGGGCCACTGCCCTGTCTCACCACCAATTCTATCCTTAAATAGCATGTGTACTAATCAACAGGAGCTTTAACCAAAAGGGCTCATAACCGAGAGCCACGGCTATTCGAATAGATTATACTCTGCGCAGAGGCGTACACTGTACCCATACGTCTGACCAGCCCATACCTCAGCTTCAGGCGGTACTGGCCACGAAAACCATACCCACCGGCGTCTACATGTGGACTACATTCTCATTGATAGAAGCGGAGTGCCCGATCTTTCGGTGAGTGGAGATAAATTCGATTTGGTGGTTGTTGACCCTCACGATCCGACTACGACGAGCGAACTCGAAGCGCCAATGCAATCGCTGAACCAACTCCCGATGGTTACCAACTTTGCCGGTGCAAAGTCAGCCTGATCACGAAGATCGTTTCCTGGACGCAATCGAAGAACGAACAAGAAAAAGAGGAGAGCAATCTTACTATCACTCGAAGGTGGAGTTCTGTATCACAGAGGACAGCACGTATTTGTGTGTGTTCTGGTGTAGCTAAAGCTAGATGTAACACAAAACTCGAGTTGTAAACAAAAGGGACTCTGACTAAATAAAGGGATGCATCCTCAATCAACAGAGGGAGGAGAGGGGGCGCGCGGCAGGAGAGGGGTAGGTAGCCAACCCTAGGCCCCCCATCATGGGCCCCTCTTGGGCCGTCCTCTATGCTTCTGGGCCTTCGTTCTTTAACAGCATGATGTAGTTTAATTTCCTCGCACAGGCCCGAGTAATTGGCCCAACTGGTGGCGCCAGAAGTGGTGGATCATCTGGAGGCGCCTGAGGTGCTGCTGGCGTAGATGTACTCATGGTGTCCTCATCAACTGGTGTAGATGTACCTGTGGTGTCCACATCATCCTCCCCTTCTTGAACTGAAGTCGTTCTCGATGGCAACTCCTCATCCTCACCCAGATATGGCTTCAAATATGCAACATTAAAACTAGTGGAAACACCAAACTCCGCAGGCAGGTCAAGGATATAAGCATTATCATTAATCTTGGTTAGCACTTTAAAAGGACCAGTGTCACACTCTGAAATTTCCCAATTTCAGGATGTGAATAGAAAGAATAATTAAGCAACGAGTTTCACTCAATTTTAAAATTTTTCCAACATTTATTTATTTACAGGAAATATAGTATAGGAAAAAAAGCCTTTGTTTGTTTTTCTGAATTAAATAAATGGTTATGTGTGAGTGTTGCATTCATGCCGATGCATCTCGGTGTTTATAAGTGCAAAAGGTTTTTTAAATGCGCTTAGGTGCTGACCAAAATCATCCGAGAATTTTCCAGCTTTTTCTGGAATTTATTCTCACTTTTCGTGAGCTATTTCTATTTATTAGAATGCTCTAAAATCCTTTTTCATGAGCTCCAAATATTTTATTTGGATTCCTCGTGTCCCAAATCATCTCTAGTAATTTTCCTAATATTTTCTGAGCTTTCAGAGTATTTTTCGTGATTTAATTATGATTTCAGAATTTCTTGGAATTGTTTTTAATCCGAAATTAATTCCCGAAATTAGAAAAAGAAGGGAAAATAAATCGGACTCTATCTCGGCCAATAAATAGTTGCCGGTGATCTCCTTCACGTCCTCTTTCCAATGCCGCCAACCTCATCCCGTTTTGATATCCCTAGCTCCCACAAACCGCCGCCGAACTTTCGCATCTACTAAATTCTGGCGAACTTTCCGGTGAGTTTTTCCAGCGAAACCATGGACTTCCGGTGCAAATGGACACCACCATGGAGTTTCTCTCGTCGGGCGAACTTTCCGGTGAGTTTTTCCGGCGAAACCATGGACTTCCGGTGCAAACGGACACCACCATGGAGTTTCTCTCGTCGAGCTCTACGTCGTGGTGTGGTAGATTGCTCGATTCTGATGTCGGCTCCGTCATCTTCCCCAACTCCGACGACTTCTCTCCAACTCCGGCGAGCTCTCCGGTCGCCATCATTCATATATGGCCGAAGGTGAGCACACCATCGCGTTTGTCTCGTCGATCTCGTTCCGTTTTGCCGTTCCCATGCGCGTTTGTAGGTCGTTCTCATCGAATCCCTCTTCTCTCTCTACCTATACTGTTCCGGTCAATCTCCTGCTCGAGTCTGTCCACCCGCTCCTACTGCTGCTTGAGCCCAGCGCCCCTGCGTAGCACCGTGGCTCCGCCTGTGCCGTGCAGATGCCCTACGCCACCGCCGGCAGGTCGCCATCGTCCGGAGTAGGGCCACCACCGGCAGGTCCCCATCATCCGGTCGGTGTTGCCTAGTACGTGCAGACCGAGATGTGTTCTGGAGGTAGAAGAAACCAGTTTTGCGATTAGGTTCCTGGTGAAAGATTTAATCTTTAGATTGGTTTATGTGTCTTGCAAGTTTTCAAGAAAACCCCCTAGAAAGATCCCACTTTTCGCACATAAGGCCCACCCAAACCTTTTGTAGATCTAACCCTGTCTTTTATTCTTTTCGCGAGCACTATTCAATGTGTCTTGCCAATCTTTTTCGCTAGTCCCTGTCAGTTTTGGTTAATCACAAATAGGTCCTTCCAATCTTGTTTTCTCCATAGTTTCACGTTTTAGGTCCGTTTTAATCCGTTCAAGTTGCGTTAGGTTCATAATAGTGTGAAGTACACGTTAGTAGTGAGTTCTCAGCATGTTTGTTTTCTGAAAATAAATTTATTATTAATTTGTTTAATGCTTAGTTATACATGCCTTTTATAAATAAAAGCAACATAGTGTTGTACACCGTTTTTCATAATTTATATTAATTTGATTAATGATTATTTCACATGCTTTCGTAAATAAAATCTAATTAGATCTTTACTTCAGTTTTTCATAAATCAAATGTTAATTTGATTAATATTTAATTAACCTTTCATAATTAAAAGTTGCATAGGCTTTTACACCGGCTTTCATAATAAATATTAATTTGATTAATATCAATATAATGTTGTTTTCAGTAATAATAATATGATCCACTTGAATCATAAAGTTGTGTTTAGATGTCTCACATAGTTTAGCCTTTTCAAAACTAAATGCTTAAAAAGGTATAATTTATACTTTAATCTTTCTAATTAAAATATGGTTAAGCTATAACTCGATTTTCATAATTATTTGCTAAAATGACTAATATCAATGTGCATGTGTTTTCTAAATAAAGTTTGTCTAGCTCAACACGACATATGTTTTAATTCGAGTAGTTGTTTTAACATTTCTAAGTTAAATGCTTAATTGGTATAATTTATACATAAACATTTATAAATAAAACTTGACTAGTTCTTTACGTCAGTTTTGTAAATAAAGCTTAACTTGCATTAATTCCAACTTAGAGTATGTTCATATGTTTTGTTAATTAAAATGAACCTAAGCTTATAGTCATCCATGTTCATTAATGCAAAGTGTCTGTTAGACATTCTGCCAGCTTTATCTCAGTATGTTTCTTTTGTGTATATAGCCTTGTGTAAGCTTTGGATCTTTCCAAATCCAGCTCTAGCTCAAATCAAGTTTTTTTCTACATCTAGCCGAGCCTTTCCCTTTTAAGCACGGTTTGTGTGCTTTGGTGATCCAAATAGATATCTTAGAGCTTCTGTTCTGAAATTCTCTGTCAAGTAATCATATCATGATTGTTTCATGATTCTCTTAGAATCTCGTTATCAATATATAGTTCAGGTCTATCCTATCTCAGTTAGGTTGTCTCTTTACGAATCAGCTGTGTTCTTTGTGCAGCTATCTTTCTTAGAATCAATCTTGTTAGTATCTCTGCCATCTAGTTGTTCTTCCTTCAGTCTAGTTCTCTTCGTAGGCTAGTTCACCTAGACCCTTGCTTAAGGTTTCTTGTGTGCGTTATAGTTCGTTTCTACCGTTCTCGTTCGTTTCACCTCAACTTCTACGTTAGCATGTGTATCACCTGTTACTTGTTTTAACACTAAAGTTGCATGTTAATCTTGACTAATTCTTATTCCATTGCTTTTCTAAATAAAAGTGATTAGAATCTATTCCGGTTTTCTTTAATCATGATGTAAATGGGTTAATTCTTATTTATAACTAGTTTTTGTTAAATAAAAGATGTTAGATACAATGGTTTTCATAATAAAGTTAATATGCTTAATGTTATTATAAATGCCTTTTTAATGTTAATATGCTTAGTTGAACACATCATACAAAGTTATTCGATTAGATGTTTATACATCCTTCGTGTTTCTAAAGTAATTGTTAATTTGGCATAACTTGTACTTAAATATTTACAAATAAAATATGATTAGGCTTGTCGTGTTTTTATAATTAAATGTAACTTGTTTAATTGTAACATAGAGTAGTTCTCTGAAATATTCTTTCCGCATGGTTTCTCATTAAAATAAATCCAGCACCTAGTCTCTTGTTGTTGATAATAATCTCTCGATAGCTTTGTCTTTTCGACTGTAGTTCCGTTTTCAGCGTTTCTTACGTTTGCGCGACCATAGAATCGAGCATATCCTTTAGTGCGTTCTTTTAAAGATTTTCTTTCGATTGGTGCCTTGTTCTTAGTTGTATTTGTTTGTTTGCTTTGTATGTTTGTGCCCGATGTTTGCTTCGAGTGGAAGAAGGATCGTTGTTCGCTTGCTTTGGAGATAAAGAGTTCTAAGAAAGCAAGAGCTGAAGAGCAGTAAGAGTAGCTTTTTGTTGGAGAAAGGCAAGTGTCCCTAACCATCCTTCTACCTGTGCTTTATTTACATGAATACTATGTTATAATTGGAACATGGAGAACCACCCAGGAACCAGGTGCAACCACAAGACATATGGCTCTGTCTTGGCTAATTAATTAGAAACTTTAGTGTGTGGTATGCTTTACCTGATAAGGGTTAGGGGGTGCCGGTAGTTGGTGTATAGCCCGGCCCTCAGGCTGATCTGCTCTGTGGTAGCTTCGCAGCCTCGAGAGAGGGTTATGCATTGCGCTGTCATGAAACCTAGCGAGCAGCCCACACTAGGGAATCTTTGTAAAGGCCTCGTAGTGAAACCCATGCCACTCACCTCGGAAGTGTTTAAGGGCTTTGCAAACCCGGGCATATATGGGGGACACGACTTGTGGGTAAAGTGTACAACCTCTGCAGAGTGTAAATCTAATCGATTAGTCGTGCTCTCGGTCATGGAGCGGCCTGGAACCTCACATGATTAATAAACTTAAAGAGTAATTTAATTTATTTCTGGTTATTTCTTGTGGCCTTGCTGAGTACCAACCATAAGTGTACTCAACCTTGCTAAACTGCTGCTCAGAAGGAGAAGATGTGTGAAGCTGTTGAAGATGGTGTTGTTGCTAGGCGTATGCAGCCCCCAGTCGTCTGCCTGTGAAGTTTGGTGCCTTCGTTTCCAGGATAAAGTGTAAATCTCTGATAATCTTTGTTTTTCTTACGTGATATTGTTTCTGTTATTCACTTATGTCGACTATATGCATGAAACTTGATCCTGGCATGCATATAGAACTGCATCTGGTTTTCTTTGGAAAAACAGGTGTGACAGAGTGGTATCAGAGCTGTATCGACTGTAGGATGTAAGCCTAGATAGCAATGGTCGTTCCTTAAGGCTTTCTTTGATCTAAAATTCATCACTACCTTTTCTTTGAGCTTTGTGATGAATATTCCCACTCCTTGACCATTTTCTTTTTATAACTCCCCCTGATATCTTAACTCTTCCCGCTTAACTCCTTTTTCATTTGCACTCCATTCTTTTGCAAATGATAAATTCTCTACCCTTGTCTATTTGTTTTTTCTCCCCTTGATCTTGATCTTGATCTTGCATTCATTTTCAGTTGAATGATCTTACCTATTTCATGCAATACACCTCCTTGATTTCTTGGTGCTATTGTTACCCTTTCATCCCTTATTCCTTCATTCCCTTATATTTCTTCTTTCTTATCCCCATATTCTTTTAAGATTTTATCTGGTGTACCCATCTTGCCTATCGTACCTCACCTTGCTTTTCAAACAATGCAATACTTTGGATTCTTCCTTGACTTTTTCCAAAGTGTTCGTGTGATTCAAAAATTCTTAGATGATCCATGCCACGTACCCTGAAGCATGCCTGCTAAGGTCACTCGAATAATGGAGCTATCAAATCATCGCCTGAAGTCAAGCCTTGATGACCGTTGAAGCTATGCCCATGCTTAGGAGGATACCCTTTTGACTCATTTAACAACGCTTAGCATCGTTCCTTTGACTATGTCTTGATTGGTGGAATTTAGTGCTTGCATGATGATGCTTGGTTTTATGACCTTGATTGATTCATTTCTTTGTAGTGAGTGTTGATGTATTGTGGGTCTTATATCTGCAATAACATCAGTTGCCTAGTTGGGTTCTTCCTTTGTACCTTCTACATCCTTGTTATCTCTCTTTCTTCTACCCGACCAAATGAAGATGTCAAGAAGGAAGATGAAGACAACATCAACACAACAAGCAAGAATCATCGTCACTACCACCGCATCATTGGAAGCAAATTGAAGAAAAGAAGACTTCACTCCATTTTCTTTTTCACCCGGTGCTTGCTACGATTCCATCTCACTCACTCTAATGAAGACCCCGACGACCAAGAAAGGTGAATACTGAAGATCCTACACCCTGAAGACAAAAGAGGATGACCGCCCACCTATCTTGGTATAAATGTTCTTGTTTGTCTACATACTCTGTGTTTTTTCCTCCGAATCTCGAGACGAGATTCCGTTTAAGGGGGGTAGATTTGTCACACTCTGAAATTTCCCAATTTCAGGATGTGAATAGAAAGAATAATTAAGCAACGAGTTTCACTCAATTTTAAAAATTTTCGCACATTTATTTTATTTACAGGAAATATAGTATAGGAAAAAAAGCCTTTGTTTGTTTTTCTGTATTAAATAAATGGTTATGTGTGAGTTTTGCATTCATGCTGATGCATCTACAAGCAAAGGCATATACAAACCATGGTTGTTCAACCGTGACTTAGCTTTCTGACAAGTAGTGCAGCGTGCAACTAGGCGCTCAACATCAGCACGCATCCGGGGCGAAAAGAAGTGGGCAGCCAGCACCTCATGCGTCTTGTAGATGCCAAAGTGTCCCATGAGACCGCCTCCATGCGCTTCCTATAACAGCAAAAGACGAACCGAGCTAGCTAGAATACACAGCTTGTTAGCACGAAACAGGAACCCGTCCTGTATGTGAAATTTGCCCCATGGTTTGCCATTAATACAATGGGCAAAAGCATCTTTAAAATCAGCATCGTCTACATATTGATCTTTCACAGTTTGCAAGCCAAAGATTTTAAAATCTAATTGTGACAGCATGGTATAGCGACGAGACAAAGCATCAGTAATAACATTGTCCTTCCCGTTCTTGTGTTTAATTATGTAAGGAAAAGACTCAATGAATTCTACCCATTTAGCATGACGACGGTTCAGATTTGTTTGGGTACGAATATGTTTCAAAGCCTCATGATCAGAATGAATTATGAACTCGCGATGCCAAAGATAGTGCTTCCATGTATGCAAAGTGCGCACTAAAGCGTAAAGCTCCTTATCATATGTAGAATATTTCAGACTAGCACCGCTTAGTTTTTCACTAAAATAAGCAACAAGTTTTCCTTCTTGTAACAAAACAGCACCTAGCCCAATACCGCTAGCATCGCATTCAAGCTCAAACACTTTATTAAAATCAGGCAATTGCAAAAGGGGAGCATGGGTTAACTTATCTTTCAAAGTGTTGAATGCTACCTCCTGTGAATCACTCCAAGCGAATGGCACATCTTTCTTTGTAAGCTCATGTAGAGGTGCTGCAATGGAGCTAAAATCACGAACAAATCTGCGGTAGAAACCTGCAAGTCCAAGAAAGCTCCGAATCTGTGTGACTATCGTCGGTGTAGGCCACTCCTGAATGGCAGCAATCTTGCTGCTATCGACCTCAATGCCCTATGGAGTAACAACATAACCAAGAAACGAGACACGTTGTGTGCAAAAGATGCATTTATCCATATTAGCAAATAAGTGGGCAGCACGCAACGCATCAAAAACAGCACTCAAATCTTCCAAATGGTCTTCTATAGATTTGCTGAAAATAAGGATATCATCAAAATAGATAACCACAAACAATCCTGTGAAAGGCCTAAGAACTTCATTCATCAATCGCATAAAAGTGCTGGGAGCATTAGTCAAACCAAATGGCATAACCAACCATTCATATAAACCAAATTTTGTTTTAAAAGCCGTTTTCTATTGATCAACCAATTTCATTCGAATCTGATGGTAGCCACTACGCAAATCAATTTTAGTGAAAATAATGGCACCACTAAGCTCATCTAGCATATCATCAAGGCGTGGTATAGGGTATCGATAACGAATGGTGATGTTATTAATAGCACGACAATCTACACACATACACCATGACCCATCTTTCTTTGGAACAAGTAATACAGGAACTGAGCAAGGGCTAAGAGACTCACGAATGTAACCCTTATCAAGCAATTCCTGTACCTGGTGCTGAATCTCCTTCGTCTCATCCGGATTGGTACGGTACGGTGCGCGGTTTGGAAGCTGTGCGCCTGGAATGAGATCGATCTGGTGCTCAATGCCACGAAGCGGTGGGAGACCCGGTGGCAAGTCTTTGGGAAACACATCAGCGTACTCCTGCAAAATGTTAGCGACCACAGGGAGAATATCCAAAGATGGTGCATCATCAAGTGAAATGAGCACACTAGAGCATACAAGTGCAAAACATGGAAAATGAGCAGCAAGTAGATCAGCAAAATCAGCACGTGTAGCAAGTAAAACAGGAGCATTCAACTTGATTTCAGTATTTACACATGGTGACAGATCAAGTTGTTTAGCAGTTTTAGCAGCTCGAGCAAGATCATCTTTAACAATTTGTTGAGGTGTCATCGGATGTATGATTATTTTCTATACCTTAAACATGAATGAATAATGATTTGAACGACCATGATGTAGGATATCAATATCATATTGCCAAGGTCGACCAAGTAATAAAGAGCATGCTTCCATGGGAACAACATCACAATCGACAAAATCAGAATAGGCACCCATGGAGAAAGGAACACGCACGGAACGGGAGATTTTTATTTTACCACCATCATTAAGCCATTGAATGTAATATGGGTTCGGATGCTTACGAGTGGATAACAACAATTTTTCTACCAGCATGGTACTCGCCAGATTGTTACAACTGCCGCTGTCGATGATGATGCGAATCGACCGCTCCTGCACAACTCCCTTTGTATGGAACAAAGTGTGTCGCTGATTCTTCTCAAGCGGGGCGACCTAGGCACTATGAACATGCTGCGCAACAAGACTTTCATACCTATCGGAGTCACCCGGGGTGACATGTACCTCCTCCTTAGCTGCATGGTCAGTGGCAAGCAATGCATGTTCAATTTCTTCAGAATCACTAGCAGAAGAGTACTCACCATCGTCACGAATGAGCAAAGTGCACTTGTTCGGGCAGTCTCGAAACACGTGGCCAAATCCTTTGCAGCGATAACACTGAATGTCCCATGTACGGCTTGGGGAAGGGGCGGCACCTATGGGTGGGGCAGCGCCTGCTGGTTTGGCCGTCTTCTCGCGCGGTGTAGTGGTGGACTTGGATGGCGCAGGGGAGACAGGTGCTGGTGTGGATGTCGAGCTTCGTCCTGCAAAAGGGTTAGAATATGTCTTCGAGCGTCGTCCCTGCACTTCACATTCAGCTTTGCAAGCAAATTCAAATAATTGAGTCATATCATGATATTCCTTATAATCAAGTATATCCTAGATTTCGTGGTTTAAGCCACCTCGAAAGCATGCCATAGTAGCGTCGTTAGTCTCTAATATCCCACAACGAATCATACCTTTTTGTAACTCTTGGTAATAGTCCTCAACAGATTGAGAACCTTGCTGAAAACGCTGCATCTTATTAAGCAAATCACGAGCATAATACGAAGGCACAAATCGATGACGCATAGCAGTTTTTAATTGATCCCAAGTGGTCAGAATGGCAGTGGGATGTTTAATTTTATACTCACACCACCAAATTAAAGCAAAATCAGTAAATTCACTAATAGCAGCTTTAACTTGAGAATTTGCAGCAATATCATGGCATGAAAATTTTTGTTCAACCTCTAACTCCCAATCAAGATATGCAGCAGATCATATTTGCCATTAAAAGGTGGGATTTTAAATTTAATCTTAGAAAAAGAATCATTACCGGGGTGGCGTGGCACACGGCGGGCACGACCGCGACTGTCACCGGCGTCCTGCTCCGAATCACCGCCATAGTCCTTCTGCAAATCAGTGATCGTTGTGTGCATGGCCTCGAGTCGGGCCACGAGAGCGTTGAGTGTGGTCTTGGTGGCCGTCTGGGCGAGGTTGAGCTAATCGAAACGGTCGGTCGACGTAGTGATCGTTGAGTCCAGTCGTTCATGTATTGTCCGAATGACCCCGGCTAGTCCTTCAACTTGTGCTCGCAAGTCTTGCAGCGGATCAGCCCCGGCGCCTTCATCTGCCTTGGTTAGCGCAAACACAAAAACAAAACAACGACAAAAATAGGGTGGGACAGCTCACAAGGTGCTCACACTAGTGCTGTTATCAAATTCTTATCTGTTCTTACCACGCACACAGGGGCGACCTGCAACCAACCGGTGGAACTCGCGAAAGATTGGATGAGCGATTGCCTGGAGAAACAAAATCTGCTCGTCGTAGAAATATGTGGAGTTCTGGGTAGGCTGCACTCAAGTCGAGGATTAGCACCCTCAAACAATAATGCAAAGTTGAATTATAGTGCTAAACACGAAACAAACACTGCTGGCAACAAGTGAAACCGAAAGGACGGCAAGGAAGGTGGAGAGGGTGCAACAAATTGCTATTTTTTTTCTTCTATTTTTTTTTTGCGGAGTCCTCAAAACTGATAATATGAACACAGAGGATCTCAAACAGCAAGTTGCGACACACACTTTTCCAAAAGTACAGGGGTATTCCGGTAAAAAAGATGGAACAGCGTGGGGGAGGGTGCGGTATGCGTGGGGGGGTGTTACTGTGTTGCCGCGGGGGTTCGCGAACCAGGGAGGGCGGTGCGCGTGAGGCAGGGTTCCACCGAACCTAAACCGGATCACCTTCCTTCTCCCTGTTGGATTCTGTCCTTTTTTTCACTTTCCTTTTTTTTATTGCTTCTTTCTTTCTTTTTTTGCACTTTCCTTTTTTGACAGGGAGGGTGCGATCGGGAGGTGGAAACTGCCGTGCGCGAGGAAGGGGCGAAGGTGCGCGGCGTGGGGGATTGACTAGTGGCGGAAACGGCGGCGGTGAAACTAGGGTTAGAAAAAGAAACGAGAAACAAGAGATTAAACACAAGTAACCAGCAACAATTGAACGAGTAAGCACACAAATTCAACAAAGACACTTATTGAAAGAATGTGCAAGGCTCAACGGTTGCTGGGACAAGGATCTAACCTGAAAATAAATTTTTGTTCGGTTTTTGTCGACTGTAGGAAGGAAAAACGCTCGATAAACTCACCGATCAACCTAGAAAGCTGATACCACTTGATAGAGGCGGAGTGCCCGATCTTTCGGTGAGTGGAGATAAATTCGATTTGGTGGTTGTCGACCCTCACGATCCGACTACGACGAGCGAACTCGAAGCACCAATGCAATCGCTGAACCAACTCCCGATGGTTACCAACCTTGTCGGTGCAAAGTCAACCTGATCACGAAGATCGTTTCCTGCACGCAATCGAAGAACGAACAAGAAAAAGAGGTGAGCAATCTTACTATCACTCGAAGGTGGAGTTCTGAATCACAGAGGACAGCACATATTTGTGCGTGTTCTGGTGTAGCTAAAGCTAGATGTAAAACAAAACTCGAGTTATAAACAAAAGGGACTCTGACTAAATAAAGGGACGCAGCCCCAATCAACGGAGGGAGGAGAGGGGCGGCGACCAACCCTAGGCTCCCCATCCTGGGCCCTCTTGGGCCGTCCTCTATGCTTCTGGGCCTTCGTTCTTTAACAGCATGATGTAGTTTAATTCCCTCGCACGGGCCCGAGTAATTGGTCCAACTGGTGGCGCCTAAAGTGGTGGATCATCTGGATGCGTCTGAGGTGCTGCTGGTGTAGATGTACTCGTGGTGTCCTCATCAACTGGTGTAAATGTACCCGTGGTGTCCACATCACTCATCCACACCTACACAACATTCCCTAGTTCCATCCACGTCTACACTGGGCCTAAGTAGGGGTCATACCACCACCTCCCACCTCGTGGGTCCACGTCCCGGGACAAGTGCATATGCAAATAAAATGTGGTATACAATACCACCGCGCCATTCCGGGCGCCATAACAAACCCGATGACCCGTACCGGCCAGACCTGGGACTATGCGAAGGTCCTGCTCCAGCGCATTCATTGCCCATTGTGGCCCCTTGGGATGGTTTACAGTAGTGGGGTGTGATTCAAGGCTTCACATGAGTATGCATTCCCGACAGGCTATGTCTTTTTGGCTATGTATGGTCGTACTAAGTCACTGGAAAGACTTTCCCGTGAGTCGATCCTTATATGACCGGAGTAAGCATGGACAGGATCCTCCACTGAGGCTGCCCCCATACTCCCATGTTTGTCCTTAAGGGGTCTAACTCCCTTTAGTAGGTTCATTTTACTACTCTCATTCTATTTCTATCTCTCCCTATCTTCACAACCTCCCACATGAGTAGTTGTGAAAAGTAAATATAGGGTTGATACTTGGTCTTCGACATGGTCGAGATCGGGATCAACCCGTCCTTACAGCAAATGCAAGTCGAATTATCATCTTAGCAAATTTTATCTTCATGGCCTTTGGGGTCCTGGTCTTCAGGGTAGAGCCCTATCGTCTACCAATTATAATAACGCATAAAATAACAATCAATAAGTCAATTCACCAAACAATGAAAAGAAAGTCAACAAGCAATGGAATGTTCCTATTGTTCATCGATATCCACAGTTGGATATCGTGATGACTAGGATGACGTGAGGTCTAGGGTTGGGCGGCATAACGAATACGGGGGTTGAAACCTAGGGTTTTCTCGGGCAGCGTAACGGTGGGGTTTTCGGGTTCCGGGAGAGGCTTATGGTCTTGTGCAAAGTGAGTGTGTGACACGGCTCGAGGTAGGCTTATGTAGCCCTAGGATACCTCGAGGATCATTCCTAGAGTTTCTGCGAATTGTGTACTCCTGGGTACACTTTCGCGGGGTTTTTCCATTAAGCCGGGGAAGGGCATAAATGGAAAAGGGTTGGGGGGGTCCACTATGGAAACTAATGACATCACTAGGCGTAGAATGGCTCCTAATACTTTTGGAGAATTTTCTAGTATTTTTGGAGCTAAGATAAGGAAGGTGCGGAATTCTAGGTACACTTCTATATGGTTTTATATTTACCCAAAAAAGGGCTAAAATGAAAAAGGATATTAGGAAGGTCAATTATGGAAAAGGAGGGCATGAATAGGTGTAGAATAATTCCTAATATTTTTAGGAATTTTCTTGGAATTTTTGGAAAAGCCTAAATGCTCTAACCAAAAATTGGTGTGCATTTGCGGGGTGTACCTAGCAATTTCCTTGGGGCTGACGCAGGGGAAGGGATGCGCCGGTGCACTATACTGTGCACCGCGCTCGTGGACGTGTGGACCAGGCGTGGGATGTGTGGGCAGTCCAGTGGACCAGGTGCACAGGGAGAGTGAAGAGAAGGGGCGAACGGTGGGGTGACGCTGTTGCCCTGGGGCCCACGTGCCAGCGAGGGAGGCTAACGCTCGAGCGACGGTGCCACCGGGGAAAACGGTGGCGCCGCCACAGATTGGGCGCGACCGCGGCGGCGGAACAAGGGAGCTCGCCGGACTTGGCGTTTCCGACGGCTAAAGCCACCCTGCCCGGACGGCACTTCGCCGTGGAGGGAGAGGGAAAAATGGCGGAGCTAGGGAAGGCCATGAGTTCGAAGGGGGTGGCCCGCGGTGGCGCAGCAGCTCGCCGGAGCGGAGCCCTGGCTCGGCCGTGGACGGAACCGTGCCTAGGAGTGTCCTTGTGCCTAAGTAAGGGTGTGTAGGGGCGTGCGGGGTCCTAGTGAGCGCGACTATGCGTTTGGGCAGCATAACAGGGTCGTAAGTGAGCGTCGACGGTGAGTGGGGATCGCCGGAGCGGGTAGCGATGGTGCGGGTGGTGTTAGGCTACCGCTAAAGGGGAAAGAAGGCGGTGGAGGAGCCTACCGGCCACCAGAAGCGGCAGAACCACACCGGAGCAGCGCTTTCGTGCGGTGGTGCGCCATAGCAGGCTCGCAGCGGCGGAGCTTCGCCGGTAGAGAAAAGCTTCACCGGGAGAGAGGTAGAGGGGTGATGATGGTGTGGTGAGGAGTGGAGGTGGATGAGGAGCTCGGAGAGTGGCTCGAGCTCCTTTTATAGGCCGGGAAGAGGGGCTGTGGCCATGGTGAGGTGGCGGTGCCGGCGTTCGCGACGACGATGCGTGCACCTTGTGGATGAGGCCGGAGAGGGGAGGGAGGAATGGGGAAAGGGCTGGGGAAAACCGGATTCACCTCGGAGTGTACGGCGCTCGCGCCGGTGAGCGGATTTGGGAGGCTGGATGGGGAATACGGCGGTTTTGCCGTACGGCGGCGCTCTAGAGCGCGCGGCGGGAATCCCGCCGTGGCGCGACGGTTTTGCGACGGGAGGTGCCCGGGCTGGAGTTCAAGCGGTATGGGTGAGCTTTGGTGGTACGGGCGACGGTGGTGCTCGCCTCCGTACGGTGGTTGGGGAGAGGAAGAGAGATCGACAGCGCGGCGCACCGCACTGCCTTGGCGTGGCGAAACCGTGGCAGGGCGGCTGTGGGCGGAGAGGGATCGGTGATGGTCGGTTTTGGTAGAGGAGCCGTAGGCGGAGTCAGGGCGCGAGCTAGGGATGTGCCTAGGGAGCTAGGGAGGTGGATTCGATGACGGCGGCTAGGGGAGCACCGCGGCATGGGCGCTGGAGGAGGGGGTGACGGAGGATGACGATGACCAGTGGCTGGGCCGCCTCGGCCGCGCGAAAAGAGAGAGAGGAGGCAGGCTGCGCCGAGAAAATAAATAGGGGGAGGTGGGGTGAACTTAGGGTTGGGTTGGAAGGGAAAGGAAGGCCCACTAGTGGTTTAAAAGCTTTTCTAATTATTTGAACCTAAGTTTGAATTCAAATTTGAATTGTGCTTTCAAACTTGAGTGAGGTTTGAACTCTAGATCATCCTTAGGAAAAGAGAAGGGTTTCTCTAAGGTTTGAAGGATAGATTTGAAATGTGAGTTTTAAATTCATTTTCAAACATAAATCCTTAGGGTTTAATCTAGGGTTTAAATTATAAATTTGAAATTATCTTTCAAATTTACTTTTAACCCAAAATTCTTAGGAAAAGAAAGAGGTTTTGACTATAGTTTGAAAGGTGATTTCAAATTCGAATTTCAAACAAAAATCCTTAATAGATCATTCAGCAGTCATATGCAATGCATTTTAAATGCAAAGTTCTTTATAGAAAACTTTATAATAATCTAGAGAAAAGAAAATTAGTCTATAATTAAAAAAAAATTTAAATAAGTTGGTATTTTTAAAATACTTTAAAAAATCGGGATGTGACACATAAGTTTGTGGCCTTCCTCCACGCGCTCATATTACATCTATGCTGTCGATCTCAGTCCCCTGCGTCTGGATCTGGCGGAGGAGGAATAGGCACAGGAACTGGCTAGGAGTAGATGCGGAGGACGAGGGGTGTGTGGAGATGGGTGGCGGGCAGAGTGGAGGCGTGGACGACGTTAAGTAGGCGAGGAGGAGAGAGCGGCGGCGCAGGGGTGGCAAGTAGTTTTTTTAGAGGAATAGCAACGAGAAGATGTGAGACCACTTTGGGGAGGAGGGACATGACGTCCAACAAGTGGGGTCTGATATGGGCCAACGAAGTCTATTTGCAGAGTTAGGTAGATTTAGGTAGGGCTGTTATTATAATAGAATTATGCTAAAAAGTTATTATAAGTAATACGAACTAAAAATTGTGGGTTGTTATTTAACTTCATTCATTAAATAAACATACGACAAATATCATAATTGAAATTTTGCAAACGAACAATCAAAACTTAACAAATAATAACAAATATCAGCCAATTTTTTTAACAAATAACAACAAATTATCAGTCAATTTCTGCGCCATATGTACGGAGATGTTTCGATGTTTTTTCACTCCCGTGCACATATTTGCTAGTTGAGAATAATGTGAGGACCCTTGCGCAGCCATTGAGAGAATATCAACGTTTAAATCTTAGAATAAATTGAGAAAAAATGTGAGGACCCTTGCTGAGTTGGGGAGTCAAACCGGATGGACAGGCTCCACCCCCAAAGTAACTCTGCCACTCTGCCAGCTGACGCTCAGTTCACAAGTCTTTATATCTACTGTGAGTATTTACATTGAATTAATTTGACTACCACCTCCAGAACTTCTCGATCCCTGAAGACTTCTTTTCTGTACACCAGCAGCTCCCTTTGATCTCTCGTCTGCTTCTGCCTCCTCCACTCCCCGGGTTGGTAAACGTAAACGGCAATCTGGTCAACCAAACTAACTTAAGAATTTCTCATGCGGTACATATGTTCATTTTTTTATCCCAACTGACTAACCAGCTACCTCTGTGGCATATGCGTGGATATTGTGAGTTGGCTCCAAATAAAGTTGCTATACAGTTGGCATTTTAGTGCCAACGATCAACTAACTTTTTTTAAAAAAATTACACAGTACAACACAGACATTCATAATAAGCACACACTCACTCCTATGAACACATGTATGCAAACACTACCTTTATGAGCACCTCCGAAGGACTGAGCACCGGCTGATCTGGAGATTTCCGAAGTCACCACTATCGTCTCGTCGTCGATGAGAACGTCGCTTACCACTTAATGCATAACGCTGGAAAATCCCGGAATAAATCCAGAAAAATGTGAAACACCAGGATTGAACCCTGGTGGATAGCGTCTTACTGGACCGTCCTACCATTGGACTACAAGTCCATTCGCCAACAATCAACTAACTGCATATCGATGGTTGAATATGTGATCGCGCCAGGCAGCAGAAGATCGCTTGCAAATTTTCTTTTCTGGCGCCGTCCTGTGACAATGCTACAACATAGTGTAGGTGCTCCATGCTTTGTGCCACTGGCAGAATTTCAGAGATTTTATGCGATCGGAATATTGAACGTTAACAGTTTGGGTGATGTAAAATATAACAAGCTCAATGTTGTGCAACGTAGTGTACGCGCTCATCATCATTCTCCATTATCTTACATTTCTATAATTATCTTTCAGATAATTATAATAACTTTTACCTAATGATATGTCCGATCTTAAGCTTATCAGGAGAAATATTCCTAGGCCAAAACTTTTGGTGCTCTTTTTGAGATTTATTAGGAGAAATAAATGTAGACTAATTACAAAACTAATTACACGGATGGTCTGGAAATCGCAAGACGGATCTATTATATCTAATTAATCCGTTATTAGAGATTAGTACTGTAGCATGATGTTGTCTAATCATGACATAACTAGGCTCGTTAGATTCGTGTCGAAAATTAAGATAGAGTTGTGGAATGAGTTTTGTCATTAATCCATATTTAATACTCCTAATTAGTGTCCGGAGGTTGATGTGACGGATAGTTGATGAAATTTTTAGGAACTAAATTGGGACAAACTATTTGTGATTCAATCCGTTTGTGGTGCTTCTAAGCTCATTTGCTACTGTGTGGATGTAGGGCCTGGCCCAATAAAGAGCCTCGAAATTGGTACAATGGGCTTGTTATTAGTTCTGTTTTCATTTCCATTTTTATTTTCCTAAACCTCCAGTGTTATAATAACAGAAAAGAGAGAGGAGATTACATTACATCTAACGGCTAGCTAGTTAGCTAGTGTCCGATTCCTTTGGACCAGCCTTTAGCGTTAGTTTAGCCTCTCCACCTCCCAGATCATATCAAAGCACCTTCAAAATCTCTACTATTGATTTCTGATCAACAGTTGAAGCACAGTTAAGATAAATGATTATTACTCATGAGTTGGCACAGATAGCTCGAACTTACAGGGACGCACGTAGCACTTGTGTTTCATTATTATCTTATATAGCGATTTGAAATCAAGGCGCGAACATTCATTTATCGACGTGCATCGTTGAAATGAATTAATTATGTTTATCTCCGGCATTGCCTGCTGTCACACATGGGCAGGCCATCAGGATCAGGAGTACTCCTACTTGGGAGCTGGGCTTGGAATTGTGTATAAAAGGGAGAGGGTGGCGAGCCCCTTGGCATCACCCAAAGCACACACGATCAAAGCTAGCTACTAGCACTGTCTCCTACACACGCTAGCACGACAATGGCAAGGCTCGGCACCGCAGCTGCCGGCGGCTTAGCTTGGGCGGCAATCCTGCTCATGTGTGCGGCGCTCGTCGCCGGTCAAGGAAACTTGTTCATTAAAGACACCCTGCCACCGCCGGTGAGGATATACAGCAGGCAGGACTCCACGCTGAATATTGCCGTAAGTGATGATGGCAACAGAGTTGTCCTCGCCAGGGGCAGCTGCTCGGACCCGAGACAGGCAAGGCTCCTTTGTCGTTTAATTTTTCTCTGCCCCCGATCGTCCATCCACGTAGAGTACTACTGTTCATGAAACGCCTCTCTGCATCGTTCTATCAGCTATTTACTGTTATACACCAATTTTGCATGTGTTTGCGCATGCAGCAATGGATCATGATTTTGGGCGCTCCCACCCGACCCGGAACACTGCCATTTGCGCTGCAGAACTTGGCGACGCGCCAGGTGATCACGATCCCATCAACAGACGGACCGGTGGGACTGTCATCCATGTTCGACTCATCAAAAGGGGGCGGCAATGCCTTGCTTCAGGATCTGTGGAAGCTAGGGGAGCCGAACCGCGAAAACTTTGCCCCACTGTATGTTAATAACAAGGACAAGAAATTCAAACTCATCGTCAAGCGGAATCCGAATGGCCGCATAGACGTCGGGAGCCAGATCATGATCTCTTCTACCGCGTCGGAAACTGCAATAAACGCCATATGGGAGCTCACCTCATATCCGCCCTGCTTCGACCCCAACAAACCCATCCCCACCAACCCCAACCGCCCATGATTGGTAGCCGTTGATCCACGAATTAACGCATTTCACATTATTCCCTTTATTTGATTTCCATGTAATCCTTCAATCAATTTGTTTCCCTTCCTCCGGGCATCTTACATGTTTTCACAGCAAATAAAAACGGTTTGATGTATGCATTTTGTTATTACTGATTTTTTTTCTTTTTTGAGAATTTCGTTCCCCTGCTGTAACTGGACCAGTAGCTATGCAAACCACGCGCCAACAACGAACTGAGTTCAGCTACGATTATTGTTCAAAGAAAGTCAAAGCACACATGTGTTTTAACATATACATAAAAATAGCACTTCTCTTATTCCCTGGGGTGATTTGGGGGTATGTACAACGACTGTCTTTATACTGTCTCTGTATTGACACTTTTCAAAAAAAACCCCGGCTACAGCTACAGATGATGGCGTCGTCGTCTCACGAAGCAACGACGAGGGCTCATGCTCCCAAGTCTTACTGCCGCACCCAGTAGCATTGTACAGCCACGCGATGGTGTGTGTCGATCCGGTGCGGCGGGGGGGGGGGGGATTTGGCGTGGCTGTGCGGGAAATCCTTCCTTCCCAGCCATTTTCTTCTTTCCCTCCGGGTCCCATCTCCCCAATCCTTCCCAACCCTGCACCCATGGCGATGCGGTGAGATCAGGTAGAGGCAGCGGCGGAGGAACGGAGCCGAAGGCCGCAGCCGCGCAACAGCAAAAGGGTGGTAGAGCCAGGCCCGTCGATGGGAAGGAGCCACATGAGTTATAAAAGAGCACATTGACCGCATCACCAATGAAAAATCCGTGATCACTATCTTGGTCCTTCCATCCAAAATGAGTTAATAAATTTGTTAGCTTCTGCAATTAGGTCGGCAATTGTTGGAAAGGTAAAAGAAGCAAAGTACTTCTCAGTTATACTTGACTGTACTCCTGATGCAAGCCACCAAGAGCAGATGTCTTTAGATTCTATTTGCATCGAAGAATCCCTCTTAGGTTTTATGGTTGTCAATGATACAACTGGGCAAGGATTATTTGATGTTCTATTAGAGGAGTTGAAAAGTCTTGATCTTGATGTAGACAATTTGAGAGGACAGGGATATGTTAATGGGTCAAATATGAAAGGAAAAAATATAGGGGTACAGAGGAAAGTGTTGGATATAAATACATGAGCTTTTTATTCAGCTTGTGGTTGTCATAGTTTGAATTTGACTGTTGACGGTTCAATAGCGCGTCAAGATTCACCACAAGCGCACGGATCGCTTGTAGCCTTTTCACCTAGGGGAATCCCAAGGTTCTTGTCAACCCAAGGAGCAAGGGGATTGCTAGCGTTTAACCTAGCACTAATCTAGTTGATTGAAGTATATGATAGAGAGATTAATCTATAAACTAAAGACAAAGTAGTGAAGCAATCTAAATTACGTTAAAGAGAGATAAGAGGTGCACAAGTGTGAAGAACGTATGCCCATGGATTCTAGGTACTTGAAGATGCAATCACCAAAACATGATAAAACCTCGATCTAATCTATCTAAGCATGTGACCATAGGTTTAGCCGTTTCCCTTCCCTCGTACATGCCACTACACGAAGGTAATCGGTACTAAGCATAGATGAACACGGTATGTTGATGCGATCTACGGGAGCAACCCCGAAAGCATGGTAGCTAGCCTTAAACATTAAGCATCATCAACAAAGGTATGATAGATTATGATCCAAACAAGAGTAGGTGACTACACATCAAGTTCCATTACAACTTCATGGACAAACGATAACTTTACCCCATCAAGACGCTAGGAATGTCACCGTTGAACATGGTGGATGCCTCTGATGAAGCTCGGTCTTCGTTGTCCTTCAACTCCGGCAGCACCGTGGCAGGGCCTCGGCATCCTCCTTCCTCGTGGCTACCTCCCTTGACCTCGACGATGGTTTCTCCCGAATGTTTTCTCCCTCGATCGACTCTCTCCCTTGTGATTGATCTTCGAGGCTTCTCTGTTCGTCCCTTGTGAATGGCGGCTCTGGCAGGCTTTTAGGGTTCTACGTACTTGACATCGAAGTAAGGGGGCGACGAACCGACACCGAAAGGGGGTGGGCTGGCCAGCCTGGGCCCTCCTCAGCCCGGTTTCGGCCCGTCTTACACCACATGTCATCTTTTGCATTTTGGGCTTTCTGTCCTTCGGATGTGGACTTTGGATGTCGTTATCCCCGCGACCAAGTTAGGGGGTCTTTACGCACAAACTTCCGATCTTTCATCTCGGTCCTCAGGAATACTTCATTGAAGCACGTCGGTCCTTGCCACCTTTGGAGGCAAGTTTGCACACGGTCAAAACTCCTTGATTGACTTGCAAAACGTCCTCCGAACTAGGTGCATCTTCCCTCATTAAGTGCATAAATTCCTACAAAATCATTATACTCCAAAATGCACATGCAACAATGAACTTGTTACATCATTAGTATGCCTAGTGGCGGGTTAGTTCCAAAATGAAGTTCAAACCACAATGTAGCAAGTGCTGGTTAACGGAATAACATTGACACTATGTGATATGGCAAAGTCTTGTCGGAAAGGAATAGAATTTTTTGGAGTTATCCAACGCCTGTATACAACATTTGCTAAATCTACAAAAAGGTGGAAAATTCTTAAAGATAACAAGTTTACCTTTGCATGTGCATTTGGAAGTATAATGGTTTTGCAGGAAATCATGTGTTTAATAGGAGAAGTTGCACTAAGTTCGGAGGACATTATGCAAGAGAATCAAGGAGCTCCAACTGTGTACGAATTTGCTTCCAAAGGTGGCAAGGACCAAGATGCCATGACGAAATATTCCTGAGGACTAAGATGTAAAGACTGGAGTTCATGCGACAAGACCCCCTATCTTGATCGCGGGGATAATGACATCTAAAACCCGCATGCGAAGGAGCAAAAAGTCAAAAATGTAAGAAAGGACATGTGGAGGAAGATGGGCTTGAACTAGGCCGAAGTGGGCCCATGCCGGCTGACCCACCCTCTTTTGGCCTCGGTTCGGTCCCCCGTTTCATCGGCGTGAAGTTGATCGAACCCTAAGTCTGTGCCGATGCCGCCATTCGCCAAAGACGTGGATAAAAGCCTCCGAGGTCGACCACAAGAGAGAGAGCTGATCGGGAGAGAATTGGAGAGAGAGCACTCGAAGGAGATCTTTGCTAAGTCCAAGGGAGGTTGCCACAAGGGAGGAGGACACCGAGGCCCTGCCATGGCACCGCCGGTATTGAAGGACAACGAGGATCGATCTTCATCGGAGGTGTCTACCATGATCAACGGTGCCATGCCTAGCATCTTGATGGGTTAAAGTCATCATTTGTTCATGGAGTTGTAATGGATCTTAATATGTAATCGCTGACTCTTGTTTGGTTTTTAATCTATCACTTCCTTGTTGATGATGTTGCAATGCTTATGTTAGCTACCGTGCTTTTTGGGATGTATAGGCCTTCCTACTCCTGTAGATCGCATCAACATACCGTGTTCATCTAGGGTTAGTATCGATTACTTCTGTGTAGAGACAGTACGAGAGAAGGGAAAAGGCTAATCCTTGTTCACTTGCCTCGATAGATTAGATCGGTTTTATCTTACTTAGGTGTTTGCATCTTTAAGGCAAATGTTCTTCATATCTTGTGCATCTCACATATCTCTTTTAATATAGATTAGATTGCTTTTTGAATAGATTGTTCTTAGTTTATAGATTAATCTTTCATTCAAAGGTTTACATCAACTAGATTAGTACTTAGTTAAATGCTAACAATTCCCTTGTTCCGTGGATTGACAAGAACCTTGGGGGACTCCCCTAGGTGAAAAAGGCTACACCGATTTGTGTGCTTGCGGTGAACTTTGACGCGTTATTGGACCGTCAACAGCCGCAAAACAAATTGCAATGGAGATGGGCATTAACCCAGAGTTCACTCCCAAGCGCGAAATCAAAAGAAAACGACATTTTGATGAGGCTGCAAATGTTTCACAATCTGATGAGGAGTCATTTTGGGTCGATTATTTTATATATGTTATTGATCAAGCTATAGTTTCACGCACCAAGAGATTTGAACAATATCAAGAGTATGAAAAGACTTTTGGTTTCTTGTTTACTTCAGATAGGGTCCGATCCTTGGATGATAAGAATTTGATGGCTGCTTGTGTCAATCTTGAGAACACACTTAAAAGTGGAGAAGATAAAGACATTGATGGTCAAGAATTGTTTGCAGAAATAATTCTCATCCAAGATTTACTTAAAGAATCTATGAGTGCTCTTGATATTCTGAAGTTTTTGAAGAAACACCCCTTTTATCCCAATGTTGTGATCGCATACAAAATTTTGTTAACCATTCCTGTGACCGTCGCATCTGCAGAAAGAAGCTTTTCTAAACTCAAGTTATTGAGATCCTATTTGCGTTCTACTATGACACAAGAAAGACTCAATAGCTTGGCGACAATAGCACTTGAAAATGATGTCTTGGAACAGATTAATTATGAAGACATAATTGAAGATTTCTGTTGACGGTCGATTTCCGTCAACCAAGAGCACTTGTTACACTTTGGTTTGAGCTTTGATTTATAACTAACCCGCCACTAGACATGCAAATGATGTAACAAGTTCGCACTTGCATGTGGTTTTTGGAGTATGTTGTTTACATATGATTTAAGCGCCTAAATAAGGACTTGAAGTGAGCACCGGAGGGAGACGACGGCGGCGGAGTCCTTGAAGTTGTCTAGGGGATGGCCTAGGCCAACCCTAGCCACCATGGCCGCCCTACGTGGTTGAGCCATGGTGGAGTTCCGGAGCTAGTTAAGGTCATCAATGGTATGTACTCGGTGGTGATGATCCAAACGCATCTATTATTATGTGAGCAATGTTCATCGTGTTTTCCGATCTATTAGCGATTCCATGTCTCCGTTTATACTTTTTACCTATCATGAATATGCTTGTTCCTTAGTCTAAAGCAAGGTTAGACTACTTAACATGCTCTATGTAATCATGTCGATTAGGTTTAGCATGTCAATCTTTCATGATTCGTAAACACGTTCATGTTTGAGCATGCCACTAGATCCCCCGCTTCATTAAGGGAGCATCGTGACAGAGTGATTTCCCCCGAAAGAGTGGATGTCTTAGGGAGGTAGGCCGGAGGTAGGAGTTTAAGGATGCTAGTAGATGAGATGTTCGATTCGTTGCTCGTTTGTCGGGGCTACAACTAGAAGACAATAGGCCAAGTTACCCCTTCGGTGGAGTTTTGCCCTAACCAATGTTCATGGATATGACCAACCTTGTGCCATAGCTCATGTCTATCAAGGTTCATCCTTTTTATGCAATCAATACTACATGTTAGGTTAGATTGACTAGATAAGGTAGAGACCCCTAGCGGTTTGCTTCCGATCCTTGGATTGACAATCCTTGGGGGACCCTCCTTGGTGAAAAAGGCACCAAGTCACCTGTACGCTTGCGGTGAACTTCAACATGGTTTTGAACCGTCAACAATTTCATTTCAAGAAATACTAGACGGATGATGCTTTTTAGTTGAACATAAGGTTAGTACTATGCTTTTTAGCATTAATATTTGATGTATTTTTAAATATTATGTGAAACGACATAGACTGAAAATGTGTCTTAGTTATATTGAATATTTTTTTAATATTTAAGAGCCACATTTTGCATTTCTCACACGAGGCTCCAATTCCTGGAGACGGGCCTGGATAAAGCCATGGAAGGATGCTAACTTGCCTCCTGTGCTGCATCCCTCGACACCAGTCGACCACTCCGCGCTGCTCGCCGGCCACTACACTGTGCTCCTACCTGCTTAGATCCACACTGCTCGCAAAGCCATCTCGTCTTGCTCGCAAAGCTCTCCATGTCCCTACCCACCTCACCCCTCCATCCACAGCCCGCTGTGAAGTCAACCGCGAGAGAGACGGGGAAAGATCGAGAGATCAGAGATGAGAGAAACAGCAGAAGCTGAGTGGATATCATGGTGGAGATTTTTTTTCACTTTTACAGTTTAGCTATTTCTAAAGATATTTTTCACATAGAGGTCCTTCAGACAAGCAAAAAAGGACATGAAACATATAAAATCTTACCGTTTAGCACTTTGAATAGGATTGTGTTTTATGCACAATACATTCTCTAATACAAGCCACAAAATGGTATATAGAGATCAAATTTGCGTTTGATCATCATGTTTTTCAGTCCATACATGAGAAGTAATTAGTTCATAGACAACTTAGCAGACAAGCCATTGTAAGCTGTGTTGCTGTCTTTATCTGACATGACATGTTTTGCAGACGACAGCCGTCTAAACTGTTGTACATGCCCTTAATGAATGAAGTAGAGGGAGGATTCTCTCCCGGCCCTTTGTTGACCATAAACAGAAAAGAACAAGTGTGTTTTAAAATGTACATCCATTTGTCTTCGACTCTTCCTCCGGCACTTCTCTTATCATACTTCTTTTTTTATGCCATCAGCTCTTCAAAATCATACTTCCAGGTATATGATTTGAAAATCTAAATGATGGTATGTTAAGTTGAAGTGATGGCAAGTTTAAAAGGAGGAAAAGAGAAGAAAAGGACACCATCGGATGAACCGACGGTACCTAGGGAGTAGCGTCAGTGCAAGCATTGGAGGAATCAGTACGCTGCGGAGGAGGCTTGTCAACTTGGACCATCGGATGAACCGATGCCATCATTTCTACATTCGTTGGATGAATATTGTGGCTGAGCTGCATGTGCAAACACCGTTGGATGAATCGACGGTCTAGCGTCAGTTCATCTGATGCAGTGTTCGTCCAAGACAGTAAGGGTTTGAGTCAGAGACCTTCTGCACCGGATGAACTGACACAACGTCGGATGAACCGTCGGATGATTGATGTCAGCGGGAGTTCGAGGTGGAAGGCAACAGCTAGTAGCACCGGATGAACCGACGCCCTTAAAATGTATAGCGTCGGATCATCCGACGGTACTCAGAAAAGTACTTGCCATTGGAGCAACGGCTCTATGGATGCCTTGGGCTATTTATACCCCTTCCACCCCGCCATTTGAGGGTGCTGAAGTGAGCTGAAGTCCAGAGGAGTGCAAGACACATTGAAGATCACATACATGCCACACTAGTGCTTAAGTGAACATCCACAGGCTTTGCACATCCTTGGTGTGTGTGCTTAGTGCTAGGTTTAGCTTAGAGCTGAGTGAGTGCAAGATGTGCCTATCTTGTGAGGCGATTCTTGAGTGGATCAAGTTGTACAAGGTGCACCGGAAGCCTTGGGGCCTAAGTGGCTCTCCGGCAAACGTATTCGACCCTTTGGCTTGGTGTGGAGTGGCTGTTGATGGTTCGAAACCGCGTTCAACTTCACCGCAAGTACACGGAGTGACTTGGTGCCTTTTTCACCAAGGGAGGGGACCCCCAAGGTTCTTGTCAATCCACGGAGCAAGGGAATTACTTGCGTTTAACCTAACACTAACTTATTTGATTAAAGACTTTATGATGTAAAGATTAATCTATAAAGCAAAGACAAACTAACCCTAGATTATGTTAAAGAGAGAGAGAGAAAGGTAGTTCACGAGTATGAAGAACGTATGCCCATGGAGTCTAGGTACTTAAGATGCAATCACCCAAAACATGATAAAACCCCGATCCAATCTATCTAAGGATGTGAGCAAAGAGTTAGGCGTTTCCCTTCCCTCGTACATGTCACTACCTGAAGGTAATCGTCACTAACCCTAATGAGCACGGTATGTTGACGTGATCTATGGGAGCAACCCTGAAGGCATGGTAGCTAACCTTAAACATTAAGCATCATCAACAAGAAGGCATGATAGATAAAAGATCCAAACGAGAGTGGGTGACTACATATCAAGATCCGTTACAACTCCATGGACAAATGATTACTTTACCCCCATCAAGATGCTAGGCATGGCACCGTTGAACATGGTGGATGCCCCCGATGGAGTTCGTCTCTCGGTGTCCTTCAACTCCGGCAGCACCGTGGCAAGGCCTCGACGTCCTCCTTCCTCGTGGTGGCCTCCCTTGAGCTCGGTGATGATCCTCTTGAATCTTCACCCTCTCGATCAACCCTCTTCCTTGTGATTGATCTCCCGAGGCTTCTCTGGTCGTCTTTCGCGAATGGCTTCTCTCCCCAAACAATTAGGGTTCCGCGATCTTATCACCGAAGAAAGGCGGTGGCGAATCGACCCCAGAAGGGGGTGGGCTAGCCGGCCTTGGCCGACCAGCCTGGCCCTCTCCTGGCTCGGTTCGTCTCCGTCTTTTGCCACGTGTCATTTCTTGCACTTTGGGGTTTTTCCTCCTTCGGATATGGGCTTTGGACGTCGTTATCCCCGCGACCAAGTTAAGGGGTCTTTACGCATGATCTTCCGGTCTTTTCATCTTGGTCCTTGGAGATTCTTCATTGAAGCATATTGGTCCTTACCACCTTTGGAGTCAAGTTCACGCACGTTCGGAGCCTCTTGTTCATCATGTAAATCGTCCTCCGAACTGAGTGCATCTCTTCTCATTTAGTGCATGAATTCCTGCGTAAACATTATACTCCAAAACACACATCCAACAATGAACTTGTTATATCATTAGTATGCCTAGTGGCGGGTTAGTTCCGAAATGAAATCCAAACTATAACATAACAAGTGTTCTTGGTTGACGGAAATCGACCGCCAACATCCCCCCACGCTTAGATCTTGCGCGTCCTCGAGCAAGTTGCTCAAAAGTTGTTCATCCACGGAGTTGAAACATGCTTCGTCAATTCTTTCCTTTCAAGTTAGTCAATCATTCATCTTTAATATAAGAGACATGAAACAAAGATCATAATGTAAACATGGGCGTTTAGAAATTACCAATTCAAGACTTACCCCACAACTCATACCCTTTCACTAGAGATCTTCGACTTCATCTATACTTACTTTCTTACTTTCATCGGAGGGTTTTTGCAAACTTTTAGAAATAAAATTCCTGCACAAAGCATTAGACAAAGTCCTTCTCCAAGTTCTCACATGTCACTCATTTAAGGTGGCTATCCTAGATAATTTCATAAACTCTCACCTCCCACAAGTCTCTCATTTATAATGTAAGGTGGAGCTATAGGTGTGGCTAGTGAAGCTAGCACTAGTATTATCAAGCTACGAAAATCCTCTAGTGGTTGTTCACCTCCCAAGCCAATGATCATGAGAATTAAACCATAATGTAAGGGTGTCAAGGATGAGAAGATTTAGAATGGTGGACATGTGTAAAGGGAAAAAGAATAATGACTTCAAGGCACTAATGATGTCCTTGATGTCGGATTGCACATGGTATGGAATATGAAAGATTCGTTCTCAACATCGTCGCATCCTTCCTTGCACTTCTTTTGATCTTCATTTGACTTGTCATCCCTCACTATACCTCTCTTTCCTTGCCTTTGATTTTCCTTCTTTTCCTTCTTTTCTTTTTCTCTTTTTTTTCTTTCTTTTCTTGTGTGCGCACCACACACATATATATATATATATTCTTTTTTTTCACATCTTCGTCTTCTTTTCTGAAGCTTTTCGCTCATCTTTTGAACATGAATACCATTCTGAATTTTAAATAAAATCATACCTAGAAATTGAATGAATCTTCGAACATGGGTTGTGTTCAAGGAGTAAGATTATAAAAAGATGTTTATGGGTTTGGGTATGGAATCCGGCGATGTACGGGACATTCAATGTGAAATTCCCATTACCGAATGTATGACGAGGCTAGCAATAAAAGATATATATCAAGGACGTGATCATTGCTTGAAATTAGACCTCCCAAGAGAGTAAAATCCTAACCCAATTCATCATGCTAAACAACACTTATGGTGGAGTATATATACATAAAGGCTTTGTATAGGATAGATATTACCTCTCAACTTGGAGAAAGAGATCGCTAACCTTCATAGCAAGGTGTTTTTCTTAATTTTCAAAAATTAAAGCCTCCAATGTTAGCATTACTAAAAGCATAGATGAAGCAAAGTCCTAGATCAAAGTTTGAGTATGGGTGCTTTACAAAAGTAAATTTCCACTAAGCACCACGGTAAACGATTAATCATTAAGTTCATGCTCGAATAACAAAGATAAAGTAAAGACATAACAAGAAAAGAAACAAGAGACTTGCATAAGACACTTTTTATTTCTTTTTCTTGACTCAACACTAAATTAAGACACTTTCAAGCTAAAAAGATAAAGCAAAACTCACACAAGACTCTCACACTTGACTCTCACACTTGACTCAAACTAGACTTGATTTAAAGACTCGACCTAACACCACTTTAAGCAAAATTTTTAAAAAGCTAGCTAGCTAGCTCCCCCCCACGCTTAGATCTTACGACGTCCTCATCGTAACTTTACAAAAGGTACAAAGGGGAAGAACATGCTAACTACAACACCTAGTGAAACTTCCCACACGAGGTGCACCACTCCTTCTTCTTGAAGTTCTTGTTCATCCCGAAGAGTTTCCTTATATTGCGGTTGAGGTACTTGAAGTCGTCTTCCGCCATGCGCTCCCAATCTTCAATCCTTTGTTGCATGGCATTGATGGTGTGAAAGCACTCATCAAGGGAAGAGAAGAGCTCTGCAATAGCATTGCGGCAAGCCGCGCAACATATGTTGTGCTCTTCCTCCAGATCATTGTTGCTTCCATCGTCTCCGTCGTCCGGATCGTTGCGGCCGTCTGGGTTGCCTCCTTCGCCTTGCTCATGATGCTCCTCCGGCTCCTCCTTGGGCACCTCCTCCCAAACATAGAGGTCATTATCATCTCTTCCACCGGCTGCCCACGAGCTAGGGCTTCGATCATCGGAGTAGTCGCTATCTCTGTAAATCTCTGCCGGCTCGGGGGTCTTCTCTTCGTAATCCTTCCTCTTCATCCCAAGGAGCCTCTTTGAGTGGCGAACGGGAGAAGCAGACTTCTCCTTCTTCTCTTCAACCCATGGATTTGGGCTAGCCATGCGCCTCGTTGGGATACGCCCTCCGCATTGAATCCGCGCGGTCCTCTTCACCTCCTTCTTGAGCTTTGGCACCACAGCACACCGACGAAGCTCCTCGGTCTCCGGAGTTGGAGAGGGGAGGTGTGCTTCTTCTTCCATGGTTGCCTTCACCTCTTCCTTCCCTTTGGTGTTGCTTGGGGATGCCATGGGTGCTTGGGTGCTTTCGTGGAGGTTGGAGATTGCAAATGAGATGCAAACCTCGAGCTCCCCAGGCATCCTTAAATATCCCTGGAAGGATTCAACCGAAACCCTCCCTTGCCTATTTTTGTCACTCCTAAAAAGGTAGGCAAGAAAAGGAAATACATCGAACCGCGTCCCGGAGAAAAATGGGACGAAACGGAGGAAGGGGGTGGTGGGCCGTTTGGCCTGGGACAGCCAGCCAGCCCCCTGTTTGGGGCCCCCGCGGCCCAACTTTTGCGGCCCTTTGCGTTTCGTGAATACTAGCCTAGGTGGTCGCAAGGTCCAGCTAAAAATTATGAAAAGGACTCGAAATAAATACGAAAACAAAAATAAAATCTTATTTACAGAAAATTTACCTTGTTTTACATCTTAGGCTTGATGCTCGGGCTCGTCCTCCATGTGATATATGTCAATGTAGTCGATGGGCACGATGTCTTGTTCAAGAAAAACCTTTAACCGTTGACCATTAACCACATATTGATCTCCTTTCACGTCCATGATTGTTACCGCTCCATTTGGCGAGACTGAGTGAATGATGTACGGTCCATCCATTTGCTCTTCAACTTCCCTTTCCCGAATATTTTGAACCTTGAGTTATAGAGGAGAACCTTATCTCCTTCTTTGAATTCCTTTGCTCGAAGCCTTTTATCATACCACCTCTTCATCCTTTCCATGTAGATGGTTGCACTCTCATAAGCTTTGAGCCTCATCTCTTCTAGTTCACTTATTTGAATTCTCCGTTTGATTCCCGCGGCATCAAAATCAAGATTCATCTCCTTGATCGCCCAATACGCTTTATGTTCTAACTCCAAAGGCAAATGACACGATTTACCATAAACAAATTGATATGGTGTCATACCTATTGGTGTCTTGTGTGCTGTCCGATATGCCCACAATGCTCCATCCAATTTCTTCGACCAATCTTTACCTCCCTTTTCAATGGTCTTGTTAAGAATGCTCTTGAGCTGCCTATTTGAAGTTTCCGCTTGACCATTGGTTTGTGGGTGGTAAGCTGTGGCCACTCTTTGCTCGATCCCCAACTTGGACAAGCATTTTCTGAAACTATTTTCCATAAAGTGTGTTCCTCCATCACTTATCAATACTCGCGGGACTCCATAGCATGGGAATATAATATTTTTGATCATGAATATGGATTCTTCCGTTGAAGCTCTTCGACAAGGGATAGCCTCCACCCATTTGGATACATAGTCAACCATAACTAGAATATGCTCATATCCATTTGAACTAGTGAAGGGCCCCATGAAGTCAATTCCCCATACGTCGAATAGATCAATTTGCAAGTTGTAATTTAAAGGCATGGCATTCCTTTGATTTATATTCCCCGTTCTTTGACATTCCAGACAAGAAGTAACATACCTTTTCGAATCATCATGCATCTCTGGCCAATAGAATCCACTAGCCCATACCTTTGCTTGAGTCCTAAAATGTCCATAGTGTCCTCCATATTCGCCTGAGTGACACTTCCTCAATATTTCAGCTCTTTCATCTCTTGGTATACACCTTCGTAAGACTCCATCCACTCCAAGTCTAAAGAGGTAAGGTGCATCCCAATAATATTTTCGGCTCTCGGCGATCACTCTCCTTTGAGCGTTCCTATCCAAATGATCAACTGGCATCTTTCGTATGGCTCGAATAATGTTGATCATCCAAGTATCTTTGTCGAGGATATGATAGAGGTGATCATCTCTCATCTTATCTTCAATGGGCTCTTTATCATCCTCACGATTCATCCTTGATAAATGGTCGGCCACAACATTTTCTGACCCCTTTTTGTCCCGAATCTCCACATCAAATTCTTGCAAGAGAAGGATCCATCGGATCAACCTTGGCTTGGCATCTTTTTTAGATAAGAGATAGTTGATCGCCGCATGATCGGTGTAGACAATCACTTTAGAATTCACAATATATGATCTGTATTTTTCAAAGGCAAACACTACCGCGAGCAATTCCTTCTCCGTTGTTGCATAATTTAATTGAGCTCCATTAAGGGTTTTGCTAGCATAGTAAATAGCGTGTACCTTGCCTTCTTTTCGTTGTCCCAACACCGCTCCAACGGCATAGTCACTAGCGTCGCACATTATCTCAAAAGGTTGACTCCAATTGGGCGGTTGAATGACGGGTGCAGTTACGAGAGATCTCTTTAATGTCCGGAATGCCACCAAGCACTTGTCATTGAAATTGAATGGCACATCTTTTTGGAGGAGATTAGTCGACGGCTTGGTGATCTTTGAGAAATCCTTGATAAATCTTCTATAGAATCCCGCATGGCCCAAGAAACTCCTCAAAGACTTGACATCCGTCGGCGGTGGAAGCTTTTCAACTGTTTCAACCTTAGCCTTGTCCACCTCAATCCCTTTCTCAGATATCACGTGTCCCAACACTATTCCTTGTCTCACCATGAAGTGACACTTCTCCCAATTTAGCACCAAATCAACCTCCGAACACTTAGTGAGAACTTTATCCAAATTTGCTAAGCAATCCGCAAAGGTTCTACCATAGACGGAGAAATCATCCATAAATACTTCAACAATTTCCTCGATGAACTCCGAAAATACCGCCATCATACATCGTTGAAAAGAGACTAGAGCATTGCATAAACCTCCATAGACGGAGAAATCACCATAAATACTTCAACAATTTCCTCGATGAACTCCGAAAATACTGCCATCATACATCATTGAAAAGAGGCTGGAGCATTGCATAGGGGGAAGTGATCCTTCTTCATTGCTTTGTTCAACTTCCGGTAGTCAATACACATCCTCCATCTGGTCACGGTTCTTTGCAGTATCAATTCATTCTTCTCATTCTTCACCACGGTTAAACCTCCTTTCTTAGACACACAATGTACAAGGCTCACCCATTTGCTATGCGGCACCGGGTAGATGATTCCGGCATCCAACAACTTGATAACCTCCTTTTTCACCACCGCTCGCATAGTGTGGGTTAACCTCCTTTGATGGTCCACTACGGGCTTGCATTGATCCTCCATAGGTATGTGGTGAGTGCAAAATGCTGGGCTAAGTCCTTTAAGGTCATTTATCGAATATCCCATCACTTTCTTGTGCTTCTTCAATAAATTCAGCAAAATATCATTCTCCTCGGGAATCAATTCGTCACTCACAATCACAAGATAAGTCTTGTCCGGCCCCAAAAATTCATATTTCAATCCTTTGGGCAATGGCTTAAGATCCACCTCCGGTGCTTGTGGTTCCTCAAGTACAATTTCTCCAAGGTCTTCAAATTTATCCTCCTCTAAGCTTACGTCTTGCGGTTCTAGTCCTTTAGTTGCTTCCGCTAACTCTTCATCTAGCTCATCATTAGACTCATTCTCCATTGCTCTTGTAGCGGATCCCTGAAAGTTTCAACAAAACGAAGGCTCCCTACCTCTTCGTCATCAAGAGGTAGGGGTGAGGCAATTCTAGAAGCGGGAAGAAAATTGTATGTGTGATTATCCCCATCAAGATTAATAGTTACTTTTCCTTTTCCGGCATCTAAAACGGCATTAACTAACTTAAGAAAGGGTCTACCAAGAATTACATGATCATTTTTATCATAGTAGACATCAACAATGAAGAAATCGGTTGGAATGCATTTTTCGGAAATTAAAACTTCTATGTCATGAGCAATTCCTACAGGTTTAACAATTCTACCATCTCCCATAATTAATTTAGTAGAGGTTGGAACTAGGCCAATGGTGTGACCATGAATTTCATCAAAGATTTTAGAAGACAAGACACTTACTTGTGCTCCAATGTCGCATAACGCCTTGCAATTAATGTTGTTAACCTTGCAATCTATACGCGGTGATGTCTTCTCCTCTTCATCGGATCCTATGGCAAAAGTTTCATCGAGGCGGGCGAATGGTGACGCCTCAGGCTTGATTCCCATGATTCTTTTAGCTTCGGCCACATGGTCCGGATCAACTTCTTCTTCGCTAAAGAGTTTTTGAAGGACCTCCCTGGTTGTCTCTAGGTTGTACGGATGTTCCACTTGTTTCTCCGCCAGGAAGTCTATCTCGAAAGCTTTTGCCATCCCCTTTTGATTAGGGAACAGTCTTCTCTTGTGAAAGATTTCTCCAAAATCAAGTGGGATCCAATCCATTTGATCGAACTCCCTTAGTGGCTTCGCGCTCGACATAGTTCTTTCACTTGCTTTGCTTGTCTCGGCGTGATCACTCTCCGGGATAGTTCTAGTTTCCTCATTTTTGGCTTCTTCAGTCTTTTTAGGGATTGGTTCCTCTTTCTTCTCTTCCGGGGCCGTATTTCTGAAAATTGCAGCAAGTGGTGCCACACTTGTGTCGCATTCCGGCTTTCCCGAAAGTCGTATTTCCCAATCTCTTCGCATGGCTGCCGCTTTGCTTATTTTTTGTAGAAGTTTGGCTGCTTCCGTGAGTGTTTTCTCCATGAGATCCCCTCCTACACATATTTGAACGTATTCCATGCAACTAGGGGTTAGGGGAAAAAAAGAATGTATGCAATAGTACGTCACTGGGAAATCCAAGTCTTGGTCCTTGTTCAACTAGCTCGTTGAATCGATTCCATGCTTGATCAATCCCCTCTTCTTCTCCTTGCTTGAAAATCATAACTTGCCTCCTTATATGTTCAATCTTGGTTATAGGGAAAAACTTGGCACAAAATTTCTTTATCAATTGATCCCAATTCCCCTCAGCTTCGAAGGACGCAAATGAATACCACTTTGTTGCTTTATCGGCAAGTGAGTAGGGAAAAAGATTCCATTTAAACCAAGTGTCGGGAACTCCCTCTTGTCGTACCGTATTGCACAACGTCGTGAAGCGCTGGTACTAACTTGTCACAACCACCACCACCACCACCACCACAGCCACAGCCTGCTACACCACCAGTGGCAGGAGGGGCCCCTGCAGGGTACATGTCCGGGGTTACCCCTGGATATGCAACTGGTTGGGACCAGCCCACCTACCACCCGAGTGCGAGTGGCACGGTTTGGGCAGATGCGAGCAATGCTCAGTGAGAGCCACCAGAAGATTGGTTAACTTAGACCGAGTACTGTAGCTAGAACACAAACCTCATGCAACACTCTCATGCCATCTAACAAGATCAACTAAGGCTAGACATACAAACAGATATGAACTCTCTTATGTCTAGTCAACAAGATCAAAGGGTCGTGTTCGTGAAGAACACGAGCCTCTAACTTATGAACAAACACATAAGGAATGAGTTCATCACCCTTCAAGTGGATCAAAAGGTAGTGTTCATGAAGAACACAAGCCTCTAAATGATGAACAAAGGATGAACTCAAGAACATATCAAGCATATGATCTACCATGACTTTATATGAAATAGCTGAATAACTGAAGTAGATCAAAGTCATACAATGAAATAAAGATAAAAGAGAACTCATACCTAGACTCCAAAGAAGACTTGGAACCTGAATAAGAGCTACTCTAGCCGACCCCCTAGCCTTGGAAACTAAAAGTGAGAGGAGAATGAGAGAGTGGTGTGTGGGAAATGGGAGCCCCTCCCCTTCTATTTATAGACAAGGACCAGGCTTGCTCAGATGCTCAAAGTGCTCCAAAACACCGCGAGATGCAGCAAGTGACCAATGAGTGAGTGCCACGTGTAGGGATGAGATGGGGCGGCCGAAAGGCGGTTCGGCCGATCCTAGGATCGGCCGGCCCCCCACTCGGGGTGGTTTTCCTCTGGGTGGCTGCCCTGTGGGCCCTCTGATCCATCCCCGGTGCATGGCTTGATTTGGTATACGAGATGGGCCCTTTGATCCATGTGAAGTCCATGTGGCGTCCTCTGATTCGTCGGTGAGTGCCTCCCCTGGATCGATGACGTGGAATGCCATTTTTCCCTTGGTGGCAGCCACCTCCTCAGCTGAGTTGGCATGGTTTCTTCATAGAAGGTGAGTTTCCATCTCTTTTTAGGGGTAAATCACCTACATACAAATAATCTCCAAGGACAAGTGGAACTACATTATTCAATCCAAAATGCAAGTAAATAATGCATTTGCCTCCATTTATGTGAGAATATTGAGGGCTGAAAGTGGTACTTTTTAGCCGTCAACAAGGGCGTAGAAGCCGTGGTGTGAACCCGTCGTCGTAGGTCGAGGCGACCTAGAAGGGAGCAGGGCCTAGAAGCCGTGGTGTGAACCCGCCGTCGTAGGCCGAAGTGACCTAGAAGGCAGTAGGGCCTAGAAGCCGTGGTGTGAACCCGTCGTCGTAGGCTGAGGCAACCTAAAAGGCGTCAACGACCTTGCCAAGGTGATGTGAGAGACCCAAAGGTCGTCAGGTGGTCAGGAGACCTTGAAACAGATATCAGTTGTATTATAGTAGGAGGCTTGATGTAGGGCATAACGGGTCCGTGAGCACCGGGCCGTTGATCTCAAAGCCGGCAAGCCTAGATTCCCGTACGGCACGAGTCGTTACTGCCTGTGACTGTTAGGCCGAAGAGCCATTGTAGAAGGATCCGTTGGGTCGCCGAGAGTCTCGCGGAAGAGACGTTTGGGCATGGTGGCCCGTAACGCTGCTAGGGCCCATCCATAAAAGGCCGAGTGAGGGGCGAGGGAGCCCACTCACTTCCATTTCCCCCGGAGTTAGGGTTCCGCTGCCACCGCGAGAGCACTCCGTGCAGATCCACCAGTGCCGCCGCGTTTAGATCCGTCGCGCCGTGCGCCGCCGTATGCGCGCGAAGTCCCTAGTGGTGTTTAGAGCTAGATCCACCAGCGTTGAAGAAGAAGAAATGGCTCCCGAGCTTGCGCCCTCACCGGAGAGCATCTGGGAGCCTTCGACGGTGATGGAGGAGCAGCTCCAAGGTCTCGTTGAGCGCGGGCTGCTGAAGCCGAAGGAGGAGGTGGGCTGGAGGCCGGCAACCGGCGATGCCTTACCCACCGAGGGGACCGGTGAGACCGTCGCCTTCGTCGCGGACGTGGAACACGGATTCAGAGTCCCCACAGGCGTCATCTTTCGCAGGCTCCTCCACTACTACAGGATCGACCTGGTACATCTCGTCCCCAACGCCATTACCACGATCTCCTCCTTCATCCACCTCTGCGAGGCATATCTGGGGATACCGCCACACTTCCACCTATGGTGGTACTTCTTCGAGCTGAAGAAGATAGGCAAGTCTGGGGTCGTGGGGAGCGTCGGCTTCATGCTCTGATGCTACATGAAGACGGTGTACATCGAGAAGGTATTGCCAGACAACACCTCGGGCTGGAGGCAAGGATGGTTCTACATCGACAACCCGAAGCCGGCGCTGGTGTTGACGGTGGAAATTCACCATTTCCAACCCTCAATATTTTCACATAAATGGAGGCATATGCATTATTTACTAGCATTTAGGTTTGAATAATGTAGTTCCACTTGTCCTTGGAGATTATTTGTATGTAGGTGATTTACCCCTTAAAAGAGATGGAAACTCAACTCCTGTGAAGAAACCATGCCAACTCAGCTGAGAAGGTGGCTGCCACCAAAGGAAACATGACAAGACACATCATCAATCCAGGGGAGGCACTCACCGACAAATCAGAGGACGCCACATGGACTTCACAGGGATTAAAGGGCCCACCTCGCATACCAAATCAAGCCATGCACCGGGGATGAATCAGAGGGCCCACAGGGCAGCCACCCAGAGGAAGCACACCAGGTGGGGCCACCCTAGGGGGTCGGCCGAACCTAGGATCGGCCGAGCCGACCTAGGGGGCGCCCATCTCGCCCCTACACGTGATTGCTCCTCATTGGTCACTTGCTGCAGTCCCGGGTGTTTAGGGGCCATTTGGGCGTCCGAGCAAGCCTTGTCCTCCTCTATAAATAGGAGGGGAGGGGCTCCCATTTCTCACACACCACTCTCTCATTCTCCTCTCACTTTTAGTTTCCAAGGCTAGGGGTTAGGCTAGAGTAGCTCTTCTTCAGGTTCCAAGTCCTCTTGGAAGTTTAGGTATGAGTTTTCTTTTATCTTTATTTCTTTGTATGACTTTGATCTACTTCAGTTATTCAGCTATTTCATATAAAGTCATGGTAGATCATATTCTTGATATGTTCTTGAGTTCATCCTCTGTTCATCATTTAGAGGCTTGTGTTCTTCATGAACACTACCTTTTGATCCACTTGAAGGATGATAAACTCCTTCCTTATGTGTTTGTTCATAAGTTAGAGGCTCGTGTTCTTCACGAACACGACCCTTTGATCTTGTTGATTAGACATAAGAGAGTTCATATCTGTTCGTATGTCTAGCCTTAGTTGATCTTGTTAGATAGCATGAGAGTGTTGCATGGGGTCTGTGTTCAAGCTACGGTACTCGGTCTAGTTGACCAGTCTTCTGGTGGCTCTCACCCTGGGTTACAATAGCCCGGGCAGGGTGAAGTCTAGCAGCAACGTAGGCATGGTGCCTTGGTTGTCTTGCTACGATAGTTATGAGCATACCCCCCGTAACGAGAGGTCGGTCCTTAGGTGGTGACAGCCCTGTTGGATCCTAGGGCAACCTCCGCGTTGGGGTACCTGCTGTAGGAGTCTAAAGTCTAGTTTCGCAGAGTGCTGGTCGTCGCGGGCTAGCTCCGCATTTGTACCTGGGTGCTGAACCATGTTTCCCTCATGCAATACTCATGTCTATCTCTTGTATCTTCTAGCTTTGTATGTTTAGTACATTAGAACCTAGAGCTAACTCGTATGTTCCCCCTAAGCCGTAGTGTGCTAGAGTAGAGGTAGATTTGAGGTGTGTGTGTCACACTACCCCTATTATCTTTTATCTTACCCCTGCCTTTGAGTGTGTTGTTTCCATATATCTATCTCTTGGTTTACATTCAGAGCAAAAGCATAAGTCTGAGATATCCACCATTGCCTTCCTTGGATTCGATACCCTTGGAATACTCTCTTTCCTTGGGGAAATGCTACAATGGTTTATCTGTGTGCTTGCGGATTCGTTCATGATCATTTAGATTAACCTATGGCAAGTCTCGATGTTCACGCTAACTGCGCCATTAGTTGTGACATTGGGAAATGCCAACAAGCATTTCTAGCGCTGATGCTAAGGATGGATTTCCAATCTGTTCTTAAGTGATCGACATTTAGAAATGTCAACAAGCATTTCTGGCGCTGTTGCCGGGGAAGGCACAGGATTATCATGACTATGCTTTGCATCTGTTTATAAACTCTGAGTAGGTTAGGACAACCCTCAATGCAGGCTAACCTTGATTGTCTTCTTTTATCTTTGGATAATGAAGACAGGTAGTGTATGACTGGTTTCGACCTACCGAGGAATTTTACTGAAGATCCCGAGTCACTTGTGAGGAAAGCTCGAATTCATTTCGGCTCACCTCGTCGTACTCGTCCGGAGGGCGAACCAGCTTCCTTTGTACCATCCACGTCCAATGCTATGGCCCAGAAGACACTTCGTGAATACTCAGCTCCTTCTGCTGACCAGGTGCTGCAAGGCCTTGAGGTGGCTATGGGGACTGAAAATTTTGAGATCAAGACGGGTTTAATCACGATGGTACAGGCTAGCCCATTATGTGGCAAGCCAAATGAGGATGCCAATGCTTATCTGCAGCAATTCCTAGAGCTGTGCAGCACTTTCGTCATCAGGGGTGCAAATATGGATGCTGTTCATTTACGGTTATTTTCATTCTCCCTCTTGGGAAAGGCTAAGCAATGGTTCTACGCGAACCGGGAATCTATTGACACTTGGAGCAAGTGTTCACATGCATTTCTCAAGAAGTTCTTACATGACTTGTGAAGTCTGTGGCAACACTGGGCACTCAGGCAACTATTGTCCGGAGACTCAGGAGGAAGTGATGTACATGAATGGCAACAACAATGGTTATCGTCCACCTCAACAAGGAGGCCAATCGTGGAATCAACAACGCCCTTATTATCAAGGAGGTAACCAAGGTAATTCTTACAATCCTAACCAACCTTCCTTGAGAGATCTTGTTTTTGGGCAAGCTAAGATTAATGAAGGTATTAACAAGAAGCTAGCTGCCCTTGATAAAACTATGGAAAGCCTCAACATTAAGCTTGATAGTTTTTCTTCTGCTCAGAAGAGTCAGCTGAGTTTCAACAAGATGTTAGAAACCCAGTTGGCTCAGCTGGCTGCTTTGGTTCCATCCCCTGATAACGGGAGGATCCCGTGGCAACCCGTATCCTCTTGTGAAAATGTTAGTGTAGTGTCAACCAGGTGGGGTAAGCCACCTAGGAAGACACGTGCTTCTGACTATGCAGGAAAGCCCATTCAACAAATTCTTGATCCATGGGAGGAATCAGCAGTGGTGCACAAGAAAGATCCAGGCTACCCAACTATCACTTGCACAATCTATTACAAGAAGATCAGGCATGCTCTTTGTGACCTTGGTGCGAGTGTTAATCTCATGTCCAAGGCCATGTTCGAGCAACTGGGATATCCAGCTCTCTCTCCAACAACACGGACTATCCAACTCGCCGATTCAACGATCCGATATCCAGAAGGAATTGCTGAGAGTTTATTGGTTAAGGTCAAGAGCTCTTATGTCTTCGCGGATTTCGTGGTCCTTGACATGGATGACGAGGGAGGAATGCCGCTCATCCTTGGGCGACCATTTCTCCGTGATGTCCGAGCTAGAATCAATGTGGGTTCCGGTATCCTCTGTTTCCGCATTGGGGAGAGGAACTTGAAGTTCAAGTTTCAGGACAAGGAAGAGTAATGCTATTTGGTGCAAGATAGTGTTGAGCAGCTTGGGGGAAGGATGGAGCCTTCACCCCTAAGGAAGAAATCTCCGTCAAAGAGGTTAAGGAAAATTCGGAAAGAATGGCGGAAGATTGAGATGGCACCAACCTCTACTTCTCAGGAGTGGGGTGCTGAATGGAACTGATCACTGAGAAGAGTCCAACTCGTCGGACTAAAAATGATGGGTCCTTTCTACCAAAAAGGTTAAAGCTGGTATTTATCTCATATTTCCCTTTCCAAAATTTTATTTCCAAAATTGCATATTTGATTTTCCAAAACTCTGCATTTGCATGCTAGATTTATCTAGCCCTTTTCCCTTTTCCAAATAAAATTTCTGAAAAATAATTTCTGAGTTTGAAAACCATAGAAAATTCATTTGGGCAATTTCTGGAGTAAACTTTGGCCGGTGCACCTTGGCATATCTTCATATAGCCGTTGGTGGCACACCTGCCAAAGGGGGCCAGCACCGGGCCCACCACTGGGCCGGCCGAACCAGGGTTCGGCCGAACCCTGGTAACGGTCATGTGGGCCCAGCCTTGGCCAACGGCTCCTAGCCGTTGCCCAACGGCTATCCTGCGGTGTGCTGCCCCTTTGCTCTATAAATTGGACCCGAGAGGGAGTGTTCTTCACCCATGCAACTCATTTCATTCACACTCCCCTCTCTACTCCTTGCTCTCTTAGTTTTCTTGGATTTCTAGCTCAAGATTGGATCATCAAGTTGTCTCTCTAGTGTGTTGCTAAAAATATTGCAATTGGTGGAGCAAACTCGGTAAGAACTTCAGTCGATTTCACTAACCCATCACCGAGTTGCTCTTGTCGTTTGTTGTTGAGCTAGCATGAATTGGGCGGTGAACACTCTCCGGAGGGTGACACGCTCACGCTCCCATTCACAGGCCAGGATGAGTGCATCCACCCCCGCCGAGCCAATGCCGAGCCCGTCAACGATGGATTATGAAGAAGAGCAAGAAGAGCAAGCCGAGCCACAAGCCGCGGAGGAGGTCGTCGACGACACCCCCTACCTCAACTTGCGGGGCGCTCGAGAGGAGCAAGCCTATGCTCTCCTGAAGGACCGAGTCTTCGCCCACACCAGGGACTTCGACCTGACTCTCATGGAGAAGACAGGTATGAATCTCGAGTTCGCTTCCATTTGGCATGCTCTTGGTTGGGAGGAGTTTGCGCCGGTTACAGAGCATGGCTCTCGGCCCCTCACCATCCAGTTTCTTTGCTCTCATACCGAGACCCCGGATGGCGTTGAGTTTCATCTTTTCGGAACCGATTATCGTCTTTCTTGGAAGGATCTTGGTCGTCTTCTTGGTTTTAGTCCTCGTTGTGCTGTCTCTTTGAAGCGAGCTTGTGAGGGTTATGTTCGGGAATCTTTCTGGGCAGATATCTCTGGTCTTGTTTACAGTGGCAAGTTTGTACCTCGGTGCAACGATATCGTGCATCCCACTCTCCGCCTGTGGCACAAGTGGATCGCCATTACTCTCTTTCCACGAGAGGATGTTCGGCCCGTGCACAGCGATGAGATGATGCTATTATACGCCGCTGTCAACCAGATCAAGGTCTCTCCCATTAAAGCAATGATTCGGCAGTGGATGACGAATTTCAAGATGATAGGTCCTATTGAGTGTACGGCTTTGGTGACTCGTATTGCTCTCAGACTCGGGGTTCTTAGCGGGAATCCCGTACCCTTCATCGGGACGCCCCGAGTTCTCATTGATGAGGCATACTTGATCCAGGGGCATATACTCAAGAGGGGCCCAAATGATTCTTTGACTTTCTTCTTTCCGGGCTATGCAAACCAAATCCCGTTACCTAACCCGGGGTTTGGATTGTATAACTCGGAGTCACTAACCATTCCCCTTGTTACACAAGAGGAAAGTCGTCGTGCTAGTGTTTCAGGCAGGTCCACCAGGAGCGCGGCGAAGAGAGCACACATGCAGCAGCAACAGTCACAGCTGACACCACCACAGCCTCAGCCTCAGCCACAGCCTGCTACACCACCGGTGGCAGGAGGGGCCCCTGCGGGGTACATGTCCGGGGTTACCCCTGGATATGCACCTGGTTGGGATCAGCCCACCTACCAGCCGAGTGCGAGTGACACAGCTTGGGCGGACGCGAGCAGAGCTCAGTGGGCCACACCCGCTAGTTCCAACTCCGGTGGTCCACCTCCGTCTTTGTCCTTCCGGTGACACTCTTCAGCCTCTGCACGCGATGCTCAGCTTGCACAGCAGATGGGAGAGCTCACCGTCCAGGTTACGGGATTGGAGGAGACGCTGAACACCCACGTCGAGTCTACCTCTGCGTGGCAGCGTCAGGCTGGTGGGAGGATAGCAGCCATGCAGCAAGATCAGCGGCAATACATGGATGCGCAGAGGGCTTACTACGCGAGTCAGGGTTTCTTCTACCCTCCTCCGCAGTGAGCCTGAAGCTAGCTTGGGGGAGGACCCCCATTCTGAGGTAACTTGTATCTTCCTTCATTTTTAGAATATCTTATAAATGAAAATCCAAAAAAATCTGCAAAATAAAAAGACCAAAAATATTTATTTGCTTTCATCATCATCATTTGCTCAGTTTGGTTTGATATGCTTAGTAAGAATGCTTTGCCTCTATGGTTGAAATGATGAATAGTTGCTCTGTTTATTCTCTCCATATGTCTTGCCTACAACTTTGTATTCTACCTAAGTTTTGAGTTTGTTGGCTTGTATGTTCAAACCTTAGCTTGAAAACTGTGGGTAGCAAAAAGCATGATCCTTGCCTAAGTTGTTGTGAGACATGATATGGTAAAATAGAGTGCTATGATCTTGTGCTTAGTGATGCTTGACATCCGGAGTTTTCCTTTTTGAAAAAAAAAATCAAAACATGATGAGTTCCTCAATGATGAGAATTTCCCATCCAAGGCCATATGTAGATTCTACTTCTTAGCCTCCACATATGCAGCTTGTTCTCTCATTGAGCTTTGTCAAATTGTTGTGACCCTTGTTAGAACTCATACTCCCCTGATCAAGATCACGTACACGTTCATGCTAAACTTCTACACTAGAAGTTAAGCATTCATCATTTACTCCATACTGCTTATGCATTCTTTCACAAATAAAACTCTATGTATCTTTGCATCATTCATCCCTCTCCAAATATCTCTAATAGAGACAAAGGGCTAGCTAAAAAAAGAAAAAAAAGAGAAAAGCATGCTCAAAAGCATGGCAAAAATAAATAAAGAGAGCTAGCCCAAGTCTCGGAAAAAATTCAAAGGAGAAAAAGGGGATTGATATGTGCAAGAAAAAGAGTTCCACCATATAGATGGTAATAACTAGTACCTACTCCGGGGCTAGTGTCCACCTTACCATCAATCCCTTATTTCCTCATATAAAACATGGCAATATCTAGCACCCATTTCCGGGCCTAGTATCCACCTTGCCATGCTCATATCCATCACACACATATGCACATCTTGATCAGGATGTATGTTTGTTTCTTCCAAGGATCCGGTTTTTGACTTAGCAAAACATGAGAGACAAGTATGCCACATCTTCCCTACCTACAGCTCCACATAAAGCCTATTAGGAGTAGGATGTGAAGAAAGGCAACATTGATGCCTTGGTGAGGAATCATACACTTTTGAGCGATCCGAGAGTATCATTTGAGGAACTCTGATTTTCTTTTGAAAAATTTGCAAAACCTCCGGATTGCTAAACTGATCAAGGTATGAGTGATTATGCGTTCTCTATATAACCATTCTGTCTCTCAACTGCCCAAGCCAGGTGAAGCTATATGCCCCACGTATCAGGCGAAAGGTAAGAACATTGCCAACTTGTTCAACTCTTGGTAGAGTACTTTGCTATATGTTTGGCATAAGTTGAGAATACAACATTGTAGCAACTCCTGATCAACCAACCTAAGTCTCTAATGTCTTGCTTCGAGACGAGCAAGAGGTTAGCTTGGGGGAGTTTGTTGACGGTGGAAATTAACCATTTCCAACCCTCAATATTCTCACATAAATGGAGGCATATGCATTATTTACTAGCATTTAGGTTTGAATAATGTAGTTCCACTTGTCCTTGGAGATTATTTGTATGTAGGTGATTTACCCCTTAAAAGAGATGGAAACTCAACTCCTGTGAAGAAACCATGCCAACTCAGCTGAGGAGGTGGCTGCCACCAAAGGAAACATGACAAGACACATCATCGATCCAGGGGAGGCACTCACCGACGAATCAGAGGACGCCACATGGACTTCACATGGATTAAAGGGCCCACCTCGCATACCAAATCAAGCCATGCACCGGGGATGAATCAGAGGGCCCACAGGGCAGCCACCCAGAGGAAGCACATCAGGTGGGGCCACCCTAGGGGGTCGGCCGAACCTAGGATCGGCCGAGCCGACCTAGGGGGCGCCCATCTCGCCCCTACACGTGATTGCTCCTCATTGGTCACTTGGTGCAGTCCCGGGTGTTTAGGGGCCATTTGGGCGTCCGAGCAAGCCTTGTCCTCCTCTATAAACAGGAGGGGAGGGGCTCCTATTTCTCACACACCACTCTCTCATTCTCCTCTCACTTTTAGTTTCCAAGGCTAGGGGTTAGGCTAGAGTAGCTCTTCTTCAGGTTCCAAGTCCTCTTGGAAGTTTAGGTATGAGTTCTCTTTTATCTTTATTTCTTTGTATGACTTTGATCTACTTCAGTTATTCAGCTATTTCATATAAAGTCATGGTAGATCATATTCTTGATATGTTCTTGAGTTCATCCTCTGTTCATCATTTAGAGGCTTGTGTTCTTCATGAACACTACCTTTTGATCCACTTGAAGGATGATAAACTCCTTCCTTATGTGTTTGTTCATAAGTTAGAGGCTCATGTTCTTCACGAACACGACCCTTTGATCTTGTTGATTAGACATAAGAGAGTTCATATCTGTTCGTATGTCTAGCCTTAGTTGATCTTGTTAGATAGCATGAGAGTGTTGCATGGGGTCTGTGTTCAAGCTACGGTACTCGGTCTAGTTGACCAGTCTTCTGGTGGCTCTCACCCTGGGTCACAATAGCCCGGGCAGGGTGAAGTCTAGCAGCAACGTAGGCATGGTGCCTTGGTTGTCTTGCTATGATAGTTATGAGCATACCCCCCGTAACGAGAGGTCGGTCCTCAGGTGGTGACAGCCCTGTTGGATCCTAGGGCAACCTCCGCGTTGGGGTACCTGCTGTAGGAGTCTAAAGTCTAGTTTCGCAGAGTGCTGGTCGTCGCGGGCTAGCTCCCTGTTTGTACCTGGGTGCTGAACCATGTTTCCCTCATGCAATACTCATGTCTATCTCTTGTATCTTCTAGCTTTGTATGTTTAGTACATTAGAACCTAGAGCTAACTCGTATGTTCCCCCTAAGCCGTAGTGTGCTAGAGTAGAGGTAGATTTGAGGTGTGTGTGTCACACTACCCCTATTATCTTTTATCTTACCCCTGCCTTTGAGTGTGTTGTTTCCATATATCTATCTCTTGGTTTACATTCAGAGCAAAAGCATAAGTCTGAGATATCTGTCATTGCCTTCCTTGGATTCGATACCCTTGGAATACTCTCTTTCCTTGGGGAAATGCTACAATGGTTTATCTGTGCGCTTGCGGATTCGTTCATGATCGTTTAGATTAACCTATGGCAAGTCTCGATGTTCACGCTAACTGCGCCATTAGTTGTGACATTGGGAAATGCCTACAAGAATTTCTAGCGCTGATGCTAAGGATGGATTTCCAATCTGTTCTTAAGTGATTGACGTTTAGAAATGTCAACAGCTGGCGACAAGGTAGGGGTACGCGCCGATTCCGGTGCCGGAGTGGGGCAACCAGCTGACGTCATGGGAGAACGATGCCATCAAGCCACTGCTGGATGACTTGGCGAGGCTGAAGGCGGAGGGATTGACCGGCGGTGCCGTGGCGATCAGCTTCAGCCAGCGGCTCCTGCAGCCGATCCAAGATTGGTTGCACCCGGCCTATGAATACTAGGGCCAGGCCGACCCCACCCGGGTGGCGCAGCGCAAGGTCTCCAAGTAGGAGATGGTGGAGCGGGTCAAGGAGTTGTTCGCCGGACGGATCCGCAACCGGACGTGCCCTAAGGCGCTCTGCCTGAGGCGGCCCACTGAAGCTGTAAGCCACCTTTATCCAGTTGACCTTAATTTGTTGCTCGTGTAGTTGGATGTTCAATGTTGGTGACGAAGGTCGTCTGATGCAAGGTCTTGAAGGCGTGTACTGGTGCCCAGCTCCACTCCCCGATGAGGACGAGCGGAGCTTCAAGGTCCGAGCTGCGGAGGACATCAGGGTACCTCCACAGCAGCACATCAACAACTACCTCTCCGACTCGATGGTGGAGGGTAGTGACGATGAAGATGCCGCCGCGGGGAAGGCGGTAGAGGCTACCATGCCAACAACGCGGCGCTCGCAGCTGGTCGCTGGCAAGATGGTGGCGTCCAAGGCCGCCAAAGTGGCTGCCGTCACCCAGACAGCAGAGAAGAAGAAGAGAAAGAGGAAGGATGCCACCGCGTCGTCGGAGACGGCGATAGCTAGCGCCGAGGTCAGGACGGACGCTGGAGAAGATGATGACGCAAGGTCACCCACCATGCCAGCCGGGCAGGGGAGGGGAGGGAGAAGGTCCCCAAGGTCGTGGAGGAGGTACTCCCGAAGACCGACGCTGGGGGGCCAAGCGACGCAGGGTCGCAGAAGAAACCAAGGAAGGCTCCACCCAGGCCAATTAATCCCGGGTTGAAATCTGGTAGCAGGTAAGTTGACGAACTTTTACTCACGCTCACTTGGATTTGTTCGTCTCCTATGCATTACTGCTGACGGGCTTTGCTTTTTTTGGCAGGGCGACCCCTGCTACCTCGAAGAGCGGCAAGAACGCCTCAGGCCAAAAGGCCTTTGGGAACAAGGGAGGGAAGGCAAGCCGAGGCCCTGGGGCCACGGGGACTACAACGTCGGCGGCGACGAATGTGAGAAACCAAGTTGATATGTGCCTTGGTTTGTATATGATGAGCGATTGACCGGATGTTTTGAGGCTTTGTGTTAAGTGTGTTTCGTCGGGTTGTGTTGTCAGTTGTGTAACTTCATATGTTTATGTGGTGTGTTGTCAATGCACTCGTGAGGAGTGGTTGACAACATTGTGTGCACTGACTCTTGGCCTAGTATTGCAGTTGTTGGTTGCGGCTTGGTTTGCGTTGGTGCAGGTGAAGAACAAGCGTGAAAGGTCTATGCTAAGGTGGCCTCCGGGGTGATGGAGAGACAAGTAGGCTTGGTTCGAGGGACCTGGTGGCCGACGGGATCAAGTGTGGGCCGCATGGTGCAAGAAGAGCAAGACGAAGTCGTGGACATGGAGCCGGTGCATCGGTGGTGGCCAAGTCAAGGAACGAGGCAAGACCGAGTAGACCGTCCGGGCACCGGAGGTGAAAGGCTTGACGGGCTCGACGCTTGGCGTGGTGAGGTCGGGCCGTGCACACGGGGTTTAGTAGTTTGGCCACAAAACCATCGGAGGACAGTTTCTTGGTTTGGGCCTCAAAACCAAGTCCGAAGGCCCAACACGACGGAGACGGTGATCCGGGAGTGTCGGGAAGCTTCGAGGCGGGCGACACGCGGCATGATCGTGGTGCTCGCGTCGGGAGGACGCGAAGGCCCGATGGATGCGCGACCGTCCGATGGTGAACTTCATGTGTTGACCAAAATGCCCCTGTGAGGGCTTGTATTGTATCTCCTAGTGTAGGGGCACTTCGGTCTTTTCCGGAGGGCCTATATATAGGAGGAGGGGGCTGAATTTTCAGCCAACTCTTTGGCTTAGTTGGTGGGAGTGCTCTTTCATTTTGGGGTGCTCTTGGGGAGAGAGGGAGAGGAGAGTGTGTGGCTCTTTGTTTGGAGCTTTTTGCCATCCAAGATTTGCAATTCTTGGAGTGGCTTGTAACTGATTGGACTAGAGATTCAAAGTGAATTCTTCCTCTTAATCTTGTGCCAATTCTTCTATTCCCGAGTTCCTTTTGTTGCATTTTCGGAGCTCTTTTTGTGCTATTTTCGTGCTTGGCTTGATCCATCATTTCTAGGTTGTTTTGTCTCGGATTTCTTTGAGGGGATCATGGGTGAGTGCCTTGTGCCTCTTTGTGGATGATCTAGACCCCTCAAACGCTGGGAATCGGGCTCGATTTGGTGAGGTTGGTTGAACTCGAGTTGGTGCCTTGAGTGCACGAGATTTGCGATTCTGGTTGATTGGATAGGTTTGGGGCTCCAAGATTTTGGGCATAGCTTCTCTTGGAGACGCTTCTCATCTACCCAAAATTTGGGCTCAATCCATCCAATGGTTTGGGAGATCCATCGATTGGATGTTGGAGTTGACTTCGCGGGTGGCTCAAGCTGTGTTTCTGCGTGAAGGGCGAACAGTCCGCGAGGTAGGTGCAGACAGCCCGTGGTCCCCTAGTTCATTATGTGTTCTTCGTGTTTTCTTGAGCCGTGTCGTTCGATCCTTGTGAGTTTTGGTTTTGGTTTGGATGTGGTTTGTCGGACGGTCCGTGAGAGAGGGTCGGACAGTCCGTGGAGGGCGGATAGTCCGCGAGGAGAGGGCGGACAGTCCGCAAGGTGCGGTTAGTCTCTGGAGGCTCGGTTTGGTTTTTTGGACAGTCTGCAAGCAGGGCGTGGACAGTCCGCCATAGGCCCACGGACAGTCCGCGACCGCTGTGCGGACGGTCCGTGTTGGTCCAGGCAGACAAGCTTTGAAGGTGTTCCTCGAGTTGTGCTTCCGCTTCTTGTTTGTTCTAGGCTTGCCTTTGCTTGTTCCTAGGATTGGTAGGTTCACAATACCTACGTGATCTTGACAAGCTTGCAAGGAATCGTTGAGTTGTGATTTTGGGACATAGGCCAAGTTTCAAGAAGAAATTTTTATCGGCTCCCATTCACTCCCCCCCCTCTCTGGTCGCTTATTCGGTCCTTCAATTGGTATCAGAGCCGGTTGCGGATTCATGTGACTCTAACGAGTCTAGGATCCATAGGGTGACAAAAGAGAAGGGGCGCTTTGCTTGCGGTTTTGGTTTGCGCGTTTTGAGCCCGTCGATTTGGTGTTGTGCCTTTGAAAACCATAACTTGAGATACCTTCCTTGAAATAGGCATAACTTTTCGCTCGGTGCTCCGTTTGAGCTCAAATTTTTGCAGCGGTTAGGTGACAACGTCGGTTTGGCGGTCTCGAAAAATTCAGAAAAATTCGGGAACATAACTAAAAAATTTGTTGAAGCTTTTTCAAGGCTTTTAGTGAATGTTCCTGAATTTCTTTAGACCGCAATACACCTCCGTTTGAGCTGAAATTTTGTGTGCCTCTATCTTTGGTGCTCCTTGTTCAGTGGTAAAATTTTGGGAAAAAGATAGGTTCTTTGCTATTGAACTCGTGAGTTCTTTTCTGAGAATTGAGGCAATTCGAGTGCTTTCCTTGCTTCTTTGCTTTTTCCTTGAGCTTGTTTTTGGCTAATCCTAACCAGTGCTTTGAGTATGGCACCACGCTCTTCTCCGTGTGATTCTTTGAGTAGGAGGAGTATGGAGGTTGAGGTGGAAGCCTTAGTGGAGAAGATGATGTCCCTCATCGAGGACTATCAAGATGGTGATCTCAAGAAGGGAGAGCTCTACCACAAGCTAAGGGACATGAACCAAGGTACGCTTGCCAAAGGCATCTTGATCCTATGCGATAGGTTGAAGGATTGTGAATGTGATTGTGGGGATTTGCATAGGAGAAACATAGATTTGTGTGATGCCTTGCGTAGGAAGAATGAGAAGTTGAAATGCTCCCTTGCTAGGTTGAAATGTGGTATGGCTCATTGGAAGTCTTGTGCTTTGAATTCTTGCACTTCTTGTAACACCATGCATGCTAAGAATGATGTTTTGAACTCTTCTATTGCTTGCTTGAAATCAGAAATTAAATTGTTGAAACACAATGCATCTTTGCCTTGCAAATCTTGTGATGCCTTGCTTGTTGAAAATCTTGAGTTTGCAAGTGATGTGAGTAGCTTGCTTAGAAAGAATGAAGAATTGAACTCTTCTCTTGCTTGTTTGATGGATGAGAATGACTTGTTGAAATCCAATGCTTCTATGCCTTGCAATTCTTGTGTTGCTTTGAATATTGATCTTGATGTGGCTAGAAGATTGCTTTGTTGGAAACAAGTGCTTCCTTACCATGTGTTTCTTGTGAGTCTTTGCATGCTGAAATTAATGAACTAAAATTGACTCACACCACATGTGTAGATGAACTTGAGCATGCTAGGGCTGAAATTTGTGATATGAAATCCATGCCTTGTAGCAAGTGCTCTTTGTTACTTATGGATGATACTTGCCATACTTCTTGTGATGATGATGATGCTTTGGTTGTTGTAAATGATGATACTTGTTCATGTGGTCTCATTTGCACTTCATGCATTCATTTGGAAAGTGAAGTTTTGGCTTTGAAAAGAATGCGCAATGATATGAGCGCTAAGTTGGTTGTGCATGATGAGATGAGTGCCAACCTTGAGAAAGAAAATGAACTCTTGCATACCACATATGCTAAGTGCATTGAAAAGGAAATCGATAATTTGAGAAATATGACATGTGGTACTTGTGAGCACCTCAAGTTTGAAAATGAGGTTTTGCGCACAAGGTGCAAGAGTCTTTGTGCCAAGGGTTTGGATTCTCGCATTTCTTGTCACTCCGATGTTGATGCTTTTAAAATTGCTTCTTCTCAACCGGAGTTGACTTCTTCTCTTGAGCATGAGTCTTTGGATGGTGGCACGTGTGGTGGTGCTTTGGATAGCTCTCCCATAGCTATTCCTAAGCTTGGTGGATCTTCCGGTGTTGCCCAAGGTAAATTGAATGGCAAGGGTGCCTCCCACATATTTGGAACTAATACTCCCAAGTCGAGGTTCCAATGCACCTTTTGCAAGAAGGATGGGCATACCGTTGAGTTTTGCTTTCGCCGTGTCAAGCGCGAGTGACGTGTGCGTGCCAAAGCTTTTAAGAAGCCACGTAGCCTTTCTCATGGCACGTGTGATTCTAATGTGGGCATGAAGTCGGATGTTGGGATTGATACTTCTTGCTCTAAGTCCCAAGGGACTTCCCACTTACAAGAGAATGGTGATTCGTCCTCTCGAACCGTGCCTCCTGATAGGCCTTTGTACCATTGCTCTCATTGAGGGAAGGATGGGCATCAAGAGAGCTTTTGCTACCGCCGGGCAAGGAGATTGCAGCGAGGAGGTGCTTCTAGGCCTTTGGTTGTTCATAGCCCTTCTCATGGCATGAACACTTGTGAGCCTAAGAAGGCACTATTTGTGGACGGGTTTTATGACACTCTTTCAAGTGAGTTAGGCCATGCTCATGGACATGCTTCTAGTGCTTTTTGTGTTGGTCCGTGACATGTTTCTCGTGGTGCTAGTGTTGGTTCTTCTCCTATGACCTCGAGGGACCTTTGCCTTTTTGCTTGTGGTAGCACTCGGTTTTCTTCACGATCGAGTTGCTCCTTTGAGGCATGGTTCCAAGAGTGTTCGAAAACCTTTTCATTCGAACCGGCATTTGCATCATGCTAACCCACATGATAAGTTGTGTGCACCGCTTACCCGTGTGACCAAGTATTGGATTCCCAAGTATGTGCTTGCTAACCCTTTGGGATCCAAGGCTCGGTCTTTCTTGTCTCCTCATGTGTAGGTATGGAGATGCGGTTGGAGAACATGAGCTCGATGGTGCTTGATCTTTGCTCATGAGGTGATCAAGACAAGATGGTTCTCCACACTGCTTGGATGGCTCTTGAAAGCCTTTGTACACATGTATAGTGAGTTTCCTTTTCCTTTTGTGCTCACTTGTATATACTTGTGTGTAAACCATGGTAGGCTAGCCACCTTGTTCATGATAGCTTTGTGATCTTGCATATCTATCTTGCTATCTTGTGTATGATATTGTGTTGGATGATATATATGAACATCATGTCATGCTTTATGGTGGTTATGTCATGTTGTTCATCCATATCATTTTTGTCTAGCTCTATGTTATCCTTTCTTGTTAGCATGTTTGTCCCCCCATGTATATCTTGTCATTCTAGCTTTGTAATATATGTTGGTGGATGATCCATATGAACTTGTATCATGCCTTTGTTTAGTTCTTGTATTATGTTTGGCATGTTGTTCTCTGGTATCATCCTTGTTTAGTTCTTGTATAGGTTTGTACCTTGTTGACATGCCTGCTAGCTCATGCTTATATTCGTATATGTAGAATCATGTTACAATGCTTTATTTATCTTGATTGGTATTGTCAATGCATTGTGTAGCATGTTTTGAGCTTGCTTTGGGTTTCAGGCTTGCCTTGTCTTCGGGTTGTGTTTTGTTCCTTCTTCGGCTTTCTCCTTTTTAGGTTGGTTTTAGAGCTTCTCTCTCGCTCTTTTTTCCTAGCTTTTGCTTTGCTAGTCATCTTTGGTTGAGGGGGAGCTTGGTTTCTTTCGATGGGGAATTTGTTTTTGAGGGTGTGGATTTTGGTAGCCTTTTGTGATCCTTCAATTGGTATCCTTTCTATGGTACTCAATTGGGATCTTTGGCGGTCTTGCAATAGGTATCTTTTCTATGGTACTCAATTGGGACCTTTGGTGGCTCTTCTCTCATTTGGAGCGGTTCTTGGTTGGTGCGTCCCCTTGTGAGCTTTCTTGTTGCTAAGCTGAGTTCCATGTCTCCCCATGCACTATGCATTGCATATGTGTAACACCCTAGTTTGCAAAATTTGCTAGGATTTAAAATTTCATTAAAAATTGTTAGAATTAAATTAGAAAGAGTGTGAACAACCCTTTTAAAAAAACAAACCACTTTCTAAATGCAAATCTAATGAACATAGGTTATAAAACATGTCTGATGCATCCATGCCGCTTGCATTGTGTTTTGTGTGTCAAAAAGATTTAAAGTGTTTTTCAAACACGCCTAGGTTTTGATCCAATATGAACCTTCCCAATTCAAATCCAATTCTCAAAAATCTCTAAATCAAATCTTCGCTAACCAAAACCTACATAACCCGTTGTTCCCTTTCCGACTATGTTTCCTCTCAAGTAAGGGCATGCACATACCGACTAATCTTCTCTTGTGGCAACCTTGAATGGCGGCCATCTAATCCCTCTCTCTACAATCAACTCACTATACTTTTTCTTCTCTATCTACACGAACTTAATCTAGCTCCGAGCTCATGTATTGAACTTCCCCCATCTCATTTTCCTGTTGGTTGAATCCATCTTTAATTTCTGAATTGAGTACTTATTCCTCCTTTGATCCAAATCAATTTCGACTTGTGCCAAGGCCCAAACTGACCTCTCCCCTCTCCCTTCCTCCTTACCCCCACGTCACCCCCCTTCCTGCCGACGCTCTCCCCTCCCCACGTCGCCCCCTCTCTCTTTCATGCAGGAATTGCCTCCTCCCCCTGATGCCGCCCCCCTTTCCATCCATGGCTGCATGTGAACCTGGACAAAATCCCCTCCATCTTCACGCCAAAACCAGCAAGTGCTCGGCCCCACACCCCTAATTTGCGCCCCTCTCCCCTCTCGTGCTCCATCTCAATCAGATCACGAGGCTCCCATGGTCGTGCCCCCCCCCCTTCCTCCCTCTGTCCATGGCTGCCCCCTCCACATCCTCCTTTCCCCCTCCTTGCTAACCACCAAAACGGAGTGCCCTCGTCATCGTGGTTTGATTTTGCCGCTGCACTCCACCGCTCATGGATCCAAGCAACGATTTGGAGAAGACCGTCGTCGTTGCTCCCTTCTACCCCACGCAGGAAGGTCGTCCCCTCCATGTTGGACGCCCCACCGTCCATGTTGTCTTCGTTGACGTCTCCGGTAGGCCGCACCTCCCCATCCCTCTTGCTCGGCGACTACCTGATGTCCTCACATCGCAGGCCCCAAGGACGCCCTCATGTTCACCCTTGATGCTGTGGCGAAGTCGAGCCGCTGCTGATTCGTGGGCAGGCCGCCGACACCCTCCTCCACCTGCGTGTCGTCAACACCGCTGCCTCCTCTCGTCCTGCCCATGTTCACCTGCACCACGACCCAAAAGTGAGACCCCTCTCCATCCTCTCCACGTTTTTGTTGTTCTAGCACATGAATCACATAATGTAGGGCGAGATCCATCAATCCCCGGCAAGGTTTCTTCGCAAGCCCACTGTCTGCATTCGCGACCAGATTTTCCGTCGCTGGTTGGCGTGTGTTCCCCGCTGATCTACTGCTCCGATGATCGAATACTTTTACCACGATATGTCTTGTGTACCTGCACACGTCTCCGTTAAATTTCTCAGCCATACCAGCTATGATTCCTGAGATATGATCATCACCGTGCTCCCTGTCCTTGCTGTCCAGACAGCAGCACCACCCTGATGGCATTGCGTTTTCCGCTAAACCAGCGCTCGGGTGATCAAATCCTTTTGCTATGTTATGTCTTATATACCTGCACATGACTCTGCAAATTTGTGGAGCAAAAGGACTTGCAAATCTGGAGATATTAATCTCGTCGTGCCGCTGCCCTACAGTTTACTCGGACGTGGCTCCCTGTCTTGCTCTTTGCATTACTCTTCATGTAGGACACCAATGACCAAATTCTTTTACCACAACATGTATCATGTTCTTGCACACGTCTCTACAAAATGGTTGGGCAATAGGACCTGCAAAACTAGAGAAAAAAAATTCTCCACACTCGCTGCTCCTGCAGTCCTGCTGTCACCCATTGCTCTGCTTGCACTCCTTTCTAATCGTGCTCCACAGTTATATGTGCATCGAATCCCCAAACCCTTCTACCACCATGTGCCTATGACACCTGCAATATGGATCCTTTATTTGTGCCATGGTTCCTAAGATATTGATCTCGTCATGTATGCTATCCCGAGCTGATCATGTCTCTGTCCTCGCGAGCAGCCGTACAACCACCTCTGGGCCACAGCACTCCCGGTGACCTTTTTGCTCTGCCTTCAAAACCCTTCAACCAGCATGTGCCCCCCAATACACGCGCATGTCTCTGCAAAAATGGTTACGACATCGGACTTACAGATCTAGATATAATAACCTCGCCTTCCATGTTGCCTACATTGTCCACACAGCCATGCCATCATGTCTTTCTATCGTGTTGCCTCGCTGATCCTGATCTCGAATGATCAAACCCTTCAACCAAAGTGTGACCCTTATACCTGCACATGATATTGCCAAGTTACTCAGTTATATGAGCCATGATTCTTGAGATATAAATCACACCATGCTTGCTGCCCATTCTGTTTACACAGCTACTTAATCATGCTTTACTTATGGGTTCCCCATTGATCCAATGAGCAACTGGAAGATCTTTTTGACCAGCACATGTATCGCTTAGTTTCACACAAACCCATCGAGTTGCTTGACCATATGCTTAGCAGAGCTCCACTTCTTAATTTCAGTAAGTACACACTATTGTGCAGTCCACCACGAACATATCTTTCCCTATTGATTCCGACACCATCTCAGTGCAAGTCTTTATTCTTGTGTCTTCCTATTTCCCTTTTACTTGGATGCAAAATTAATTCTCCATATCTCTAAAGAAAACATTCAGCCCACAAGAAAACTTGTTCAACATCGCTGCTATCCATCCTTTTATCCAGTCACTTTACCTCCAAAAGTTCTAGCTGTCACCACCACATGCAATGTTCTCACTCAACATATTCTACAATCAGAGGGCAACCTCATGCTAATATCTTGTCATAACCATCGGTCCCTAAATCCATGGCAGTCTAACAACAACTATCGACACCCTCTCTAGCTAGTCATATCTTTCCAGCTGCAGCCCTGTTTTCCTTGTTTCTTGCTCTTCCGCGTCTGCTGTAGGTAGAGTTAGCTAGTAGTATGCTTTCCATAAAATGATTTTATTGTTTGGTGCTATGCTCTTAGTTGTACTATTGTGCTGTTTCAGTTGATTGCTACACGTTGAGGAACGTCTCTGAGCAGTGGAGCATCGGGAAACGGACAAGTGTCCTTGAACATCTTGCTATTTTGTACCTTTACTTTTATACACCATAATCACTGCTTTTATTTATGCTTTTTGCATTAGATGTCTAAATTGATGGGTAATCCTATTAAGGACTGTTTACTAGATTTTTCATGACTTTCCTTGCTTATCCTTAGAGGTTACCTATGTGGGTAGATTTATGCTTAGCTTGCTCAACATGGGTTGGGTTTTAATCTTAATCTTGATTAATGACTATGCAACATGTTAATGTGGGTTTTGGTTAGCAACATGAACACCCTAGCTGACTCAGGCAAGTGGTTTGGATGGTGGCTTGTGATGTTTGATGTTGGTCTTGCCTAAGTCAATCTTATAAGGACCGGTCTGTGGAGCGACCACCCAGGATTTACAGTACAACCACGAGAACTAATGGGCTATGGTCTTGGCCAAGTAAGTACGGTAAACCAGCGGTCTATGTTAAGCTGTCTGGGCTGGATGAGGGCGTAGTTCCCAAGAGTCCGGCAAGGAACCTCGGGTGTCGCTGACACTCTGTAACCTGGTTAATGTGTGCTGGTGAACCTATGTAAAGGCCTCGTAGCATCCCTATGCTATCACACCAAAGGAAGTGTGAAAGTGCCTAGCTAGCACAGCATGGTTGGGTTTAACATTCATTTGAACGTTTACGTGACTCGTGGGTAAAGATGTACAACCTCTGCAGAGTGTTAAAAACTGTTATAACAGTCGCGCTCACGGTCAAGAGCGGCCTGGATCCTCACATGGTTAGTTGGTGGTTCGGGTGGATCACAGTGGTGGTATTGTGGATTGGGAGTTGGTATGATGTTTAACCTTAGGATCGGGATAGGTGGGTGCCTGTACCTTGATTGGTTTGGGAAGCCTTAAATACACTTAATATCTAGGTGCTTAATTAAATTTTGACCAATTAAAACTTGAACTTTGCAGTCCACCAAATAAAGGCTTCCTTGCTTTAAGCCTGCATGTTATGCATACTTTTCCCTCCACTTGCAGAGTACACGCCTCCAGGTGTACTCACCGTTTTGCCTTTCAATCCCTGCTGTTCTCTCCCCACTGCTTCTCAGATGGTCAGAAGCTAGAAGAAGAAGCCGGATCATGAAGACCTTGAAGACCTGGAGTTCTAGGTTGGTGTGCCCCCAGTCGACATTCCTGTGGAAGATGGTGCCTACTCCGCTGCGATAGAATAATGATGTGTAATCTTTTGTTTTAGACCCTCTGGTCATTTTGTAATAATTATACGCTTGTAATGATATATGTTGTGATATTCACTGATGATGTTACTTTATGCATGAATTTGATCCTGGGCATGCATAAAGGGTGCATTTGGTTTGTCCTTTAAAACCGGGTGTTACAGAAGTGGTATCAGAGCTATATCGACTGTAGGACGCAAACCTAGATAGATCTGGTCGACGTCAAGGTTATATTTTCACCCTAATTTGAAAAATTTCACCTCCTTGACTTTCTGTCTCCCGATTTGCACTCTGATCCCTCCTAATCTCTTCTGTTGTGAAAACAAGTTGTATCTTCCTCCTCCTTGTACAATCTTTAGTCACTAACTTCCCCTGTGATCAAGAAAAGAAGTTTCCGAAGGTGCTCAAGAAGACCATGCTTCAACAAGCCGTCACTCGAAGAATTTCAAGATCGAAGATGAAGAGTCTCCATCAAGTTAGAAGCGTCTTGTTCCATTGAAGATCTCAAGACTACTAACTTAAAGCCATCGGTAGTTTTTGTCTTGCGAGTTATAAGAAGCCTACCTAAGTTTCTTTTATCAATAGACATCGATGTTAAGGTATTAATTGCTAGTGTGCTATACTAAGGATGTGTGCCATGTTAGTGTTTTCTTGTCTATTGTTGTTTGCTTGTTATTGTGTAATGCTTGATTTGGATCTTTGTGATGAGTGTTGATGTGTTGTTGGACTCTTGTCCGCAAAGACATCAGTTAGTTATATATATATAGATCGTAGGTTGGGTTTCCAATCTTTTGCTCCCTCTAAACCTTGAGTCCTTCTCTCTCCTCTGCCATTATTCCCTCTCTATCCTAACCAACATGGAATCAAGAAGGATCTTGTTAAGAGGGGTAGCCCCAGTTATGATCCTCCCCATGATGGGTAAAGTGAACAAGAAGGAAGAACCGCCACCAAACAAGCCAGTAAAACCTAAGAGGATAACGAAGGAAGAAATCACCATCAAGCAAGCCAGATGTCAAGAAACTTCGGCAAACTTATGCCACTAAGAATTCTACATGGACCATTCATCGGACGATACCCCGACGGTGGTAACGATGGTAGAAACAAGGGCACAACACATAGAGAAGTTTCATGGCGATCGTTGCTCAGAAAAATCATCATAAAGGACTCACCAAGTATCTCGATGATGGAGAGTTGAAAGATCCCAGACAAGTGACATAAAGGTGTGAAGAACAAGACATGATGATATAAAGCAACCTTGCCTCTCTCCATTGCTAGCCTTCTCTCTCTTGCTAACCTTTTGCAGAATCTTGGGACGAGATTCCTGTTAAGTGGGGTAGTATTTGTAACACCCTAGTTTGCAAAATTTGCTAGGATTTAAAATTTTATTAAAAATTGTTAGAATTAAATTAGAAAGAGTGTGAACAACCCTTTTAAAAAAACAAACTACTTTCTAAATGCAAATCTAATGAACATAGGTTATAAAACATGTCTGATGCATCCATGCCGCTTGCATTGTGTTTTGTGTGTCAAAAAGATTTAAAGTGTTTTTCAAACACGCCTAGGTTTTGATCCAATATGAACCTTCCCAATTCAAATTGAATTCTCAAAAATCTCTAAATCAAATCTTCGCTAACTAAAACCTACATAATCCGTTGTTCCCTTTCCGACTATGTTTCCTCTCAAGCAAGGGCATGCACATACCGACTAATCTTCTCTTGTGGCAACCTTGAATGGTGGCCATCTAATCCCTCTCTCTTCAATCAACTCACTATCTTTTTCTTCTCTATCTACACAAACTTAATCTAGCTCCGAGCTCATGTATTGAACTTTCCCCATCTCATTTTCCTGTTGGTTGGGCCAAGGCCCAAACCGACCTCTCCCCTCTCCCTTCCTCCTTACCCCCACGTCACCCCCTTCCTGCCGACGCTCTCCCCTCCCCACGTCGCCCCCTCTCTCTTTCACACAGGAATTGCCTCCTCCCCCTGATGCCGCCCCCCCCCCTTTCCATCCATGGCTGTATGTGAACCTGGACAAAATCCCCTCCATCTTCACACCAAAACCAGCAAGTGCTCGGCCCCACACCCCTAATTTGCGCCCCTCTCCCCTCTCGTGCTCCATCTCAATTAGATCACGAGGCTCCCATGGTCATGCCCCCCTTCCTCCCTCTGTCCATGGCTGCCCCCTCCACATCCTCCGTTCCCCCACCTTGCTAACCACCAAAACGGAGTCGCACTTGAAGGAGACCATGAGGTCGCCGTAGACGGAGAGGACCCCGTTTGGAGCAAGCATCTTCAACACCAAGTATGTGTAGTGTGGGATGTCCATGAACCTGGCCAGCAACGGGCGACCTAGGATCACGTGGTAGGAGGACTTGAAGTCAGCAACCTCAAAGTTGAGGTACTCCGTGCGGAAGTTGTCCTCGATACCGAAGGTGACAAGGAGGAAGACCCGACCCAGGGGGTAGGCCGCTTTCCCCAGGATGATGCCGTAGAAGGGCTTGTCGCACGCCGTGGGCTTGTCGAAGTCAAACTTCATCTTATTCAAGGTCTCAACGAAGATGATGTTGAGCCCACTCCCCCCATCGATGAGGGTCAAGGAGAGCAGGGCCCCCTCCACCATGGGCTCGATGACGAGTGGGTAGGACCCAGGATCTGGGATGTGGACCCAGTGATCAGCTCTGGAGAACGTGATCGTCTGCTCAGACCAACGCAGAGGCGTCGTTGGCTGAGTGTGGATGAGGTGGACCTCGCGCTTATCCTTGAGGTAGCGCCTCCAGTTGATGTGAGATTTGAGACCTCTGACGATCATGTTGATCGTGCGGGTCGGTGGTTGGAATGGCCCGTTGGGGTTGCCTGTTGGAGGTGGAGGTGCCAGGTCGCGCTCGTCACGGCGAACTTCAGGAGGTGGGTCGTCGCGGCTGTCCCGGTTGTCATGATTGTCGCGCCGCTCCCTTCGGTCGTCGTGGCGGTAGTTGTTGTTGTAGCGGCAGGACGTAGGTCGGTCACCATCTTTCTTGGAGAGCTTGGGGTCTTCAGGGGTGCTGAAGGCCTTCTTGAACTGCAAGCACTCACGGAGGGTATGATTGGCCCCCTTGTGGAACCCGTAGGGCTGTCGAAAGTTGCGTCGAACTCCTCCTGGTTGAACGTCGAAGGTCGACGCCCCTCAGCCGCTAGCACCTCGGAAGGTCACTTGCGCAACTTGGAACCGGAGTCCCCTGCTGCGTCAGATGTGCCAGCGTCGCACCTAGTGTCGGTGTCGAACTGGTTCACCATCACCTCTTCGGTGTCGATCAGCTTGTTGATGACCTCCATGAGGGCCTTGACGGTGGTGGCACCAGACTCGTGGATCTTCTCAAAGAGCTTGCGATCTTTGATGCCCTTCTTGTACCTTTCGACGATCTGGTCATCTCTGACACCAACTTAGGTGTTGCGGTTCTTGAAGAAATGGTTGTTGTAGTCACGGAGCCGTTCCTTGGGCTTCATGACGATCCTCCCGAGGTTGAAGGCATTTCCAGGGCAATTGTAGGTCTCCTGGAAGTTGGGGTGAAGGCCTGGGACTTGATGTTGCCTGCCGGGAGGTTGTTAAGCCAGAGTGAGGGAGCCTCGTCCATCACCAGCGGGAAGTAGGCCGCCATGTGGTCGAAGCCACCACCAGCCGCCTTGACGGCGACGTAGTAGGTCGACACCCAGATGTTGGGGTCGGAGCGCCCGTCATACTTCTGGATGTTTGGCTTGAAGTTGTTGGGGTAGTCCACCGACCTAAGTCGGGGAGCCAGCGTGGGGAAGGCGTTGATGGCTAGGTCGTCGATGCTGCCTCCGGCTTGAGCAGCGTCCCTGGGGGCGATTGAAAACTGCGTGCTGGAACAACGACCTGCGAACGTGGCTGGTAATCCTGATTGGCAGGGGCGACCTCCGGGTTGCCATACTTGGCCTTGTACACGGCATGCCGCCGGTTCTCAATGTCGTGGCGGTCGCGCTGCTCGCACTCCATGATGTGATGTACGGCACCCGGGGGGTCGTACTCGTGGTCGTACTCCGTGCGATAGCGAAGCTCCCGCTCCTCACGCTCGCGCTGTTGTTGGTCGATGTAACCGCGGGCGTCGCAGGCACGCCTGGTGTTGTTGAGGTCAACGCGAAGGTCACCATCCCTGGCATCGTTAGCCGGGCGGTTCGGCTGCTCGGGGTTGTGCTGATCGACCTCCTCCTAGATAGGTGGAAGGTTGCTGTGCCGAGGTCGATGGGATCGACTGCGTGAGTGATGTGTCGATGAAGATGCAGCAGATTTGGAGGCTGCACTCTTTTCTTCCACCAAGGACGTGGCGACCTGAAGGAAGGTGATTGCCTCCTCGACCTCAGGTGTCAGCTGAGCTTGCTGGAGACGCGTAATGGCTGCGCCCAAGTTGGCCTGGGGGCTGTTGAACGTCGGGATCCCCGCCTCCTCGAACTCGAGGCGAAGGTCACGAGCGCAAGGGGGAACAACACGACGCTACTCTTCCGCACGTCGCTGGGCACACAGGGCGTTCCCTTGGATGCGCTAATGGCATTTCTTAGCGTCACTACTAACGACGCCGAGTGTTGGTATTTACTAAGGCTACAAAAATATTATAAATAATAATCCACAAGCGCACGGATACCGGTGAGCACTTCACCCGGGGAGATGGGTTTTAAAAATATCGTATCCACAGGGAAGATGGGATGTATTTATCGATTGACTAAAGATGGCAGTAGACTACTATATGAGACTTTGATAGAATGGCACATACTTTAATAGGGTTAAGCCAATAATAAAAATATATATATATTGATAACTCAGACAGGTAGAGGCACACGTGGAACATAGAATATACTACTTCCTAGTTAGATTAGAACCGGATAACATAAGAGGCACAAATTCTATATAGTATACAAAGACTAGTTATTCATCTATTCTATCATAGCATATCATCACATATAGCAGAATCATGAATAAATGTGTGCACCCCGAAGATTACCCAAGAAGATGAAGCACGAAACTTGATCATCCCAAGAACCATTATCGACTAGTCTTATACTCGGGGGGTGGATTGCAAAGGACTCAATAGGCCTGTCACGCCTACGATCTACCACACAACCCGGTGCATAAGGTGAATCCGCAAGTAAATCATATCTAAGCACCATGCTTACATATTCTCTACTACCTAGCATACTCGAGTAATATACTAGGAGCTCTAAGAATAAGTGTGTGCATTCATCATTAATCATGAGTATATCAAATATACTACTAGAACAAAGTAAGAACTTAGCAATTGCATACATAATATTGAAATAGCACAAAGTCATTGAGAAACAAAGTAAGAACTGAATCTTGATGGCTTACAGATCTGGAATTGGAGCAAAGCTCAACTCTACTTGAATCTAACTTTCTATCTAGAACCAGGTTCTAGATCTAAGAACTAGATCTAGAACTATGAAGTAGCTATCCTATTTCTTGTGTCTCCTCTTCTTCTCCAGTCTTGATGATGAATCAGATGCCTCCTGAGGGGGTCAGGGGGCTGCTTATATAGTCGTGAGGATGTGCTATGCGTCGTACGATCAAACCGACCCAATAAACGGTTTAGATTGCTCCTCATAGGCGGTGGAAGAACCTTCAGGAAGTAGGGCTGAGGTGGCGCCAATGGGGGGGGGCTGGTCGGCCCCCTAGGGTGGGCCCCCCTCGGGGTCTACTCTGGCGTGGCGGTTCCTTGCTCCTTCCAGAAGCCTCTTTCTTGCAAGTCACGTTGCTTTGGGTTCGGGAGTCTTCTGGAGCCTTCTAGTTTTGATTCCTTGCATATTTTCCTGAGTAGTCCCTGAAATTATATAATTCACCAAAACTCATGGAAATCATTAGTCTAAAGCCCTATACTACTGTTGAATTATTATTTTGGTCCTTTTTCCTGTATTGTTGATGCATAAAAGTAAGAGTTAGTGAGCATCAACAAACTCCCCCAAGCTTACCTCTTGCTAGTTCCTAGCAAGACTCATTGCAAAAGCTGTACCAAATTAAATCCTCCTCCAAGGTAGGATGAAAGAAATTTTAGACTTCCAAACCTGCTTATATCTACTTGAGAATATGGGGTTTTTGTCTAGATCTGGGTCTTGAGTGATTAAAGATAGAAAAATCAAGTTAAACACCATATCTCAAGTTCATAGTTTCACTATAATTCTGGAGTTTTGCAAAATATTTTTCAGAATAAAACTCAGAGTATTCCTGTATGACATATGACAACAGTGGTAAAATTAATTTTTTGCTTCCTTTTGTTCCTGAAATATATCTCTCTTTTTAGCAATAATCTTAAGAGAACCTTGGGTTTCATGACAATTGGAGAGGTGGGCCCTACTCACCCCGGACACTTGTCCATTTTTCTCTCTCCTTTTCTTTTTTTATGAGATGTGGGCCCTACTCGCCCTAAACACTTATCCATTTTTCATCTCTTTTTATTAGGGAGGTAGGCCCTTCTCGCCTAGTAGAACACTTGTTCATTTCTCTCCCTCTTTGTCGTCTCACTTTTCTCTCTTTTTTTTATGTCATGCCCAAGTCTCTTGAAAGCATAGAGATATATATAACAGAAACAACTAGAATAATTTCAACAAGGCTCTTCTTTTTCTTTCTTCTTCTTTTTTTAACAGGACATGAAGTCTTGTGTCATACAGGAGACTCGTCATGCAAAAGTAAGATTTTTCAAAATAAACCTCCAGACTTTTAGTGTCACTTAGAACAAGATAAATAGTAGCTCAACTTAATTATATCATATCAATCAATCCCCTAGACTTAGATCAAGAATATGCTCCCACAAAACTCAAGCTCAAAGCATGTTTTAAATCTAAATAATTGTATCCATGACTTGGAAGGATTTAAAGATGGTAGTCTAGGCAATGAAGAGAATTTATTATCAGGTCCATTAAGCATACTTCTCTAGTTCTTATTTATTATTTAAAATAAAGGAAAATATTTATTATATATTTTATTATTATTATTTTAACAAACTATAAACTTATAAAACTAAACAAACCTTAAACAAAAGCATATAAGTAGGTAGATGATACTTACCTCGGGGGCACTCCTTCCCCGAGTGGTGTGACAGTTTGTTGGGGATGACGCCCCGGTTGGTCGATGTTGACAAGGTTTCCCTCAGCTATGGTTTTAATGGGGACCACTCCCCCAAGCTGCTCAATCCTACATCCTCCACTGGCGGAATGTTCTCGCCGGCAGTTCAGCATTTGCATCCGTAGTTTCTTGTTTATCTTTCAGTTGTTGTCCCGCCTGGTTCATCCATTGTTGCTGCTGGTATAGCAGGTCGGTGTGGAGGTTCTGGGTGTCCATTTGCATTTTCATGTTATCGTGGACACCTTGGCGGAAGGTTGCAGTGTGCTGATGATCGAATCCTGAAAAAGAATTACGGACAGGTACAAAATTTGAAGATGATGCATGAAACCTGCCACTCGCAAATGCCTGTCCTCCAAGATCACTTGGCCCTTGTGATGGTAAACCCCCTCCTCAATATGCGCGGCGAGGATATGATGGTACGAAGCCTTCATATGATTGATAAGTGGCGTCTTGAGAGGGTAGGTCGGTCCCGGCGTAATTTGACGATGAAGCTCGTGTCGACGTTCGCGGGGGTTGCTGCTGGACTGGTTGTGCCTGAAAATTGATCAAGAAAGACTGCACGGAATATATACCCAACCCCGGGTTAGGTAACGGGATTGTGTCTTTATTGCAAATATAATACAGTTGTTCCTGAATCATTTTGACCCATCTTCCTTGACGAAAATAATCATAGCCGATAAACTCTCTAGGAGTGTCAATGTTGATGATGTTAGTATCTCCTAGAATGCCCAAATCATCGGCTATTCGTGTGATTAGAGAGGTGCAGCTCACTTCTCCAACTAGGTTGGGGAGTGAAAGCCAGTGCTCTACTATCAGCTTTACAGGGGAGTCAACTTTTCTTTTTACAGCAGCGTACATGAGTTGCATGTCTGCCACTCTCACGCTGATGTTGTCATTTCGTGGAAACAAAACAAGGCTTATCCACATATGAAAGAAACTGAGAGTGGGATGCTGTATTTCGTTAGTGTGTGGTCTATGTGCATTCTGTCTCCCTGAAATGTCTGCCCAGAATTGCAACCTATCAAAATCTTCAAGTGTCGTGTCTATGTCTAAAGTGCATCCTTGTGCAAACCCTAGGGCGTTGCTTAGCCTCCTCCAAGACAAATTGTGTTCTTGACGGAACAGCCGGAAGGTTACTCCGTCATCAACGGGTCTTAAGGTGCACAAAAATTCTAGTGTGAGGAGACGCCAACCCCGTTCCGAAGTGTTGTAAAAGGTAGTCCATCCTAGTAACTGAAACATTTGGGCAAACTCGGTATTCATACCTGTGTCTTGCATGAACTCCTCGTCAAACATAGGTGTGAGGACAAAATTGCGTTTTTTCAACTTCTCATACCTCTCCTTCTCCTCTCCTCTCCTTATGTGAAGATGTACATCACTGGTTAGAATTTTTCCTTGCGACGGTGGTGCCGACGGTGAGGGATTGGAGATGGGTGAGGGTGACTCCTGAGAGTCAACGCTTATTGAACGTTGGGAGTTGGTCCTGGAGCGAGTGCGTCCAAGGAATCTCCCGAACATGGTGTTTATCTAGAAAAGGACTTCCACACAAAGGTATATATGGATGTGATTAGTGCAAAGCTATCCCTGGAAGAACTTCCTCTCTATTTCTTGTTTCTTCCTAAACCTTCTTACTCTCGTGGCAGCACTACACTAGCTCAAAATGAAGTTTTCTGAGCTTGTGAATGAATGAAGAAATAGGCCGGAGGTGGCTGCTTTTATAGAGCCGAGGGGGGAGACCCATCGGCCCTGTGGTGGGGCCGGTCGGCCTCATGTGGGCCCCACTCGGGTGCCCTCTCCTCCGTCCATTTCTTGCTGCAATCCCACGCCAAAATAAGTGGACGTTGAGTGGGAATGAAAGAGGCTGGTGGAGGAGAAGAAAAGGAAGTGATGATTTGATGTGTATCCCTATGATAAGTGGGTCCCATGTGTAAGGGCGAATGCATAAAAATTATAACAGCAAGAATACGAAAGTAAAAAATATTTTTATGCCACCACAAAAAATTATTATACGGGTTTTGACACACCGTAAAATTATTTACCACGGGGCGTGAAAATTTTTTACTGTAGTAAATATGGAAATGAAGAAAAAATATTTTTGTGTTTTTACCGGTTACCTTCGGCGAGGGTTCGTAGTTTAAGTCCTCGAACGGGACTTCCAAATCTTCTAATCTTCAGGTGCATCCTCCGTCTTCGGAGATGATGGTTCTTCTGGTGATATCTTCCCTTGATCGATCATGTTCGCGTTGATGCTGAGCTCTGGTCTGGGTTTGAAGGCAAACTTCTCTTCCTTTCCATTGATCTCGAATGTGATCTCTCCCACGCCGACATTGATGCGTGCGTTGGCGGTGCTCAGGAATGGTCACCCGAGAATCAGTGAGACCCTGGAGTCTGGGTGCATATCCAATACCACGAAGTCAACTGGCACCAAGAACTCTCGGATTTTCACCGGAACATTCTCGGTGATTCCTGATGGGTAGCGAACTAATTGATCTGCTAATTGTAGACACATTGATGTTGGAACCAAGGTAGGATGCTTGAGCTTGTCGAAAACAGCCTTGGGCATCACACTGACACTTGCTCCAAGATCACAGAGTGCATTGTTGAAGTATTGATTTCCAATGGAGCACTCTATAGTGGGGCATCCAGGATCCTTTTTCTTGATGGGTGATGTGTTCAGGATTGTCGCACTACATTCTTCAGTCAACTTGATGATCTCTGTAGTTGGCAGAGGCCTCTTCTTATTCAGGATGTCTCGGATGTACTTGGCATATGTCGGGACTTGCATGGCATCTAATAGAGGTATGTTGACATAAAGCTTTTGGATTACCTCTATGAACTTCCCGAATTGATCATCCACTTGAGGTTTTCTCACTCTTCTTGGATATGGTAGGAAGTTGGTGTCATGGAAGTCTTGTTTTGCTGGATCTTGTTCTTCTCGCACAACTTCTTCTACGTCATTATCCTTCTCTTCTGGAGCTTCGGCTGGTGCTACGGGTGCTGCAGAGGTTGCAGGTGCTGTAGGTGTTCTGGCCGACGGTCTTGCTGCGCCCTTTGGATATGGTGGATCAGTTGTTTGCTTCCCACCCCTTGTTCGGACATTAAATATCTGCTCAGGGTTAGTGGCAACAGGCACAGCAGCAGACAATTTTGATAACTTTGATTCTAGTTTAGCATTAAAAATAGCTTGATCTTTTAAGATGGCAGAAAAACTATCCATTTTAACATTTATGTCCTCTAGAATCTTATCATTAGCAACAAGCTTCTTAGAGAGATTATCATTAATTCTAACCTGTTCCTCAATTAACTCCAATAGTGAAGGTTGCTTGGAATTATTACCTGGATACTTACCTGCATAAGTCGGTCGTGGGTGCAGGTCTTTTCCTTGGGTTGGTGCTGACTTGTGGACCACCAAGCTTGAATTTCTTGAAGCATGCATAGAGTCTTGTAAAGCTTGTCGATCCTTCTTGAAGTTGGCTCGTTCCTTAAGCCCGTTCAACAGCACGTCCATCCCAGCTGATACTGCTTTCAATTCTTCATATTCTTGTACTTCTTCACTCTGATGACAGTGTTGGGTGTTCTTCTGGGTCCAGCCTTGATTTTTTGATATTGACAAGAATGATCCTTTAGCAGTTGCATCTAGATGCTCACACGCTTTTTGGTTTAGTCCATGGTAGAATCCTTGTAAGAGCATCCATTCTTCTATTCCATGATGAGGACAATCTGATATGTATTCTTGTAAACGTTCCCATGCTTCTGGAATTGACTCGCCTTTCTACTGCTGGAAATTGGTGATTTTTCCTTGTAAGGCATTGGTTTTGCCTGTGGGGAAAAACTTTGATAGGAAGGTTGTAGAACATTTCTCCCACGTGTTTATTTCTTTTTCATTGGAGTAGAACCATTGTCTCGCTCTTCCCGTTAGTGAAAATGGGAATAAGCGGAGTAGGATCGTGTCCTTTGGAATGTTCTTGATTGAGATGGTGGCGCCTATCTCCAGAAAGTTTTGGAGATGAGTGCTTGCATCTTCATGTACCTTTCCACTAAATGGATTAGCTTGCACCATGTTGATGAGGCTAGCCTTGAGCTCAAAATCATGATTGACTTGAAGTGTTGGTCCAGTACGAATGTTCTTGATGCTTGGAGTAGAGAACTCTCGCAATGTCTTCTCAGACATGGCTTCAGGAACTTGGTGTAAAGCTTCCTTGGTTGATTTGACTCAGATGATCAAAGTGTGGTGAATCACAATCAAACCTGTTAATACCCTGTAAATAAGATAGAAAAAGACAAACAAGGGTAATTCTGTTTAAGCAGAGGTGCCAAATTACAATGTCATCATAAGTATCTAGCCACTGATTTTCAAAAGGTAGCCATCCAATCTTCCCCGGCAACGGTGCCAGAAATGCTTGTTGGTATTTACTAAGCCTACAGAAATATTATAAAGAATAATCCGCAAGCGCACGGATACCGGTGAGCACTTCACCCGGGGAGATGGGTTTCAAAAATATCGTATCCACAGCGAAGATGGGATGGATTTATCGGTTGACTAAAGATGGCAGTAGACTACTATATGAGACTTTGATAGAATGGCACATACTTTAACAGGGTTAAGCCAATAATAAAAATATATATATACTGATAACTCAGACAGGTAGAGGCACATGTGGAACATAGAATATACTACTTCCTAGTTAGATTAGAACCGGATAATATAAGAGGCACAAATTCTATATAGTATACAAAGACTAGTTATTCATCTATTCTATCATAGCATATCATCACATATAGCAGAATCCTGAATAAATGTGTGCACCCCGAAAATTACCCAAGAAGATCAAGAGCGAAACTTGATCATCCCAAGAACCATTATCAACTAGTCTTATACTCAGGGGGTGGATTGCAAAGGACTCAATAGGCCTGTCACGCCTACGATCTACCACACGACCCGGAGCATAAGGTGAATCCACAAGTAAATCATATCTAAGCACCATGCTTACATATTCTCTACTACCTAGCATACTCGAGTAATATACTAGGAGCTCTAAGAATAAGTGTGTGCATTCATCATTAATCATGACTATATCAAATATACTACTAGAACAAAGTAAGAACTTAGCAATTGCAAACATAATATTGAAATAGCACAAAGTCATTGAGAAACAAAGTAAGAACTGAATCTTGATGACTTACAGATCTGGAATTGGAGCAAAGCTCAACTCTACTTGAATCTAACTTTCTATCTAGAACTAGGTTCTAGATCTAAGAACTAGATCTAGAACTATGAAGTAGCTATCCTATTTCTTGTGTCTCCTCTTCTTCTCCAGTCTTGATGATGAATCAGATGCCTCCTGAGGGGGTCAGGGGGCTGCTTATATAGTCCTGAGGATGTGCTATGCGTCGTACGATCAAACCGACCTAATAGACGGTTTAGATTGCTCCTCATAGGCGGTGGAAGAACCTTCCAGAAGTAGGGCTGAGGTGGCGCCAAGGGGGGGGGGGCGGTCGGCCCCACCACCAGGCCGGTCGGCCTGGGGTGGGCCCCCCTCGGGGTCTGCTCTGGCGTGGCAGTTCCTTGCTCCTTCCAGAAGCCTCTTTCTTGCAAGTCACGTTGCTTTGGGTTCGGGAGTCTTCTGGAGCCTTCTAGTTTTGATTCCTTGCATATTTTCCTGAGTAGTCCCTAAAATTATATAATTCACCAAAACTCGTGGAAATCATTAGTCTAAAGCCTTATACTACTGTTGAATTATTATTTTGGTACTTTTTCCTGTATTGTTGATGCATAAAAGTAAGAGTTTGTGAGCATCAACACCGAGTTAGCGTGAACACCAAGACTTGCCAGGGGTAAATCTAAACGATCATGAATGAATCCGCAAGCGCACAGATAAACTATTGTAGCATTTCCCCAAGGAAGAAGAATATTCCAAGGGTATCGTATCCGTGGAAGGCAATGGCGGATATCATAGACTTATGCTTTTGCACTGAATGTAAACCAAGAGATAGATATAGGAAACAACAACTCAAACGCAGGGGTAAGATAAAGATATGATAGGGTAGTGTGACACACACTCAGATCTACCTCTACTCTAGTACTCTAGGCTTAGGGGGAACATACGAGTTAGCTCTAGGTTCTAATGTACTAAACATACAAAGCTAGAAGATACAAGAGATAGGCATGGAACATTGCATGAGAGGGTAACGTTCAGCACCCAGGTACAAATGGGGAGATAGCCCGCGACGACCAACACTCTATGAAACTATACTTTAGACTCCTACAGCAATACCCCAGCACGGAGGGTTCCAAAGGGTCCAACAGCTGTCACCACTATGGCCTACCTCAATCATTACGGGGGTATGCTCATAACTAACGTAGCCACACAACCCAGGCACCATGCTTGCGTTGCTGCTAGACTTCACCCGGCCCGGGCTATTGTGACCCAAGGTGAGAGCCACCAGAAGACTGGTCAACTTAGAGCGAGTACCGTAGCTTGAACACAAACCTTATGCAACACTATCATGCCATCTAACAAGATCAACTAAGGCTAGACATACGAACAGATATGAACTCTATTATGTCTAATCAACAAGATCAAAGGGTCGTGTTCGTGAAGAACACAAGCCTCTAACTTATGAACAAACACATAAGGAATGAGTAAACATCCTTCAAGTGGATCAAAAGGTAATGTTCACGAAGATCACAAGCCTCTAAATGATGAACAAGAGATGAACTCAAGAACATATCAAGCATATGATCTATCATGACTTTATATGAAATAGCTGAATAACTGAAGTAGATCAAAGTCATACAAAGAAATAAAGATAAAAAAGAACTCATACCTAGACTCCAAAGTAAACCTGAATAAGAGCTACTCTAGCCTACCCCCTGGCCTTGGAGACTAAAAGTGAGAGGAGAATGAGAGAGTGGTGTGTGTGAAATGGGAGCCCCTCCCCTTCTATTTATAGGCAAGGAGGAGGCTTGACTCGGGCACCAAATGGCCTCAAAACACCCGGGAGTGAAGCAACTAACCAATGAGTGAGTGCCACGTGTAGGGACGAGATGGGGCGGCACTAGGTCGGTTCGGCCGATCCTAGGATCGGCCGGCCCCATAGGCCCCCCACTCGGGGTGGTTTACCTCTGGGTGGCTGCCCTGTGGGCCCTCTGATCCATCCCCGGTGCATGGCTTGTTTTGGTATCCGAGGTGGGCCCCTTGATCCATGTGAGGTCCATGTGTCGCTCTCTGATTCGTCGGTGAGTGCCTCCCTTGGATTAGTGACGTGGATTGCCACGTGCTTCCTTGGTGGTAGCCACCTCCTCAGCTGAGTTGGCATGGTTCTGTCATGGAAGGTGGGTTTCCATCTCCATTAATGATTATTTCACCTACATACAATTAATCTCCAAGGACAAGTGGAACTACATTATTCAGACCAAAATGTAAGTAAATAATGCATATGCCTCCATTTATGTGAGAATATTGATGGCTGAAAGTAGTACTTAACAGCCGTCAACAAACTCCCCCAAGCTAACCTCTTGCTCGTCTCGAAGCAAGACATTAGGGACTTAGGTTGGTTGATCAGGAGTAGCTACGATGCCATATCCTTAACTTATGGCAAACATACGGCAAAGTACTCTACCATGAGTTGAACAGGTTGGCAATGTTCTTACCATTCACTTGATGACATGGGGCATATAGCTTCACCTGCCTTAGGCAGTTGAGAGACAGAATCGTTATATAGCAAATGCATAATCACTCATACCTTGATCAGCTATCAATCCGGAGGTTTTGCAAATTTTTCAAAAGAAAATAAGAGTTCCTCAAATGATACTCTCAGATCGCTCAAAAGTGTACGGTTCCTCACCAAGGCATCAAAGTTTCCTTTCTTCACATCCTACTCCTAATAGGCTTATGTGGAGCTGTAGGTAGGGAAGAAATGTGGCATACTTGTCTCTCATATTTTGCTAAGTCAAAAACCGGATCCTTGGAAGAAACAAACATACATCCTGATCAAGATGTGCATATGTGTGTGATGGTAATGAGCATGGTAAGGTGGATACTAGGCCCGAAAATGGGTGCTAGATATTACCATGCTTTATATGAAAAATGAGGGATTGATGGTAAGGTGGACACTAGCCCTGGAGTGGGTACTAGTTATTACCATCTATATGGTGGAACTCTTTCTCTTGCACATATCAATCCCTTTCTCCTTTTGGAATTTTTTGAGACTTGGGCTAGCTCTATTTATTTATTTTTGCCATGCTTTTGAGCATGCTTTTCTCTCTTTTTTTCAGCTAGCCCTTTGTCTCTATTGGAGATATCTGGAGAGGGATGAATGATATAAAGATGCATAGAGTTTTATTTGTGGAAGAATGCATAAGAAAAATGGAACAAATGATGAATGCTAACTTCCAGTGTAGAAGTTTAGCATGAACGTGTACGTGATCTTGATCAGGGGAGTATGAGTTCTAACAAGGGTCACAACAATTTGACAAATCTCAATGAGAGAACAAGCTGCATATGTGGAGGCTAACAAGAGCTAGAATCTACATATGGCCATGGATAGAAAATGCTCATCATTGAGGAACTCATCATGTTTTGATTTTTCAAAAAGGAAAACTCCGGATGTCAAGCATCACTAAGCACAAGATCATAGCACTCTATTATACCATATCATGTCTCACAACAACTTAGGCAAGGATCATGCTTTTTGCTACCCACAGTTTTCAAGCTAAGGTTTGATAGAGAATTACCAGGATGACATTAGAAAAAATGTTGCTTACCTATTTGACATCCAGCTTCAGTTTCTTGCCTATATGTTCCCAGATTCATTTTCTATTACCTATTTGACACTGCCGTTGGTTTCTACCGTTTCATCCGTCACCTGTCCACGTGAGGTTAAGAGATATGACCAAAGTGCCCCTGCTCTCAACACATGTGAGGGAAAGGATAGAAGCCGCCCGCCGCAGCGTTCTCTGTAAAAAAAGACCGACACCTCTCTAGTTCAAAAAAAAAGACCGACACCTCTCCACATCGTAACCCTAGATCGATGGTGACTGATGGTACGGGCGGCGCGGACGCGGAGGATGAGGGTGGCGCAACCCCGTCGCTGCCCCGCGCGGCTGCGGAGATGAGGAGGGTGCCCCCTGCGGTGGCTCCATCGTCGGCCTGCGCGGCCGCGGAGATGAGCAGGGAGCCTCCCGCGGCGGCTCCGTCTCCGTCCCGCGCGGCCGTGGAGCAGGGCACGGCGGTGCTGACGCCGGCCGGCACTGGCGCGGAGGAGCGCAGGGAGCCCCCGCGGCGGCTCTGTCTCCGGCCCACGTGGCCGCGGAGCAGGGTGCGGTGGCGCCGTCGCCGGCTGGCACGGGCGCGAAGGAGCGCAGGGAGACCCCCACGCCGGCCCGCGCAGCAAGTGGAGAAGGGCAGGAAGGCCCGCGCGGCCGCAGAGGAGGGCAGGGAGGCCCCCGCGACGGCCCTGTCACCGGCCCGCGCGGGCGTGGAGGAGGGCAGGGGAGCTCCCATGGCTGCTCTGGCGTGAGCAAGCAAGGGATTGGGTGAGTTTATCATGCATGTCCTCCATAGTGGTAGGCTTCCATTGTTGGAGATGTTCTCAAGATTATCTTTGTTGTGGTCTCACAGGATGGATTCTGATACTAGTTTCCTATTGAAAATTCATCTGCTTGGCAATCCCAAAACCACTAGAAAGGACATCAGATGTTTTGACATTGAAATGGTTGTTGATTCAGATTTGTCAAATTATAAAGATTTGGTTGAGTCAGTTACAGAGAAGTACCCTCCAGGCTACTTGGAAGTTGCACATGTCCAGTACTATGATAATGTTATTAAGTATTTTCCAGAAATAAAATCAGACCAGGATTTGATGTCTATGTTTGATCTACACTGTAAGGAGAAAGTTGTAGAGATGTTCTTCACTTATTGTGATCCATCAGAAGTATTTGTGCCTATCACTGAATGGAAGTTCAACAATGAAGCTCCACCTGAAGAGCAGGGTGAGGTTGAGTACCTTAGAAATCCTTTACCAGAGAATGAACATGTTGGTGTTGACGAGGAGACCATGTACTTGGACATTGATGAGCCTATATGTTCTGAAAAAGGGTTGGAATTGGTCCGTGTGAATGTTGAGGATGACTCAGAGGATGGTGAGGATGAGGAATCTGAGGATGCGGATGTTGAGGATCCTTTAGAGGAAGAGGAAGAGCCATATGAAGAAGTAAATCATCACCCGGTTGCTGATTTTGATTCAGAAGATCCTCCAATGGCAGAAGGCACTACTTATCGTACAATGTCGGAATTCAAGTTAGCTCTTTGTCAACATGCAATAAAACATGAGTTTGAATTCAACACAGAGAAAAGTTCAAAGAGCAGGTTCAGGGCCTACTGTTCAAGGAAAGTGAAGGACAAATGTCCATGGAGGATACATGCATCTACTACGGCCGACAAATGCACTGTTATGGTAAGTATAATTGCTTAGTTTGTACCACATGTACAATGTTTGTAGCTGTTTTACTAATTACCTATGTTGCTCCTTTGCAGGTGAAGGTGAATAATCCTAATTCTTCACATGCTTGTTCTAGCAGTAGAAGGAAGAAGACAGTAAAGAATGCTACCAAACATTGGATTTGTTGGAAGGTCAAGGATTTTTTGATACAAGATGCTACTTTGGGAGCAAAATATTTACGCCAGAGACTTAAGGAAAATCACAAGGTGAGCATCCCATACATGAGGGTGTACAAGGGTAAAGAACTAGCATTGAAACAACTTTATGGTGATTGGGAAAGCAGCTTTGATAATTTGTTTAGTTTCAAAGAACAAGTCGAGAGCTCTTGTCCTGGTAGCTCAGTAATTATTGACCGGTACGATGTAAATGGGAAAATCAGATTTAGGAGACTCTTCTTTGCCATGAAACCTTGCATAGATGGCTTCCTTAATGGTTGTAGACCTTACTTGGCAATAGATAGCACATTCTTGACAGGCAGGTTCAAGGGGCAGTTGGCTACTGCTGCTGCAGTTGATGGACATAATTGGTTGTATCCTGTTTGTGTTGGAGTTTTTGACTCAGAAGATAGTGACAATTGGAGTTGGTTCATGAGCAAACTTAGAGAGGCTATTGGGTCACCTACGGGTTTAACCATAAGCACTAATGCAGGCCTAGCAATCATGGGGGCTGTTTCTGAAGTGTTTCCAGAGGCAGAGCATAGAGAGTGTATGTTTCACTTGGTGACCAATTTCAAGAAGAGGTGTCGTGGGAAGGTGTTTGATGATCATTTGTGGGCAGCAGCTTACTCATGGAACCAATACATATTTGAGAAACACTGGGTTGAGATGGAGAAAGAAAATCCTGCTGCAACTAATTACCTTAGAAAGTCTCACAAGAAGTTGTGGACTAGAAGTCAATTCTCTACCTTTTGCAAAGTGGACTATGTGACCAACAACTTGGCAGAGTCCTTCAACAATTGGATTAAGGAGTACAAGTCCATGAATTTGGATGATTTGATGGATTAGATCAGGCAATTAATTATGGTGAAGTGGAACCAAAGGAGGAAAATTGCAAGGAAGTGAGGTGGCTTGATTCTTCCCCATATACGTCAGAAGTTAAATGAAAAGAGTAGAGATTTGAACTTGGAAGTGTTAGAATGCTCAGAGGAGGTGGCTGAAATTACCTTACTTGGTGGTAGTGGCTTCAGGTTTGTGGTGAACTTGGCTCAACGAACATGTTCTTGCAGACAATGGCAAGTATCTGGCATTCCTTGCAAACATGCACTAGCATTCATTACATCACTACCTAATGCACCTATTGATGAATATGTTGACTTGTACTACTCCATTGAGAAATTTAGAGCAGCATATAGTGCATTAATCCCTGCTTTACCTGACAACAGACAATGGCCTAAATCTGCCCATGGCTTCTTCATGCATCCACCACTACTAATGTCTGTAGCTGGTAGGCATAAAACTGAGAGGCACAAAGGTTGTAGTGGCAACAAGGTGCAAAAAGGGCAGCACCAATGTCCAATCTGCAAGGACTATGGGCATCACTGGCCTAAATGTAGGAAGGGCAGCAAAGAAGACATTGAGGCAATGAAAGCTGTGAGGTACTTGCTTATGTACAGGTTTCTTCTTTATGCATGTTTGATTTCTATTTACATCAGATTATTAATTTCATATTTGCTTCTGTAGAGGGACACCAAAAAAGAAGAAAAAGGCCAAATCAGCCCAGAGTACCATTGTGCCATTGGAGGGTGAAGCACCTCCATGTTCTATGTCTTATCCCCCAAGGTAAAGAACTACACCACTTCCTGCATTTAGATTCCAAAGCTAATGGTGACTTGTAAGTATCAAATTTGTTTTTTAGTCAAAACTTGGCACCTGAACGGGCAACTAATAAAAAAAGAAAGGCCACTAACTCCACTTCTGGACCATCACCAAGGTAATTAATCAAATCTTGAATAAATGTTAAATAGAAAGCTAATGGTGACTTGTAAGTATCAAATTTGTTTTTTAGTCAAAACTTGGCACCTGAACCTACAACTAATAAGAAGAGAAAGGTCACTAACTCCACTTCTAGACCATCACCAAGATAATTAATCAAATCTTGAATAAATGTTAAATAGAAATCTAATGGTGACTTCTAAGTATCAAACTTGTTTTTGTAGCCTAAGCATGGAGATTACAAGTAAGAAAAAGGGAAAGTTGGGTTCCTCTAACTCTGGAGGATCAAAAAGGTAGCCTATACTAACTCTGAATTTGGCATCCATTGTCATTTTTTTATTTATCCTCTAATTTTTTTTTCATGCACATGAACTTGTACAGGTCAAGAAGTGGTTCAAATCAACCTGAATCAGTTTCAGTTGAGTTGCCAATGTCCAAAGACAAACCAGATAAGGGCAAAAGGAGGAAGAAAGCAGTAGATACAAATGCTGGAAAAAATATTTTTTTGCAGCTTGATAGCCCTGCAAGGGGCACAAGGAGCAAAAAACTTAAGTCTAGTAGTCCTGCGCTGAGCACTAGAAGCAAAAGAAGGTTGAGTTTGTGATCCCTATATGATAAAACTGCATGTCTATGTGTCATGTAATGGATGTAAACCTATGACAACTATTTCTGGGCATGTACTATGCTCATGGATGCTAAGTTATTTTGAACCTGTACTACTTGTGAAGATTTGGTGCATGTTAGATTGTTGTTTAAGTTGGTGCATGTCAGATTGTAGTTTGAGATGGTTTAGGATGGTTTAACATGTGGATCTTGTTTATGTCAACATGTACTGCTACATGTACTACTTGTGGAGAGTTGGATGCTAAATTATTTGACAAATTAATTTTTTTAATGGTTTAACATGCGCAAAGATAGCAGCAGCATGTAAAAAAAAGAATAGCAACCACATAAATAAAAAACAGCAGGCTGCAAGGGCCAAAAAAAAAGCAACTTGCATGCACAAAGAAAGCACCGGCGCAGGTTGCATGCAAAGTACATGAGAAAATCAAAACCAGGGGTACAATGGTCATTTTTCCACGAACTTAACGGTGTTAGTCACTGCAATGGACGGAAGTGTCAAATAGGTAATCGAAAATGAATCTGGGAACATGTAGGCAAGAAACTGAAGTTGGATGTCAAATAGGTAAACAACATTTTTTCTGATGTCATCCTGGTAATTCTCTCAAGGTTTGAACATGCAAGCCAACAATCTTAAAACTTAGGTAGGATACTATAACACCCTAAAAATTCCATCACCAAATTAATGTAAGCAACATGGTGTTTTAGATTTAATTTTCTAAGGAAATAAATAAATTATTGAATCAATTTGAGCCCTAAAATATTTAAATATCATTTGTATAATTTTAGAAGCAACAAGTGCTTGTGCATCATGATTTGAAATGCATGGATTTTGTTTTATTTGTGTGAAGTTTTTAAATCCATAAAAGTTTAAACCTTTATCTTTCCCTCCTAAACCCTTTCCTCTTTTCTTTCTTTCTTGCGAAGCAGCCCAGCCCAGCTTTGAGCGGCCCAAATCCCTCTTCTTCTCTCTTTTCTTTTTCACAGCCCATCTCTTTCTTTATCGCCCCGTCAAGCCACCAGGCCGCCGGCCTCTCTCTTTCCCTAGGGCCCAACCGGCTTCGGCCTTTCTCGCTCGCGGCCCATCTCCTCTTACGGCCCAGCACCACCCGCGCAGCCCAGCTTCCCCTCCTCCCCTGTGTCTCGCTGACCGCCCGGGCCCGCTCGTCAGATCCACCCCCTTCCTCCAGCGCCTTCCCCTGCTTTGCTGCAGCCGCGACCGCCGGCCGTCTTCACCGCGCCTCCCTCCATCAATCTTCATCTTCAAGGCGCAATGAAGCCCCGCGCCGCTCTTTCCTTCAGTCTCCCCCCTTACACCTTCCGTTACCCCCTCCTCCTTGAATGCAATCAAAGTCGTCGGCCACTATGGCCATTGATGGCCAGTGCCTCCCCGGCCGCCGCTCCCTCTCCCTTCTCCTCTCTATAAAAGCCGCGCTGAGTCCCTGCTTCGCCCTTTCCTCGCTCGCTCTCGCTCTGCTCGCACGCGCGTACCGCCGAACAGAGCTTCACCGCCGCCGGAGGATTCCGCTGTCGCGCCATTGCCGGCCGCCCGGAGCCCCCTCGTCACCGGTGAACGTTTCCACGGGCTCCCCTCGTCTTCGCTCGTCGCACACGCCGCTCGCACGAAGACCCTGCACCCCGGAGCACCTCCTTCCCCGCTGGATCAAGCTGCGCCCGAGCTCCGCCGCTCGCCGGAGCCGGCCATCCTCGATCTCCCTCGCCGCCATCTTCTTCACCTGTAGGTCCGCCTCAAGGTGAGGATGTCCCTCATACGTTTTCGTGCGTCTCCCGCCGCGCATAAGCCCTATTGACGGTTCAAAACCGCATTCAACTTCACCGCAAGTACACAAAGTGACTTGGTGCCTTTTTCACCAAGGGAGGGGACCCCATAGGTTCTTGTCAATCCCCGAAGCAAGGGAATTACTTGCATTTAACCTAATACTAACTTAGTTGATTAAAGACTTTATGATTGTAAAGATTAATCTATAAAGTAAAGACAAACTAACCCTAGATTTTGTTAAAGAGAAAGAGAAAGGTGGTTCACGAGTATGAAAGACGTATGCCCATGGAGTCTTGGTACTTGAGATGCAATCACCCTAAAACAAGGTAAAACCCCGATCCAATCTCTCTAAGGATGTGAACAAAGAACCAGGCATTTCCCTTCCCTCGTACTAGTCACTACGCGAAGGTAATTGTCGCTAACCCTAATGAACACGGTATGTTGACGTGATCTACGGGAGCAACCCCGATGGCAATGGTAGCTAACCTTAAACATTAAGCATCGTCAACAAAAGGTATCATAGATACAGATCCAAACAAGAGAGCGGGTGACTACATGTCAAGATCCATTACAACTCCATGGACAAATGATTACTTTACCCCATCAAGACGCTAGGCATGGCACCGTTGAACATGGTGGATGCCCCCGATGGAGTTCGTCTCTCGGTGTCCTTCAACTCTGGCGGCGCCGTGGCAAGGCCTCGGCGTCCTCCTTCCTCGTGATAGCCTCCGTTGACCTAGGTGATGATCCTCTTAGATCTTCACCCTCTCGATCAACCCTCTTCCTTGTGTTTGATCTCCCGAGGCTTCTCTGCTCGTCTTTCGCGAATGGCTCCTCTCCCCAAACAATTAGGGTTCCGTGAACTTATCACCGAAGAAAGGTGGCGGCGAACCGACGTGGAAAGGGGGTGGGCCGGCCGGCCTGGCCCATTCCCGGCCCGGTTCGCCTCCGTCTTTTGCCACGTGTCATTTCTTGCAGTTTGGGATTTTTCCTCCTTCGGATATGGGCTTTGGACGTCGTTATCTCCACGACCAAGTTAAGGGGTCTTCACACATGATCTTCCGGTATTTTCATCTTGGTCCTCGGAGATTCTCCATTGAAGCACGTTGGTCCTTGCCACCTTTGGAGTCAAGTTCACGCACGGTTGGAGCCTCTTGATCATCACGTAAATCGTCCTCCGAACCGAGTGCATCTCTTCTCATTTAGTGCATGAATTCATGCGTAAACATTATACTCCAAAACACACATCCAACGATGAACTTGTTATATCATTAGTATGCCTAGTGGCGGGTTAGTTCCAAAATGAAATCCAAACTATAACATAACAAGTGTTCTTGGTTGACGGAAATCGACCGCCAACAAGCCCGCCGGTCACGTGCTCTGTCACCGCCTTCCGCCGCTGGCCGTGGTGGCCCTCGTCCGTCGCCCTAGCCGCCTCCCTAGTACCCTGGGTGAGTTCGTCGTCTCCCCAACTCTACGTAGAGCCAAGCCCCATCAAGAACCGAGGCCGGGCGCTCGTTTTTGTGGTCGCCGGCGAGCCCCGGCGCTGTGCGCCGCCTCCCTCCGGCGTATCCGCCGCCGCCCGGTAGCCAGAGCCGCTGCTGGCGGTCAGATCCAGAGCGGATGGCCCAAATACGCCCGCGCGGTGAGTCAACAGACCATATAACGGTCAGCGCCGCTGTTTTTGCAAAAGAGACCCTCGGCTTCTTCAGTTTCACAAGCCGGTCCTCCCACCTATAAAAACCTTTTCAATCAGGTCCAGTTTTTATCGTTTAGGCCCCTGAGCTTCTTAGTTTTTCCAGCCCGCAGTCCACCCTTGATCTTTTGCACATAAGCCCTTCGGTTTATACGCATAATTTGGTTTTAGCCCCTGGTTTCTTGCAGTTAAGCCCCTGGAAGCCTAGTTTCTTCACAGAAAAGCCTCTGAACCTTGTTTTTGCCATATCTTTTGCGTTTTAGCTCCGTTTTTAGTGTTCTTGGTGTCCACGCGATCGTCTCATTGATCCCGTTAGTTTTAGCAGCATGTTTTTAGATTTTAGATCTGTTTGGTGAATTGTTTTATTTATTGTGTGTTTTCATGTGTGCTCGTAGACATTGTGCCAGTTTCAAGTGAACAGCCAGTTGGAGTGGATCAAGAGGAGTTGTTTGAGAAAGAAGAAGCTCAGTTTTTAGGCAAGCAAGGCAAGTGGACTTCTCCCTCTGCATATTCTTCTTTGTCCTAAATAATTGCATATTAATTAATATTTATTTTTATTTGTTGTATTGCATTAAATTGACGGGAAAACCTTTTAAGGACTTACCTAGATTTTTACCCATGATCCTTGGAACACCCGGTTTAATAAATCTTTTTGGGTAGATAATTGCTTAGTTTCTTAACATGGGTTGGTTAAAAGTGTTTTCATGATAAAGGCTTTTATGCTTAAATGATGATGAATTTGTTTAACACTACGTGAAAACCTCAAATAGGTCACGCAGCATTTGTAACGGGCCCTTAACACCCGTTACATGGACCCCATCTGTAACGGTTGTTGTTTGGCACCCGTTACGCATAAGCGCGGCAGGGTCGACCACGATCTCGCCCTGACCTCGCCACCATAACGCCCATTACCAATGAGGACATCCGGTAACGGACTTCTTAAACGCCCGTTACATGTTTTCTTTGTAACGGACGTTAACATGCGTCCGTTACGAAGGTAAAACCTATCGGTAACGGGCTCTTTAAGTCCGTTACCGATGACTTTCTTATTGGAGACGCATTGTTTTTAGGGCGCATCTCATTTTTTGACGACCCAATTGGCGACGCTTGTTTGGAGCTAGCATCTCCTTTGTTGTCTCACAATAGAGACGCGTGTTGTTATTACGCGTCGTTGTTTTTGCGTTCCGACCACTCTGCTATCTCGGACAACTACACTCACTCTCTCTCCTCTGAGGGCCCCACTCGCTCTCTCCTTGCCGTTGCTGCAGCAGCATTTTCGCGCGCTTTCTGAAGGCCCCACTCACTGCGCGTGTGCTCTCTGAAGGCCCCACTCGCTGCGCACGTGCTCTCTCTCTTCAGAAAGTCGGCGCTGCAGCAGGCCGGCCGGCCGCGTGCGCAATGGCGAAAGGTGCCGGCGGACGTCGACCGCGGCGCGGCGTCCCTCCGCGCCGTACGTCATCCAAAGCAGCAGCTTATCCTCCTCCTCGGGCTCGGCGCCGTCCTCCGCGCCATCACCGTCGCCGTCGCCGCGACGCCTCGTCCTCCTCCTCGGAAGCGCTCGCCTCGTAGACAGTCCTCGTCAAGGTAGAAATTGCCCCCTTTTATTGAACTTCACTGTCCTAATCCTGTTACTCATCGGTTTTGGTGATGCATTATGCTCATTTGATGTATGAAAATTGCAGATGGCTGCTGCTGCTCGGGCTTAGATGTACAGTAGTAAGTCCTGAGATTGGGCCAGTTTCTTAATGGGGGTCAATGGTTTTCTAGATCGAGCAGAGGCGGATATGAGAAACCGTGGTGTTCAGGCAATGCTTTGCCCCTGTAAAGATTGTCTCAACGAGAAGAAGTTCGGACAACGGGATAACATTTTTCATCATTTGATCACACGTGGTTTCAAAGAAAATTACACGTGTTGGAATAAACATGGTGAGGAAGGGCTTAATGAAGTCGAAATAGGATGCCTAAATGAAGGTGAAGCGCGACACCATGCTACAGGATGCCATGATGAAGAGCTTGATGAAGGTGGAGTTTTTGATGAGGAAAATGAACTATTCCCACCAATTGTGATGAGGCCTGAGGATATCACTGATCAAGAAGTTACGGGCTTCAATGATGGTGAGTTGTTGCAACGTGTGCACAATGTTGATCAAATGTTGCGGGATGTTGAGTTTCAAGAAGTGTATACAGCTTCTGAATTAGCGAGGCTGAAGCAGTTCGTTGAAGATTCAAAGAAATCCCTCTATCCTGGTTGCAAGATGTACTCTCGCCTTTCTGGTGATCTAAAACTTTTGCAGCTTAAGGCAGATCATGGTTGGAGCAACAAAAGTTTCAAACAACTATTGGATCTCCTTAAGGACATGCTACTCGAGGGAAACCAAATAGCCGAGTCTGTCTATGAGGCAAAGAAGATAATTTGTCCTCTGGGAATAGAGGTTGAAAAAATTCATGCTTGCAAGAACAGTTGTGTATTGTTCCGTGGAGATTATGCAGACCTTGACAAGTGCCCCAAGTATGGGTTCGATCGGTACAAGAGGAAAAAAGATGGTGGTGATGATAACAATGCTGATGATGACGAGAATGAGCCTGTGGAGATCACAGGCAAGAAGAAGAAGAAGAAGAAGGTTAAAGGGGCTCCTGTGAGGGTAGCATGGTATTTTTACATCATTCCTCGGTTGAGAAGATGGTTCACCACACGAAAGGAGGCCCAACTCTTGCGTTGGCATAAGACACGAACGAAGGAAGTTGGAAAGATTAAGCACCCCGCAGATGGCCAACAATGGCAAAACATTGATTCCCACTTCAAGGATTTTGCCGGTGAAAGTAGGAACATTCGGTTTGCTATGAGCACAGATGGCATGAACCCATTCGGTAACCAGAGCTCAACACATAGCACCTGGCCTATCGTGCTGTCAATGTACAACCTTCCACCCTGGCTATGCAAGAAACGGAAATACATGATGCTGACAATATTGGTCTCCGGGCCAAAGCAACCTGGCGACCGTATTGATGTCTACTTGAGGCCACTAGTTGATGACTTGAAGATACTTTGGAAGCCTGGTGTGAAGGAGGTTTGGGATGAGTTCGGCCGTGAGGAGTTGACATTGCACGCCATGTTGTTCACCACTATCAACGACAACCCGGCTCATTGCAACCTTTCTGGTCAGAGTAAAAGGAAAGGTGCAGCTTGCCCACACTGCTTGGAAGAAACTTGTGCAGTGTGGCTAAGAAATTCAAAGAAATTCTCATTTATGGGGCACCGTCGTTTCCTCAGCAAGAAACATGCCTACCGGGACATGGATTGTCAATTTAATGGGGAAAAGGAGAATCGACAAGCGCCAATGCATGTGACTGGAGATCTACTCCACTTGCAAGTCAAGGACGTTGAAACTATCGAGGAGTTACCCAAATTGTCTGAAAAGAAACTTCGCAAAAGAAAGAAGCGAGATGGTGAAGAAGAAGAAGAAGAAGATGGGCGAGGAATGTGGAACAAGAAATCAATTCTATGGGAGCTAGAGTATTGGCCGCTTTTGGATGTGCGTCATTCGATTGACAACATGCACGTCAAGAAGAATGTGTGTGAAGCTACTTTGGGAACATTGCTACAACAGAAGTCAAAAGGAAAAGATCATAAAAATGCAAGGGATGATCTTAAAGAAATGGGCATTAGGCCGGAGCTCTATGCAGAGGAAACAGACACAGGGATGGACCTTCCCGTTGCTGCAACCACCTTGTTAAAGGCAGAGAGAAAAGAATTCTGTGAGTTTTTGCATGGTTTGAAAGTACCTTCAGGCTACTCATCGAACTTCAAGAGGCTAGTGTCGGTGAAGGACATGAAAATGAATTTCAACTTGATGAAATCTCATGATTGCCATGTGTTGATGACATCTATTCTTCCTGTTGCACTAAGAAGTATCAAGATAGAACTGGTTCGTGACGCGGTCACGAGCTTGTGTTTATTCTTCAATGAAATAGAACAGAAGGTGATTGATGAGGAAAAACTATTGGCCTTAGAGAGGAGACATTTCGAGACCCTATGCCTACTTGAAGCTACCTTCCCACCATCATTCTTTGATCTCATGCTGCATCTAACAACACACCTCGCAAGGGAGATCTAGTACCTTGGCCCATCTTACCTTCATCAGATGTTTCCATATGAGAGGTACTTTGGATTCCTCAAATCATTGGTACATAACAGGTCATTTCCGGAGGGAGCCATTGTTCGTGGCTATGAGACCATTGAAGCAGTGGAGTGGGCCATGGGTTATATGGACCCCCAAAACCCCATTGGTGTGCCTCGTTCACGGCATGAAGGTAGGCTTTCAGGTGTTGGGACCCTGGGGAAAAAGTCAATCACTCTGCACCAGACGACTTTAGGAAGGCTCATTTCACCGTGATAGAACAGAGCGTAGAGGTTACACCATTTGGCAATGAGCACAAGCAACAACTACGTGAACAAAACCCTGGCTGTACTGAGGATTGGGTTGCAAAGAGGCACATGCAATGCTTCAATAGCTGGCTCCGAGATTATGTCCAGCAAAGTAGCAGCGCTGCTATAACCGATGATATAAGAAAACTAGCAGCAGGGCCATTATTCACTGTTACAACATATCAAGCAATGGATATCAATGGATACACGTTCTACACCATGGCCCAGGATGCCAAGAGCGTCTATCAAAATAGTGGTGTGCGTGTACGGGCCGTCGACAATAAGAAGAACACAACCACATATTATGGTCAAATAGAGGAAATTTGGGAGCTTGATTATGTAGGATTCAAGGTAGCCTTGTTTCGGTGTAGATGGGTCACCAATGCGAAGAGAGCTATGATCAAGGACAAATTCGGTTATGTTAGTGTTGATCTCTGGGTCTTTGGTTACAAAACCGAACCGTTTGTCTTCGCCAAGGATGTTGAGCAAGTGTTCTATGTACTTGACCTTGCAAAGAATAACTGGAGTGTGGTTTTGCCTGGAAAAAAAGGATTGTTGGGGTTGAAAATGTTGTTGAGGAGGAGGAATACAACCAGTTTGACGAAAGTCCATCCTTTCACACTTCATACATGCCCCGAGTCTTGGGAGCTAACAAAACACCATACTTGCAAAGCGACCATCGTGAAAAGATCCATATACAAAAATCAAAGAAGAAAAAGAAGCAAGATTGATTTCTGCTGAATCTGATCCTTTTTGTAAAATGCAGGGATGTCTATTGCTGGAAATGGAATCCTTTTTGTAATATATATAGGATGTGTATTGGTGGAATTTGAATGAATCTCCTTTCTGTAATATATGATGCCTAAGATACTGCCAAAGATGCCTATATATTCTGCCTAAGATACTGCCTAAGATGCCTATAAGCGAGATGTGCAATTAGTATTTTGTCTAACATTTCGTCAAACTTCAAAGAGTTTGACTCCTCGATAAGCGAGATGTGCAATTAGTAGTATCCACTCATCGGAGACGCGTCTCCTGTATCTTCTCTCCAAAATAAATAACCGCAAAACCACCACATCCCCTTCATCTACCCGCGAGAAAACCACAACTACCTATACACTCCTCATCATGCCTCCTCCGCGATCATCGTCGGCACTCATGGCATCGAGGGAGCACCTGCGGTCGCTCGCGGAACTCCCGGCGAAGGTGCTGGCGATCATCGTTGGCCGAGTCGGTGCGACATCGAATCGGCCTATAGAGGACCTCTGCAGCCTACGGGCAACCTGCAAGGACATGCTCCGCCTCTGCCGCGATAGAGACGTCGGTAGGCGCCTGCCACTGGATCGGGTTCCAGTCGAGCAGATGCAGAACAACGACCCCGTCGGCTACGACGTCTTCCTTCGTAGCCAGGCTGTAGCCAGCAACCCGGTGGCCTGCTTCCTCACCGGGATGGACGACATCTTCGGCAGGATCCGCAGCCCTCAGCATCCCCTCGACAACCTCCACCGCACTGCCAAGGACGGGCACAGAGGGGCGGCCTATGTGGCCGCCGTCTTCCTCTACAAAGCCAGCGGGGCCGACGCCGACGCCACTGCAATTGCGTACATGAAACAGGTTGAGGGCGAGGAGCAAGTACAGTGGCGTCTGCGTTTGATCAGCAATGTGCAATCCCTAGATTTCCGGCATCGTGGGGTCAATCTGGCTTGGCAAATTAGGAGTGTCGCCCTCCGCCGTGGCCTCGGCCGGCCGACGCTGCCAACAGCGGTGGCGCGAGGCAACATTCAACATTGCGCAGGCAAAGCATTCGGCGGTGCGGTGCCGAGCCAGAGGGGGTTTTGCATGTATTTCTGTAGTGATGAATGTAGGCTTCGTTACGAATGTAATGTCTTCTTCTATCGTGTATAGTATCGTCCAATCGGTTATTGATAGACAAGATTTGATTTCTCACATTTCTGAGTCAAATCCAAGGTTGCGGCGCCCTCTACTTCCTCCTCTGTTCTATTGGAATAAACAACAGTTTGTGTGGGAAAATGAGATGAGGATTAACCATCCCGCGTCTCTAATTAGGGTGGGGCCCAGTTCTATTGGAACGAAGAACAGTTCTCAATTCTCCTTTTAATCTGCAGTCAAATTTTGTAACATGTATTTCTTCGTCGTGCTTAGTCCAAATTTGATGATTTTTTTCCTAGTTTTTTCTAAAATCCCCATCTTTTCATTAATTTCATTGTTTAGTGTATATTCCGTTTTGTGAATAATGTTTATATGCCTTATCTTGTTCTTTGTACGTCCAACATAGAAATATTATTTGTTTTCCACAACCATTAGTAATGAAACTTTACATTTCGTGATCTTAAGGTGAACACATGTTTGTGTTAAAATTTCAAATGCGTACGAGATCGAACATGTTGCAAAGTGTGGAAAACTTCAATGTTCAAGCAACATTCTAGGAAACTATGTGAGATGTAGCCATTTGTACACAAGTATGTTCTTCCTTTATCGAAGCCATTTGAATTTTTTATGACAAGTTTAGGTACCCAAATTATGTTTCCACGTAAATTTGTAGAGTTTTTGGAGCAAACTAAGATGTTATTAGAATTATTATATCACAAGCATGAGATGTATATTCGAATTATAAGAATGTTAGTTATACAAGTGTGACTGTTGATATTTTATTAAAATACTAAATGTCCAAATATGAATTGATGTTATTTTTAATGAATTTTTAGGCATTGTTTTACCGGTTCTAATATTTGATGGATGCGAGTTTCAGTTCTAAAAAATAGTGCCGGGCCCACGCGTCAGTGTCAGCAGTCCGGACCAACCTGCCAACGAAGGCGACGCGAGTTTACTAACCGGCGTCAGAGATTACTATCCATTGTCTCCAAGATCGAGTTCATCACAGGAGGAACAGATACTGTAGGCGATGTTTACGGATCTGCCCGCATCTCTTAGATCGAGTTCGTGCGACATGTATACAAAATCCAACAACCAAACTAACCAGTTCATGATCGACAAACAAACTATAAGCAGTTCATGATCGACACACTAAGCAGTCCAACAACCTAATGAGAACAAACTGACGAACACACAATAATCACAAACACATTATTAATGGTACAGGAGTGGATCAATTAGTCGCTCGCCGCTGTCGGAGTCCCGCCGTCGTCGCCGCCGTCGGAGCCATCGTCGCCGCCGTCGGAGCCGTCGTCATCGCCGAGGAGAGACCGCTGGACCACGGGGAGCTTCTCAAACTTTTCAGCCAACACGTGGATCCTGAAGGCGAGACCCTTGAGGTTGCGATCCTTGTAATCGTCAGGCGCCTCGATCTTGAACGCTGCGCCAACATCTCGAAGCTTCATGAACGCGCCCTGGAGCAGTTCAACGGCGAAGCTGATGTCGGCGGCCTCCGAATTCTTCTCCATCTTCTCCTTGGGCGCCATCGGCTCCTTCCCCTTCTCCTTGATGGTCAACTTCCTCCGACGGCGGCTTTCGTCGTCGTCATCCTCTCTTCGTCCCCGCTTCGCCGACGGGTCACTCGACGCCATGCTCTTCTCGCTCCTTGTTGGTGTGATCTCTCGTTGACCGGAGTTTGTGGTTTTTGATGGCGAGGGGGAAGAAGATGAAGCGAAAGAAACGATATGATTATGGAGCAACCAGCAGTCGTCGGGGATTTATGATGACAAGACGTGAACCGTCAGGGCGCCTTCCTCCCCACGCCCCACGTCCCCCTACGCCTCGGGAACCGTTTTTTGGGAGCAAAACCGTCCAAAAACATGCGTCGCATTTCAATTTCGCGGGAAGGTGGTGGGGCAGGGGCAGTTGTCAGGCCCACGCGTCAGCAGCCAAACCGCGTCGCATTTCAAGTTCCATAAATGGCCGCGTCGCATTTCAATTTCCAAACCCCGTCGCATTTCAATTTCCAGATCCCGTCGCATTTCCATTTCCGTCCCCTTCTCCTTCATGGCTGCGGTGTGCTTCATGGAGCTGCTGCCAAATGAACTGGTCACCCAGATCATCCTCCGCTGCATCAAGGGTGAGCCCGTCTTTCATTTCCTGATCCTTCGTAATTGGGTCTACGGCACCTTCTGGCGCATCTACGACTCGGATGAGGTACTCCTGCAGGTGTCGCTGCGTGAGCTTCGTCAAGTCTGCAAGAATCGCTATGTAAGATCCTTGATGGAGGAGCGCTTCCGCCTCGCCAAACATCCTGAGGTATTATGCTTCGAGGGGATGGAGAGGTTGATGAGGCAGCGGAATCCCGATGAGGGTCTGGAGCTCGTCGGAAAGGCCGCTGCCAAAGACGCCGGTGCGAAGTACTTCTTAGCGATGCTGAAGTACCGTCGCAACCCTGCGGACCCCGAAGCGATGGCACTGCTCCACGAAATCAGCGGCGGGCCGTCGCCCCCTGACGGGCGGTGGAAGAACCACAACCTGCACTGGCTGCGCTACCTCGTCCGCCGGGATCTCCAGAACATTGCGTGGTGGTACTGGCTTCGTGACGGTGACGATGACATTCCGTTGCTGCCCGTCTAGAATCCCCACGTCTGCATTTGGGCAGCGGGATGTAGGCGCTACGGGCCGGAGACCCCAGGGATCATCCACTACTACAGCGCCGAGTGTAGCATCTGTCATGAGTTCGACCTCTGGACGCGTGAATTTAGCGCCGCGGTGGAGTACACTGTCAGCAGGATGAACATCGGGAGGTAGGCGGAAGCATCAATAAAAATTATGTATCTTTTTTTTTGCAGGTGAAAAATTATGTATCTTGAATGTAAATTATTACATATTTTGTGTCACATCCACAAGATTTGATTTGTCACGTTTCTGAGTCAAATCGAAGGTTGCGGTGGTCTCATTTGCCGCATTAGAGGCCTAGGGTGCCCTCTTGGATGTCAAAGCGGACACGGCGGCGGCGGCGGCGGTGGCCTCTGCTAGTCTGCTTCCTCCTCTGTTCTATTAGGTGGGCGTAGGAGACGAGGATTGGAGGGGCAAATGAGACACGGGTTAACCACCCCCTCTGTTCTATTGGAATGAAGAACAGTTATCATTTCTCCTTTTAATCTACAGTCAAATTTTGTAACATGTATTTCTCCGTCGTACTTAGTCCAAATTTGATGATTTTTTTCCTATTTTTTTCTAAAATCCCCATATTTTCATTAATTTCATTGTTTAGTGTATATTCCGTCTCGTGAATAATGTTTATATGCCTTTATCTTGTTCTTTGTAAGTACAACATAGAAAAAATATTTGTTTTCCACAACCATTAGTAATGAAACTTTGCATTTCGTAACCTTAAGCTGAACACAAGCTTGTGTAAAAATTTCAAATGCGTACGAGATCGAACATGTTGCAAAGTGTGGAAAACTTCAATGTTCAAGCAACATTCTAAGAGACTATGTGAGAGATGTAGCCATTTGTACACAAGTATATTCTTCCTTTATCGAAACCATTTGAATTTTTTATGACAAGTTTAGGTACCCAATTTATGTTACCACATCAATTTGTAGAATTTTTGGAGCAAACTAAGATGTTATTAGAATTATTATATCACAAGCATGAGATGTATATTCGAATTATAAGAATGTTGGGTACACAAGTGTGACTGTTGATATTTTATTAAAATACTAAATGTCCAAATATGAATTGATGTTATTTTTAATGAATTTTTAGGTGTTGTTTTACCGGCTCTAATATTTGATGGATGCGAGTTTTATTTCTAAAAAATAGTGTCGGGCCCACGCGTTAGTGTCAGCAACCTATATAAAGAAGATACCTGCCGACGAAGCCGACGCGGGTTTACTAACCAGCGTCGGCGATGACTATCTAGCCGACGCGGGTTTACTAACCAGCGTCGGCGATGACTATCCATTGTCAGTGTCAGCAGGCAAACCTTGCGCGCGCTGTTCAAAAATTCCCACCTATATTGACTATAATGCCCATGGAATTCCAATTCCACCAGAGAGCCATTCAAGGGCACGCCAGTAATTTCCGTGAACATAGTAGCGCGCGCAGGGGACATATATATACTCGGGAGTCTAATTCAGATAGATCTAGGAGTCTAATTCAGACAGATCCACCACGCCCGCAGTCTCCCGCCGCCGCCCTGCTCCTTCTCCAGCCCTAGCCCGCCACCGCCGCTCTCCCCGCCGCAGTCCTGCTCTTCTCCAGCCCCACCGTTCCCGGCGTGACGTCGGCGAAGCGGTTCCAGGCGTGACGACGGTGACGAGGACGCGGTTACTGGCGTGCGGACGACGTCCCGGCCAACCAAGAGACGGTGACATGGATCCGGCATCCCCGGCCACGACGACGAGCCGGCCACCTCAGGCAACGGATCGGGCCTCTCCGACCACCACGAGAACAACTACTTCATTCGCGATAGAGGTTAGTGCTCCTTGAACCCCCAACGCCCTCTCTGTGCTCGGCCACCCAATCTGCTATTCCTGTCAAGGTGGATTAGGGAGACATGCTACTTTACGGTTGTTCACATAGGATTATTCTCCTGGAATTGCCTGCATTAGTACAGCATGCCTTAATAGTTCATTTTTAATTGATTGGCTGTGGATTTGACGGATGAATTTTGTTCCTCCAAGTCTGTTTGAATAAATTGTTGCTAACAGATGAACTTATATGAACTGTTCAAATTCTGTTATGCTTCGAATGTACCAGATCGACAGTTATGCTTTGGACCTATTAGCATACTTTAGTTCTAATTGCTTTGTCCTCTTGTTGCATGTACACATGGAACACACAATTCATTGCTGCTGAAGTTGGACAAGGAAGCAGTTGAAGGAATTTAGTCTCTGCTTTGATATATAAGTATATTGCTTCACCCTGTCAGAATGGTTAGCACCTATCCCCAACCTGTATGCTAATATCAACTATTTTGCCTGTCAAGAATAAGAATTTATCTTATTTTGTTTAGGTTTTCAGTCTAGCTTATGTTGCTTTACTGACGACCTGACATATCATCTATGCAGTCTCCCACAACACCAAACTCCTCTACCTCCAGTGCACCATCACAGCCCATCGACGGTGAACCTTGTTCACAGCCTATCAACGGTGATCCTTCTTCACAGGGTCAATTAGCACACACTGCTGCAAGTAGTACTCGATCCCGCGGGTCAAGGACACAAACCAAATGGCCAGAAGACAAGTTGACCGCAACTGGACTTGATAACAATTATTGGCCTACCCCAGATGCTGCGAGGAATAGATTTGTATTGGTCTGTGGCCTCATTGCTCGAGAGAGGGTGTCAATCAACAGGGCAGTTGAAGATCTCTCACCAATTGAGAAGGAAGAGCTGTTCACAGTTTTAGAGGAAAAGCTAGATTACCCAGCCAATCTGGCTGAATCTGTTCGCAAGAAGGCAGTTAAGGCAGCTATGTCAGAGATTGGAACCTTGCAACAGCGGTTCAAGACCCATTTAAGAAAAAAAATTGTGAGCCAAGAGGAGACTCCCTTTGTGAAGCATGCCTTTTTGCAGCCAGAAGACTGGACCGTGTTTGTGCAGGAAACCAATTCTCCTAGATTTTAGCGATTGAGCCAGGGGATGAAAGAAAAGAGAGCATTGCATGATAAGCCACACAGGACGGGCAAAAAAGGTTATGTTCGTAAAAGGAAAGAGTGGGAGGAGGAGGATGCAAAGCTAGCTGAAGAAGGAAAACAGAACCCTTGGGACCAATTTCCTGGACGTTCGAGGCCTTATCTGCGGGCAAGGGTAGGGAAGAGGAAGACCACTAGTGAAGGAAGCGGGGACATAACATTCAGTAACCCTGAGGTGGTGGGGGTAGCAACTAGGGTGAAAACACTTGCATCTCAGGCTAGCGATGGTTCTTTCGGGGTTAGGGAGAATGATATCCTCACCGCAGCACTTGAGACTCCAGAGCATCGAGGTTGGGTCCGAGGCGTGTCTAGTTCACTTGGCTGGGGTAAAGGGTTTGGTGAAGAGTTTGCTGGAATGTACAGGAAGAATAGGAACAAGAAGGCTGAACCGCAGATGGAACACCTAGTTGTTGAAGCAGTCACCAGAGTTGTCTCCATTATACAAGAATCAGGCTTTGAAAAAAGGAAAAAGGTACTTCATCCTCCCCAATCACCACCTGTCAGTAGCAGCGAGGAAGAAGATGTGCATGACCTCGAGGAAGAAGATGTGCATGGCCTCGAGGAAGAAGATGTGCATGGCAGTGAGGAAGAAGAAGCACGTGGCAGAGATGAAGACCATTGGCATGTCAGCGAGGACGAAGGTAGTCAACATCACATTGATAGTCGATCACCTATGCTGGATGCAATAGATAAGCTGACAGAGCCAACCAAGTGCAGCCTTTTGGATGGCTCCGGGAATAAAGTGGAGCTCGCACTAGCCACTGTCTTTCCATTGCAAAAGACTCTCCATATAGTACTGGTGCAGGATGGGTATGCTGTGGTGCAACCTAGTTATGTGTGGGGCAATACGGGTCACTACCCTCTGCCTGTACCAATTGGGGGGATGAAGTAACAACCCTAGCTGAGGCTCTCTGTATAAGGATCCAATGGTCAAAGAACAGGATCCATGTACCACCCATTACGAGAAATACCAACCCTGCTCCCACATCAGGTAGCAGGGGTACAGCATCAGATGGAGGTACTGCAGCTCAGCGTCAGCAAGAGAAAGCTCAGCAGCAGCAGCAGTAGCAGCCGCAGATCAGCAAAACTACGCAGTAGGAGCATCGACAACAACAGGAGGAACCCAGGCAATCTCCACCTAAGCAGCAGCAGTAACAGCAACAGCAGCAGCAGCGACAGGCGGAGGACAGGCAATCTCCGCCTGAGCAGTAGCCACTGCAAAAGAAGGGGCCAGGAAACCTCTGCCTAGAGATGAGCTTCTTAACTGTTTTTGGACAAAACAGGATCCAAAATACAAACCTGCTGTGCGTATGTTGTCAGAAGCGGACTTACAGGCTACTGGACCGAATTGTGCCAAGTTGCATGCTTACGCCATGGAACACAGTAAGGATAAACTTAGTTTTCCAGCAAAGTTGCCTGAAGACTCCTTTCATGGTGCTGGTGATTTAATGTTAAACATTGCATTCAGTAACGTGTATGACCTTATAACCCTGGTTGCTCTGGATGAGACCTTCTTGAGATAGTGGACATTGTAAGTGCCTTAAAACCAAAATAGATATTTCTTTAATTTTGACCACAAAGTTCATGCATGCTAACATTTGGATTTTTTGTAGGAAAATGAAGGACAAGGCATCGGAGATGAAGATCAGTGTTGGGTTTTTGGATCCACAGGTTCTCATGACCACAAAGATTCATAAGGAGTCTAGCCTTGTAATAAAAGCATTGAGA